>OZ024723.1:4805000-6005000 GCA_964016875.1 Fallopia convolvulus
AGCCTTGGGTGACTTTGGACGGTAAAAATCCGAGGTCGGTGGCGGTAATACCCAATGTTGTAAAATAGGGGTGTTACATCGCCCACCCGGATCATGTCTACAAACTGGACAAAGCTCTTTATGGATTAAAGCAAGCACCGCATGCTTGGTATGATCATTTGTCTCAGTTCTTTATTCAACATGGTTATGTTCGAGGAGAAGCAGACAAGACTCTATTCTTGTTAAAGGAAGGAGACCATACACTGGTTATTCAGGTCTATGTCGATGACATCATCTTTGGTTCAACAGATAATAAGCTAGTGAAGAAGTTCGCGAACCTCATTTCTAGTGAGTTTGAAATGAGCATGGTCGGTGAGCTCAAGTTCTTTTTAGAACTTCAAGTCGTTCAGAGTGAAGATGGAACAAGAGTTCATCAACAAAAGTATCTCAGAGAATGTGTTAAGAAGTTTGGTCTCGAAAGTGCTAGACCTTTTGACACTCTCATGTCGCTGACCACCTCACTTGAAAAGATGACAAGGATCCAGGGGTCAATGCTACTATGTACAGGGGTATGATTGGATCTTTGCTCTATCTTACTGCGAGTAGACCTCATATTGTGTTTGGAGTATGCCTATGTGCCACATTTCAAGCTGATCCAAGAGAGTCCCACTTGAAAGCTGTTATGAGAATCATTCGATATCTTAAGGGGACTCACAATCTATATTTGTGGTATCCAAGAGGATTTGATTTTGAATTTTTCGGCTACACAGATGCAGATTTTACAGGAAATCGTGTTGATAGAAAAAGCACTTTAGGGATGGTTCAATTTCTTGGGCCTTGCCTTTTGTCGCGGGGATCTAGAGAGCAAAATTTTGCTACTCTATCAACAGCGGAAGTAGAGTACATTGCTGTTGCGGCGTGTTGCTCTCAACTCTTATGGATCAAGCAACAAGTTAGTGACTATGGTGTGATGTGTGGGTCAGTGCCCATACTATGTGACAACACTAGTGCAATAACCATCTCAAAGAATCCGGTGCAACATTCAAAGACAAAACATATTGAGATAAGGCACCACTTTCTTCGAGATTGTGTGGAAAAAGGCATGGTCACTATGGAATTATGTAGAACAAGTGATCAAAGAGCAGACATCTTCACAAAGGCCTTAAATCGTGAACCCTTTGAACAACTCCACATAGAACTAGGTATGATCTCTCTTCAATGATCTATTTCCCTACATGAATTCCCTCGATGATTGGCTAGAATTGATTGTTTTGCATATGTTTTGAAGTCATGCTTTTATGGTATAAATCTTTACATTCTTGATAGACATCATGTTTAGGAAACCCCATGCATTTGACTTGTCGATGACTTTTACTACATTCAGTATGTATGCAACCATTTTGAGCTCTTTGTTTTAGCCCAAAAGAATCAAAACTGATGATCTTATCCCTCATTACAAGCCCAAATGAAGGTTGATTCTAATGTTTGCCCCTAACCTATCATGCTTTGAGAGTCTCTATGAGCCCGTTTTGATCTTTCTTTAAACGGAGACTTATCATCATGATCGAAAAATCCACATAAATATCATGTCTCATGCTTGGTTTGCTTTGGTACTCCCTGTGCAACCCCAACACCAAGTAATTTTTAATAGAGAAAGTCATGGGTTGTGCAAAAGTCACGGACATATGAGAAGAGCAGATTCTTGTGATATGGGTCGCCGACTTGATCAGGGTCAGTGACCGTGTGTTTTGCGCGTGAATGAGATCATGGCTTAACAAGATCTTTTGAAATTCGAAAGTTTTTTTAAAAAGAGGAAAGAGAACATCTGGTGATTTGACAACTTCCATTATGATTGAAGTCCTCTTCTTTAATATACTCCAACCGTCAAAGAGAAAAAGGTGCACTTTTAGAACCCTCTCTCTCTCTCTCTTGAACTCAAACCCTCAAACCTTCAAACTCCTTCAATGGCGTCCCCTTCCAACACCTCTAACCACCCCGTTTCTCCCAAAACTCAAACTGAGAGTCCTGAATCGGTGAGAAAGAAAATCATTGCCCTCTTTGGTGATGAGTTTCTTCGCTCACATATGTCTGGGCAATCGTCTCCCTCAAATCGCTCTCCAAACAGTCATTGAAACACCATCTCAAAACCCCTCTTCTTCACAAAACCAAAATCCTAACCCTTCTTCTCCAAAACCAACTCCCACTTCTCCCATTCCCACCGAAAAACCCCAAATCCCTCAATCCCCCTCACAAGAAACTGAAACCCTAGCCCCTTTACCGGAATCTGAAACTCCGCGCCAAACGGCGCTACTGGCGGTTGTTTCAGAAACTGTTGAAGCATCCTGACCCAAACCCAAGGAAGGAGAGATTGAGAAAGAGAGAGTAAAAACTCCAAATTTGGAGTCGATGGAGTTTGACGAAACTGAAACGGTTGTCGGGTCATTTGAGGAAAAGGAAGAAGAGAAAGGCTCGGAGGATGTAATGGAGGCCACCCAAGTGCAAACTGAAAAGGCGGAGGTCCAACGGCTATCTCTCAAGGATCAGACAAAAGAGGTCATTGACTCCCCAAAAGTTACTGACAAGAACGTTACAGTGGACGTCGATGACTAGGTTTCTGAGAAGGAGGACTCTCCAAAGGAGCCTTTAGAAATTTCTGATGAAGGTACTCATTCTGATCCTCGCATTGTGTTTGAAAAGTCTAAGAAAGTAGAATCTGTCAAGATGAATTTGGAAAAGGATTTGTTTGATGATGACTCTGAACTGTTGAAAGAGGAGAAAATTGAAATGCCTCCCTCTTCTCGCCCTAAAACACGATCAACCATTGCTAGAGCCACGACTGTGGCTCTTAAGGCTAAAAAGGCTAAGGGGTTGGCAACCCTCGATGCTGGATCCGAGGGCGGTGACTCTTCTTTCTCTGAGAAGGTCACAAGGAAGAAAGGGGGAGGTCACCACCAAAATCTAGTGTTGGTTCTAGCAAAAGGAAGAAGACTGTTGTTGTTGTTGATATGACCTCTAGAAAGTTCACCAAAGATCTTTTGTGGGAGGAGAATTTCTTAGAAGAATACAAGTTGACTAAGGTTAATGACTGGCTCAAGAAGAAAAAATGGGATCACTTGATTCAAGGAGAATTTGAGTACAACCCTCAGATGTTCAAGATGTTCTATGAATCATTAGAGATCGAGGATACTGGGAACATGACTATAGGGCGATACATTGCTGAAAAGAAGAAGTACTCTTTTACTATCAAGGATGTCAGTGACATTATGGAGATACCTCATGAAGGTTTTGCTGAGTACTACGAAGGAGTATGGCCGGAAGGAGTCGATGACCGTGAGATCATTAGAACTGTCACTGGCAGTGGTGATAATTTTACCAGTCCATACTTGGTTAATAAAATGGGAATTGAAAAGAAGGTGATGTTCAATTACCTAATCAGCAATCTACTACCACGAGAACTTAAAAAGAAATGTCGCTTCAATTCAAGATTTGCTTGTTATGGACAAGGTTCTAAGGGGGAAGAAGATGAACATGCCTCGATTGATGATGCTCCAGATGAAACATGTGCTTGAAACTGCAAAGCATGCACTTCCATATGGTATGCTAATCTACTTGTTAATGACTGAGCACAAAGTCTATGTGATTGGTGGTGATGTTCTCAATGTCACGCTCCTGAACAAGGAAATGATCAGAAAATTTGGCTGGAACTGGGTTGATGGTAAGTGGGTTTCAAAGACTTCTAAGGTCAGTGACAAGGATCACCAGGAAGAGGGAATGCAATCTGCTCAAGTGGTCGGTGAACTGAAAGATCTTAAGGAGCAGAATATGATTCTAAAGGGGATGCTCGAAAAGCTTCAAAACATGTGTGGTTTTGTGCTATCGAAGATTAGTGCAATAGAGGAAAGGCTCAACGACTTTGGATCTTGATGTCAGTGACCAGAGCACACTCATGACTATCTATGCCCCTCTCTTATACCCTTTCCACATTATCTCTCCAGTTTAAAAGACTTATTTGCTTTAAGTTCGATTTGGTTGTATTGCATTTCTGAAGTGTTTGTGTTTGCATCGTACATTATCTTTTGCTATGGTGGATGACTTTCTATGCTTGCTTTGATATTATGTTTTAAGTTTCCATATTTGCCTCTGATTTCTTTTCTTGTTTTAGCAATCTTTTTTATGATGCCAAAAGGGGGAATTAACCGGGGGAATAGATTTATTAGGGGGATATAAACTAAAACCATGTGGATATTAAGCTTGGGGGAACTTTTTATGGCTTTTATGTTTTGCTCTTTATACTATGATGTTGTATGTATGCTGCAAAGAGTTTATCAGGACAGGTTGTTTGTCACCATCAAAAAAGGGGAATTTGTTAGAAGATTTAGAGTTTTGATGGTTCCAAGAAAGTCAGTGACTCCGAGTTTGCAAGTCGAGTCGGCGACTTGGCAAAGTCACTCACAGTGACTAGCTGGCGAGAAAACTATTTAAGGAAGGAACGCACAGATTGTGTGCATGCATTTGGAGACAGCTGGGTCGTTTTATTTTAGGAGAAGATCATCACAAAGAATGCTAAAATCAAATGAAGATGATTTGCTCTCCTAGAATATTTTATAGTGTGCGTATTTGATATATTTGGAAAGATATGTAAAGATTGAGTGTGTGGGGTCATTTCCCTAATCGAATGGGATTTGATACACACGAGATCTCTCTTGCCCTAGCTTAAATATCTCAGTGTTTAGGATAGAAGGCAAGACTTTGAGCGTTATTTGCAATCCTTGTAAGAAAGAAAGAGTGAACTTGTGTGTGAGATTTGTACAAGTGGTGTGTCGAGTATTCTTAGGCATAGCGTGAGATTGAGAGTGTGAGCGCAAAGGTAGAGCGTGGTTCAAGGGTGTGGGATTCATTCTTGTACACGGGAGATCTTTGTAAACGCTCAATAAATCATTAGAGCGAGTCTAAGGACTCTTGAAATCCGACCAAGTGAGAAGCTTGGAATGGAGTGGTTTTTCTCTAAGTAAACTAGTTGGTTTACGAAGAGTTTCCACTATACATCGTTTGTCATTGACAGTTGGTAACGTTTGTTTTTCCTGTTTGTTTATTCCGCTGCTTTACTACTCAAAGTCGACAACTTCGAGGAGTCGCCGACTCGTTTAAGTACTAACGATCCTACAGAAAATCACACCCCTAGGATCGGCTAAAATACTTTGTCACCCAAGCAAGTTGTATGTTGCTCTCTAATCCACGTGAAAATTCTATCTTTCGACTAAGATAAATTTTTCCATTATAGCGATAATATAAACTACTCCCTCCATCCCATTAAGATTGTCCAAAAGGACATAAAACACACAAATTAAGAAAGTGAAAGAATAGAAAAAGTAGCCAATTGGGAGGGGAGAGAGGTTGTGATAGTGATGGGTAAAGAAGATTAGAAAGAGAAAAAGAAAGGAAATGACTAAAAAGGGGTATTGGGATAAGTTTTTGATTGGATAATGTGGGTAAAAGTAAGATTGGATAGGGATAGTATTGTAAGAAAAATTTGATATAAAAAGAAAGTTAAAAAGGTGGACAAACTTTTTGGGACGCCCAAAGAGAAATACTGGACAAACTTTATAGGACGGAGGGAGTATAATTTAATAAAAAAAATAAAAAATAAAAAAATAAAAAAATGCTTCTAAAACTACTTTTTAATTATTTATCCGCTCACAACCATATATACCAGCTATTGAATAGCGTGGGAGAGTAGAAGATAATCTTAAATCATGCAATTAATTAGACAAATCACGCTTGATCGAGGCCTAACGTCAGCTGGACCTAGTCTTGGGTGAGCATTATTGTCCTGACCTCGCCGCCTGGTGCCTCGTTCATTTGATCACGTGCCAAAATTCCTAAAATCATTTTCCTCCCCTGTCACTGTCCTTCCAACTTTTAATTTCAAAAAAAATAATAATTAAAATTATCTCCAATTTGGAAATTTAACTTTAGTAAACAATCATATATTATCTCACTTTGTGAATGTGCCACGGCTCAATGGTTGAGCCTCTTACTCAATTATATAAGAGATTTTAAGTTTGAATATTCAGGGCGGCAGTTTGCCCTTCTTTTTTAGAATTGGTTAGTAACAAATTCTCACCCGTTTACGAATGCTCTAAACTAGTCAAGTAGTACTTGCACTACCCTAAATCTTATCATATATATATATATATATATATATATATATATATATATATATATATATACTCCCTTCGTCACAATACTTGTTTTTAGACAAAAGTTCACACATATTAAGGGAAAAAAAATTCTTCAAATTGCCCCTATTAAATACTCTTTCTTTTGGGGAGATTCAATCAAAAAATTTTTTTGAGAAAAGTATAATGTGGGATATACACCAAAGATATAAATAGGTAAAATTTTTATATAAATATCTAATTTAAAATAAAATAAAAAGACTTTAAGAACAAGTATTATGAAACGGATGGAGTATATATTATCTCACTTTCTTTATCCGGTGGTAAGCCCATTCTCTATATAAGTCGGCTATACGTTAATTATATAAAAACTCTACTAGTACCAAAATCCATCACAGACAAAAAAACTCTCAAACAAATGGATTCTTCATGGTCACCGGAATATTGCTCCACCACTATATCCTCCAACTCCCTTCCCTTCAACACCAATGACTCCGAAGAAATGCTCTTACTAGACATGCTAACACAAGCCGGGGAGGCGGCGGGCCCCACCTCGCCCTCCACGCTGCCGTCGGGGCCGCCGAGGGGGTACCGAGGGGTGCGGAAGCGGCCGTGGGGGAAGTACGCGGCGGAGATAAGGGACTCGACGCGCCACGGGGCTCGGGTGTGGTTGGGGACGTTCGACAGCGCGGAGGCGGCGGCGTTGGCGTACGACCAGGCGGCGTTCTCCATGAGAGGGGCGGCGGCCGTGCTCAACTACCCGGTGGAGCGCGTGAGGGAGTCGCTGTGGGAGTTGGCGGGGGACGTGGAGGGGGAGGAGCTGGGATCACCTGTGGTGGCGCTCAAGATGCAGCATCTTAAGAGGAGGCAATCCAACGGTGGGCGTTCCAAGAGGAGGAAGAGGAGTGATGTTGGACGTGATCGGACGGTGGAGAGAGCGGGCGAGGAGGATTTGGTGGTGTTTGAGGATTTGGGTACGGAGTACCTAGATCACCTCTTGAGTTGTTGGTCATGATAACTAATTATCATGCATGGAATTGAAACTAATCATCGATCTAGAAATTCCAGTTATATAGTATGATGGAGTTGTAATGATGATCCGCATATAATATATACGACGGATAGCCGACATTATTTGATGAAGTAAAAATCATTTGCCTAGATGATTTAAGTCAGCTTGATTTATTGTCTCGTAGAATTTGCTTTGTTTACAAAAATAAAGAAGCTTGTAAACTTTTATTTTCTTGCTTAGGAAAACTTGTAGGGTTAGGCTGTTACTCTGTGTCTGTCAATTAATAAACGAAATCTTGCAAAGATTTGAATAGTAATTTCGGTTAATTTGTATAATGTATTCCATTAGGTGTGTATTAATGTTATTATATATTATAATTACATATATTTGGATGTTTAGTATTTTTGCTTAATTTTTATATTAAACTTTGTATATGTAGTGATGCATTTGTTACTGAAAGACCAGACTGTATAACGGATGACCCTTACTCATCCGAGAATTGAGAAGGCCAACAACGAGTTCCGAGTCGGATTCCAAGATGATCTTGCGAAAACCCTTCTCCCATGCTATCTTCAAGCCATCAAGCACTCCCCACAACTCCGCCATCGGAAACGAACAAGATCCTATGTTGTGCACGAATCCGGTTATCCATTGGCCGTAATGATCTCTAAGGACCCCTCCTGCCGTAGCGATGTTACCATTCTTCACCGATCCATCGGTACTGATTTTAATCCAATCTTCGTCCGGCGCGACCCATGAGACCTCCTGCACAGTTTTAATGGACCGAGTGCAGTTGGTAGAGAACTTACCGGAGATACGTGCATAATCCGTAACCTGTTGCAATATGAAGCCAGCCTTATCCAGAATTTGCACTTCCTCGCCAAACACTTTAGCGAACCTCCATCTCCACAACCAGTACAGAGTCATTCCAAAAATAGCACGCCAATCCACCTCTCCAATCTTCCCATTCGCCAGAACATTGCAACGAAACCATTCTGCGAACGAAGCCTGAAAAAAAATTAGGCACAAGATCAGCAGAAAGTAAAATCAACCAAATATTCTTAGCTCTCGTGCAATCACGAAATAAGTGTTCGTAAGATTCCACAACATCAACTTCATCGGGGCACAGCGGGCAAGAATCGATCATCGTAAGATGTCGTCGCCTCCTTTCCTGGTTGGACAAAACGCCCCCGTTACACAGTTGCCATATAAAGCATCTCACACGTTCAGGCACCCTTATCCTCCAGATTCTGTTATATAAACCATGATCGACCCCTGCTCTGTATAAATTCCCTCGCAGCAGATCATAGCCGGAAGTTACCAAAAAATTCACATCTGCCGAATGTGCCCAGCTCATCACATCCTCCATCGATTCGTTCCCAGGGAGCACAGCAACAAAAGCGATTTGCAGCAAAATTTCGGAAGGTAATAAGTGAGCGAATAAGTCCCAATTCCAACCCATATTCTCCATCCAAGAATCCTTAACACAAGCATCCCAATCAGCCAAATCAATCGAACCAGTAGCATGAACCATCAACGGTGAATCAAGTAACCAAACATCTCTCCAAAAACAGACCGAAAGCCCATCACGGACAATCCATTTAGTTCCTTTAATCACTACCTCAGCTAACCCAGTACGGATCCCCTTCCAAAGGTAGGAACTGGCCGCAGATTGTCCCAACGCGCAGTCCACATATTAGTAGAGATTGGACTATCCAATTCCGTCATGTGTATCGGGAGGCAAATTCGGTTGCGGATTGTCTCGCGTCTTATGCTTTTACGTTTCCGTTAGGTCTTAATGTATTGCTTGCCCCGTCTGAGGGGATTAATTTATTAATGTTTGATGATGTAAGGGGTCGGGCTATCCCCCGCTTGAGTACTACTTAGCCTACTTTTTTTATTATTAATAAAACGCCTCCTTGAGGGGCCAGAGAGCACTGCCTCTCCTTCTACTGAAAAAAAAGTGATGCATTTGTTATGTGATAGACATTCTTCTCGGTTTCAAGGTTTTAGTAGTTGTCAATTGAAATCTGTTAGATGATAGAAGGTTGAGTTTTGATGGTTCCAAAGGTCAGTGACACAGAAGTTGCATGGAGAGTCAGCAAAATCAAGTTCTTATGAAGAAGTCACTGACAAAGGATAACTTGCAAGAAACTATTGTTGAAAAGTTGTGTTTTGATGGTTCCAAGGAAGTAAGTGAATTCGAGTTTGCAAGCCAAGTCGGCGACTTGGAAAAGTCATGGCAAAGTCACTGACATGACCAGATGGCGACGAAAACTATTTATGGAAGGAACGCACAGATTGTGTGCGATTGTTTGCAGGACAGCTGGGGCATTTATTTATGGAGAATATCATCACAAAAGAGTGCTAAAATCATAAGAGGATGATATGATTCCATTGAGATATTTTATGTGTACATAAATATTATATTAGGAAAGATCCTGTAAGATTGCGTGGGATGTTATTTCCTTAACCGAATAGGAAATAATATCACACGAAATCACACCTTATTCTAGCATAAATACTGCATTGTTTTAGGTTAGAAGTAAGGACTTTCATGCATAATTGTATATCTTGAGAAAAAGAAAAGAGAGAGTTCTAGGTTGAAGAAGACTCGTGTGTGGGATTCGTACGAGTAGTGAAGAAGCTTGTGCATGAGATTCATGCAAGTGGTGAGTTCGAGTGTTCTTGGGCATAGCGTGAGGTTGAGAGTGTAGGTACAAAGGTAGAGCGTGGTTCAAGGTTGTGGGATTCAACTTGTACACGAGAGAGCTTTGTAACACTCAAGAAATCAATAGAGCGAGTCTAAAGGACTCTTGAAATCCGACCAAGTGAGAAGCTTGGAAGGGATTGGTTTTTCTCTAAGTAAACTAGTTGGTTTACGAAGAGTTTCCACTATACATCGCTTGTCATTTACAGTTTGGTAATATCTTTCCTGTTTGATTAATTATTTCGCTGCTTATTTCAAGGTCACTAACTTTACCAAAGTCATTGATTTCGACTATTACTCAAAGTCGCCGACTTCGCAGGAGTCGCCGACTCGTTTAAGTACTAACGGTCCTACAAAATTTATGGAAGTCTACGAGCCAATAAAAAAGGGTTGTGAATATCTGTAAATCTTGTACATAAGTTCAATAAGATTCCATTCTAAAATCATTATTGTTAGATCGTAACGTATTAGCAAACAGACATGGCTAGATGCTATTAGGTTTGAAATTTTGAATGCTCGTATCTCATTCGTTTTCCAATGGATTTTTGATCTACAAAAAAACTATGAAAAGTTAATCTATGAAAACCCTCAACCAATTGTAGGAAACAATACAGGTTTTTGGATCAAAATTTCTACTCATATGCGTGACCTAAAAATGGATAAATGGCTCAAATTGGACATTAAGAATTCGAATTTGATTGAGATGATGGTGTCTATGGATAAGAGAGTATAAGGGAGTATTAATGCCGACAAGTTAATCAATCAGCATTGTGGTGTAATTGGAGGATTAAGTGTGGAAACATTTATTTTGGGTTAAATTCAAATTCAATTTGAAGAGCCATTTCTAGCTCGAATGGAGCTCTATAAGAACCCATTTCGTAGCTCAGATCGGTACACACACAAATCTCGCGCCCCTCTCCTCTCTCGAAATAGTGCTCGATCTTGTCTAGAAATCGCATTTGAAGTAGATGTTTGTGAATCAGGGAAAAAATAGCACAGAGTTTGTTGTTCGGCTTGTTCTCTTCACTCTGTCCACTATATAAATCGCGCCACCACCACCGCAGTCATCGTCTTCCTCTTGCGCACCCGGATCCGTTCGCCCTGACTGACACCATCGCTTGTAGCCCCGCAACCAGCCCTTGTTCATGTCTTGTTCTGTTCGAGGGTTGTTGCGTGCTTTTGTGATATTAGGTGAGCAGGTCAGGCCCGAAGTGGCCCGACCGAGATGCTTATTTTGTTTGTTTTCGATTTTCATTAAATTAAAAAATTCTTTTATTTTATTAAACTAAAAATGAGTAGAAATAAACAAATGGGTAATTTTAATAAATTTGAGTTTTATAAATTTAAAGAAAACATATGAATTTTATTTAGCATTTTAAGTAATATTTATCAATAAGTTGTTATTTATGGAAAATAAAATAATAACAATAAGGGATTTTTATTGTGAGTTAAGGTTGAGTTAAAATTTATTTTTAAATAAAAATAAACAATTTTAGCCTACACTAAGGTTTAATTTGATAACATGAAAATCGGATAAGTTTTCATGAAATATTTTTCATTATATTATATTAATAAGAATGAAACTATTAATATGATGTATACGTTTATAATTTTTATAAACTTAAACCTTGTTGTTGTTCCTTATAAATCAAAATTCGCCAAGTTAAAAAAATAAATTGATGACAATTTATTTTGTGGTCGGTTGAAACAGAAACAAGTCCGTGTTCATAATCTCGAGTGATCGTTTCACGACTTAGTTATTGTAAAAAAGGCAAGTGGTTTGGTTCATTTTCGCATAAGTTTTGATGCATGAAATGATTTGAATCATAATGTTTTGTTTTTTGGGAACGCTTGTGTGAAATTAAAAATGGACTAGGTTGTTATTTTAAGTTCCTAGTATTTAATGACCTTGTTATTATCGTAGTTATTATTATTTGTTAAGTTGTGCTACTATGGACTAAGGTCTCGAAGTTTGTGGCACTGCCATGGCCTTGTGTGTTTATAGTCGATAGAGACTTGGTATGAACTTAGAGTAGAATCAGGGATGGAGTCATGGGACTCAACGTCTCTTTATAATATTGTAGTAGGATGGCCCTAGACCCTAATGCTTAGTCATGACTTTGTCGCCTCATTAGTGTATGAGGGGTGTTGTACCTAACTAGCGCCTTATTTATATCTCGGAAATTGTTATCATTACACATTGACTAGTATTGAGAAAATGTTACAAGCTACCAACTTGAATTGTAAATTTTTGGAATTAAGATAAGATAAGTGCACAATACACATATTAAAACGTGTTCAGGGTGGTAACTACTACAACTTACAAAACCGCTCTAGCTCCCAATCAAGGAAGATCCTCTTTCCAATCTGAATTCGGATAATAGGTATTCAGTGAGGTTGGTTTGTGGATCCAATTAGTCGAAATAGGCTTTTCAAAACTTTGTGTGAATAATAAAAGTTCCAAACCACCTAAAATCGAGGAACCACACTGTTATGGCGTCTTGTCTTTCCGCTGCATGCCTTGACGTTTTGGTGAGCATACTTTAGTTGGTAGACCATATACTGACTTCCATTCGAAGTTCGATGCTAGTAGCTAAGTATATACAATCACAAAGAACCTTTTCTAAAATCCCATTTGTTGAGTTTGTCACAAGACTAACCCGACCATTTTCTCTAAGTGGCACAAGGTTCACAATGGGGGCAACTAAAATATTATTTCTAGAAGGCTGCTAGGGAATATAACAAGGTTGATCTCGATTCAGCAATTAAAGAAATAGGATTGGTAAGTAAGAAGGCAGTGGATGACTTCATGTGCCAAGATCCTACACATTTTTGTAGAGCCTACTTGATGACCATGAATAAGTGTGATGTCATAGTCAATAATATGGCAAAAACATTTAATGGTTATATTCTAGAAGCAAGAGCACAACCATTAATCAATATGTTGGAACATATTAGACTTGCAGTAATGGAGAGGATGTATACAAGAACTTCATTAATGTCGAACAACCTTGATGAGATTTGTCTTGGAATAAGATTCAAATTAGAAAAGTTGAAGTTGGAGGCTAGGAAGTGCATTGTCAAGCCATCTAGTGAATATTAGTTTCAAGTGACACAACTACTTAACATGTATAGTATGAACCTAGAGAATAAGACTTGCACTTGTAGGAGATGGGATTTGACAAGAATTCCATGTTGACATGCCATAGTTCTTTGTAATGAAACGAGAATTCAGGATGAGCATCTAGTTTTAGACTGGTTAAAGAAGAAAAAGTACCTTCAAACATACAACTTTAGCATCAAGCCGATGGATGGAGAGAGGCATTGGGATAAAGTAAGTTTTCCACTTGATCTTCCACCTAAGAAAGTGGCTATTGGAAGGCCTAGAAAATACATAAGGAAGGACCTACATGAGAGATTGAGAGAGTTGACAAGAAGGAAGATTTACTAGACATGGCATGCAAATGACTTGTACGAACTACCACGTACCAAAAGAATCACAACAAGAGGACTTACCAAGCACCAACTACTCAATCTTCTACAACTATGGCATTAAGTATTTGTTTACATTATTGTAAATTTGTAATCTTATGATAATATTTGAAATATATTAGATAAATAAAAACTTGTTTTCACATTCTAGTTACATATACAGGTGAGAGGAAGAGGAAGGCCAAGGAAGGATGGCCATTTGATGTTCATGCTTTTAGTATAGTTTTTAGTATGTTTCTTAGTTTGTTTAGTTTGGTTTTTAGTAGTTTTTAGGGTTAGTTTTGTATGTTTTTGGATGAGTTTGCATATTTTGTAAGAAGTATGAAAGCTACTCCGCTTTGTGTCTTTTTGTAGGTCTTTTTATAGGAAAGGAGCGCTTTTTGAACTGAACTTGAGTGTTGTGGTGGAGGATGGAAGACATGAAGATAAAGAGGAAGATTGCATAGGAAGAGTGAAGTGAAGTTCAAGTTTTAAGTTGAGAAGAAGTAGAAGAAAAGCCAAACCCAGGCTCGTTAACGATCCTGTGAAGGGTCATTAACGAGGCTTATAGATAGAGTTTTTCGAGAGAATTTTGTGATATCTACCGACCCTGTGCGGGGTCGTTAACGATGATTCCGTGTCGGTAGGGTTTTAACCGACTTTAGGGTTGTTATATCTTATATCTTATATCTTGTTATTTTTTTAGAGTTAGTTTTTATCTTTTAGGCTTTTTAATAGATAGTTTCTTAGTATAAATACCCTTATTCTAAGCCTAGAAGAGAGAGAGGATATTTTATTGAAGAATCGGATTTGTTTTAGGAGAAGTCGAGTGAGAAGGTTGCGAGTCTGGTTCGTTCGAGAGAAGAGCTAGGGTTGTTAGTCGGATTTGCTCGAGTTTTTGTTTTGCGTTTTCGAATTCTTTTGAAGATTGTAAGACGATATTCTCTTATTTAATTTCAAGTAAGTTTGTTTTGTTTTATATGTTTTCTCTTATTGAAGTTGTTTGCTTTATTATCATGAGTAGTGAGTAGTTTTCTTATCTAGGATCGGGGTTGAAACCCGGCATAGCTATGCATGTTTGATGAGTGAGTTGATGTTTTGAATGCCTTTTATCTTTTGAGATTGCTTGTTGTGCTTATTCTAAGGCGATAGTCGAGGTAATTTGAGTTCTCAATTTGATCGAAACAGAAAGTTGTTAACTTGAAGGTTGATATTGTTCGATTACGAAAGTTTCGAGCTTTGGATCCAAAACAAGTGTTTGAGTGAATTGATTTATCATAATTTATCGAGTTGCTTGTTAATCAGCGAAAGTTGATGAATTTATCTTTTTAAAGGCATGATCTTTATCTTCTTATGAGTTTATATGCATGGCTATGTTGTGGTAACCCTTGTCCTAGGTCTTTTATTTTATAAGGTTTAGCATTTGTTATAATCGTTATCGAGTTCCTTTGCCTCGGTATCGAACCTGTGTTTAGTTCGTTATTTTGTGTTCGTAGTTTACCTAGGTTCGTTAACGACCCTGTCAAGGTCGTTAACGAGGTTGGTTGTAGGGTGTCTTTGTTTTGTTCTGCTTTGTTTTATTTTTAGTAGTTGATAGACAAACAACCGTGTTTCCCGTGGAACGATCCTGACTTCGCTATACTCAGCGGGGTCTTGACTATAAATTTATTTGTTGTCATGTTAAATATCCCTCACAACAAATTGGCACCGTTGCCGGGGAAGCAACGACGTTTGTTTGTTTATCTGTGGGTTTGGGAATAGCCCGACCCTGTTTGTGTTTTTAATTTTGTTTTCTTTGTCTGTTTTCTCAGCCTATGCTAGCAGGACGTCGCAGGCTCGAATTTGACAACACCGGTTATTATTCCGAACCTGAACGCACCTTGCACCGTAGAAGAAGAGAAACGTGAGCCATGGCTACACCTGAAGAGATGGCTCGATAGATGGAAGCACTCCAACACCAGATGGAGGCGTTACAAGCTGATCGAGACGCCGCTGCTGCCGAAGTTGAACGTCAATGAGTGAACATCGCTCGTTTAAAAGAAGAGTTGAACGCCTATCCGAGGAATGCCAAGCAATATATGCATCCAGAACTGAGGGTGCCGGAGTCTCCAATTGTGCTTCCGGAGATAGAGAAAACTTTTGAGATTAAGTCTCAATTTATATCCTTGATTAAAAGGGCTCAGTTTGAAGGGAAACCTAATGAGTGCCCTATGGAACATATTAGAAACTTTCTTGATTTATGTGACACTATAGTTGCTGAAGGTGTCTCACTTGAATATGTTCTGTTAAAAGCTTTTAGGTGGTGTCTTACTGGAAAGGCCCTAAGTCTATCAGGACTTGGAAGGCTTTGTATGATCAATTTCTTACAAAGTTTTTCCCTCCTTCCAAGACAACGGAGTTGAGAAAACGTATCACCTCCTATCACAAGCTGCCTAATGAGACCTTTGTAGAGACATGGGAAAGATTTAAAGAAATGCTTAGACAGTGCCCTACTCATGGGCAACCTTTATATGTTCTCCAAGAAATCTTTTTCCAGGGTATTAATGCAGAGACGAAGAACCGCATCAACACACATACAGCGTGCGGTTTTATAGAGATGGATCCCACAGCTGCATGGGAATTGCTAGACAAGCTTTCTAACTATGATGCCATGTATGGTACCCAGCAATCACCCCAACCCCAGAGGCGTATCTACGTGCCTAACAAGGAAGATGTTGACCCCGATGTCAAAAATCAATTTCTGCAAGATGAGGTCAACCGCCTGAAGAAGCAGGTAAGTTTTCTGAACTCCTCTCAATCTTGTCAAGAATGTGGCTCTTCTGCCCATATCACTTCTGCTTACACTAACATAGAGCAGGTAAGAGCCGTTGAGACATATGCTGAAGTGAACTATATGAGAGGCACATATAGGAACCAGCCTAGTAATTTTGACAGGTCAAACAATTATCCAACATGGGGCAACCAAAATCAGAATTCAAACTATGCAGCGCCTCCACCAGATAGACGACCTGTATCGTATCGACCTCCAGGCTATCAAGAGCCACCATCATGGGTACAAGGGTTACATGAAGGCATTAACGGAGTTCAAGCCAACCTAAATAGTCAACTAAAAAGATGGGGAGAGTTCGATGTGTGGAAGAAGAATGTCAACTCCCAACTAGGGAACCTTTCTGCATAGATTCCAAGGCCACAAGGGCAACTCTCGGGCCGACCCGAGGAGAACCCGAAAGGACAAATAGAAGCGGTGCACCTTAGGAGCGGGAAGACACTAACGGAGCGTGTCCAGGCTAAAGAGAAGAGCCCCGCAACCGATAATGAAGCCATGACTCAGCTCGATGACGAACTAGAGAGGGTCGTTATCGAACCAAAATAGCTTGGTAATAATGCTCCCAGGGTCGTTAACGACTCCAGTCCAGGTAAGTTTCCTATTCCGAGCTCCTCTCTCAATCCCAGGCTCGTTAACGACCCTACCAGGGTCGGTGACGATCCTCCGCGTGCACCAATCGACCCTAATGTCGACCCGGTAGCATCACCTCTCGAGCCCGATTTGGTTCTGAGAATGGTGAAATCTCTTCCTTTTCCTACTAAGAAATCAAAGGACTCTACTGAGGGTAAGTTCAAGCGTTTTGTAAAGATTCTCCAGAGCATAAATATTTCTATCCCATTCGCTGAGGCCCTAAGCGAAATGCCGGCTTACACAAAATTCTTGAAAGATATTCTTAGCAGGAAACCATCCATCACAGAGCTGCAAGATGAGGTCCGATCCATTGCTCTACCAGAGAAATTAGGCGACCCAGGGAGATTTGCTATAACAATTGGCATAGGTGACCACAAATTCAAGGCTCTAGGTGATTTGGGAGCCAGTGCTAGTTTACTTCCTCTATCAATCTGGTCAAAGGCCAACATGGGACCATTGGAGCCTGTAGACATGAATCTCTACATGGCAGACGGATCAAGCGTAAAAACTACAGGAGTCGTGGACGATTATCCAATTCAAGTCGAAATTTTTTTTATTCCAAATGATTTTATCGTTCTCGACATGCCTGAAGACCCTCAAGTCCCCATTATCTTAGGCAGGCCATTCCTAGCTACAACAGGTTCTAGGGTAGACATGCGGAAAGGACTCCTCACTTTTGATATTGGAGAGGAACGCGTGGAATTCAGCCTTGACCAGAACGCTAATGACCCAACTGCCGCCGCACAAATCGAGTTGACCTAGCCGGAACTCGACATAGATGTTCCTAAAGACCCTCCACCAATTAGCAAAGAGGGCGAGAATTTCACACAAGTCTCTACCGACCCATCTTGGTCCAGTACCGAGTCCCTCATGCAAGGCTATAATGAAGGAATCGTTAGTACATGCTCGGTAATGACTCTGACAACCTCGACGTCAACATCGTTTTCAATAAATCAAGGTGAGTACTCTAACCATGAATTCACTATTACTGGTTATGATTCTTCTCCATACTCTATTCCTACACCGTATCCCACTATATATGCTATAGAGGACTCCAAACCACCTTGGTTTTCGGATTTCATTAACCCTTATGTAGGAATATCGGGCATATTGCTAGAAGATAAAGTACCAAATTTAGTGACACAAGCCAATAATGCCTACAAAGCTAAGTATGGGGTCCCTCAAAACCGTGACGTAGCTGCAAAGGAACCACCTTGAGCAAGGTAAGTAGCTCAGGCTAACGACGTTAAAAATAGCGCTTATGGGAGGCAACCCGTTTTTAGTTTAGTTTAGTTCTTTTCTTTTAGATTCTTTTTCCTAGCTTTCTTTTGAGTTTTTTTTAGTAGTTTAGAAGGTAGCAAGATAGAATGGTTTTAGGCTAACATGATACAGGAGTTGGGCTCGGAAATTCCATGAAAACAGGTTACGTAGGCTCGTTAACGACCCAACCCAGGGTCGTTAACGACCCATTTCGGAGAACCAAATAGGCGGACAAGCAGGTAAGTAATTTTGACCTAATTTTATCTTCTGTCTTTTACTATTGTGTCGCCTCTTACCCTCTTCCCCTACCTCTAGCCCTCTCCTATTTAACCCTCTCAAAAACTCCCAAATCCCACACTCAAATCTCAATCCAAAGCTTCAAATCTCAACCCAAATCCACTGAATTTCCCTCACCACCGATCGGAACCCACACCACCACTTAAGCTAGGAATCCCACCCCGATAACGAGTCCTCCACTCTCAAACTTGTTACCGGCGAACCATAGAAGCTCGTTAACCATCCCACAATTCAATCCTTTTCTTCAATTCTTCCATCCAACAGTATGATGTCTAAACCCTAAATCTCTATTTGCAAGATTCATGATTCTAAGGGTAAAAATTGCATATCTTGATCTTGTTTGAAGAAGTTGAACTCCATGTCTATATTGCTCAATGATTTTATTGCTTTTTACATTGGTGTTAGATCTTGATTTATGATGGTTTGTTCTTGCTTGATTTTCCATAGAAATTGTGATTAGAAAAAGCATGAACTAGGTTGTTCTTTGAATTAAGTTGAACTTCACCATATGTTTTTGGGCAATTTTGACATGTTCGGGTTGGATAATAGAGCAAGTATGGGGTGCATGTGCTTGATTTTATGTCAAAAGTGGGATTGTGTTTGATCCATGCTTGATTTATTAGAAAATTGTGGAGTTTAGAACTCAGAATCAATCATGAGTGCTCTCGCCCGGGCTCGTTAACGACCTGTTCAAGTTCGTTAACGACCCTGCATATTACCCAGTTTTAAACACAAGTCCAGGCTCGTTAACGACCCAATTGGCTCGTTAACGAGGGGATTCGAGAGTGTTCCCAAGATCAAGTATGGGGTTTCTTTTCTATTGATTTGTGTGGATCTTATCTTTGACAATTCATATTTTTGTAGGTTCATATGGCAAGTTCTAGCCGAGCTGCAACAAGGGCCCAAAAGAAGAAGAGGACTCAACGGTCCCCATCTCCTCCCCGCATGGACAACGTGATTTTGCGCACTCAAGCACAGCTCGATCGTTTCAATACCATCTTGGATCGAGACCACTACACTAGGTAGTTCTTGAAATCGAGTGCAAAATCCATGGGAATTTACGAGGATGTCAAGGAAGCATTTGCCATTCTTGGAGTGCCTCAGTTGTTGAAGAAGGAGGCCACACCGCACTTCCCAGCTCTTACTTCTGAATTCTTGGCTACTTTGGAGACGAGATTCCCAACCAAGACCTCGGCAGGACGGATCCGATTCCGGCTCGGCAATGTTAGTCACGAGTACACTATGGCAGAGTTCAATGGTATTCTTGAGCTTCCTAACCCTTCTCGGGATTACAAGATTAAGGACTACAAGGTGACAAGGACTTGGGAGCTATATTTCCGGAGAAGTAGAGCCTTCCGCTGCAGCACTTTCCGGGGCTAGCATCATCAACCCCATCTTTCGGATCATTCTCCGAGTACTAGATGCTACTTTTTGGCCCAAGAGAGAATTGAATAGGCCAACAAGGACGGAAGTTGCATGCCTCCAAACCATACTCTTTGAGGATCCCGCCCCGTTGAACTTGGGGTACGAATGGCTACAATATGTTGAGAATCAAGGGATCAAGTCAAAGGAGGTGTGGTGTGGAAATTTGGTTAGTCTCTTGGCAGCCAACCGCGGTGTCGACCTCTCCCTCTACACGCCGAACCATGCTCAGTTGCTCGATAAGAACTATTGGTTCGCCTCCAGCATCTTTGTAAGGACCGAGAGAGGGCACGACACCAAGATTCTTGGCCGAGACGTTCTTCTTACCCAAGCCAAGATGGAGCTTCTTTACATGCCAAATTGGTACGATTCGTGGATGGGTCATGCATTCCCGTTGGATCACAAGCCGCAAGATGAGCCGTCGCTAAGGCCATGTGTTTCCCGGTTTGCTCGGGATGAAGATGTCATGGACGAAGATGATGATGAGACTGAGGCAGGAACATAGGCGGCCACGGAAGAGCTCGATATCGGGGATGATGACCTCGATACCGAGGTTTTGGGCAACACTGACAACTTCGTTAACGAGCCACCCAGGGTCGTTAACGACTACTTCGAGGCCACTACCGAGGCACAAAACTTCGATAACGACCCCCGCCGCCACCTGTCGAGCCACACTCTTATGGTCTTATGCCCTACAATCCGGTAATTTTTCAAGACCACTTCCAGCCTCACAATCACTACCAACCACCTCCTCGGCCCGACTACAATGGATCGAGTATCCCACCTCCATGGGCCGAAGATCTTTCGTCTCAAATGCAACAGGCTCATATGCACCAACGGATGGATCGGTGGGAGAGTGTTTACTCTGCTCGTATGGCTCTAGATGATGCGAGGCAACAGCAAAGAGAGACGGATGAGGCGGAGCGTTGGAGGACAATGTATGCTTTTATGGGGAACTTTGAGCGTCGGTTTCCACCACCAGGGCGCTGATTCAGTTTGAGAGTTGTTCATTTTCTGCTTCAATGATCTTGTAAGTTTTTTCTTTCTCTTTTATTCTTTTCTTCTGCTTATTTATATTACAGTGGGGACACTGTAATTTTAAGTATGGGGTGGGAAAGGGTAGAAAACTTGTGTTTTGTTTGGTTTTGTTTGTCTTGTTTGTTTTAGTTGTTCTTTGTTTTATAAAAATCAAAATCACAAAAAAAAATTGAAAAATTGAAAAAAAAAAGTTGTTAGAATGGATAAATACCTTTTCTTTTGGTTCTATGATAGTAGTTGCTAGCATGATCATATAATTCCTTGCAAGCATGTCTTTGATAGTATAGCCTGATTTTTTTGATAAAAAGTTGTTTTTATAGAGGAATAGCATTTGATGAAATTGAGAATGTATAACTTTTTAGCATAAGTGATGCAATCCAACAAAAATTTACCTTGTGAGTTGTTTTTGGCCTTATAGGGAGAACATAAAAAAAAAATTCCTCTTCTTTTCTTGTGTGATTTACTCTCTTTATGTATATTATCTCTTGGAATTGTGATGGTTATCTATTTCTTGAGACCTATATAAGATTTAGAGTTCATTACTTGTGAAAGTCATATGATGGAGAACTTATTTTTCTTAAAGCCCTATTTATCCTTATCCACCCTTACATTATCCTTCTTTTGAAGCCAATTTAAGCTTATAGCCTTTTATTTTTAGCTCCAAAAATTATTCCCTAGCCGAGATAAGCTTGACCCTATTTGGGGATTAGGACTTAGTTTGGAGAGGTTTGTTTTGTTGAGTGATATGTTATGTTCGGTTCGAAAATCAAGGTTTTGGGAAGGGTAGATTGGAAGTCTCTTATGTTAATTTGTAAAAAGATCTCTTAGTAAGAAAGCAGCACAAAAAGAGAGTTGTTGTTAAGAAAAAAAGAAAGAATGAGTTCACGATGAAGCTCTTTAACGACCTAGTTGGTTCGTTAACGAGGCTGCTCGAGAAGAGAAAAAAAGAGCTGAAAGAAATATAAGGAAAAAGCGAAGGAAAGTAAGATGTGAATTTGTGTTTAAAAGATTAACCAGAGATTCTTTTAAAGTTTTTTTATGAGACTTTCTAGGAAATATTTGTGTGAGTGAAAGTACATATGTTTTAGTGAGTTTGATTTTTTTATGAAAGTTTTGGTGGTGTGAGTTTTTAGGAGTCTTTGATTCCCGGATATTATTAGCACCACATGGCCAAAATATTTTCCGCGCCTTATTGTTTTTACCCAAGCCCCATTATAACCCGGCTGAATGGAAGCTTCTATGAAGTTTTTCATTGAGCCTAAGTTTCTCTTGATGATTTTTGCTTGTTTTGACAAATCTTAGGTGGAGAGTTCGGTAATATAAGTTCCAATTTCTATGAGTTTTTGCATATAAGATGAGTTAAGAGATTGAATTTATAAGCCTTAACACATGAGAGTTGAGTGAAACACATATATCCCTGGTGAGGTTGGATTGTATTTGCTTATGTCTATTTAGTGTTTATATATGTGTGATGACGTTAATAGTCATTTGCTATTTTCTGCTATGTTTTGATGTTGCTTTTTAGTTGATGGCTATTTGCTTGATGAAGCATGTTTGGTTTGGTCTTGGTTTTTGTGTAGTGATTGCTTGAGGACAAGCAAGTCTAAGTATGGGGTATTTTGATGTTCATGTTTTTAGTATAGTTTTTAGTATGTTTCTTAGTTTGTTTAGTTTGGTTTTTAGTAGTTTTTAGGGTTAGTTTTGTGTGTTTTTGGATGAGTTTGCATATTTTGTAAGAAGTATGGAAGCTACTCCGCTTTGTGTCTTTTTGTAGGTCTTTTTTATAGGAAATGAGCGCTTTTTGAACTGAACTGGAGTGTTGTGGTGGAGGATGGAAGACATGAAGATAAAGAGGAAGATTGCATAGGAAGAGTGAAGTGAACTTGAAGTTTTAAGTTGAGAAGAAGTAGAAGAAAAGCCAAACCCAGGCTCGTTAACAGTCCTGTGAAGGGTTGTTAACGAGGCTTAGAGATAGAGTTTTTCGAGAGAATTTTGTGATATCTTCCGACCCTGTGCAGGGTCGTTAACGATGATTCCGTATCGGTAGGGTTTTAACTGACTTTAGGGTTGTTATATCTTATATCTTGTTATCTTTATAGAGTTAGTTTTTATCTTTTAGGCTTTTTAATAGATAGTTTCTTAGTATAAATACCCTTATTCTAAGCCTAGAAGAGGGAGAGGATATTTTATTGAAGAATCGGATTTGTTTTAGGAGAAGTCGAGTGAGAAGGTTGCGAGTCTGGTTCGTTCGAGAGAAGTGCTAGGGTTGTTAGTCGGATTTGCTCGCGTTTTTGTTCTGCGTTTTCGAATTCTTTTGAAGATTGTAAGACGATATTCTCTTATTTAATTTCAAGTAAGTTTGTTTTGTTTTATATGTTTTCTCTTATTGAAGTTGTTTGCTTTATTATCATGAGTAGTGAGTAGTTTTCTTATCTAGGGTCGGGGTTAAAGCCCGGCATAGTTATGCATGTTTGATGAGTGAGTTGATGTTTTGAATGCCTTTTATCTTTTGAGATTGCTTGTTGTGTTTATGCTAAGGCGATAGTCGAGGTAATTTGAGTTCTCAATTTGATCGAAACACAAAGTTGTTAACTTGAAGGTTGATATTGTTCGATTACGAAAGTTTCGAGCTTTGGATCCAAAGCAAGTGATTGAGTGAATTGATTTATGAGAATTGATCGATTTGCTTGTTAATCAGCGAAAGTTGATGAATTTATCTTTTTAAAGGCATGATCTTTATCTTCTTATGAGTTTATATGCATGGCTATGTTGTGGTAACCCTTGTCCTGGTCTTTTATTTTATAAGGTTTAGCATTCGTTATAATCGTTATCGAGTTCATTTGCCTCGGTACCTAACCTGTGTTTAGTTCGTTATTTTGTGTTCGTAGTTTACCCAGGTTCGTTAACGACCTTGTCGTTCTGCTTTGTTTTATTTTTAGTAGTTGATAGACAAACAACCATGCTTCCCGTGGAACGATCCTGACTTCGCTATACACAGCGGGGTCTTGACTATAAATTTATTTGTTGTCAAGTTAAATATCCCTCACAACACCATTCAACAAATCCTACAACCAATAATCCAAGCCAGCCTAAAAGGCACCGAGGTAGGCCTAAAAGATATGTATCACTCCCTTACGAATGAAGCTAGATTACCAAGAGGTCTTGGAATCTATTTTGATGAAAATCAATGATTCCATGCAATGTTCTAAAAAATGTTAGGAAGGACCCTAAGCGGAGAGGGACCGCCTAACGGCTAGGTGGCCTAAACGGGCACCTAGACGGACTAGAGATCTCCTAGATGGGCTAGAAGACTAGGCGGGCTAGCATCTTCCGGTGCTTAGAAGGAGTTAGGCGGGGATTTTTAGAACAATGATTCCATGTTAATGTAAGTGTGTTTCATATGTTACATTGCAACCATTAAATGTTCCAAGTTATTGCTTGAAATATTTAAATGTGTTTGATGTAGCCTGGTAAAGTGGACATGTTATATTATCTCAGTCTTCTTCAACTCCTCGACGTCAAAATGCTTAGCCACCTAATGTTGAGGGATTCCTCTGCCACTCGATTAGATCTACCAACGTGATTGAAATTATGTAGTGATATAGTATATGTCTATGTTTATGTTATTATTATGACTATATGGGGTGATATTTTGTTAAGTTTTTTTGAATCCCCATCAATTAAAAATTGTGTCCAGCATGCATGCTCATGATGCTTTTATACCATGACACCAATTTTAATGAATTAATGTATGTTTGACTACATTCAAGATGTTATTTTAAGTGGATGTTGATTTCATTTTTTTAATGATATTATCCTATTGCCTAGTTTGTATATTATTGTTACTCAATTTTACCTAGGTTATATACATGGTACACTACAACAATTCAAGCCAATGGTGGCGGGTTGTGGTGGCGGTTAGGCAATTGTAGCAGTTTTGATAGCGGTCAAGAATATAGTGGCGGTTCGAGTTATAGGGGCGGTTTAAGTGGCGGTTTTTTAATCCATGGCTATTGTCGCGGTCGTTTGGCTCTATAGAGGCGGTTTTGGGGCAAGCTTTTTTATTATTCTAGCCCGCTAATATTATCACTAGTGCACGCGAGGAGCGAAATTTGAGCGCCTTGTTATTGTCGAGGAAGTACGCCCAAAACCCAGCAATCACCAAATATATGCTAACCCTAAAACATCATACGCCTCAAAACACACAAATGCTAGCTCATTCCTTTAGATTTGGTGATTCAAAAATTTGCGATTCACCACGATAGAGCGAGAGTACAAAGAGGGCATATAGAAATTAAGGTTTCTTTATCGATCGAACAGAGCAAAAGAACTAGGAGGAGAAGTATTTGCAATGGGTTAGGGATTTGGAAGAGGAAAAGAAGTTAGGGTTCTTAATTCTTCTTGGAGTTGCTTGAAATCAGTGGGCCTAATCTTCTCGAGGTAAGTTGACCATTCTTTTTTCCATCTTCTCGATCAATTGTTGTTGTAATTCTCGACTTCATATAATCAGCTAGTCTACTGTTAAGACCAAAAAACCCTAGATTTGTAAAAGGTGATGCTCAAATTGAGACAAAAATCAAAGAGTTTGAATCCATCCACTCTATTCAGTAAAAGCACAAATTGTACAACACTCAAATCGTGATACTTTATAGCCTAAGCTTATATAAATTAGTAGGCTCTAGTTTTGGTAGTATAGACTACGGAAGCATCATCTCTAGTAATGTTGAATGAGCACAAACATATATCAGAGTTGCTTGTATGTAATTTGGCTTCAAGGTTTTTTTCTGTTGCAAACTGAGAATTTCAGAAAAATTGATGAGTTTGGCCAAGTAAGAGAGTTATTGGGATGGCGGATGACCGACACCTATTCTTTATAGGAATTAGGCACATGTATTTCTGGCCTATTTTCTGCAAGTCTTTACATCCGTCTTCTTGCATCCTCAATTTGTATTATCACCTGGCTAAACTTAAGGTAATGTTACTTAAGTATCAAGGGGTAGTAATATTATGTGAATAAATTCATGTTTGTCTTTGTCATTGTGGGATGATACATACACTTAGCTTATAGTTGGTTTATGTGTTGTGCTTTATCACATTGTTTTTATTAGTTTCACTTTACTACCAGTCATATGTGATTATAGATTGAATGGTGACTTGAAATTATCTTGCAATTTATTCTAGCAAGTGGCTTAGGAGTGAGGAACATCATGCCTATATTTTTTTCTAAGGAATATGATATGCTGATATCTGGTGGTGACTACACATTATTATTGTATTTTGTGGAATCTTATTGCATGAACTAGTAGTACATAAACAACCACTTCCTGAATTGAAATTGTGATGTGCTTGGTGTATCCTGTACTGTCTTGAAAGCCCAAAATATAGGAAATATTTATCGGTATATGTTGACATGATGTATTTTTATTTTACTTCAGTTAAATATTCACAAAATAAAGAGATGACTAATAGAGACAGAGTCAAGTTTAAAAAACAAAAGATCCTAAGATACAAGACAAGAAGCCCAATTTGAGCAAGACTTGTTGCTACATTATCCAAGATACAAGAAGCTAATCGGTTGAATGATATGGATTAGTTAGCATAATTTCGAAGATTACTTAACAA
Source organism: Fallopia convolvulus (assembly GCA_964016875.1). Classification (NCBI taxonomy): domain Eukaryota; kingdom Viridiplantae; phylum Streptophyta; class Magnoliopsida; order Caryophyllales; family Polygonaceae; genus Fallopia; species Fallopia convolvulus. The sequence continues at coordinate 4,831,448 of OZ024723.1, forward strand.
AGAATTTACAACTTGCTTAATTTCTTGGTAAAATAGCTTAGTTCTTCTACCATTAGCTTAGGCACTACCATAAAATTTCCCTCGTTCATATATTGTATGGCTATTGACATCTGGTTTGCTAAAAATGCTCATTGAATTAATGCTAAGACAGATTCTTATTGGTTCTTTTGTCATTCATTTTTGCCTTGTTGATGTTGAAAACTTGACAAATCTAATTTTTTTCATCCCATCCCTTTTTCCCTGGCGAGAGTGGAGCTGACCAACCTGTGGAGATCATTAAGGTATGTATTTTCCTGTAGAATTTTTGTGTGTGACCCTGCAAGTTCATAAAAAAGCATATAGATTTTGAATGGATTAAAGTAGCTCTAGCCATGTGTTAAGGGGAAAAAGAAGAGTGGGGGTTGAAGGATTAGTTCTAAATTGACCTACTTATACTAATATGAAAAAATGTACTCAAAAGTTAGAAGGGAGCTTACTATCAAATGACAACAAGAATTAGATGGTCCTTAAAAATTATATGTTGATGTAAGTTGCATAATTAACGAGTTAATAAGTATAGTTTATGTGCCCTTTTCATACTGAATCCGTGGTCAGATTGTAATTCTTGAATTTGCTATGTTGATTTAAGGTTCCAGTTTATGGTTGCCTTGATCGGTGGAATTATGCTTTTACTTAGTTAATTTGACCTTCCGTGTTCTAGTTTCCCTGGATTGAAACCAAATGGATATTTAGATAATTCATATCTCCATAGTTGGTGGGTCTATGTATTGGATGGATAAGTATAGACGTATAGTCAGTCTTCACACTAACTTTATGTCCAACCAGAAACATAATCACCATTAATCCATCCTCTTGGGTGTTGTGTCTAACATTATGTACTTGGGAGCTGATGGATGACCACAAGGAAGATAAAGCTATTGTAGAGCTCTCAACAACTATAGCCTTTAAATTTGATCTGCAATTACTAGATCTTCGTGCTACTTTCTATTATTCGATGTGTAACACAAAAGCCACCCTCAAAGATTGTGAAGCCGCCCTCTGTCTTGATTCTAACCATTTAGATACCCATGAACTTAACAATAGAGCCTAGTAATGGTCCAAGGAAAAGTTAAGAATTTTGTGAATTCATTCTTCTCATTCTTTTTTGCCTATGCAGGTATATTAGAGAGTTAGAAAGGGCTAGGACTTGCTACCAAAACCAAAATCCTTGTGCTGATGGGTTTTCTTGACTTAGTGCGAGCTGGCTGATTCTTCGGGGGTGACTCAAATGCTAAGTAGTTGTAAGGGAGAAAAACAAAAATGGATCTAGCAATGAAACAGAGTAGAGGCATGAAACCTGGTAGCCAGATTATTTCAGCAACTTTTGCAAGGTTTGTTACCTTCTCCAAAGATGTTATCTAGGAAAAATAGCTTATATTTGGGAAATACATGTATTTGTGAACAAACACCTAGCTTTAGCTTATTTATTTTATTTTGCAAGTGCTTTTTGGTTAAATCATGATTAGGATGGTCAAGCATATTTTGGAGGTGCTTTTGATGTTGTGACTGAACCCTTGAATTTACTTGTTTTCGGTGAACATTTAAAAGCAAATTCAAGTTGGAACATTCTCTATGTAATTAGTGATGATTTAATACTATTATATATAATGTCTCATTCTTATCAGAACTTGTGATTCCTTGTAAGTGTAAATGTTATAAACTATTTTATAACAAGGATTTATAGAAAATAAGCCATTATTTATATTAAAATGTCTATAGCAAACCGCTGCAAAAGCCTAGCAAAAGTACTTTAATTTCAAAATATAACTGTCACAATTTTCATTAAAACCGTTGCTATTGATAACAAACCGTTGTCATAGTAGCGGTTGAATAACTGCCACTTTAGGTCTTTAGTAGCGGGTTTGGACCTTTTGGTAGCGGTTTTTGGCCGCTACTAAAAGCCTTAATTGTAGTAGTGGTAGTTACTCATTTTATGCGTAGGTGCTGATTTTTTTGCTCGGGTTGTATATTATTGTTAATCATTTTTACTTATTTTTTTTGCATAGTTCATAAATTAAGTTGAAAATAAAAAAAAATCTTGGAATGAGGTATAAAAATAGTAGAAAGAGTGCTCAAAATGGACCGAGACCGAAAATCTCAAAAAATATGGACCGTGGAACGGACCGTCTCGGTCCCGGTATGGGACTGGACCATAATATTTCAGTCTGGTCCGGCCCGGTCTCCCGGTCCAAGTTTGCACAACCCAAATGTTGGCTTCTGATACCTCTAGCTTCACCACCAAACAAACCACCAACAATAATATGAGTACTACCCACTTGACTCGATCAAGAAGGGCAAAATGAGGATGCATCAATGGAAGAGTGTGCTAAATGCAATTGTTCCGTATAGTTGGCTGAGAAGCAAAAGAATTGTTCATTATGCTAGGATGTGAAGCAAAAACCAATTAGACAATTAGGAGATGCATAGAGATTTGTCATCGAATTCATCGAGGGCTGCATCGATGTGCTAGTTTGTGGATTCAGATGTACACACCGAGATAGTTGAATGTCTAGCATCCTCTGAAACACTGCACCATCTTCTTGTCTTTGCTTCATCAATTGTTGTTGAACTCTTTCCTTCATTGATTTTTGAACATCCTCCTCAATTTTTTTTCCACATTCCTTCCTTGATTGTTTTCTTTAGCTCCTCAATTTGATTCACACTGAGATAAATAGTTCTTAATGGATGAGAAGAACAAAGGGCACCCAAGTTTTTACAGTTAAGCAATCTATGGAAAGAATTGTGAGCAAATAATTTACAATTTTGTTGCCCACTTATATTCTTTAACCACAACCTTTCAATAACATCTTGTGTATAACCTTCAAGATTTGTCTTCGTATATTTTTCACATAGTACTTTGAAGTGTTCCTATAAAAATGTAACGGCTAATCTACCCTAATACATTATAAAGCAGAACCCAAGTATGTTGTAAAATTTGCGCCACGTGACATTTTTAAATAAATTAATGTGAAATTATATTTTAATAAATTTTGTAACAACTTATAGTATTCTTGCTATATTTACTAAATAGATAACTGTTTATATAATTTTTTATGTATATAATTTTCTATCCATGGATTATGTATTAGTTTACTACAATAGAAAACATATTTATATAATTTTTATATACATAAATTCCTATGAGATGATATTTTCCATATTAATTTAATATTTTATTTCTTAACAAGATTTAGGGTCTTAATATATTTTTTTTATCTTTTAACAAGGCTTGAACTCCAAGTATAAAATTTATATCTATATCATGATATAATTTTAAATAATAAATTTTTTTATGTTGATATATTTTTATTTTGAGAAAAGATATAATTTTATGTGTAATTTATTCTATATATACCATAAAAACTCTTCATGGTCATTCAATATTAATGTGTTTAGTCTTCGGCCTCCTTCGGATCAAAACAACGAATTTTCCTTGATCTAATATTTTTATAGTTATTTTATGCATAATAATTTTTTTATCTTTTAACGAGACTCATGTTTCAAGTATATAATTTTTTTTATCTATATGTTGATAAAATATGGGGCACAATCTTAAATATTTTTTTATAAATTACATAATTTTATTATGATATTATATATAAGTGTTTTAAATTTTATATTAATATCATAATATTATATAATCTTTAGTAAAATTATCCCGTGAATATCACGGGAATTCAACTAGTTTAAGTTATTCATATGCTTAACTCAATGATAAAATAAACAATAACACGTTACATTCAAGAGCAACTCATTGTCTAGCACTACTGCACTAGAGCATTCTCCATTTTTCTTTTTAAATATTTTTTGCATCAATATCTCTTGTGACATCTATTACTAATAACTAAAGCCGGAGCAATTTCTGTCACCACGTTGCGCCACATCACCCCTTTTATTAAAATAATATTTTAAATAGTTGATTATGCAAAAAAAGTTATCTCCAACTAAACATAAATATAAAATGATATTTGTAAAAATTTATCCCCAAATAAACATAAAGATAAAATAATATTAGTAGATTTGACCAAAATAGATAAGAAAGTACTTTACATTTATTATATTTATAAAAGATACATTAAAAATAAAAGATAAGAAAAAATATGCACACATGATAACACACACACATATATATATCTTTGAAATAAAAATAACCATATCTATCTATAATCTATAACTATGTATTAAAGTTGTAACTTTTCTAACCACCACATTAATTTTGACCCCATCTTATATTAAAAAAAATTATTTATATTATTTTTTTCCAATTAAATTCCTTTCTTTTTATTTATGTGGAAAAAAATTAATTCGAATTTTAATTAAAAATAACGAAAATTATTTTATCTTTATCTTTTTATCTATTTATAAAAAAATATTTATATTAAATCAAATTTTGATAAAAAGGTAAAAATTTCAAATATCTATATAATTACTTACATAAATTAAATTTTGATAAAAAAAATTATATTATATTTTCCTTAATTTGCTTTTTGAATTTTTATGTGAATATCTTCTTTATATTATATTATTTTTTATTTTAAAATTTTCTATCTATATCTATACTCTACTAACCCTATACAAGTTAATTGGAACATATTTTTTTTAATCCTCGCGTTTCTTTTTTCTATGCAATTGGCATCCATTCAAGCATCTTCTCCGTCAGTTTTCATTTTTTTTGTTAATGTTTTATCCTATTCAATTGAAATTGTCATGAATTTTTACTCTTGATTTGTTTTTAGTTAAGTCTTGATAGTTATTCTTAGTATTACAAGTGTTACTATTATAGTATTGAACTATATGTAAGTTTTTTAACTTAAATTTGTTACTTTTTTCAGTTGAACAATGACTACTACTATAAATTTTATTCGTGATCTGGATTTCAAAAAGAAGACAAATTGGAAGTTACGTGTTTGCTGCATACATATGTGGGATGTTGTCAACTTTCATGATAAGACTCAAATTATTGGGAAAGAGATTATCTTTGTAGATGAGAATGTTTTTCCCCTTAAATTCATTATTTTACAAATGGTTTTCTTCCAATATAATTAGTCTATTCTAAATTTCTAATATGTATAATAACTATATATTAATTGATTTTTTTTATGTTTTTCCAAGACATAAAATTAATGCCTTTATGTATACATCAGTTGCTAACAGATTTTTACATATTGGAGAAGATGAAATTCTTATTATCAAACTTTTCTTTAATCAGTATTGTTGGTGGTTTTCATCCTACACATTTTCCCCACAAAATCCTTTTTTTCAAGAGCACAAATGTCAAAACAATAGAACACAATTCTATGCCACATACTGCTTTTCACTTTGTTGATTTTGATAAGATCAACAAAAAAACTCTTGATGAAAAATACTTAGTAAGTTACAACACGTTTTGTTATTATCTTATCGTATAACTATGGGTACGAGAACAAATTTTTGTATTTAAATATGATTTTGTTTTGAAATATGGTTATACTGATTTTGTTATGATTTTATACATTCAATTTAATTTATTATTTAATATTATGATGTAATTTAAATTTTATGTAGGAACGATGTCATCATATGTATTATGTCTGACTCTTATATATGTTGATCAATTTACTCCTTATATTGGTAGCACTATCGATGATCCAGTCATTATAATCATACAATTTGCAAGAGTGAAATTTTTTAAAGGTGTATTATGTCTGACTCTTATATATGTTGATCAATTTACTCCTTATATTGGTAGCACTATCGATGATCCAATCATTATAATCATACAATTTGCAAGAGTGAAAAATTTTAAAGGTAAGTTTTATGTACAATATAACAATTATATATTATTTAAATATTATTATTTTATTTAATCTATAATATACTACTTTGTTTATGTAGTGCAAGGGAAATTGGTTAATGCACGTGGTCCTACTAGAGTTTTTATTGACGATCCTCTTATTTTAGACATTGTTGGATTCAAATATAGGTAAAAATTTATTAATTAAAACATTGATTAAGATATTAATTTTAATGATTAATTTATTGATGTTTAATATTAATATTATTTTAAACATTGTTTTAATTCATCTAATCTCAAGAAGATAACTCCTATTTTGAGTGCATCATCTCCTATTCAATTCCTAGATATTAAATTCTGGAAGACAATTGATGGGATACTCGACATAAAAAAGGAATTTACATTAATTTTTTATTATATCTTGATAATCTATTAATTTTTTCAAAACTAATATATTTGTCAAATTTAATTTAGTCATCTTAGTTTGAATATTTTTTAATATCATTAAGAATGATTAATTAAATGAATCTCCTTTTATATTTTTTCAAAAGAGTCAATATGTTACTATTGGCATTGCAGAGGATATTGATGATTCTTTTGGATGGTACTATAATTCATGTAAACAATGCAAAAAAAAAGGTAAAGCGATATGATGATGATTTTTGGTGCAGTGGTTGCGAGCGTATTGTCAAATATGTGATTTCAAGGTATATAAAATACATTAAATATTAATCATTAAATATGTTTATGTCATATATATTTCATGACAGGTTTAAAGTTACTTTGGTTGTTAATGATGGAACGACCGTTGCATCATCCGCTATATTTGACAAAGATGTTCGTTAATGTAGGTTTTATAAGCATATACAAGATGCCATTGATGAATCCTCTATGCCTTATTTAACACTATGTCGTTCTTTAATGAGTAAAATATTTTTATATTTTGTACTTTAATTAACACTATGCGATTCTTTATTAACTAAAAAAAATTATATTTTGTACTTTAATTAACACTATATCATTCTTTAATAAGGAAAACGTTTTTATATTTTTTTACTATCATACAATCTTTCAATGTTCAAATTATTTTACTTAAAAATCAGATACATAAATAATGGATCTAAAACTCTACAAGCCAATATGCTAAGGGAGTAATATTAAATGATATTACCAAAGTATTAAAAAATCATTTCAAACCATCATGACATTGCAACAAAAGAAAAAATATAAAATGTTGTCAATACATATACAATAATTAAATCATTAATTAAACATTCATGTATAATTAATATGTTATAAAGATAATTTTAAGGTTCCCGGACAAGGCTCGGATCATAAACTAGTTCTCTTCCTAATCTTGTGCTCCTTGCATACAAAAATCGTAAGACTAACGATGTTATTACTTGTATATTCAACCACATGTTTAGACCCTCCAACAATGTTAGGGTCCAAACGATCGGCCCACCTCAAAGATATGGACCTGGCCGACTGTTGGTCGATTTGCTCTTGCAGTTTTGGCGCTCTCCCTTCGACTCTGTCTTCTCCGTGAAACTTTCTTTCTCAACTAAACTTTCAGTTTCTGTAAGCGTGGAAATTAATGGCGAATTGCGATTCTACAGCAACCGATTCTTCTTCCCGGCCATGGGAGTCGTATCACACTGTCTATACCAACGCCAAAGCAGGTAACTCTACCTTGCCATCATCAATTCATCATCATCGCCATCACTCCCCGATACTAGGGTTTCGTTTTTTGAAACATTGTGCGGTATGCCGCTCTTCTACAAAAGAACTCATTAGAACGAAATTAAGAAGCACTTGTTGTTGCTGTTATCCTAATGGCATCAAGTCGATCAAGTTTCGCTAAGAATTAAATGTGTTAATTGAAGTTTTTTTTTTCTGCGGTTTGGCTATCAAGTATTAATGCTTGAAGTTTAATTCTTCATTTGTAAGCATGATACACTCTTCTGTTTGTTCTGTGTAGGAATGGAAGGAGTTGATAAAGAAAAGGTGCAAAGAATAGTTTATGAAATGAGCAAAGGTTCGAAATATTTTGAACATGAGGAGCGCCAGGAGGCCTATTTGAGGCAAAAAATTGAAAACATGCAGTCTCACTTTGGAAGACTCTCTTCTGAAGATATATCAAATTATCAAAAGGTTCATTGCTGATTCTAGTTCTCATGGCGATAATGTTTTTGTCTTTTCTTAATTACACTATCTTCTGCTGCAATTTGATGTGTATTTTTCTATTCTAATCTAGCTGATGTGCTCACAATTTTGCAGATTGCCGAAAAAAGGATTTCCGAGCTAGAGGCTACCCGTGATCTTTCAAGAATCTGGCTTCATGTAGATATGGATGCATTCTATGCAGCTGTTGAAACCTTAAGTAACCCTTCACTTAAGGAAAAGCCAATGGCTGTTGGTAGCATGTCTATGATCTCTACTGCTAATTATGAGGTCTACTTATGATCCGTTTTTATCTATAGTGTGCTAAATTTTATTAAAAAGATGGTTTTTGATAGGCATGATTTTATCATATTTCATCTTACTTCTTTTTATTTGACTTCTTATTTGATAATGAGAATGGAATTGACTGTTAGGCTCGTAAATATGGAGTGCGTGCTGCGATGCCTGGCTTTATTGCTTGTAAATTATGCCCGGAGTTGATTTTTGTACCAACAGATTTTGAGAAGTATACTCATTACAGTTCCTTGACAAGAAAAGGTTAGGCATAGTCAGTGGCTGTAGCCTTTTACATGCTTTCCACTTCCCTGATTTTTGCCTCTTCTTTTCTGCAGTATTCCAGAGATATGATGACAACTTTATGGCAGCTAGTTTGGATGAAGCATACCTTGATATAACTGAGATTTGCAAAGAAAGAGGCTTAAGTGGTGCACAAGTAAGCTTCTGGTTCATGTAAATCGCTCTAGATGTCTATCTGCTATTTAATTACTAATTATATTCATAATTTAGTTATTCAAGCTCTGGTTGCAGTAGTGGAATGCACTATTGTATCATCTCTGATGTGAACTGACAAATTTTACCCACTAATGATTTGATTCCCTCATTGCAAGATTGCGGAGGAGCTAAGAAGAGGTGTGTTTGAAGAGACTGGTCTAACCTGTAGTGCCGGAGTTGCACCAAATATGTTACTTGCAAAGGTGCTTTACGAGTTTATGTTACTTCATGTATATATTTGAGTACATTTTGTTGCTTCCCTAGGAATGTTTCTAAGAGCAGCCTAAGCATATGAAATATGACTCTGCAGAGGCTATGAAGTTCTTGAGAAAGTTTGTAGAGGTCCTTCCTGTTCTCGTCTCTTCTTCCAAACCCTTCCCACCTTCATATCTGAATATGGAGGGGCTTAAATTGTGCCTTATACATTATAATAGCTAAAAAGGTACACATGCATATCTGCAGCAGTACCTAATTAAATCTCTTAAACATTGGGATAGTTACAACAAATTTCAACAATTCTGGTAACGAACCCCAATTAACCAGATGATTGCTCACTTAGGAGATACAGTTCTTCAGGATAATTACACTGTTTCCCTCACCTCCTTAATCTGGTAATGGATTTATTTTATTCCTATTTTGGACAAAATTGTATTGTGTATTGAACTACCCAATGTTCTTATAATAACATTATCCCGATTGCCTGAAAGTGGATGCATATGAACACAAATTATTCCACTCTTTAGCTTCTTCTTGTAAAATGACAACTTTAAGCTGATCTCTCAGGACCCAAAAGATGTCCTGACTGCAGAGGCATGGATTCCTTTCTATATGAACATGTGTAGTGTGAGGAGGATAATAATAAGTCATGGCATTTGTAAAAACTAATACTAATAAGCATTTTGGTGAAACAACTTAAAAATTGGGAATTGGGGCCAAATATATGTTGAGAAAAGGTTAGTTGTGCCAATTGCCTCAGAATGTAGCTTTCCTTGGAACACTGCTGAATATTTTCACTTTTCAAATAATGCATTGCCAAATCATCTATAGTTAGGATCACATTGTTCATTGTATTGAATTGTAGATTCTTTTTATTCCGGTACGATATAGTTGGACTCCAATCTAGATTGTTTTGTTTGTATTTGCAATAGGTTTTCCTTGTTGAGAAATGAGAATATTACCTTTCTCCATATGCTTATAAGTTATAACATTCTTTCTGTCAAAAAGAAGATATAATTTGGTATTGGCATATGGTAGTATGTAGAGATAGGTATGGACACAAAATTTGATATAAGTGATCACTTCTCTTCATTACTTTTGCAGGTTTGCTCAGATATAAACAAACCAAATGGGCAGTTTGTTTTACCAAATGACAAATTTGCTGTCATGACATTTATATCATCTCTTCCTGTGAGAAAGGTATTTCTTTCTTTGCAGATTGTAATGAAAAGTTTATGATATCATTATGTTATTGATTTTAAACGTCTTGGAAATTTAATGCTTAATAAACAATGAGGTTTTTTCACCTTTCATTATCATCCTATGACTATCGTTTGAATTTGCAATTCCTTTTTTTTTCTTGATGGAACAAATATTAATTCCTTGATACATTATATTTACAGATAGGGGGTATTGGCAAGGTGACCGAGCGTATTTTGAAGGATGTTCTTGGAATTAGCTCATGCGAAGACATGCTTCAGAAGAGCAGTCTCCTCTATGCACTATTTTCTCGCTCTTCTGCAGGTTTAATCTAATCAGAATCTCTTTCTTAATGAACGATTTTTTTAAAAGTGATTGATTTTTTTTGGGTTCGCCTGTCATCATGAAAGTTTTTAATAATTATATGTGGCATTAGCTGCATAATGACCTGAATAATAATTTATTTCAGACTTTTTCCTTTCTGTTGGATTGGGACTGGGGAAGACAGATATTCCAGAAGCAAGATCGCGAAAAAGTATGAGCAGTGAAAGGACTTTTTCTGCCACCAACAATGAAGCATTGCTATATCAGAAATTAGGTTAGTTGAGTTGTTTGTTCTTTGCCTTTCTAAATTCTAATTCAGGGCCATCTCAACTAAGGGGCATTCTTTTCATATACATTAATCAAGCTCTCTTTATCTTTATTTCATTTCGTTGCTTTCTCTTCTAGATTTGTCTCATTCGAACTTTCCTAATATCGATCTAGTACTGGTATTATGCGTAGAGGTCCTTGTTGGTTAACTATCATTCTGTGCTGTGGTTCTCCATATCATTGGTCAAGGATCCAACTTCGTGAGTCATTTTTATAGCGTCTCTTGTTAAACTGAATTATTTTTTTTATAGAAAGGTGAATGAAATTGGAAGTTCCCCAGAATTAATATTCTTCACTTCACATTACCAATGCGAGAAATGTGATGGTAATTTTAGTTGTTTCTTCAATCATAGAATAAGCACAAGATGCTTATTCTGACCCTTGTGATGTGACAAAGTTGAATTCACACATAAAGAGACGGCAATAGAAACACAAACACTTTAACTTCCATATCTCTTAAGGTGGGAGAACTTGTTTTTTGGTATTCAATGGTTTGACATGATGGATACCTTCATTGGTTGTTTATGTATTCATTTTTTTTGTAGTAATGGAGGCTATATGCCTGTTTTATTCATAAAAATTAAGGATTACATAAGATTGTATATATTGTCATTATCACAAATATCCTTAAGGTGTATTATAGGAGGTTCCTCAAATAAATAAACGAATTTGGTTGTTTATGTAATCTTGATTGGTTGAATTGATGAAAGTTCTTTGACATATAAATATGTTGTTGCTTCGGTTGTCTTTGCAGCTGAACTTGCAGATATGCTGTCTTCTGATTTGCAAAAGGAAGGCCTTTCTGGCCGTACATTGACTCTTAAACTAAAAAGTGCTTCTTTTGAGGTGCATCATACAGTCTCTCTACTGTTAAAGCATTTGATCACTATCTCGTTATACTGAAATCTATCGATGTTTCTTTCTTTCATTTGTTTTTTTAAATAATCATGATCATCTCTTATTGACAATTTGCGTTTATTCTTCTTATTCTTTTATTGTTTTAAAATGGTCTATCTTCCTACCACACTTGGTGTTATATAACCTATTTATACAAAAAAAGTGGTTGCTTGTTATTTATTCATGTGGGTTTATGCAGGTTCGTAATAGAGCAGTCACTTTGCCAAATTACATTAATTCTAGGGAGGATATTCTAAGGCATGCTTCAACGTTGCTGAAGGCTGAACTTCCGCTTTCAATACGTCTTATAGGTATTTGAGCAGCAATATGATCTCCTTTTCCTTTCTAGTTATTCATTAAAAACTTTTCTAGTTAAATAATGAGATAAATATAGAAAGCCACCATGGGCATCTGATTGTCTTGTGTAGTTCTTCTGGCTCTTTCAACCAAAAAATCAATGAAACTTGAGCTTTCTTGCTAGAACTTTTTTGTAGTTGATACTTGATACACATAACCTTATACTATATGCACTCGCTTGCTAAGCCAATATATTCTCATTCAACTTGTATACTTTTTTGTGCTTTTTTTTTTCAATCAGGTCTGCGAATTTCTCATTTTGATGAAGGAAAGGATCCTACTCAAAAGTCCATCAAGAGCTTTGTAATCTCCGGGGCTACTATGAGAAATAATATTGCTGAAACTAGTAGCTTGGGATCTGGGGCCAATTACGATCTAGTTGATGCTGAAAATAATCATAATAGTGGCAGTGATATTCAAGATTGCTCGATAAAGGATATCCTGGATACATACCAACATAAAGATTCAGGTCAAAAGCATTGCAGTTTGAAAGATGTCACGGAGATAGAGAAAGATAAAACACCTCTAGAAGTAAGTAATACTGAAATATGTATTTGAACCTGTTTGTTTTCAGTTCTGTGTCATTTAACTGAAATTACTAAGTAGGCGTTTGTTTCTTTGAGCTTCGCTTTAGCAAACAGAGAGCATTCTGCATGAATCGATTACTCAACAAGTTGAGACAAATATCTCTCCTGGAAAGAGTGATAATAAAACAACCAATCTTCTGCATGATGCAATCTCTGCATCAAATCAGCGGGATCACACATTATTATGGGTTGACGAATACAAGTGTTCCATTTGTGGGTTTGAGCTGCCTCCTAGCTTTGTTGAGGAGAGGCAAGAACATTCTGACTTTCACCATGCTGAAAGATTGCAGCGCCAGTTGGAATTCCCTTGCAACGATTCGCCAAATCAAGTTTCTAAACGAAGGTAACCTACTAGTTGAATTCTCGTGCCAGATTTGTTTTACTTATAAATTGAGTTCTTATAAATATCTGTATGATGTTCTAAATAAAGATTGTGTAGAACCTATAATATTACAACAACAACAACAACAACATTTGCCTTGTAGAACTTCCCTTACGGGAAATCTGGGGGGTCAAGATGGGGCACCCCTGGCTTAACGCAGAGGGGGAGCAACCAAAAGACCCGACGAGACCCAAGAACACAGTAAGAAAGCAAGGCAACCAAAAGGCTAAGACGAGGCAAAAACCAAGAACCGAAACGAAAATAAAAAAATACAACCGAGACAAAAGCGCCGACGCCTCAAGGCCCCCGTGGACCGGTCTGCTCCTTTAGTTTAGATAGGCTGACAACTCAATTTATAAGTAAAACAATATATTAGCACATCATCTAAATAAATAATAGGCTGACAACTTAGTATAGATAGATATAAAAGTCTCTTTTTGCATGCATTGTTGCTTTGTGGCCATTTATTCGCGTCTTTGGATGAACAAGTGTGAATAACTAGGATGCTGTACTCCAAGAAACAAAAGATTTGGCAGAAATTCTCACCATCAAATATGGGAAATGGGTACTTTTCACTTGTTGATTTTAGTTGTTTGTTTATATTGATCAGGAGTGTACAAAAGGACCAAAGCCAAAGCAGAAGGAAACGACAGAAAGCATCACCAGGGAAAGGGAAAGGTCAATATGTTCCCATTGATTTATTTTTTCGGTAAAGCATGATTCAAGTTTTCAAGACTTTGTGTGTGTTTGTATATATTCAAAGTATACAAGTTTACAAAATGTATAGTGCATTACTTTTTCCTCTCCATGTAAGAAGAATAGAGTTATAGAGAGATGCATAACTTTTTCCTCACCATGTAAGCAGAATGCTAGAGGAATAAAAAGCTGATTTTTGTGTGAAATGGCAAAACATTTTAAGCAGATGCCATCTTCTGTTGTGGTGATCACTGATCAGTTATACTTTGATAGAGATGTTCAAAGTTCTCTTAAATTTGCCCGCCCTAACCAATTGCATCCTGTTTTTTTTTTTTTTTCTCTTTTCTGAAAGGTAAGAATTTGATAAACCAATGATGTCTAATAATAGATTGAGAGACTAAGAAGCTTGGTAATCGATTTGATGTACAATTACAACGCTACGTAGGCCTTATTTTATAAGATTGTCTATTCTCAAAGTTAAACTAAAAATATCGTCTATTAAAAATCAATTTGATGTACAATTACAACTCTTTTTCTCCCGAACTTTCATTCATAGAATTACAACTATTTTTCAACTATCATGTAAATACAACCTAAGCATATTCATATTAGAAAGAAAAAAAGATAGATCCTTACATAAGTATTCATGTTTCACTTTTAAAGAGCTTATAATATTCTCCTTGCCACCTACGCTCTGCCATCCATTCCAAGTTTAGGAACCTAGGTAATAGTATCCCGATCAAACAGATGACGAAGGAGATGAGCAAAACAGGGAGTCTACTGGACGCGGTTCAACTAGTGGAGACTCTTGGAACAACTAGAGTAAAAAGTCCCCAGAGCATATTATGGGAGACCGTCAAGCACATCCGGCAAGGATCAAGGGAGATCTTGTTGTTTCATAGCTCAAGTTAGAGCAACATGCCATCGGACGTTCGGCAGGCAGTCTCACGATCGGGCATGAGTGACCGAACGGGGTTGATCAAACTTTTGACTAGCCATCCTTGTCCTATCCATGGACTTAAAGCGCTAATTGGATAAGTGGGATTTACATTATACGTAACAGAAGCACCTAAACCTGACAGAAGCTATGAAACCTACCGGGGTGACTAAGCCCGCGAATCGAATGGTTCCTCGCAGTTTTCCCTTTAACACCAACGGTAGATAGGAACCGAACTATCTCACGACGTTCTAAACCCAACTCACGTACCACTTGAATGTCAAATTAATTAAAATTTATGTTTATGATGCATACAAATAGACTTCAAATTAACAAATATGTATTTTAGAATTGAAAGATTGAGACAAATTGGATAGCTCGGACAAATTAACATAAAAAAAGAGAGCTACAACATCAAGTTGAAAGAAAAATTAACAAACTAATATGAAAGTTTTGAAGACTCGGGATGGGATGAGTATGACACAAACATGGGTTAGCGAAAAATCTAAAACGATGTTATGTTGCGTGGAAGCAAGTCAACAAGACACTTTACCGAACATACAACAAATTTCTTGAAAAGTGCTCCATCTCGAGAAATCATCATGATTCATACCACCGAGATTTTGACCTCATGAAACAACTCCTCTAAACACATGACTTTTTAAGTATCTATACCAGGATAGTAGATATAGGTATGATTACATATGTTTGGTATAACTTGACATGGATATAAACTTTTAATTATTGTTATTGTCATATACACTAGAGTAAGGTTAGTGCAATTTAGTAAAAGTTTGTATATGATTTCCTTTGCGAAATAATATTTATTATTATATTATATCATAATCAATTTATCGATCCAAACTCAACCAACTTGACCCATAAATTACAAGCAAATTTGATTCAGGTCATAATAAAAACTTTCGCCAAAACGCATTCATTCAAGGTCGAAAGTAAGAATGTTGTTGTAGCCACTCCCTTCTATGCCTCGCTTATACGTTGAAAGGTTCAGCCCGCTTAACTTTTTAGATAGTCTAGACACGTCTAAAACCACATAGACAACTGTTCAGACCGTTTAGACATGAGGCGATTCCTTTCTGCCTAGGATTGATTCGCCTAATGTTTTTTAGAACTTGGTTGTAGCACAATAATACACTTTGCGACATTCGGTTATAGATTTAGAACTCAGAAACGACGCCGTTTCAGCTTCGCGACAAGCTTGAGACAAATACTGAGATTTTGTTCAAAAAACCCTCCCAGCAGCAATTTTCATCTGTGTTATCCCCTTGCCTTTCTCTTCCATTTCTCTACTCTCTTCTTCTCCATGAACTTGCTGGTACATGCTAATCAACTTCCTCGTATTTTTCATCTTTAACAATTTCCCTTCTCATATTGTATTCTTTTCTTGACATGCTCTTGGTTTTTGATGACATTGCTATTAGGAGAAGATTAAGATGAACAAGGAGCCGGAAAAGAAGGCGCCACCGCCTCCAGAAGCCCCCGTTTGGTGGGTCGAGAAATCCGAATCCGTTTCCTGCCGGTTTCAGTTCGACCCAGATGGTCAACTCTCTGTTAGTTCTTCCTCGTCATCTCCCTTTCGAATACTGTATTTTCTTCCTGAGACTAGTTTAATTCTGGATTTTAAACTGTTTTATAGCCTGAGACTAGTTGAAATTTTGGTTGGGAAATAGAATAATTTCATGTGCAAACCCAAATTTGTCTGTTTTATTTAGACCTTTGTCCCTCTTAATTAACAGAAGAACTCTACCTTGACTTATGGATTGATTTGCTGTTAGATGGGGAATGCCCTTTAATTTTTCCGGTTTAAATTACAATAATAGTTGGGTGTTTTTCTTGAATGAGTGCGCTGGATTGTGTTCCTATCATGTAGAAGAGGAAGTTTAATGATGTTTTTGAGCTGCTATTTCATGTCTTTGTTGATCTTCTCTAGTTCATTTGTACAATACACCCTCAATTGGCATGATACTTTTGCTGAATTGAATATGGTTTTTGAATGATTGTTGTAGACCAAGGTGCTGAAGGATGTAAGACCAGTATACGATAGGATGGTTGAGTCGTTCCTTGGTAAATTTTTCCCAACTGGTTATCCATATAGGTGAGACACAGGATAGTATTTGAGCTCATACTTATCTCTGGTTACCTTTTCTTCCACTGAGACAAAAAAATTGGATCCTGCTTGTGCAGTGTGAACGAGGGTTATCTGAGATACACGCAATTTCGGGCGCTTCAACATTTTACCAGTGCTGCATTGTCCGTCCTGTCCACTCAGGTCATTGTTGATAATCTTAAAAGATTTACTTGAATGATTTAAAAAATTGGTTTGTTAATATTAAAGAAGATACAGTATGAAATATGTTGTAATATTGAAAAGAATTTCCGGGTGACCTACAATTTTTTTTTTGGAAAATTAAAACTAGTGTATAGAAGTATGTTACTTTCATCAGCAACACAAACTTGATGATAATTGAGGTGTCAGGTTGATACAATGATATCTCAATATTCTTACTCTTCTGCAGTCACTGCTATTTGCTGCAGGCTTAAGACCTACTCCTGCACAGGCAACAGTTGTTAGTTGGGTAAGCTTTCTTTGATAGAATGAATTTTAGAACTATATATTTTGTTTTTGTTTTTAGGTTTGAGTATGGTTTCTCTTTTGCCTGTGCAGATATTAAAGGATGGTATGCAGCACGCTGGAAAGCTTATTTGCAGCAATCTCGGTTCAGTGATGGATTCAGAGCCCAAGTGCTGGAGAATTCTGGGTATGCACAGAAAATTCTTGCTTCTTGGGAAACTTTACCTCAATCATGTGCTCGTTGATCTTTCCCTTAAACTTCAATGGTTTGTGATCCTGCTTGATTCCTGATCACTCCCTTATGTTTTGCTCAGCTGATGTGCTGTATGACTTGGGTACTGGCTTGGAAGTTGTCTCGCCCCTTTGCCCACAGTTGTTTCTTGAGATGGCTGGCCTTGGAAATTTTGCTAAGGTATGCATTTTGTTACTAGAAATGCCAATTTCTGTTGCTGCAAATTTTAGTATATTCTTGGACTTGTTTATAAATGACATTTAGGCTTAAGATTATTATATTACTTGGTTATAGGGAATGGCTACTGTTGCAGCTAGGGCAACAAGATTACCCTTATATTCTTCTTTTGCTAAAGAAGGAAATCTGAGTGACCTGTTTGCTAAAGGGGAAGCCATCTCTACACTTTTCAATGTCGCTGGTTTGGGAGTAGGAATTCAGCTTGCATCAACTGTCTGTTCATCGACCCAAGGAAAGGTAGAATTTACTGGTCACTTCGAAAATGAAGACATTTTCCCTCGTCTTTTCTACTTTCAATTTCAATTGCGGTAAGATAATATTGTTGAAATGTTTTTCGAAAGAAAACACTTTACATTTCAGTTTATTGCTCTTTCCCATGGTAATCTGCAGATGATTGTTGGACCACTCCTTTCAGTTTTGCATATATACAGTGTTGTTGAAGAGATGCGAGCTGTACCCGTCAACACTCTGAATGCGCGGAGAATGGGAATGGTTGTTGCCAACTTCATAAAGGTTGGTTTCCAATGCTTAGACATGAACCTTTGTTTTCTTGGCTTTTTTTGGCTTTGTGGCCTATGGTTTCGGTGTGTTATTCGTTTTTCATTGGTCTCCATTGTGTTTTTTCATTTTCGTCTCTTTTCGCTCTTCAACTATGTTTTCTCTGGGTCTTTCGGAAACACTGGATAGATGTTTTTTTTGTGGCATTTTTTACTTGTCTTGAAAAAAGAATTCCCAAATGCAGAAGGGTAAAATATCAAGCCCAGCTGACCTAAGATACCAAGAAGACCTTCTCCCCGGGCGGCTCATAGAAGAGGCGGGAAATGTACGAGTAGGCCGAGCTCTTCACAAGGTGGTCCCGCCTTCTCGAATCCGGGAATGGAAAGAGATGTTTCCGGATGAGAAGTTTCTGTTGAGTCCAGGAAACAAACAGATAGACATGGTTCTAGAGCATGACGCCACTGCAGAAGACGCTCTTAGAGGCTGGCTTGTGGCTGCCTATGCTAGAAAAGCGTCGGGTTCTGTTAATCACTTGCTTGGTCCCACTGATTTGTTCCTAGCGTATGAGCAGATGGAGGGCGTGTATCCTGAATTAGTATCAGAGCTTCAGAAGAAAGGCTGGCACACTGATCGCTTTCTTGATGGAATGGGGAAGCGATTCGCGTGGCAGAACTCCGAGTTCAGATGATACTCTTTGTAAATTATTCAGGTAGACACTCCATTTTCACACATGGCTGAGCTTATATTCTCTAGGATTAGCATAAGTTCTTGCTTGACTTGACTCTGAAAGGTAAACCAATTTCTTTGGTCCAAAAAACACAAGTTAGTTACACATTCAGCCAAATTGATTTCAGCTTCTATATGTAAAGAAGCTGAAACAAATTGAACTAGAGCCATGTAGTTTGTTCTCCACTTCTCCTTGCCTAGAAATCAAGGGGCTGGAGGCAAGGAATTCCTGCAAGTTTATTATTAGACTCAGTTTGTATTTAAGAATAGCAACTTTTCGCCAGTGTTATTTCTTGTCTACAATCTGTTGTCCCAACTGAGCTATGCCCATGGGGCTTTCGCCAGTGTTATTTCATGACGCTCCAATGATGGGTGTCTCAAAACTTAGATTTTCAATGGCTTATATGTATGGAAAATATTGCAAGTATGCTATTGATATTTTTGAAGATTTGTGGCCCTTGTTTGTTGAATATTCATGCAACTTACTAACTAATGCTTGATCTGAGTCACTAAAATCTATGCCTCTGCCCATAAAACAACTTCCATATAAATCATGAAAATTATTCATGTGAGAATGATTAGTAGTGTAGGGAGGAGTGAGAACGTGCCATAGGCGTTGGATCTGGAAAAAATAAAATCAAGGAACCAAATTAAAACTTCATAAAAGTAACAATTATGACGACTGGATATTTTTTCGTGATCCGATGACAATTGCGCTCACCGCTCTAAAAATTCCGTCCAGGTCTCGCCTAGGCATTAAAAGGTCTCAGCTCGCCTGCCTAGACACCTAATTAAGATTGAATAGGTGACCGTTCAAACTATCTATACGCTAGATGATCCCTTTCTGTCTGGGGTCGTCTGAGCATTTTTATTGTTTCTCCCTCCCTCCACCGTCAGTTTAAAGTAACAATTATAGCATTCTATCTCCACAAGCTATTGATTCTCCCTCCTTCCACCATCAGTTTAAAGTTTTCTTAAGGGTGGCTTACTTGATCAAATACTACCGTTTAGGGTGCTTTTCTACAAAATTGCATATTAATTTAAAAAAAATAGGCATATTAAGAGTGGGTCAAGTGTAACACTTCCTCCGTATGTTTTACCAAACAAACAGCGTCAAGTGGTGGTCCCCGCAAATGAAGAGATATCCATCACATTCAAGTTGGCGAAAGTTGCGTTGGAAATATAAGTGCAACGGCAGGATAAAGAAACGGAAAAATCCTACACGGAGCATACGCGGTTGACAAAAAGTACTCTCTCTCTATATAACATCCCTCTTTCTCCCCTAATAATCCAAAATCCCTCATCAACCTATCAATCTATCTCCTCCTTCAATTTTATCCCACAAATCAAATCTACCGATCGAACAAAAACAAAAATGGGTCTCAAAACGCTAGAGCTGACGCTAATCTCCGCGAAAGATCTCAAGAACGTGAGCATGATCGGAAAGATGGACGTGTACGTCGTCGTCTCGATCTCCGGCGATCCGAATAGCAAGCAAAAGACGCCGACCCACCAAGACGGCGGGGTCAATCCTTCCTGGAACCACACCCTCCGCTTCACCATCGACGAGGCCACCGCCACCTACTCCGGCTGGGAGGTCCTCTGCGTCCTCAAGCACGATGCCTTCGGCCCCGACAAGGACCTCGGCGAGGTCCGCATCCCGTTCAAGGACCTCGTCGCCGGGTACCAAGGCAAGAACGACGCCGAGTTCCTCACCTATCAGGTCAAGTCCAAGTCGTCCGGGAAGGCCAAAGGGGAGCTCAAGATCTCTTACAGGCTCAAAGACGCCTCCGCGGCCTACGTTGCCGATGCCCACAAGGGCGCGCCCGTTGCGTATGCGGCGCCTTACGCGGCACCCGGTAGCAGCGCGCCCGCGTACCCGTACCCGCCCCCGGCGCAGCAGGGCGCGCCGTACGCGTACCCTGCAGCCACGCCCGGGTACCCGCAATACCCGCCGCAGGGGGCGTACCCGCAATACCCGCCGCAGCAACAGCCTGGATACGGATACGGGTACCCGCCGCAGCAGGGTGGGTACCCGCCGCAGCAGGGTGGTTACCCGGTTCAGCAGGCGGCGCCGAAGAGAGGGGGCGGATCGGGGCTTGGGATGGGGCTAGGGGTCGGATTGCTCGGAGGGGCGGTTGGAGGGCTTCTATTAGGGGAAATGGTGGAGGATAGCTTCGATGGCGGCGACTGTGACTTTTGATCTTAGATCTGCAATTAATGGAGTATTAATCGGGTTTAACTTGAATGTTTCAATGTTTTTAATTTGTTAGATCTGAAATAATCTTGATTCACTTCCGTTAACGTTATGACGTCGTAGACGAGGACTTGTTCTGTGGTTTGGATTTGTTGGCCGGTATCTTCTATCTAGGCTGTGATGTTAATTATGTGTGTGAATTTTGGTGCCATGTCTAAATATTTACCATGTCAACCGACGACCCTTTCATCTCTTTCTGGTTTCTACTAAATATTGTGATCAATTCTTCTTAACAAGCTAAAGAACAAAGGTTTCCTATTATTCCAAAAAATAGTACTAAAGTCTAAGGAAGATGAGGATATTAGAGTGAACAATATTTTTCCATAAATTACGATAAAACATTGAGTAGGAAACAATGTTAAAAGATTTATTAAGTTTGCATTCAAGGTTAGAAATCTTTTCATTTATAAAGGAACAAGGAAAGAAGAGACGAGTATCCTCATTAGGTTATTGGTAGGGATACGTTCAGTGGCGAATTCAGGATCGCAACAATGGGGGGCGGACTTTCAACAACGATAATAGTAAAAAAAATATTCGGACAAACAAATCAAACTACATTTGACTCCTTACTACTACGAGACAATTGACATCGAGTATCGGAGGACGCGGTATCCTTCGAAAAGCAGCCGGTGTAAACTTTGAAAACATTTCAAAATAGGTTCGTTTTCAATAGTTGCAAACACCTCCTTCTCAATAAATACTACCAAACTATCATTCAACAATCCATCTCCCATTTTGTTTCTCAAATCACTCTTCACATATTTCATGCCAGAAAATACCCTCTCAACAAATGTTGTAGCAATCGGTAGGAGTAAAGCTAATTCAACCAAGCGGTAGGTAAATGGATACAATCTATCTTTTGAAGTTTCCTTCATCTTCTTTGCAAGGCTTCCAAAGTCTTCCACATCTGAGAATCGTTCATCCCTTCTTACATCAATCAGAAATGTTTCAAATTCTTGAGGCATGAATGAGCAATCCGTACTTGAGAAGTCATTTGGATAAAAACGAGCAAGATGAACAAGCTTCTCCACATCAAAATTAGAGAATCTATTCTTTGGATCAAGACTACAAAGCCATTAAGCAAATCTGTACTTGCTTCAGAGAAACGGTGGTTGAACTCTAGTAGAATTGAATCAACAACCTAGTAGCATTTCAATGAGAGAGATTAAATAAAATAATTGAAACTTTAATCAAGAAATGTAGAATAAAGCTATAGCATATTTTATTACCTCATTAAAGATTTCAATTTTGTAATGATGCTCATTGGTGATGGTTATCCCGCCTCTCTTCACACGAACCAACCTTGGAACGTTGTCTTGCATATTAATTACGGGAATATCATGAGCTTGACAAAAAGCTTCTACTTCTTGTACTAAACCATGCCATCCAGAATCTCTATACTTTTGCAGCTCATCCTTCACCACTCTAATTAGATTGATAGCATTTAACATGTTTTGGTCTCTTTCTTGCAAAGCCATAGATAATGCATTTGTCATACCAAGCAAACGCTTCATCAAAAACATAGAAAAGACAAAGTCATAACTTTGCATATGGCGAAACACACCTCCAGCTTGGGCACTTGACTCACGCTCAGTGCCATCTTCAAACACATTTGCAAGAACTTCTAAAACTGAAGACCACATATCTTTGAGACGGACTATGGTAAAATAATGTGATTCCCATCGAGTTTCATCGGGTCTTTTCAAAGAAGTTTCTTGATTTTTTCCCATGCCTGAAGAAAGCTCTCCTTTTCAAGCTCCAATACCTTTCTAGAATGCTCCAACTGTCGAAGATTATCAGCTCTTTTACAAGAAGATCCACACACGTTCACAATTATTCCAAGATAATTGAAAAAGTCACAAACATATCGATTCAACTTGCATACGGCAACAACTACTAATTGGAGTTGATGTGCAAAACAATGCACATACCAAGCACTAGGATTTTCCTTCAAAATAAGTGTCTTCAAACCATTAAACTCGCCCCTCATATTTGATGCACCATCATACCCTTGACCTCTCAATTTAGATAAAGATAGGCCATGTTTGGCAAACAAAGAATCAATACCTTCCTTCAAACATATTGTCGATGTCTCCCTTACATGAACCAAACCTAAAAATCTCTCTACCACTTGTCCATGTTTGTTCACATATCTAATCAAAACTGCCATTTGTTCCTTCAAAGAGAAATCACGAGACTCATCAACCAAAATGGAAAACAATCTATCACCAAGGTCAGCTAATATTGCAAGAGTGGTCTCAATTGCACAAGCATGAACCATATCTTTTTGTACTGTTGGAGCTATCATTTCATTATTTCCAGGTGCATTTTTCAAAACAACACTACCAATCTCATGATTTCTCAAGCCATACCATGTTAACAACTCCAAAAAATACCTCTATTCAAAGAAGTAGATGACTCATCATGTCCTCTCATAGGCAAACCTTGGCATCAAATAAATCGAATGACATCAAGAGTAGCTGTCAAACGAATGCGGTAAGCTTCTTCTCTTCTCAAATTGCTTCCTTGAACAATATAGCTCACACTCTGTTTTTGATTTTTGAATTCTCAAAATCAATTCTTGCTTTGTTATGTGGACTATTAGTCGAACCAACATGAAGTCTAAACTTTTGAGTTGCCTTTTTCCAATTACAAAACCCATTCTTTGTAAATACTTCATCATCCGGGTTGTAATGCGTGGACTTGGAAAGAAAACACCAAAAGCAAAAGGCGGCATCATTGTTAACACTATACTCCAACCAAGGAAACTCATCAAACCAATCACCTCTAAAAGCTCTATTTGCATCCCCACATTTATTTCTCGGAAAATCATGTCCTTTAGGTTGGCAAGGGCCTTTGGCTACATATTCTCTCCGTATCCGGTCTCTAATACTAATATCAAAACTGTCAATAGGCTCGCGTAACCCCGGATCAGAAACAATATCAGTTTCAACAATTTCAACTTCATCCATTTGAGCATCATTCAAATTAGCTTCCAATTCAACATTTTTAACTAAGATATTCGCATTAGAAGCTTCCGGTGGTTGCTCAGCACTTTGCAAATCAATTGAAACTCTTGGCCTTTTAGGAAAATATCTCTCCATTTAATATCTAAATAGTCCACATCAAACAAGAACAAATCAACAAATTAACCTAAATCAAACAACAAACCCACAACAAATATTTTAACAAGAACTTCTAATTTCTA
This sequence comes from Fallopia convolvulus, assembly GCA_964016875.1. NCBI lineage: Eukaryota > Viridiplantae > Streptophyta > Magnoliopsida > Caryophyllales > Polygonaceae > Fallopia > Fallopia convolvulus. The sequence goes on from OZ024723.1 coordinate 4,855,889, forward strand.
ATTACCCCACATCAAACAACAAAAAATCAATAATTAAGTTCATTAGTTCAATAACCTATTAATATCAAATTTTTAACAATTAATAAAATATGATATTTTGCCCAATTCTCCAAATTGGCATAAAACGTTTAACTAATTTACTTAATTGTTAAATAATTAATAAAATCTAACCTTTGAAAGTCCAAACCTCCAATTGGAAATTGCTGAGATTTTGCCCCAAATATAAAAACATAGGGTTTCATCAATCGTCAGCCAGGCGGGCCCAAATCTCAAATCTCCACTCCTAGAGGGTCCAGACGTCCAGACCTTAGTCGGATCGGGTTCCAATTGGCGTAGGCGTGATCGGTTGAACCGCGCGAACCACTCACTCGTTCGATGATGCAGCGGTGTTGCCTGCTGGTTTCGTTCCTCACGAGTCACGCACGATAGAAAGTCGACAGAAAGTACCAAAGTGGATTGTTGGAGGGTCAATTTTTTTTGGCTTCTGATTGGGCATTTCTTTTTTACCTCAGCTTTTTTTTTAAATCCTATCATTCAATATGTAAAACTCATCGTTTCATTTTCTAAACAAACAAAAAAAATTGGGTTGATCTATTTAATTAAAACGCGACGTTTTGGGCTAATGGGCTGTCATCTTCCTCAACAAAATACAACGCCCGACTCTCCAGATCTGTGCTGAAGAACGCTCTTTCAAGCTTCATCAATGGCGACCGCCGGCAATGGCAGCCCGTGCTCGCCTCTCCGCCCCTCACTCCCTCAGGCAACGTGCGCCCTGCCCCGACCTGCCCCTCAGCCTCTGCGCCCCTCTGGGGCATATACACTAGTATTAAAAAAAATTCCGGCGAACGCGGGGGGGGGGGGGGGGGGTTGCCCACACATGCCCCCCCTAAATCCGCCGCTGGATACGTTAGAGGAGTTAAGATGTCTATTAAATTTCTCTATTGTTAGAAAGCAAGTGCGGATCTAGGTGTGGATGGCTGCCTCCACATCCGGTCGAAAGAGCGATGAATTTACACATGGGAATTCGAAAACAGAGAATTTTTTTGGAATTTCGTCTCCATTGGGCGGCCTGGGATGGGGGCGAAGGTGGTGGTGAGCGAAGGAAGGCATCAAGGCAAGAAGGACTAGAGGAGGAAGAGGTGGAGGCTTGTTTGTAAGTTTGTCGGCGATTCAATGGAGTAGGAAGACGAACTAGGTGAAGATTGGGGGCGAAATTAACACAACGTCGTTTTCTTACTATAATTTTTTAAAAAAAATGAATTTACCCTAAATTTTAGGATTTCATTCAACCATTCGTAACCAATTCGACATTAAGAATTGAGAAGCAAGAGCACGCAAGAGCTGGACGAGGTTGGCATCTAGTGAATGCTTTATCATTAAACTACTAATATGTTCAAAGTCCGCCTCTACTTCTAGGCAATCTTGGATCTGTCTCCACATAGTCAAAGTAGGCAGTCAAAAAAAAGATTTGAATCTTGGAACTACTATTTATGGATCCCAATTTATTTATTTTTTGTCGAGGAAGGGAACTAAGTCCTACGATTGTTAGATAAAGTGGGCCTTATGAAAGAGGCTGCATCAGTCTGGACAAGACTAGAATACAAGAGTAAATAGCAAGTCCTCCGAGAGGGAAAGAGCCCAATGAGCTAGGCAATCGACAATGGAATTGGCTTCATGATGAATGTGTGAGACGAGGATATCTGTGAACCCTTCTACAAGGATCTTTCGAAGGTAGATATCACGATGAGGGCGGGCTTCTTTTGCATTTAACAGTTGACATGCTTGCAATGTTAAGAGATTTATTAAGTTTGCATTCAAGGTTAGAAATCATTTCATTTGTGAAGGGACAAGAAAAGAAGAGATGACTATCCTCATTAGGTTATTGGTAGGGAACACATTGAAGAGCAACTCTTTTAAAATGTCTTAAATTTTTCTATTGTAAGAAGATAGACAAAATAGGTAGTTCAAAAAACGTTTTGAACCTTGCGAAGTCCTGCTATTGTTAGATAAAGTGAGCGAGGCTATATCAGTTTGGACAAAGGCTAGCAATATTAGAAGGAATACAAGAGTAAATAGCAAAGTCCTCTAAGAGGGAAAGAACCCAATTAGCTAGGCAATTGACAGTGGAATTGGCTTCACGATGAATGTGCAAGACGAGGGCGTCTGTTAACCCCTCCGCAAGAATCTTCCTACAGTTTTCCAAAAGGTAGATATCACAAATAGGGGGGCTTCTTTTGCATTTAGTAATTGACATGTTTGCAAAGAATCGGTCTGAATAATCTTTAGTTGCCTTGCTAGCTTTAGGCCATGTAGGATTGATCATAATTCTGTGGCAAGAGCCTCACATGCACCACATTTAAACATGTAGGCTTGCATAAATTGACTCAAAGAATTGCACAACACACCACCTCCAGCAGCCAAGTCCGCATTCCCCTTTGAAACAACATCAGAGTTAATCATAACAAAAATAAAAAAATTATCAAGTAATTTTATTATGTGTTTGATAAAAAAATAAAATAAAAATCTTAGTCAATCACAATCAATGGGACATGATAGGCGACATAGAAATGAGACAGAAGATTTACATCGGATCGATCATGAGTTGGAATGGCTCGATGAGGGCATAATATTAGAGAGTTTCAGCTTGGCATTCCGAAAAGCCTTATTGACCGAGCAAACAATAATCGACATGTGCAAGTGGTCATCAACCTTCTCGAGAACCAACTTATTTCTTATTTTTCAAGTGTGCCACAACATAGTAGCAAATGTCAAACTCCGATCATCAAGCCTACGAATATTCTCATAAATCCAAGATGCTAGATCCATAGAAGTATAGAAAGACGAAGTCTAACATATTACCTCCAAGCGCTCTCCAAACATCTTGAATTTTTACTATTAGTTTTTTTTTTTTGGTCTGAAATTTATACTATTAGTTATAAATTAATTTTTACTATTATAAGGTCACAAATCACAAATTTTAACTCATATCTTTTTTTTTGGGTTTTAATAACTCATATCTTTTTTTTTGGGTTTTAATAACTCAGAGAATGACATCAGATTATTTTCTTTTTTTTTTTGGTCAAAAGATTTTTTTTCTTGAATGAACCTTGAATATTTATAACTATTGAATTGTCAAGATTAGCTCTCCTTTTCATATAAGAAAATGTTTTGCGCGCCAATATATTTCTCGAAAATAACCTTAATCCACATAACATAATGTCCAACAAGAAATTTCCACGAATTATCTACACGCTTGTATTCTAAACAAGGCATACAACTTCTAAAGCCACGATTTCAAACCTTTTAACAGCAAGGTAAAAAACACACACATCCAGGCGTAAATTTTTTTATGTATACTTGAAAGTTTTACCAATCGCTTGTGAGATGTTTAGCTTGATGTGCTCTGTCAATCTCTCATGTGTATAATTATATATACATACATATTGTCATTTGTCACTCTAGTCTCCACTCTCCACTATTTCCAAGTGCATGCAAATTTGTCATTTTTCTGTCAGAAGCCTCTTGGCAAATGTAACCCCAAAAACAATCCTGAATCCTTTACAAATCAACACCACACCCCTCCCTTCTTCAATCACTCTCCACGTGAACATATCAAAATATGTGGCAACTTGAAACTCTGCATGCCTCCACTCAAAAACCCATATAAATAAAGCTCCAAGACTCCAAGAAAATATAACCAAACCCACCCAAGAAAATAACACAAAAGACACAATGAAGGGCTCTTCTAAGTTGCTTCTTGGGGCTGTGCTATGCATCATGGTCTCCCTGGGCGCCTGCGACAGGCGCTCCAGGGGACCCGGGATGAGGGAGACGATGAGGGCGAGGCAATGCCGGATCGAGCAACTGAGCTCGAGCCAGCCCAACGACAAGATCGAGTCGGAAGGCGGGATGATTGAGATGTGGGATGATCAAGAGGATCAGTTCCAGTGTGCTGGCGTGTCCGCCATGAAGATCACCGTTCAGCCGGACTCCCTCTCCCAACCTAACTACCACTCTGCCCCTGGCCTCGTCTACGTCGAGCAAGGTCTCATTTATATCTCTCTTTTACATCATTCATTCATGCATGCATGCATAATTCTAGACAAAAATCGGTTTTTTCGATCTTGAACATCCTTGGTTCTTCCGAACGCATCCTTCTGACATGTTCAGGCTATAGGTTCCCAATCTTGGCCCCTAAATCCCGCTATAGCATTTAGCGGGATTTAGGGCAAGACATCCTGGACCTAGGGGCAGACTGGATGGACTGGATGGAGTGCCCGCCCTAAAAAAATAAAAATAATAAAAATAGGGTAAATTTAATAAATTAAAAAAAATAAGGTAAATTTAGTGTTAATTTAAAATAATAAAAATAGGGTAAATTTAATAAATTAAAAAAAATAAGGTAAATTTAGTGTTAAATTAGTTAAATTAATGTAATTTAGCACCCTCAAAATTTTTTAGCTCACCCTAATATTATTAAATCATGACATCAGTTCAATCCTGAGTCCATAATATTGAAAATTTTCAGTCCGGTCCTCAGTCTAGCATGCATGTGTTTGGTTCTTGTGTTGTTGTTGGACTAATAGAAGAGAGTTGTTGTGATGAAACAGGGCAAGGTGTGATGGGGATATCATTGCCAGGATGCCCCGAGACGTTCCAGTCTCGCGGCATGCAAATGAGAAGAGGCGAAGAACGAGAAGAGGGAGACGAAAGCGGAAGGCAGATGAGAGACATGCACCAGCCTACGCGGCGTATACGCAGGGGCGACATTATAGCCATCCCCCACGGAACCGTCCACTGGTGCTTTAACGACGGAAACGAGGATTTGGTTGTCGTCGCCGTCCACAACCTCAACACTGACGCCAACCAGCTTGACCAGACTCTCAGGGTAACTTCCTTTGGCATAACCACATTATATATTGATTACATCCTTTAAATGAGTCTAAAGTTTGAACCTTTTTAGGAGATTATTTTGGAAGTTTCAACCTTCCCGAAATTTACTCCTAAAAAAGCTTGAAATTCCCATTTCAGCTCATCCCCTAAACAAAATCCTATGCATATGTTTAATCTAATTAAGGATTAATATGTTAGTTAGATGAAGTCCTGATCAAATTGCATGTGCTGTTTGCACTGTGCAGACTTTCTACTTGGCAGGTGGGTTGCAAGGAGGATCAAAAGAAGGCCGAGGGCGCCACCAGAACATCCAGAGCATCCTGCAAGCGTTCGACCCCGAGTTGCTGGCCGAGGCCCTCGGCACGAGGCAGCAGACCGTAAGGCAGATCCAGGAGGCCGACCAGCGTGGTCCCATCATCAAGGCCAAGGAGATGCGCCAAATGGTCAGCCCACCGAGAGTCGGGAGACAGGAGGAAGAAGAAGAAGAAGGCGGGAGGTACGAAGAGGACGAGAGGCGGTACAGGAGAGGATCCAGAAGAGGAGGATCATCCGCCTGCAGCAGGAGTAGGTCCGGCTGCAACACGGAAACCGACAACGAAAACGGTTTCGAAGAATCCTTCTGCAACATGAGGTTCCGTCACAACATCGATACGAGGATGGAGGCCGATATCTTCTCCAGGGAAGCCGGGAGGATCAACGTCGTCAGCCAGAACAAGCTCCCCATCCTCGGATTCTTGGACATGAGCGCCGAGAAAGGCCACCTCCTCCCGGTAGACTCAACATTATCTTGCACTATGATCCATTAAACGCCCAGTTCCCGTTTCGGGTTTCAACTGGGTAGATGTTGTATGATCCATTAAACGGTCACACCCTAAAACTCTTGCATTATTTTTCTGGTGCAGAACGCAATCTACGGGCCACACTGGTCGATCAATGGTCACAGCGTGGTGTACGTGACACGGGGCGAGTGCAACATGCAGGTTGTGGATGACAACGGCGAGACAGTGTTGGACGAGAAAATGAGCGAAGGAGACATGGTAGTCATCCCACAGTTCTTCGTCTCGACGTGCAGGGCTGGAAGAGACGGGTTTGAGTACGTGTCATTCAAGACTACAGCGAACCCGATGAGGAGCCCATTGAACGGATATGCGTCGGTTTTCAATGCAATGCCGGTGCCAGTGCTCAGCAACTCGTACCAGATCTCGCACTCCGACGCGTTCCAGCTGAAGCAGACGAGGGGGCACCAGCAGGCGCTTTTCTCGCCTTTGGGAAGGAGGTCTTAAGATGGGTTGTGCTTGGCCCTAGTTCTAAGTGTATGAAGTAGGGTTGTTAAGCTACTAGTAGTGAGAGAAGGCTTCTTTTATGGAGTTGAGTAAAAGAGGCATGGGATGTAAAGAGTTGACGTCAAATAAAAGCCTATGTTCTTGTAAAGAGGTGAGGTTTTATACCTCCCTGTTTCTCTGCAAATAATGCAAGTTTTGCTTTCTAGTATGCAATGAAGATCTATAATGAATTAACCTAATAAAAAAGTTCAATCCACGGCAAATCTATGCGTTAAATTCCTGTGTTTTATTGGTCCTCTTCTACTAGCTAAGTTTTATTTCCACTTTTTTTACGTATAAATTTTAACTTTTTCCACTTTTTATTCTAAATTTTAAAATTTACGCAAACATATTTCTTTGAATACCCAACTTACTGTAAATCCCTGGAATTCCTATAATCCCTGAATTCCAATAATCAATAATCTCCTGAATTCCATCCAATTCATAGGGAAGTTAATTCCCAGGTATCTTCTTGGGTAATATTTTATGAATTATCCTTCCTATTTTAACCTAGGAAGTTCCCTTCCTTCACTTCCTAGGTTGAACCAAATGATAATGAGCACTAATATAAGATAGAAACCAAACGAGCACTAATATAAAATAAAATATCAGTTTCAGTACAATCTCAACAAGTAGAGATATTTGAAGATTTGAGATTCACACCTGGAAGCATCAGATGAAGGTTGCAAATGAAACCCATTACAACTACTAAGGTTACAGCTGGATTCTTCTTCAGAGAAGAGTAGGAGGATCAGGCTTAGTAGGCTTACTCTCAGCTTTGGGGGATCCGGTTTCTTCATTTTCACTTTTAATTTGTTTCTGAGAGTGTAAATCCAGGTTAGTGGGTTGTAATTCTTGAGGGAGTTGTGCTACAGATGATTCAGAAACTTGCAAGCTTTCTAGAGGGAGTTGTGCCACAGATGATCCAGAAACTTCGAAGCTTTCTTCAGGAAGTTGTGCTATTGATGGTTCAGAAACTTCCAAGCTTGAGAATTTTGAAACGACTTGTTGAAGCTCGTCATGGAGGCTGAGAGCCTCAAAGAGCAAAGACTCATCCTCTGTTGTGGTTTCTATGATTCTTTGGAGAACAGGCTGTGAATCCTTGCACTTGTCCAAAATGCTCATTGTCAGTTCATCCTGCAACCACCAAGAGCATATGTCAAGGCTTCTGGGATTTACTAGCCACAAATTCAAGACCAGGAAAATCTGTGGGGCTTTTGGGCTTTTAAGGCAACAGATTCAAGATTAGACATTAGCAAAGTGGATTCAAGGCCACCTGTATGTGAATGATTCCGCAGTTTCTTTCCAGTGATGAAACAAATCATGAGCAGAATCTTTCCTCTTCAAGAAAATGTTTATTACTCAATGTAAGCATTAGCACACAAAGATAAATTTCCACTCAATATACTACGGTTTATGTTTTGGGCACTGGGGCTTACAACGGTGGAGGACTTGAGGACATCATCACTCAGCTAGTGAGCTTGACACTGCTATTCATGTTTATGGGAATAAAAAATTTAGAGAAAGCTTCCATCTGCTTTGAAAAATGGCTTCTAAAATGATCAAGATAAATCTAAGAACCAAACTAAACCGAAGAAACAACGGAAATGATGAATATGCACAATGTTCTAAAAAACGCTAGGCGGACACTGGGCGGAGAGGGACCGCCTAGCGCCTAGACGGCCTGAATGGTGGTCTAGGCGGTCCTAGACGGGTGCCTAGGCGGTTTGGACGGCTAGGCGGTTTATGACCTTCCAGCGCCTAGGCGGGGCCTAGAAGGGATTTTTAGAACAGTGAATATGCATAAACAATAAATTTTGTTTTCATGTTAGCAGAACTCAGTCATATAGTGGCTAGTTTAGCATGAATGATTAAGAATTTGCAACTTTAAATTATGTCATGTATTACTAATAGATTTCAGTTGTCTTAGGAAATTACAAATCAAAACACAAGCATTATCTGTCATGAAATTGATATCCATGATGCAGGCTTAACGGTTTCTTTGATGGCTGTGTTAGTTTGAATGTAAAATAGTTGCCACTCAATCTGGGAATCGAAGCAAAACAAAATTATGTCTTCTAAAGTAATTTTCGATTTCAGACACAAACCTGTTCTTAATTAGAGAACACAGCGATCGTACAACAATCTTTTGCACTTCTTGCAATGCATGCAGAAACATAAATCTCTCTTAGCAGGTAGTTTTATAATAAACAAGCAAAACCACATTACCTTAGGTAGAACTGGCTCTGACTCTGAAGCTGAATTGAGAATGCTCGAAAGCACCTCAAGGCTATTGCGGGTTATTTCAAGGAATTCCTTCTTTCCTTCCACAGAAAGGCCACCATAGTTATACGCAAACTCGTTTCCTAAAGTGCCATTCAGCTGGGTCTCGGGCACGGGATAGCTTGGAGGTGGCGATAGGGAGTCTTCATCAATGTATGACTCCAAGGAATACTGCGTGGAGGGAAAGTCCCCATCTTGTACGCCTGAAGGCATGCCTCTTTGTTTCATGTTCTGTTGTATGCATCATACACCATGCATACAAAAGTTTAGGTTTCGAAAACCTAATTGAAGATGTTCTTTCTAAGACAGCGTAATGTTAATTTATGTGATAGGCGATCACAGACACACAAGCAAAACAACTCACTAGTTTTTTCTTGTCAAGCTAGGAAATTTCGAACAACACTATGTTTCGGTGATAAAATGGTGGAAAAATTGATACAGGAGAAATTTCATAGCAAACAATGCAAGTTTCAATCCCATGGACGATCAGATCGAAGCTTATCAAAGCAAACGATATTTCAAATTGAGAAATCAGACGCAAAAGAGGATACAGGAGAAATTTTCACCTCATAAGTCTGTCGAAAAACAGGCAAGTAGATCAAATCCTCAGACTCACCCCAAGCCCTGATCATCTCCATAGCTCGAACACAGCATTCTCTATCCGACTGAGGGTTCTCGATCAGTCTCACCATCTCCTCCAGCAGTTTCTCGGAAGCAATCTCGGAGAACACCTTCTCGCAGTTCATCGCGCACGTCTCTAGAAGCTCCAGCCCGAGCCTCTGGCTATGCACATCACCGGCGGCACTAATCTTCCTCTTCACCGCCCTCACCACTTCGGTGCCGCTTACCTCCTCGGCGTTGATCATCGAACAAATCCGGAGGTTCAGCCCCCAGTCCGGCGACTCCATTGTCGGAGACGCTGCCTGATCGACGATCTTTGACTCCGGCGTCGGAGCCTGGAGCATTTCCTTCACCTCTCTCATCTTCAGGCTCACCATCCGCCCCATCTGTGCGCCACCAGACTTCAGCCGCTCGCCGATCGAGGCCAGCTTCGACTTGTCCATTGCTTGCTATGGAATTCGTTGAAGATCTGAGATTTCTTTGTAGGACTTTCAGTTCATTGCTGTATTAGGGATTTGATTTATTGAACGACCAAGTTTAAAGAGGGCGAGAAAGACAGAAAGGGACGCGTGTATCTCTTTCTCGTCGAAGCAAATAAAATCGATCCAATTTTTTTTGCTTTTTAATTTGTTTTTTCTAATTTTCAGTACTTAAAAAAAGGATTTTCCTTTTGGTGTCCCATGTGGTTTTGACTTTTTTTTTGGTGTCCAAAAAAAATTCTTATTCCTTTTGGTGCCCTTGTATTTTTAAAAAATTCCTTCCCGTAACCTAAATACACAAAACTATCAAATTCCATCCACTTTTCAAAACTTCCGTTAAAAAAATAATTAAAAAAAACCTAACACATAGTGTTTGACAAATCCACCATTTATAACTCTCCTTTCAAGTTTCAACCTACGAGATCTGGATACCAAGACTCCACCAAACCCACGAGATCCGAATTACCAAGACTCGACCCGAATTCGGAGCTAATTTCTCTCCTGGCAGGGGATTTGCACGAGATCTTCTTCCAAGCGCTGGCCGAGAACGAGACTTCTCGTTGCCTGGGCGGCATCTTCTTCGAGACCGACCTCTCCGACGAGAGATGGAAATTGTGCCCTCGGATGACGGACTACGGCAATGGAAAACCCCAATCCTTTTCACCCGACCCGGATCCGGACCGAATCCCCTCCACTCCCCGCCTGCAAAAGCTCCGACTTCAACCGGAATCTCTGGTCGGGTCGCTGGACCCGCCACGCCCACAACGACACCTGCGAGATCTCCTACGACGTTACGACGGTCGTTATCAATGCCAACCCAGTTTGAGTTTTAAGTTCAGTCTTGAGTTTCAATTTCAGTTCAAATTTGATTAACTATGATTTGTAACTAGAATGAATATTTCAATTCAAGAAATTTTCAAATTGGGGTAAAAATTAGGGATTGAGATAATATTTGAAATTAAGGTTGTAATTATAGTTCAAATTGGGATGAAAAGCCTGAAAGTGCTTTTGGTTTGCACATATTGACAATCGATTTTGCTGGTTAATTACGAATTCCATGACAATTTGCCCTCCATATGATTGGTGTTGGTGGAGATATTGTTTATAATTTGTTGCTTCCATGAAAATTTGCTCCCAGTTTAATTGGTGTTGGTAAGTTCTTCATGCCCTGCGTGAACTTTCTTTTGACTTGCAAGAAGAAGTTGTTCATGTAGCTCTGAGCGGAAGATTGGACGGAGTTTGGTTTTTTGGGTGAGATTGGCTACTGAAAGGACTTGCTTCAAACTTGAAGGGTACCGAAAAGAATAACTTTTTATTTAGGACACCAAAAGAAATAATCAAAATCCTAAGGGTACCAAAAGAAATTTCCCTTAAAAAAAAAGCACAAAAATGCATTGCCGCCCCTCCACAGATATTTTCAAGAAAATGCACAAGCTTTTTTTCTGTTCACAAATAATTACATTATATTATTTATTTAATTTTAAAATTATGATAGGGCAAAGCTGAAAGCCTAAAACTGAAGCCTCTCTTTTCCAGTTACAAGGTAATATTTGACTGTTATCTTGTTCTCCCTTCTCTCTCATCCACGCCCGGCGAATAAGCACCGGGATTGCGCCGGCGCCGCATCCTCAAACAGGTAGTCTGGTCGGAGAAAGCTTCTTTATGATTGATTTCGTGCTTGAGATTTCTTCTATTGGCCGAATTTCTAATTTGTTATTTTGGATGCATCGTTATCATCAATTGGATGGACCGGAGATATTAGGGTTGTTTTCACTCCATATAAGTGATTGATTTTTATTTCGTTGCTTTCGGACAGCGAAGCTGATTGATTTCTTGTGGAAAGCGACGCGAAAAATCGTAGTTCCTCTGAGGTGTTGCAATGGCGTCGGCATCGGCGTTTATGGTGGCTGGGGTATCTCAGATTAATCCTCCCAAGCTCAACGTTGATGATTGTTCAAGAAGCCGGAGAAATCTAGTAGATGCTCATCTACCGCGGAGCAGTTTAGCTTCCTCCAGAATTTATGTTAGGCGGCCTCCGTTGGCCTTTTCTGCTTCCAGGTACCTCTCCTTTTGTTCTTCTCGTTGGTTTTGGTATAATTGCTACTGATGAACAAAAAATAAATTGTTAAAAAATTATAATTTTTAAGCGAATCCTAAGTATATACTAGAAGATTTGATAGCTTAGGTAAATATCATCTGGAGTATTAGGCTATTAGCTACTTGAAATGTGAAATTCAACTTAGATTGTGGAAGGTAATTTGGTTAAGCAGTATATGGATACTTAGAATATCATAGTTTTCTTTCTCTAAAAGTGGATAAAATGCATTGACCTCATTTCCTCGTTCTTTAATTTCTTCAAATGCTCAAGTTCTACTTTGAGTTGAGAAAGTAAAGTTTTAGTTTTCATCCTTTATTAATAAATCTTGCTTTGTTTTTGACTTGGTTCAATAGATGTTGCTTTAGCAGTTGTTGAGAATACATTCAAAGCTTTGTCTTTCTTTTTCCTTTCTTCTAATGCGTAATGCGTTTGAGCTAACTTGCAAGCAGAAAACTAAAAAAATTTACATGTTTATGAATATATTCTTGGCACATTACCCTTGACCTATTTGTTGTCCATTCGAGTTCAGCTCAACCATAAACTATGTAATTTGGGATCTAGAGAGTTCATAGACTGTTTGAAGGTCATCATACTATATTGCAAATTTGAACTTGTTGATTAGTTTCATTGTGCAATCATGTATGTTGGTCTAGGTGATATTTTGTCAATTATTATAAGCATCAATTCATTTTTGAAGATGAAACATGGTTTAACCTGCTTGTTCTTGACATGAAATTATGCAAAAATATTCTACTTGGATCCTAAAATGAATCAAGAACCTTTTGATTCTACTGGGTGTATATAGGCAGGAATGAACAGGCACTTCATTGTTAATTCAGTTATTCGTTCCTAAATTATGTTTTCATCTTCTGATTTCTGAGATGTTTGGTTGTTTAGGTGGTCATATGATGGGAGAAATGTGGTAGCTCGACCTCATAAGATGAAAAATAATTTGTGTAAACAAAGAGCACTTCTGCTAACGAGGAGTCTTCCTCAACATACTTCGGCTGGTGATAACAAGCTGATGTGCTGTAACCACACCAGTAGGAGAAGAGGAATTTATGCAAAAGGACTTAAGCCAAGATTTTCAATTTCACCTCAGAGGGGAACTTTTCAGTCTTCGAAGTGTTCGTTTGGCAGTATGTTTGTAAGTAAGCTCCTTTGATTATAAGCAGAATTTTGTAAACATCATCTTTAAGATTTATCAACATGAATTAACATCTTGTGGATATGTTACAATAGTGTATCTGCAACGTTGGATATTATTTTGCTAATTGTTATAATCTATCTTTATTTGCTTTGTTTGATGATGTTGTATAGAAACTAGCACTAGCAGCATTCTAATAAAAAATAATGAAGGATTACAGATAAAGCTGGCATCAGCAATTGTAGTTTATGGCCAATGGTGACAGCCATATTTGGCATTATAGAATATGTCATTATGGCCAATGGTGAAAGCTTTAGCTGTCCCCATATTTGGCATTATAGAATATGTCATTCACTTACGCAGTCTCTATATCAGGTCCTTAGGGTTGGCCTTTTAGATCCATGTTAGTGACTTTTGATGTTAGATTGATAATTATTTTTCTTTTCTTGGGCGGATTACTCTGAATTGGACTTGTGGTAGGGCTAGTTTACATGAACTCTAGAACTAGGAAAAGAAGGTAAGACATTTCTTTCTCTTTTTTTTTACAGGATGAAGAATCTTTGTGGGCTGAATTATATGATATTCTTTCTTAAGGATTTTCCAGTTTTTCCTAAATGGCTAAATATAAATAAAGCTTAGAATAAGTGAATAACACATTCAAATCTAATTTTACTACTTTTTTTTAACTTGAATGAATTTTTTGAGTGGATCACATTGAGCATCTATGCATCACACTGAGAACAATTGAGCAAACTTAGGTTTAAAATTTTCTTACTCTTCAACTATCTTGGCTGCAGCATTAGCTTCAGCCTTGACTTGTTCTGGTAACTTCTTTGCCTTCCCCAAGCCTTCATGGGAAGCAAATGGATCCTATAGGGTTGTCATATATATAGAGATGACGCTTTAGCTGATATCCAATATATGCCATACAATGTTTTTTTTTTGTACTAGACAATTATTTTGAGTGATCAACTACAAACTGAATAATAGGGATGGTCACCATTTTGATGTCATCTAGCCTTAGAAATATCTTCAGTATCTTTCTAAAACTAATACATATAGCTATGCGTCTCTTTTGTTCAAACTTCGAGGTTATGGTGTGGCATTTTATACATTTTGAACCTAGATCATTTCTGATTGGCGGTATGACACACTTAGGACAAACAACGCCTGGTCCGATGTGCAGCTGTTGGCCCCGATGAGCCTCATGCAGTAAGCATATCATGTCCTGATGGCACTTTAGAGAAACAAGCTGTGGATTATTTGGAACCTGAGGGAAGCATTCCAGATTTTGCAGGCTTTTTACGTTCTGAACTTCCACGTCACCCTAAGTTATACAAAGGGCAGTTGAAAAATGGTCTTCGCTACGTTATTTTGCCCAATAAAGTTCCACCTAACAGGTATGTATTTGTTGATCTAGTTAAGTTGTTTGCTTTTGGCAGCTTTTTAGAATCTCCAAAATTAGGTGCTTATTGTTAATGACATGATAGTATTATTGATTAATGATTAGCAGGAATAGGCAGCTTTTATCACCCCCGCCATCTATAACCAGTCTTTGCTACCCAACTTTATCTTGTTTAGGTTTGAAGCACATATGGAGGTTCATGTTGGATCTATTGATGAGGAGGAGGATGAGCAAGGGATCGCACATATGATAGAACATGTTGCATTTCTTGGAAGTAAGAAACGTGAGAAATTATTAGGCACTGGAGCTCGATCTAATGCCTATACAGATTTCCACCACACAGTATTTCATATTCATGCGCCAACTTCTACAAAGGTTTGGCTGTTTGGTGTCACATATTTATATTTAAAGAGAATTATATATCTTGGTGTTATCTACACCTATGTTCTCAACAAATTCATTGTCTTCCTTGATCAAATCATGGACAAGCATTATCTGACATGCTCCGTCTCCTTACCCAAATAATCTGAAATTGTCTTACGAACAGTCCATAGAAATGAATGCTTTCATGTAGTTCCATGGAAAATGAATTTCCTTCCTCTTATTGTTGGTGTATGTTATGATTGTTATTGATTTGAGTAAGTTGGTTAGGACTATATATATTCACTTGAAACCTTGCTGAGGGCATGGTTAATTGCCTGTGATGTGCGAACTTTACATTATAATTCTATAATTGACCATCATTTTCTTATAAAAAACTTGTCTCAACTTGTAGATTATTGAAATTCACATCAAACGCTCTGTACGCCAAACATGCGCTTCAGTGTGCACTTGACATGAGCCCCTATTGACACCTAATACAATTGATTAGTACTTGGTTTTGTCATGCTTATTTTTATTACTAATAGTATTAATGACAAGATACCATTCATATTTGCTTGGATTTGGGCGTCTTGCTTGTCACTCTCTAGTACTATTACTGAATGGTGCTGTGTGTCATTAATAGTAGTATTCTGAATGGTGCTGTGTGTCAGGAATCTGATGGTGATCTACTCCCTTATGTCCTTGATGCACTAAATGAGGTATTCTGCACATATATTTGCTTCTGGAAAACTCTTTTGAGTGTGTATTTGGTTCTACATGTAGCCTGTCTACCAAGCTAGTCTAAACCATATTAAAATTATATGTGCAGATAGCATTTTGTCCAAAATTCTTGGCTTCTCGTGTTGAAAAGGAAAGAAGGGCGATATTATCAGAACTTCAAATGATGAACACTATAGAGTATCGTGTTGACTGCCAGGTATGTTGATAATGACATATAGATTTGCATTAGCTAATATGCTTTCATTTGCTGCCTGATTTTTAAAAACTGTGAATCTTTTACCTCTGTCATCAAATCAGCTGCTACAATATTTGCATTCTGAGAACAAGCTAAGCAGAAGGTTTCCAATTGGATTAGAAGAACAAATTAAGAAATGGGACGTTGACAAAATTAGGAAATTTCATGAGCGGTGGTATTTTCCTGCAAATGCCACACTATACATCGTTGGGGATATTGATAATATTTCAAAGACAGTTTTCCAAATTGAGGTATGTCATTTGGTTTCTTAGTTTAGCAAACACACTACTATCTCATCTAGAAGTTGAAACTTTATTTTCTATGCTTATACCATTGGTTGATTGGAGTTACTGTGCAAATGGGTGTCAGGCTGTGTTTGGACAAACCGGGGTGGAAAACGAAGTTGTTACCCCTCCACCTAGTACGATGAATGCATTTGGTGCAATGGCAAGCTTTCTTGTCCCTAAGCTCTCTGTTGGCCTGAGTGGAACTCCATCTCACGAAAAGACGTCTGCTGCTGATCAATCAAAAGTTGCTAGAAAAGAAAGGCATGCTGTTCGTCCTCCTGTCAAGCACAATTGGTCTCTTCCCGGTAGTAGTAAAATCGCAGAGCCTCCACAAATATTTCAGCATGAGCTACTTCAAAATTTTTCTTTTAACATGTTCTGTAAGGTATGAAGACAACCTTAAATTCAATCTTCCTTGTACACATGTTAGGTGTCTGTCTCCATATTTTTGTCTTTTTTCTCTTGGCCTCCATCTGATAGGTGGGTTGGTGGCAAGGTCTATACAGGGATATTAGCAAATATATTTCTGCATATTTGCTTTGCACATTCAGAAGTACTTCTCATCCCTTACTTTCCCCTATCTAATAAAGTTATACTTGTACTCTAATAAAGAGTTAGAAGTTCAAAGAGGGGTTTGTGCATGACTGAACCGTCAATGCTACATTTCTTAGCTAGGTTTTTACAAGTTCTTGTAGAATACCATTGGTTTTGACAAATGATTGTGGAAATCAAATTGGCAGTTGTAAGTTCTGATCAGCTGTGATGCTTCTTTTTCGATATTCAAAACCTTGTATGCGGTGTGCCTTGCATTGAATTGTATTTGTATCAGTATCATAAATCATACATTTTTGGGATACATTTCATTTTTATTGTTTGGGTAAGGTTTGGGGTGTTGGAGGCTAAGGTTTCGGTCGTCAGGCTTGTTTTTCTTGTCTGTGTGTTAGTGGTTGTGTGGTGTGTCCTTGAGTCTCGAGGCTTGCTTTTGTTTCGTTGTATATGTTTTCCTTGTTGATTCGCCATTTGTTCCTGTTTGGTTGGGCTAGAGTTTTTGCCTCTTTGGATATGTTTGGTTGTTTTGTTTTGCCTCTTGGGACTTTGGGGTCTATTGGATACGCCCTTCCGTTTAGCTCGGTGTATGGGTGCGTACATCTCGACCCCCAGACCCCGTCTTTACGGGGATCAACTGGGGGTTGTTGTTGTATTTCATTTTCATTGTTTATTATATATTGGTTTAGTATGGTATTTGAGTTTGTAATCTTTCCTCATGCTTATATAGTTCCTCGAACTTAATTGCAGATCCCTGTAAGCAAAGTTACAACATATGGTGATTTACGGAATGTGCTTATGAAGAGGATAGTTCTATCTGCTTTACATTTCAGGATTAACACAAGATATAAGGTGCAAATTTGGCTTTTTTTTTTCTTTGCAAGAAATGTAACAGTTTTCTGTGCTGCCAAGAGAATAATTGTTTTTGGCATATCTAATGATAGATATCTCTGCTTCTTTTGTATTCTGATATCTACTCTTTCCACTTCCATTGCTGGACTGTTTCCACTAACCTTCCGGAACCATGCAGAGTTCAGATCCCCCATTCACCTCGATCGAGTTAGATCACAGTGACTCTGGAAGAGAAGGATGCACCGTAACCACTCTTACTGTCACAGCAGAACCCAAAAACTGGCAAAGTGCTATCAAAGTAGCTGTTCATGAGGTGACTAGACTCTTTCTTCTTTCAGTTGCATTGGTTTTTTTTTTGGGTTCGATTGGGTTTGTATCATAAATTTAGTTTGTTTGTTTTTCTAACTATTATGAAAATCAGTATTCAATTTTCTGCATGCCTAATTTGTAACCTCCCCCTCAGTCCATTGACACGATTTTGTCTGAATTAATGTTACAGGATTAGTAACCGTACACGTATCTAGCTTGGTGCGTATGTGCTTTGTTGAACAGTATTTATGGTAAATATGGGCTCATGTTTTCTGATTTCTATTGGTGTAGGTCAGAAGGCTTAAGGAGTTTGGGGTCACAAATGGTGAATTGGCTCGCTACCGAGATGCACTCTTGAAAGATAGTGAGCATTTGGCAGCTATGATTGATAATGTTCCATCTGTGGATAATTTGGACTTCATTATGGAAAGTGATGCACTAGGCCATCAAGTTATGGATCAACAGCAGGGACACGAGAGTTTAGTTGCTGTTGCAGGCACTGTTACACGTGAAGAAGTATGGTTCATTTTATTTTTTACTTCTAAACAAAATGTTTCCTTGTGAATTAATTTTTCATGGGAAAGAGAAGAAAATATAGCTGCATCATTCTCTCATGTTGTAGACATGGACAAGCTGCAATTTTATATGCTTGAAAAACCATTCAGAAAAGGGGGAAAAGGAATCTGGATGCATTTAGTTTCACTTGATCTATTTGATCTATGGATTTATGGAATTTCTAGTGAGAAATGCAGTAAATTAGAACACATGAACTGACTTATGTGATAAAGTACTTTTTGTTTCTGAAGTAACTCTCATCAACTAGCACTAATCTAATGTGAATCTGTCGGGGAAGTATGTGGTATTTAAAAATTTTGATGCACACGTAGCTAAGTCTTGTTATTGGTGTGAAGGTCAATGATATTGCTGCGGAGGTGCTGGAGTTCATCTCTGATTTTGGTGAACCAACTGCCCCTCCTCCTGCTGCTATTGTTGCATGTGTCCCCAAAAGAGTTCATATTGATGGTATCGGTGAAACTCAATTTCAAATATCTCCAATTGAGATAGCATCGGCTATAAGAGCTGGCTTAGAAGAACCAATAGAGCCTGAACCAGAGGTATCATTCTTAAAACTCTGCCTGTCAGCTATTTTGAGATCCTTTGCTTTGTTGTGATGAAGAATAT
Organism: Fallopia convolvulus; assembly: GCA_964016875.1. NCBI lineage: Eukaryota > Viridiplantae > Streptophyta > Magnoliopsida > Caryophyllales > Polygonaceae > Fallopia > Fallopia convolvulus. The sequence goes on from OZ024723.1 coordinate 4,874,652, forward strand.
GACATAATGGTTGGTTCATTCTGGTTGGTGACTTCTGCAGCTTGAGGTGCCAAAAAACCTCATCACTGTCCCACAGCTGCAAGAATTGATATCACAGTGCAAGCCATCATTTGTTCCAATTGATCCAGAACTCAATATTACTAAGCTTTATGATGAAGAGACAGGGATTACTCAGTGCCGGCTTTCAAATGGAATTCCAGTCAATTACAAGGTAGAGTTAAACAGTCACTGCAGCTGTTTTATTAAACAACCAACAGTAATATGAAACTTAGAATACCTTCGATACTATTGTATCCATTCTATTGTATATATTACTGCAGAATTCTTGGCATGCTTCTTCCTGCAATGCTTTCCTATCCTCGAGATGTTTCTGTTCCTAGATATCTTGCTTTTCAACCAAATATTGTTTTACATGCTTGTGGGAAATAATATCTTGGAGCCTAAAGATAGCGCATTTGGTGCTTGTTCGGGAAAAGTGCTCTCCACAACTTCTCCTGCTGCACATGTTTTGTTTCTCCAAATTCCTTGTAGCTATCAAACTGAAATTTGCCTTCTGTGTTGCTTGAATGTTTTGGACATCTCAATTTAGATCTCAAGGCATGAGAACCAGAGCGGTGTCATGAGGCTTATAGTTGGTGGTGGCCGTGCAGTGGAGAGTTCTGATGCGAAAGGATCTGTTGTAGTGGGAGTTCGAACCCTCAGTGAAGGAGGGCGTGTTGGGAACTTTTCACGAGAGCAGGTAATCATATCTCTGTTGCTCTTTTTTCATGGATTTGCACGAGGAAACTGTTGCTCAAAGCATTAAATGGTTTTATGGTAGCCTCACATAAGGTAGATAAGTCAGCATCTCCGTTTCTGCGTAATTATCCATGCCTGTAATGGGCTCTTTTTCGCAGCTGATGATAGCCTAATACAGATATATAAGAATTATAGAGATTTACAAACTTATTATAAAATACTCTACCAAGATTTCACAATGCAACGTCACCAAGAGACTTGCATTAGGGTAAGTGAGCAAGTGGATATGAAATATTAATTGCCAAAATCTAGAGGTAAAAACCAATAATAAAGATCCATAATAGCTGTTCTTTGTCATTGTGGAGCAAGATCCAAATTTGAAAGATATACTATAGATTTAAGCAATAATACTCTACAGCTACCACTTTGGCGGCTGAACATTGTCATGATTTTCTTGCTCTTACGGGTGCAGCAAAAGGTATACGTTGCAAATGGCCTCATATATATAAGTTTGCTCTTCTATTCTGTCCTCATGTTAGTACCTAAATTCGGCATCTGTTCTATAAACTTTGATGTAAATTTCTTGTTTGTATGACCATATTTCTTTTCCATGTATGCTCATCAACAGCCCAATGTTCTGTGCTAATTTTATATCATCTTAATCCATAAAATTTTCAGGAAATACAGTTTTTCCATGAAAAATCTCTCTTAAACCATAATTACATAGGTCAAGAATTTCTCCTATCTAGAGTGATGAAATTTTGTTCCATTTGATAGCTCATACTGATTTGTAAATTGTGTATTTAGCAGCTTTCCTGTTGTGTATTCCTTCGTATTGGATGATTTCTGTAATGCCTTGCTTTGTATATGTCATTATTGGGAGTTAGAATCTATTCTTTCCTGTTGTGTATTCCTTCGTATTGGATGATTTCTGTAATGCCCGCTTTGTATATGTCATTATTGGGAGTTAGAATCTATTCTTTCTACAGTAAAAAAAAAAAAAAAAGATAGTATTTTGCTGCTACATTGGGCACCTCACATCCGAAAACTCAAGCTGAACAATGCTTCTGCAGGTTGAACTCTTTTGTGTAAATCATCTGGTAAATTGTTCCCTAGAATCTACTGAAGAATTTATATGCATGGACTTCCGTTTTACATTGAGAGACAATGGGATGCGTGCAGCTTTCCAGTTACTACATATGGTTCTCGAGGTGAATTTTCCTTCAGATGGTCTACTTCTCCCTGTTACCTTGTTAATTTTAGATTGCTTATTCATCATTAACACCATGAGCAATATATTTTTGAATGACTCACTGTATTTTTCAATTAATCTACTTCATTTCAATAGTTATGATCTCAGTTGGCCTTCGAGCAATTATACATGGACTTAGTATCTAAGTGCTATGGAACTTGGTCTGCATTTCTGTGGCAATTGGGTGGTATAACTTTGGCAGGAGGATGTTTTTGTCCTATATATGAGAACCTATTTTTGGGGCGTATCCTCGTGCTCATTGGCTTCTATACGCGGCCTTTGAGATGGATTTAGTTCTTATATCAATTTTGGTGCATTCTAACTAAATTCAGTTATTATTGTCACATAACTGAATATAAGTTTTTCTTGGGTCTATCGGGCGTACCCCCTTTCCCTTGGGCAGAGGTTCCCCCATCTTGACCCCCCAGATTCCGCTATAGCGGAACCTCACTGGGTCAATGTTGTTGTTGTTGTATGAGAACCTACTTCATGAGTTTTATCTTAAAGAGTAGAGAGACCTAGTTTGAATGAGATAATTATACATAGGCTCTAAGATTTTGTTCCACTTGGCTCAGCAGATTCCATGTGAGGCTCCACTCTAAAATCATTCAATATTTGCTTAAACCGTAGGATTAGTATGCTGTCATTGTCAAGTTGACATGATCTGCTTATGGCTCATGAAGTAGCTATCTCCAAAGGAATTATTTTGTCATTATTTTTTTAACTGATTGAGTAGTTCGATAGTTTCTTTTATATTCTACTTGGTTTCCCAAAATAGTATACAAGTAATCCTTGTGGACCTTCCTTCTTATATCATAATTTATTTTGGTCTGCTGAGACTAATTGTTATTCATTTGTGACATGCAGCATAGTGTCTGGCTGGAGGATGCTTTTGATAGAGCAAGGCAATTGTATTTGTCATATTACCGGTCAATTCCCAAAAGCTTAGAGCGTTCTACTGCTCACAAGCTAATGCTGGCAATGTTGAATGGAGATGAACGATTTGTAGAGCCAACACCCGAATCATTAGAAAATCTAACTCTTCAATCTGTAAAAGATGCTGTGATGAATCAATTCTTAGGGTCAAATATGGAGGTATATAACCTTGGGAATGTTTTATAAACTTGAATTTCAAGCAAAAATCCTAATACCTTTCTTTCTTATATAGGTTAGCATTGTTGGAGACTTCACTCAGGAGGAGATAGAATCCTGTATTCTTGACTATCTTGGAACAGTGAAGGCAGCTGGTCATTTTAAGAACAATCATGTCCGTGACCCAATTATATTCCATCCTTCACCATCAAACTTGCTGGCTCAGCAGGTGAGTAGGTCACAATGTTCATTTGAGCTTGGAGATAGATTTTCTCTCAAGTGGTGTTTCATCCCGTCGTAAGATATATTTGCTATGAAAAGCCACATAGCTTCTTTGTATAACTTCATTTACAACTTTTCAGGTTTTCTTAAAGGATACTGATGAGAGAGCGTGTGCCTACATTGCTGGTCCTGCTCCAAACAGATGGGGTCTTACTGTGGATGGAAATGACCTTTTTGAGCTCACTAAAACCATTTCATCTGAGAATGGTGAGTCTGCATTTATATCCATAAGAATTATAACTTGCTACATGTTTAATTCTGGAACAAAACAAGCATATATACTAATGTCAAGGTCCTATATTGTACCCTGCTTGAGTTTAGTAAATCATGCATGAACTCAGATATACAAATAGAGTTACCAACTATATACTGATTTGCAGATGCGAACTCAAATGTGGCAAGTGATGAAAGTGAGAAGGTGACGCAGAGCAAAATTCGCAACCATCCACTTTTCTTTGGCATCACAATGGGCATTTTGGCTGAGATCATAAATTCTAGGTGAAGCACAAGTTCATCTAACATTGCAAATATATATTGTTTCATTCCTTTGGTGAATTTGCATTAGCATCCTAGAATTGAAGATACTCTCTATTTTTAAATCTTACTTAGAGACAAATCCACTTGTACTCATTTGGTAGGAATTTTTGAAAGAATATCTTACCTCAATCTTCTTAGCTGAATTTTTGTAACTTCACTCTTTTGCAGGCTTTTCACAACAGTTAGGGATTCCCTGGGATTAACTTATGACGTATCTTTCGAATTAAACTTGTTTGATCGGATAAATCTTGGTTGGTATGTGATATCTGTAACATCAACTCCAGGAAAGGTATGGAATAATTTGGGGCATAACTTTGCATTTCGTGCAAATATTTCTTGGTGTAATCCTAATGCAGTTGAGTTCCAGGTACACAAAGCAGTTGATGCATGCAAGAATGTGCTCAGAGGCTTACATAGCAACAAAATTGCGCCAAGGGAGCTGGACAGGGTCAGTATATTTAATCACTTTTTATAATTTTTTTGATGAAAAAGATTGAAGACTTTTTTCCGTTTATAATGCCTAAATGTATTTATTTATGCAAAACATCACACAACTATAGGCAAAGAGGACCCTGATGATGAGGCATGAAGCTGAGATCAAAACTAATGCGTATTGGCTTGGGTTATTGGCTCATTTGCAAGCGTCTTCTGTACCAAGGAAGGTAAACATAGTAATTCTTATCTATTATAATGCCATTTTAAACTGTTAATGCTTTATGCAACTTTTCTTTAGCTATTTATTTATAGAACTGGCAGTTAATTCGTTTTTTCTTTTGTTGTCCCTCCTTTTTTATTTACCAGGACATTTCATGCATAAAAGACTTGACCCACTTATATGAAGCTGCCACCATTGAAGATGTGTATGTCACATATGAACAGCTGAAGATAGATGATAATTCCTTGTACTCATGCATCGGAGTAGCTGGTGCTCAGGCTGGAGAAGAAATCTCAGGTAAAAACACTAAAAATGGTCATCCATTATTTGTATTTACAACATTTTGGGTTCAAACGTGAAAGGTTTCCTTTTATTCTTGCATCAGCTGTAGCTTCTGTTGTCGAGGAGGACGATTCTTACGAACAACATCAAGGGCTTCCTCCCATGGGAGGACGTGGCTTGTCAACCATGACTCGGCCCACTACATGAACCGCCACCAGATGAATTGTGCAGCATTCCTTACAGAATGTCACAAGGTTAGTCGTCTTATATATTACTTGGAAACTCTACTAGGACAGCGTTTCCCGTTTCTGTTTATTGTCAGAAACCCAGAAACTTAGTAGTCATATTCAAGAGTCTAGGTCCATTTTATACGTTTTGTTCCAGGTGTTGTGCAATAGAAATCTCCATGTCAAGGTGTGGTGTTACACGGTACCAGCCATGATGATGCTTTTGACATAGTAATGTATGAAAAAACAATGCATATAAGGTTAGAGTCGCTTCTTCATTGCGCACGCAGGCCTTGATAAGAGAAGGAAGCAGTCTCTCCTAGCAAATCTGATTGTGACAAAGCAAGCAACAGCCGTTGGCAATTCTATTTTCTATACATTATTTGGAAATCAGTCTCTTGTAGAAATTTACTTGTATACTTCTTCTTCGTGTATCTATAAATTTTCGTCACATTTGATAATTCGTGGGGAATAAAACAAATAATATATACTCATAACAATAGATTTAGTTATCTCGTTTCTGTTAGTATAATCCCTCCCTTTTGTTTATTATTGGTACAATGCCACAGTTATACAATTGCTCAAAGGCTACACGAATGCTTTTCTGTAGATAGAGAATTTAAAGGGCTGCTGATTTATACAAGCAGAAAAATTTGTAATTGCACACAGATATTCGCGCATCGCCGTTGCACGTGAATTACCGTTGCGCGGAAGGGGCAATTCCGGAATAAAAAAATATAAAAAAGAGGGTTTCGGGAGTGTGGGGCCAAGAGCCACGAAACGCGGTTGCGCGGAGCCGCAAAACGACGTTGCGCGCGAAACGGTGTTGCGCGCGCAACACCGTTTCGTGCATGCGCGCAACAGCGTGGCGCGCAATCCAACGGCACATTTGAAAAAGTGCCGTTGGACTGGCGCGAGGCCTCGTTGCGCGGATCTCAACGGTAAAAAAAAACGGTCGAATTGTCCCCTATAAATACCCATTTCGATTCTCATAGTTGGGGCATACATTCATTCCACATCATTACTTAAAAATGTCGTCAGGAGAAGAAGATACGTCATCGAGGGATTATCATCCCGAGGAGGAAGATTCATCGTCAATCGATAGTTTCATAGATGAGGATGAGGAAGGTGTACCGGGAGAAGACTACGGAACCGATTCCGATGCATCAAGCGAGCCAGAACAGGTATTTTTCAAAGAAACCATAATATTATGTTTATAGGATAAAAACCTCAAATCCAAATATTCTGTTTAGGCTTTTCTATTGAAAATTAGGATAGTGTAATTTATAATATTTTGTTTTTACATTTTGAAATCATAGGTTGTCGGAATAGATTTTTCTATTGCTTTCCACTACGATGGGTTGTGGAGTGATCGAAGAGAAATGCTTGATTGGGCTAGACAAATTGCAATTTCGAAGAATTTTGTACTAGTCATAAAAACCTCAAATCCAAACAGGGTCATACTCACTTGTGACCTAGCCGGTAGATATAGATGTGGCAAGAGGGTATTGCCCGGACCGGAAAATAGGAGCATTTATAAGCCACTTACCGATACTCTGACCAGGAAGTGTGGATGTCCGTTTGAATTGAATGGGGTCCGCCTCAAGGGAAAAAATGGTTGGGTCTTAACGGTAAAGTGCGGACAACATAATCATCGCCTCCCCACTAGTTTGCTAGCTCATCCATATGCGGGCCGATTGACAGCTGAGCTGAAGGAGTTTGTGAAAGAGAAGTTCCTATATCTAGCCACCCTGAAGATGGTACTTGAAGAGTTGAGGTCAAGGTACCCGGGAAATGTGACCTCAATTAAACAAATCTACAATATGAGGGAGAAGCTACTTCTTGAGGATTGCGGAGAATTGACGGTGACACAATAGTCTTGTTCACTAGGGGCCTTACATCATTTGCTGATTTCTTGGAGCAGATCGGCCATGTGGAGTCTCCTTGCACGAACAAATACTAGCTAAATATGCCGCTACACAGCCTTGTGTTTTCTACGTTTTATCAAGTGCCACTTGTGTTGTTATCGAGGGATCGAGGCTCCCACACGTGTTTACCGTTGCGGATTTTGGTAACAATGAAGGCATGGGATACCGCCACCAGTCGTTGCTATCGCCCACGTTGGTCAACGAGACCACTTTATACCAGTGAAAAATTTGTAATCACTTTTTTTTTAAGTTTTTTGTTTTTGTACGTCATGCTTTCGTAAATGTGACATAACATTTCTTTTCAGGTATGGCTTACGGGGAACGCGCCTATCCCCCCACCTCCTCATGCATGGCGTCAATTCCATGACCCTAGCGCCGACTACTGGCTCGAGGCTCTTACCCCGAGGATTGACCATTGGAAGGCTTGCCGAACGGACATCTGTCGGGATCCGGAGACATTTGCTTAGGACAGTCTTGTGGCAAGATGGATTGTTATGGGATATGTACTTTATTAAGAAGAACATGTTTTCATATTTCATGTATTGTGTGCCCCGTTTAGGGGATTTATGAACTTTTTAAAGATGTTTCGATGTAAGTGGGTCGAGCTTTCCCTTGTTTGATGACTACTAAGCTCAATTTATCTTAATGAAGAGCATTCCCCTGTCATATCTTACTCGTTTGAATTTTTACTTGTAATGTTAAGAGAACGAATCTTGTTGAAGTAGGATGAATTTCAAACTCATGCATGTCAGATTACGTTTGCGATAATTTGGTTCAATGTGTAGATATTTTTTTTAATAGTATAATATTTATGTTTTCCACCACGGGTAACAGAAGGCGCGCAATGGGCCCTTGTGTTTCCGCGAAATGGGCCTTCGAGCCTTCTTGAAGGCCCATTTCGCGGAAACTCGAGGGCCCATTGCGCGCCTTCTGTTGCCCCATTCACCCAACCGGGTAATTCCATTTTTACCAGTTCCGCGCATGCTTCTGAAAACAGTATACCAGCAGCTTTACTGGTGACAAGACTTATGCATGCACATCTCTCCCTTCGAGCAAATTCCAAGTATAAAATGAGACCTAAACCTTCTCCATTGTTGCTCCACTCTCTATCAACCGGCCTAAACTTAATACCGAAACCAGAATTTCATTATCGGCACACCAATGGTTAAAAGGAAAGCGTGTTCATCGCGAACCTACCCCTTTGCTCCACCCATCATAAACTTCTCCATCGTCTACGTCCGTGGGGTGAGGGAGACAAAGACGGAATGGTCTGTGATACAAGACGCATCAATAAAAAAACATCATCATGAACTGGAGCGAAGCTGGCTATGGAGCACCACCAGGATATTGTCAATTCTTCTTGAACGACAACGATATAACACATCGCATCTACGCCAAAGAAACGACGATGCAGCTTCGCCTGACTGAAGGTGTCGAGATTCGGGCGATTGATGATATTTTGCCGGAGAATTAATGATGTGGTTTACTGTTATAAGTCACTTTTTATGGATCCAAGTGTTTTTTCAGTAAGTTGTTTATGGTGTAGGGTGTAAGTTGTTTATGGTTTTTTCAGTAAGTTGTTTATGGTTTTTTCAAGTGCCATTTGTTTAGTGGTATAAGTCATAATTGTTGTTTACGGTTTTTTTGGTAAGTTGGTTGTAAGCGGTGTCGAAATGTAGATCCAAGTGTTATAAATTTCAAGTGTCATAAATTCCAACCCTAAACCCTAAACCCTAAACCCTAAACCCTAAACCTAAACCCTAAATCCTACATATTATTACAATAATTGTATGCATTAATCACATCTGGTAAAATAATGGATATACTCCAAAAACAACAATCCAAACCATCCAAAACATCCGAAATCAAGAGTAGTAATGTGAAATGAAACCAACAATCCAAAACCACCAAAAATATATACATAAAGTGCTAATGTATGTGTAATATGAAAGCATCTAAGTCTGGCGCTCATGCGAGGTGCCGCTGACACTGCCGCGCTCGTGCATTGAATCCGGGAAGTGCCGGGTGAGCATCGGTGGGGGAGGCGGTGCGTCAGAATCTAGGATGTCGAGCATGTGCCTGAGATGCTGCGCAGCCGGATGATCATGAGGAATCCGTAGTAGCTGGTTCCGAGCATATCCCGCTATGTGTTGTACCCTCTGCGCAAATAAAATCAAATCATATTAGTTTGTACACTCAAATATCAACTTAAACATACAACTAAAAAAAATATGTTCTTACCATCCTGTTAGAAACTGCCGGTATCGGGTGAGGCACAGGAGGACGGGGGTCATCCTGGTGTGGCGAAGTCGGGTCGACATACACGTGAGATCGGGTCCTAAACCATGCCAAGTAGCCCTCCTCCACTTGCCATGCGTACTCGGCACGCTGCACATCCAACTCGATCAGGTGCTCCATACGCTGTGCCCAGTGAAGGTCCGCCAGATCATATGAAACAATGTATGGGCGGTTCTGAATCGCCTCATACCGGACCACAATCGTAGGCTCCAATGGTGGAGGAGGGACGGTCTCATGCAACTAAACTGGCGCAACGCCCTCTCTGGATGGTACGCCTCATGTACCCTATCAAGTACCAGGACGCCCCTATAGCGAGACACCCGGTACGCGCCATCAAAATCCAGCTCATTGCCCCACGGCGTCCAATGAATCTGCAAAGCGGAATACAAATCATCAATCGTCGCACTCACACTAAAGAATGTACGTCAGGTTGATTTCGAAGTCTAACCTCCTCTGCACGGATCGTGTCTAGAAGCCGCCGCAGCGCATCCAGCCTAGCCGCGTCTCGGCTGGGGGCCCGCTCACCAGGCTGTCGTGCGGCTGCACGAGGGTCAACTAGCGTCTCCATAGCCAACTCAATCCGACCCTGGGTGTGCTCGAAATAACTCATGATCCATGTCTGAAACAATACTCATAAGATATTGAATACAACCAAATTCGAAGAATGATATATTTAGGCCGAAGCACGTACCCTCATAATTAGAGCGCAACCCGAGCATCCCCTAGCATCGGCGTGCGACGTCATGTCGAGCTCACGATACACCCCCGCCACTAAACCCGCCCCCAAGCATATCGACCAGTCCTCTCATGGTCGAATAGGAACCCCAATATCCACGTCTTGATACAATTCCCGGACTTGTCGACGAATAACGTCATCCCGAGAAAGTACCATAGAAACACAATGGCAATGGTCGCTGGGGATGCGACTCGCCTGCCCCTAAACATGTCCGACAGAATAACTGCGATGGCGCTGTTCGGGGCCCGTGTCTTCCAAGCGTGTGCTGTTTGTGGATCGAAGCCGAGCAAATCTCCTAAACGAGCCTCGAGCTGCAACGGATCCATCTGGGGTACCAGAGCGTCTCTATCTATAGGCACCCCGAAAATGCGGTGCATGTCATGGAGGGTGATAGTAATCTCGCCCCACGGGAAGTGGAAGGTGTTGGTCTCTAGATACCAACGCTCCCGAAATACAAAGATGAGAATGTGGTCCGTCGCGCCAAACTCCAGACCGATCAGCCAGGTGAGACCGCTCCGCTGTGCGAGGCCCCTCCATGCATATACTGTCGAAACGAGCGTAAAGGAGCCAAGTTCCTAGACCACACTCTAGTGAAATGGAGATACTAAAAAGAGGAAAACAAGCGTGAGTTAGAAAAACTAAACATTGCTTTCGAAAATAATTAAGTACTCGTAGTTTGGAAAAGTTTACGTACGTCACGGTCGAGCCAAATCCTGCGAGCCACGTGTGTGAAATACGTCGTCAACAGGCTGCCGTCAATAGGACCTTCCGGTTCGCCCTCCGCAGCGGGAGGGTCCTTAGGAGCGGCCCCTGCTGCTGGTGCAGGGGGGCCGGGGGTCCCTCCGCAGCGGGGGAAGGGGCAGATCCAGCTGGAACGTGAGGAGGGATGGGTGCTGCTGGAACGTGAGGAGGTATGTGGGATGCTGAAACGGGAGGAGGTATGGGTGCTGCTGGAACAGGAGGGGGAGACGGAAATGTGGATGTAAGCGGAGGAGTTGAGGGTCCCACCACGGATGTAGTAGGATCGGTCGAAGAAGTAGGTGGAGGACTGGAAAAGACCAGTGGCGGTGGCGGGACATGGGTCGTGGTGGGAGGTGAAATAGAGATGGTGGCCTCGGATATGTGGTAATCGTCAACCGACAAATCCTCCGCTGTACCCACGGGAGCATCAAATTGTATGTCCTGCTCCGTGAAGGGCAGGTCGTCCCCTGCGACGTCATCTGGCAAGTCGTCATGTAGGAGCTTCTTTGTAAAATCCACCTCCACCTCGATGGAGGGGTCTACATCTATCTCCGGTGCATGCGTCAACTTCGGATCACTAGCTATCCGCTGCTGCTCGGTAGGCGGCACTCCGGCAAGTAATGCACGTGCAATCTCGGCGCACGTGAGCTTGGGCGCCTCCTTTTTCCTCCTCTTATCGAGGAGGACGACGCTCAAGCTAGTGTGTACGTCCTTTAGGTGACAAGTTCAAATTAAATTAGTAAGTTTTCTATTAATTTTTTTTCTTTTATTTATGTAAAATTAGAAATTCATCCTATGAATATGAATTCAACTAATGAATTCGTCGTTTCTGTCGGAATTCAAAATCCGAACCAAAAACTCATTTATCATTACTAATTTTATTTCAGTTTTCATTACGTTTGTAATGAAAAATGAATAAAACAATAATTCAAACTCTAAATATAACTCTAATTATTTTTTTAAAAGCAAGAATTCAACCTACGACTATGAATTCATATTAAGTACAAGTTCATAACTAATAATTCAAAATCTAAATATAACTCTAAATTAAGACAAATAAATTAAATAAAACAACTAATAACAACAACAAAAACTAAATATAAATAGGAATTTGAATAGTAAACAAATTATGAAATTAAATATCTTACTAAAATTTGATTATTTATCATTTTTTTAGAGTCATACTTATCTACTTATATTAATTACAAGTTCATAGCTAATAATTCAAAATCTAAATGTAACTCTAAATTAATACAAATGTATTAAATTAAACAACTAATAACAATAACAAAAACTAAATATAACTAGGAATTTGAATAGTAAACAAATATCTTACTAAATAAGCCAAATTGATTTATCAAATTGATTTACTCAATTATATGAACGAAATTTAATACCTAAAATTTGATTAATAATTCATTATAAAAATTTTACAAAATATAAAATTTCGTAATGAATTTAAAACGTACCTCAGCCGTAAACGTCGCTCGGGTGCGGATCCGGCTACGAACAAAATGGGCTCCGGATGCCGTCGGAGCATCGGATGTCGCCGGAGCGTCGGTGGTGGGGCCATGTGGTGGTTGTGCGGCCGGATCGGAGTCGGTGGTGGGCTTGAGTGGTCGTTGGCCGGCCGGATCGGGGCTGGTGGCGGTGCTGGGTGGTGGTTGGGAGGCCAGATCGGGCCTGGTGGCGGGGCTGGGCGGTGGTTGGGAGGCCGGATCGGGCCTGGTGGCGGGGTTAGGTGGTGGTTGGGAGGGCGGAGCCGAGCCGGTGGTGGGGATGGGTGGTGGTTGGGAGGCCGGATCGGGGTGTGGAGAGGCCGACGGTCCAAGAGAGGGGTCGGTATCGGCGGCCGGTGGTGCGCAATCCGTCGTTTGAGACGCCGGCGGTAGGGAATTCGGGCGGGACGACATTTTTGTTGCTCGAAGTGGTGTTTCGCGGAAGGAGAGGATGGAGGAAGGAGACGACTGGTGCGGCGGCGCTTCGCGTAACGATTTTACCAAAATATTGCGCGCAATGGCGTTTCGAGCAGGCCCATTAAGACGCGCGAGCCCGTTTCGAGCGGCCTCACAGGCCTTTTTCGCGCGGCCTCTCGCAGACCCGTTTCGCACGTCCCCCCGACATTTCCGTTCCCTTTCCATTTTCCACTTTTGCCCCTCCGCGCAATATCGTTTCGCACGAGCCCGTGTTGCGAGCACATTTCTGTGCGCTTTTAAATAAAAAAGTGTGGGTATGTACCCGCCTAAAGCTATTAGAAAGGGTGTACCTAGAAATATTTATATGTCCCGCTCCTATATGAAGATCTGAGCCATATTCTCTGAGGAAATGGTCTTTGACGAGACCCATCATCTTTAGACATTGAGATCGAGGAGAATTATATATGGGCTTTTTCAATTAATTGATAAACTTGTTTCTTTACCTTTGATCAATGGAATGTAATGGAAGGACAGAATATGCTTCTGGTGGCTTTACATGCATCAAATCTTGTCATGTAATGCAAACTCGTGTGGTGTATAGTGTTTTGACCATTTCAGATTTGACCAACTTTTTACACTACTTTTTAAGCCCACTTTTTGTTTGCAAACTTTTGTTGTTTTTTGTGTGTGAAAGTTAGAAGGGAAAAATATTTCGATGCAATAAAAGACAAAATTAAAATTGAGGAAAATGTTAAATCACCCTCATAACAAATTATATAATTTAAAAAAAAAAACTAGTCTAGAGGAAAAAAGGTGTGGAAATTTACCAAGGGTAGCTATACTCATTCTTTTATTATGAAAATAAAATTATATTAATAGTTACTTATCCGTATTTGTGTCATAATCAGCTTATTTTCAAGTCATTACAATTTTTTCCTACCAAAAAAAAAGTCATTAATTTTTTTTTGTATTGACCTGTTTTTTTAATACGATAATTGTTGTGTTTTATATCTTGTCTTCTAGTTTTTTAATTAACCATACATGTCTTGGAGTTGTATATCTAATTCTTACTTTATAAAGAAAATTTTGAGAGAATACCCACTAAAAAGTTGGAAACAGCTCAAACAAGAATAGAATGAAATTGAAATCAAAACAAAATCATATAGAACTATAGAAGTAATAGAACATTACATGATAATATTAATCTTTTACTTACCAATGCCATCGAACTCAAAAGGGTGTTTTGTTTAGTTTATCCAGCAATAACGAGCTTCTGATCATTTTTTCCCCTTTCTGTGATTAGAAATGATTTTTGGTGAATAAAATAGAAACAAGCAAGCATGTGAAGACTTATTCAATGAAAAGCTTTTCTAACAACAAACTATTTAAAGATCTAGTTAATACTTTACTCTATAGAAGCAGCTTATCATACATAGCGCTAGGTAGGCCTACCAATTTATTTAATCTCGTTTTGAGATAAATTTCAATTCTTTCGCTAATAATGAATCTTAAGTTGTGTTTGGAGTAGGTGGATGGATATAATCAAAATTATATCACCCACTCTATGAAAACTGAAGAGGGTTCTCTTCCCGTGGCAATCAATCTCTCTGGACTGAAAGGGAAAGAAAACCAAACAAAGATTAGAGGCCTAGATTAATCTTCATTTCTTATTGACCTTCTGTTCTTTTGTTCCTTAACCAAAATAAATGATTTCTTTTTTTTGAGTTTTTTGAGTTTTTTTTGGGGGCCAGGTGGGACCCCAAAAATGCACTATTTCTTCCTTGAGGCTTTGGGTATTCTTTCTTTCTTTACCCGGCACCTGAAATTTTCATGGAGCGCTTTAAACAAGTTAGGGTATTTAGGATTGTGTTTGCTGAAATTATGCAAATTTTGGGTACACTTGAAGAGGAGAGTCCAATTGCCTTTTCAACCCATTTTCATGCTCTGGAGTTGATTGAAGTTTGAAATTCAACTTCGCATCTTTCAAGGTATAGTAGTCTCCTAATTTTGGTGTTTAGTGATCAAGGTGCCTTTTTTATTGACCTTCTGTTCATGTTATGAGGAAGAAATTAGTGGGTTTCCCTTCTGATGTTTTAATAAGTTTTGGGAAACTTGATTTTGCATGTTTTCTTTTTTCTGGGCTTTGTTTGATGTGGGTATTTCTTAATTCTAATATCTTGGGAGGTTCTTTAGGAGATACTTGTTGTATAAGTGTTTGGTTTGAGGTGAATTTTGAGATTATACTGAAAGAACGTTCCAATTGACAAGTGCTGAGAACCAATTAAGAAGGTGGGATTTGGGGTTTGTCAAACATCTGACAGTTTTGCTTCATTTATTCCTGCCTACTACCTTCTTGGGCTTGCTGTTGTTTGGTGTGATTGTTTCCCACTGATGAAATTAATCAGATGGGTTAGGGTTTTGAGATTCCTGCCAGTGTCATTTCAATGGAAAAAAACAATAGCGCAAATTACACAAAACCACCCCTAATTTGCATCGGTTTGCAGTTTGCACAAATTGGGCTTACAAACGAGATAGTGTTTTGCTCTCTATCCTTGTTTAATTAATAACTATTATTAAATCATTGAGAAAAAAAATGTAAACTGTCCAATTTACCCTTCTTAATACACAGTTGTATGTATATGTCTCCTGTGAGGGGTATTTAGACATTTTGTATATATGTATTAACAATGTAGGTGTTACATTGCAATATTGCAACCAAAATATGGAAGAATATCAAGAACTCTGTTTGCTGCCTTAGATAGTAAGTCAAAAGTGTTATATGTGAAGTAATAGAATCATTAATAGGTCTGATAGAAGTGATATTGAGTGATGGAGATTGATACGTCTGAGTAATTTTGTGTACCTTCCCAAATTGGTTGCAAACAAAATCCTTGGTTTTTGGTATCCAGTGTGGTTTCTTATTAGCATTCAGAAGCATTAGAAACATTCTGTATTTGTATTACATCTTTAAATTTATGTAGGTTTTCCTATTTATGGAGCTTCTCTAATTATTATTTTTGGAATTAAACAAAATTCTGTCTTTGTTTCCTGATAGTCTATTAGCTAAGAATGGATTCAATGGATTCTTGTGGTTTGGATTTTTTAGAAAAAGTCATGTAACCTTGTCCTTGTATTAGCTTCCTTTGCTTTTTCTTTTCCGTGTTCCATAATCTTTCATTAAGCCATATATAAACTCAGTATTTTCGTCGCATCTTCATAGATCTATCATATCTTGCCGAGGCGTCTATGACATGCTGACAAAATCAACACTCTTATGATTCTATTTTTGTAACATCAACAATTTTGTGCTTTGAAACAGGGTTCATGGAGTTTAAATCTGCAAAATGTTTAACCAACAGTATATCTCGGTTTATACATCTGGTTTCATGTCAGACAATGAAATTGTTACCTACTCACAGAGATTTTGAGAGTATGGCTATGTTGATGAAGCATCTGAAGCCATTTCTTGATGAAGTTGTCAATGAAAAGACGAGTCCTGATCAAACTTTGCTCAAAGAATGTGAGACGCTAGATATTGACATTAATGAGATTAGAGAATTCGTGGAGAGGCGGTCCTCAAACGCAAGTGTGATTTTGTCCGTGAGTAGGAAAAATATTTTGTCAAACTATTTTCTTCTCAATAAGTCTTTATTTGATGATTTCATGATCTTGATCACATTTTCAGGTTTGGCAGATTGAACTACTAATGACCCGAATAAGACGCTCTTCGCTTGAGATATGCCGTATCCTATGCAGGTTGCTAAGAGCATCACCATCTTCTTCTACTTTGGATGGTGTGCAAGTATGCACAGATCTCATGGTAAATTCTTTCTTTAAATCCTCTTTTCTGTTGTGTTTATATATTGCTTTAGCAAGTGTGACTAATTACCTGTAAACATTCTTAGAAATTCATGCAGGAGCTTCGAAACTGGCAACCAAACAGAATCTCAACACATTTTGAACATCTATTAAAGGATCAAAGCGACAACTCAGACTTTTTAGTAATCATAGAGTCTCTTGGTCTGAAGTCAAACCAAGCGTTGCTTAAAGAGAGAATCTCCATTGAATTGGAGAGAATTAAAGCTCAAGCAAACATGAGCAAGGATGAAGCTGATCATATCAAAATGGCAACCGATCTCATTTCTCGTATTTATGAATACTTGCTGAAAAGTGGATACTTTGATTCCAGCTATGGTTTCTCCATCCCATCATACTTCCGTTGCCCCTTATCTTTGGCGCTCATGTCGGATCCGGTGATTGTAGCCTCTGGTCAAACGTTCGAGAGGGCTTCTGTTCAGAAATGGATTGACCATGGCTTGAATATTTGCCCCAAGACAGGCGAACCTCTGAAACACACTAATGTCATTATGAATCACACCATTAAAGCTATGATAGTAAGTTGGTTCAAGGAAAACAACCGTGAGACTCTGAGTAAATCCGAGGATTCACATTCGTCTACTGATGAACAACTGATTATATGCCAGAGGAGTGAGATTAAGAAGGCGAATTCTCCCATGCATTCTTTTTCACACAGCAGGACTCAGTCGGTTTCGAGTGCTGAAATCAAGTCAGAGTGTTTCAGCCCACAAAACAACATGGGATCAAGCACAGAGATGTCAGAGAGTCAAAACAGTAATTACCCTCGTACTGACTCGTTTCGATTGTCCGATGTGGGATCCGACGAGACCGCAACTTGTTCGTATGTCGAAAAACTCGTCCAAGATCTTAAGAGCCAATCGGTCGAAGTGCAAACTTCAGCTGCGTTCGAGTTCCGCCTACTTGCGAAAAATAACATGGAAAACCGAGTCATTGTCAGAAAATGCGGTGCCATTGGCCCGTTGACATCACTCATGTACTCTGGTACAAATACGACCCAGGAGCACGCAGTTACAGCGATCCTTAATTTATCAATCAATGAAGAAAACAAAGCCGAGATTGCAGAAGTCGGAGGTATAGAATCATTGATACACGTGCTGAATTCAGGGAACGAAGCAGCTAAGGAAAACTCTGCGGCTGCTCTGTTCAGCTTGGCTGTTCTTGAAGAACACAAGGTCAAGATTGGACGGTCGGGAGCGGTCAAAGCGTTGGTAAATCTTTTAGGGACAGGGACTATAAGGGGTAAAAAGGATGCAACAGCAGCCCTTTTCAACTTATCAATCTGCCATGAAAATAAAGCTCGTATCGTCCAAGCTGGTGCAGTGAAGTATCTGGTTGAGTTGTTGGATCAGGATTCGGGTTTGGTTGACAAGGCTATCGCCCTCCTTACGAATCTTGCAACGGTTTCAGAGGGACGATCAGCTATTGTGAGAGAAGGTGGGATTCCATTGATCATTGAGATTCTTGAATGTGGATCCAGAAGGGGAAAGGAGAATGCTGCGTCGTCTTTGTTGCAGTTGTGTCTTCATAGTCACAAGTTTTGCACAATGGTTCTTGAAGAAGGAGCCATCCCGCCTCTTGTTGCGCTTTCTCAGACTGGAACTCCAAGAGCAAGGGAGAAAGTATGCTTTATAAAAATAACATATACGGCTTTTTTCTAGTGTGTGCCCATGGTAAAAATCCGGTTTGTTCTTCTTTTGCATTATACAGACATTTTCATTTATAAAGTCTCTGAAATGTGAGAACAAGTAACTTGTTTTTCGCACATTTCTAGGACTTTATAAACAACAATGTCTTTATAATACATAAGAAGTGTAAACCTAAATCTACTTAATTGTTTAGAAATTTTATATGATTTCCTGGGCTTAACCCATTTCAATTTAGCGAATAGTTTTGGATATAGTTTCCAACTTTAGATAATTAACAGGTGTACATGGGTACACACTAGAAATATATATGATTGAGCATTTGCTTTTTACTAGCGTAACATTTTTTTTTGTATGATTTTGCAGGCGCAGCAGTTGCTCAGTCACTTTCGTAGCCAGCGCGAAATTGCTACCAATGGTAAGAGAAAGATCATCAAGTACTAAAGAGTTTTAATTAGTAGATTCTGTGTGGAACTAGATAGATATGTATGTCCCATTTCCCCACATTTACATTCTCTTTGATTCTCCCCTTGCACGATTTCGACTAGATTTTGAACTAAATTTTGATGTACAGTCAGGCTTTTCTTGCACAGTTTTTCAGCTTGTGAACAAGCATTTGATTTTGATTGTTTCAGCTATAAGCAGCAGTCAATGTGGTAGTTAGTGACGTATAGTTGTTAGAAGTTTATCGGTTTATTATATTGTGAATCAAATCATTGTATTTTAGTAATTTCAGCTTGGAGTTGTGTCTTTTTTAGTTTGTTTTTGTCTGTCACTGCTATTTTCAAGATTGGGCCTTTTCCTGAGGTCTCTCTGTTTCCTGTGAACAGGCAAGGATCCCACTTGGGAGCATCAAGTAGTTTTAATTTCATCTTACTGGATACATGTATTTGGGCTCTTAAGGTTAGTAAGCCCAGATAAATGGGCCAAACCATGGGCCGTTTGTTAAATTTTTGGGCATCTGGTACTTGGGCACCAATGATTACCGGTCTTCGGGCAACTAGTTAAGCAGATAGGATTTTAGGATAGTGTTATGAGATCTCTGTATCGACTCTAATGGACAGTGTCTTTGAAAACCGAAAAAAAAAGCGGGTGATTTGCAAAAATCCTAGAGTTGATCCTTGATATATGAGCGTAAATCGTATTTAATTCAACAATCAATCATATAATTACTCCATTCACTCCAATTTCAGATGCATATTCCTTACAATTACATGTCACACCATATAATTAGTTAGTGACTCTATGCTCTTTAATTTATTAAGGTTTTTCTTATCATCCTTCTTTCTATTGCTTCTTTTGGGCCTATCAGAAACACCCTCTCGAGTTGCTCGAGATATAGATGTGTATATCTCAGCCCCTAAACCTGGCACCCTCTTGAGTCCTTGGTATTCCTTACAAGTACTAAATCACTCAAGCCAATAAAACTAGAACAAACCATCAAATAGTGCAATTAGGGTTACCAATTTATCGACAATTACCCATGTCATGCCAAACAAGCCCTTAGTTTAAAATACAATAGTTGCATAGGATGCTCAAGGACGGACCTACTATTGTAAGTTAGATGTAGAGAGCAAGGAAAACTTGACGGAAAAGATTAGGCCAATAGAATTAGGGCTCTTCATGGTAAAAGCCAATTTGATCAATATAGAGATCACTTTTGAATTCAAAGTGTTGTCAATATATATAACCTCAGTCGTACATCCTAGACTCTTTTGGTACATTTAGGATCTAAAGGACAATATATGTGTTGGATGATAGTTCGCTTTAAGACTTTTGGTTCCTTTCTTTACAACTTTTTGAATCCTTCCTTTGATTTAACTGTACTTTGATTTAACTGTACTATTTATATGATTCATGGATGAAATGCAAGCTTGGTTTTTTACCAAAAAATTGGGATTTTGGACAATGTACATTAGTTTACACAATACTTTAATTATGTCAATTTAAAGCTGAAGTTTGAGCTCCAAAGCAACATCATTTCTTAGCTTAAGGCTCCGTTAGGCAACACTTATTTGGTTGCTTATAAGTACTCAGTTATTTATCTGTAAAAAATAAGCATTGTTGTACGTATTCGGAAACACTTGCTTATTTGAAATAAGGTACTTATTTTCGATACTTATCTGCTGAAAAAATAATCAGCACCCCCTTACCTTATTTCAAATAAGCTAACTTATCTAACAAAATATAAACAAGTGGGGTCCATACAAAATTACTTTTCAACCTTTTTACACCCCTTGCTTATAATATCAGCAATTTAGTTTCCCGAACACATCCCGGATTATTTAAAAAAAATAAGCAACTGATATCAGCATCCAAGATCAGCATTACTTATGTGTGTATTTTCGTGGTTTTCCTCATCGCTTGAATTGATTAGCGGCCGAAATACCGGATTGGTATTTAAAAAAATTATTACGACATATGAGTATTAAAAAACTCAAAACCAGTCAATTAAGTATTGTAGTATTTCAAAAAAAAAACGGGTTCACTTATCTGCATTTTAAATACATAAAAACCGGTTTCACTTTCTTCTTCTTCTTCCCAAAAGCACTGTTAACCCCAATCTCCTCCAGTGATGGTCCTTTTCGAGCTCGAGACCAAAACGCCACTATCCACTAATAGTCATCCTTCCCCAACTTCTCTTACTCGTACAGTCTCAATTCAAATCAATGTTCCCACTCATACTGAGAAATAAAGATTTTGAGAGGTTGTAATTATCGATATTATAAATCGTAGTTGAAAAAATTAAGCATTTATCATTAAATTGAATACAGTATACGGAGGTGAGATACATGTCCCAATTCTTCAACCGCGAGTTGCAGATCTTGTGCTCAAGTGTTCACCAATTTCCAATCAATCAAGAGACTAGGCGATGGAGCTTCCGGTTTTGGCTAGCCTATCTTGACCCGCTTTTTACACGCCATCGTTTGAAGCTACAGGGATTATCCATTGACGACACTTGTGTTTTATGTGGCAACAAGGAGAAAACCGGGGTCCATCTTTGGGGCGCTTGTAGGTTTATACAAGAAATCTTGGAGAAAATTTGGCTATGGCAGGGAGCGCAAGTTCAGAAGGCAAGCTTGGAGGAATGGGCTAATTGGTTCCTTACCTCCCCAAGGAAGACTTGCTCCTTGTACAAGGCAAAGCTAATCACCCTCCTTGGCACCATATACAACATTTGGGACCTTTGGAATGATATGATCTATTGAGGGAATACGCCTAAATTAGTCGCTTGCACTACGAAGATAATTGGCCAATGCAAGCTACGAATCACAACAAGTTGCAACCTTGAAGGAAGAGAAGGTACTCGTCTTCGCCTTCTTCTACACCTTTGACTTCTCTCTCTCTCTCTTCCCCCTCTCTCATTTCTTTGCTTGATATCTTTTGCGACCCTCTCGCTTGCCGGTGGAGGTGTGTTGATGATTGGTGGTTGAGTGCCTTTACGAAATCTTGTGTTTTTTTCCCATTTTGTTACCCCGAAACATACATGTTGAAGGGATTTTGGGGCTCTATAGTTTGCACGTGTTGCACAGTCTTTTATGGGACTTTTTGAGACGTAGGGAGGTGTATGATCTCGATGACCCGTCTTTTAGCCTTGTATTTTGTGCCTTAACCCTTAGTTTGGTTAAGGAGCTTTTGTACAATTGCTCTCTTCATATATTTACCATATTTCAGAAAATACATGTAATACTTCCTCCGTTAAGCAATATTTGTCATTGTAGAAATTAACAAAAAATTAAGGAACCGCTTAATTTTACCTAAATATTTTTTGTTATTGGTTCGTTTAATTCTACTTTTGAAAAATGGAAAAAATAGTTTGGTAAAGAAATGATTCATACATATCTAAACATTCCAATTAGATTTCAATTAGTAAATCAATTTTTGTGCCTAAGCTTATCTAAATATTCCGTTGATTTGGCTTGCACTCACAATATTATTATCGTCTATATTATTAATGTTTGCCTTTTCATATAACAATTTTCTTCTCAAGTAGCGCAACATAACGATTCGGAGTGTTTTAAAGTGGTTCATGTATAAAATTTTATTTGAGCATGATTCATTTAAATGTTCACCAAGCTCGAACTTGTGCCATGTATATGACCATGGGTTGTGAAGCAATTGAATTTGGCTTGATCGGTAATTCTCTGGCCCGTCAACTCGAGATGCGTCCTATGAATCTAATGAACCTAGCAGATGCAAAGTTGGAACTTTTACCTCATGAAACAATGGCTAAAACAAGATTCAATCTAGTCGGTGCAGCTGATCAGGAAGTAGTGGGGCGTGTTTTTAAGCTGAGAGCTTTATCTAATGATCTTAAATGTACTGGAATGAAGCTGCAGCGTTCGGCGATGGATCTCATCAAAGCAGTTTATGGAGATACATGGAATAATGATGATGTTGAAGCAGTCAATGATCTATTCTCCACTGTGAAGGAAACTATGGAAAAACTTCCAGCTCATATTGAAATGAGTAAGGCAGCATACAATGCGGCTCTTGAAGCCTATTTTGATGCCTATTTTGAGAACATGGTAGCAGATTTCCAAATCAATAATCCCACAAAAAACAAATCAACATTCAAATCATTTGGAGAAGTTCCACCATTTGTTTGTTGTTTTTATATTTTTAAAATAGTTCACCAGTCACCACTTATATCTTAGGAAATAGTTTGAAAAAACTTTATAAAATTAAATTAATAATGAGTGCTCATAGGAATATATTAGCTAGACCCAAAATTTTAATACTTCTATTAAACACAACATAAAATAAGGAAGCTATGTAGGTGAATTACATCAGTGAAATTTTGTAATTTAATATACGAGCTCAACTATTTTATAATAATAACTAGCTAAGTCTTGTTGTCATCTCTATTTAAAAGGCTAAGTCTTGTTGGCATTATAATTATAAAGAATTAGAATTTATATTTACATGGAATGAAAGTAGTATAATAATCAAAATAAAAAGGGAATTCAGAATAATAAAAAAGGAATTTTAGTGAAAGAATAAGAGTAAAACCTGAAAACACGTTTTAATCAACGAAGTGGCAAGAAATTTTACATCAATAGAAGAGGGCAAACATTGCAGACTTATACAGATTTGACAATGCAAAAAATAATTAGCAAGAGATCATTCTCAAAGCCCTTTTATTTATAAGATTAAAAAAAGCTCATTACCTTTTTTTTATAAATGTTTTTAAGGATATGACCACATATGATTAAATTAATTTCAAAGCAAATACTTGTGTCTCTTTGGTTTAATTGGGAGGGAAGTGGGCTTTCAGCGCCGCTCCAGTTTCCTGTAATTTGAGCTCTGTATCTCGAGTGATTGGGTGTCTCCAAGAAAGAAACAATAGGAGAAGTCTGCCATAAAATATTATGATTATGACTCATTTCAAATGCAATTTCACTAAACCAATAATGAAAGTACATGTATGTTAAACTTCCACTCTAATTGACTAGCCAACTCCATATGTGTGAGACGAAGTGGCATATGGTTCTTCTTGCAGAGGTTAATTAGCCTAGACTTCTTTAGTCTTTGATAATCAACATTATAACGAAAATGAGTGGCAAGAAATTTTAATGAACGGACATGAATCCAGAAAACGAAGAATGATCATGAGAGACAATCCCTGCACTCAACATAGATATCATGAAAGCCACTTGAACCAATTTCAATCAGTTTGTCACATTGAAAATATCTCGCATCAAGAAAATGGAATCTAGATGATGACGCTTTTATATCGTCTTCTCCAAAAGCTTGAAGACTACATAAAGAAAAATGATGGAATCGTCCATAAGAGTGAATTTATCGATGTGAGGAGAAATATAATAATTGGTTTAAACAATATACATACCAACAATCTTCCTCTACCGTTTTCTCCGGATCTTTGGAAAGATATGATAGTAGTAGAGATGGGGCTATTAAGCTGACATTTTGTACATAAGAGATTTTGGAGGGGACATGCAACATTCAAACTCGCAATGCGGGAAAGCTTTTGCACAACTTTCGGCCACAATTAAGACTTTGATTGAGAAATATAATGGTGTTTTGACAACTTGTCCTAACTTGGATGCATTGCTTTTTTGTATGTCTTGTACAAATTCGAAGTCACAACAAGAGCGGTTGCTTAAAGCTCAATGTTTTTACTCCTGCTACGACCGAGTATTTACCTATCTCGACATCCTCTTTCGAAGTTTTAGGCAATATGAGGAGTATAAGAGTGAAATGCATAATTTGAATTGTTCCAAGCATTCCATTATTATAGCTAGCAACCTAATTAGCACGTTCAGTTCAAGGAATGAGAGTTGCAATTTACCATTGGAGGTAGTTTACTTTCAGTATTTCTAGGGAGTTTATTTGGGTTGCTACACGATAATGTAACACACCTTCTCCGAAATCTAAATACACGAATAAGCATTATACATTTCTACTTTCACACCTTATTGATTCTCACAGTTCTATAAAAAATTTAACTTTGTTTTAATAACGTTTTTTTGCAATGTTGGCAGATGCTATGATATATCATCGGTTTGCGAACGTGATAAAATTTCTCTCAATTTGAAAAAAAATATCGAAGACTCTACCGTACTTCAGAGATATGAAGTTGCATTGGATGCGTTAACCAGAAGTTGTGTTGAAGGAGAAGCATCTTTTGGTAACAAAAGGGTAACTTATTGTGATACCATCCATCCTATTTTAACCTTTCGTATTGAGGCTGAATATCGAGGTCGGGATGTTAGTACTACTTTTGCAGTGTCTAAGGAAGACATTTATTTTTTTGCTATTTCTCTGGATGGTCAGTCTTGGAACAATTTGGTTGGCTCTAACATTACATTGAATGGCTATCCTATTCTAGACGTCGATGTGTCTTATTGCCAAAGTAGTAGGAAAAATACACTTTTAAGACATGTGGGATTTTATCCCATTTTAGAGTCCTTGGATCTAATCCATTTTGGAAAGAAGTGGGAGGAAAAGAATGTTGGCTTTCACTGTATCTGCCATAACTTTCCCGAGGCTGTCAGATTCAATGTTTATGCAAATTCAGTGAAAGAATCGCTATCAGAAGAACATAATATAAATGTTCATGAGCTCTCTACTTACAAAACTAATTGGAGCGCATTGTCCTCTGCTGTAAGACTCGAAGTCATAGAAGGACAACGAGTTTCTGAGTTGTTAATTCAGAAAATTTTGGGCCATGATGCGGAAATGAAAGACTGGTGGAAGGTAAAAGATGTTGTATGTGTCCTGCAAAGAGAGAACGAGTGTCAAAGACAAGCAAGGAGATCATCAGTAAGAAAAGAGCACCACTTCAAGGCTAAATGTGAGAATTGTAAATTATCTGCTTTACATGAGTTTTTTTTTATAATAATAATAATGCTAATGATAATATTAATTTCATTTTGTTTATTTGTAGGTAAAATTAAAAATATTAAGCGAAAGAAGGCTGGATGGAAGAAAAATCCTGTTAAAATTTCAAAGACTGAACTTAGTAATCTGCGCAAAAAGGAGATGGATTCATTAAAAACTAGACCTAATACACTTGAAGGTATGTGCTTGTAGTTTTTATTGTTTGCTTTTACATTAGATATTAATTGTTATTGATGTTTTTGAAAAGGATCAATTCTTTTCACTTTCATTCGTTGAAGTTTCCTTTCTTTCTTTTTTTATTATTATTTTGACATTCCCCTTATTAATTGTTAAATTATAAAATTGACTAGATATTTCTTGGGATAGTATGAAGAACAACTATGAAGAAGTAAGGAACATTGCTCTTGATTCAAGAAACCATTTGATCAATGATGGTTATGATGTGATACATGTTGTTCGAAATCGTTTTCATCACATAGGAGACACATCTGATCTAAGGTTACAACCCTCTAAGTTTGAGGCAATAATTGAATATTGGGCTGAAAATCTTTTCAATCGTGTTTACAAATGTAGTTGCACGTGTAAGAATAAGTCAGGCAAAGTCCCTAAAAAGATTTCAGTATTTAATGATGAATGAATCCTAGATATTTTTTTCACTCTATTCAAATTAGTACAATATTAAGAAAAATGATTAATTTTTAAGCAATTGTTTGTGCGTGCAATTACTAGAGAATTGAAGGTGGTCTTCACAAGAAAGTTGTTTGTCAAACTTGTTTTCAATAGTTGCAAACATTAATTTTGTTTTTGTTGATGTTTAATGCTAGAAGTAAAATCCGGAGGGTGTCTTCAAAATCTGGAGGTTGTCTTCAAAAATCGGAGGTTGTTTTTTAGAAGGACTTTAATTATACAGGCCCATTACAAGCTAGGTCCAACTCTATTATCTCTCTTTATGATTAGTTAATAAGTTAGTTGTATACGTATTTACTATCCTTTCTAGCTTTGTAGTTCAAACTTCAAACGGTTCTCACTTCTCAACCATCTCACTTCTTAGACATCAACCCTTTCTTCTCAACAAACCAAAGCAGAAGACAAACCCAAGAAAGAGGTTGAAGACAACCTACAAAGAGTAGACAAGAGAGGTATTTATAAATAAAAAGTTTGTATTTGCATTTATAATAACTAGGGAGGTGCCGCGCGCGACACGCACGCGGGTGTTTATAGGTTAATCGTAAAGAAACCTCAAACATCCCTCAAATCTGAACTGAAAGCATTCATAGTTATAACATCAAGTGAAAATGCATTAATTTGTCATGTTTGTTTCATCATCTAAATTCTCTGTATTTCCACATATTGAGACACGCAATCAGCAAAAGAATAAAATGTCCATTTTAAACCATATAAACAACACCATGATCACAGAGGGTGAAATAGCTGGAAAATAGCATATGAAACAATGCGTTGCTTTACACTACTACAATTTTAGGCCCTATCAATTATCCATACTTAAAGGGATGTGCATTCTACTATAAAAACATGAAGACTGATGACACCTTCTCAGTATGAAGTTTAACAACTAAAGCATATAATAACAATTTTACGCATAACACTAAATGTCCTTCCTTGAGAACACATATGCTCAGACTACAACGCAAGTTTTAACATGTGCCAATATGAAAACACCAGTTGAGCAATCTATGGTGTGTAAAACTTCATTTCCTGCATTGAAGCCCCAGAGGACAGAGTAATCTGAAGAAATCTGCATGTTAAAACACGAAATGAGATTTTTTTAGTGCCACAAAGTAAGGCTACATCAATGTGTGGATAAAAAGCCAAAACTGACGTTTTAATAGTACTCCAAAGAAAGTCCAATCCTTGTAATTATTAAGCACACTTTAGACACTAAGCAATTACAAAATCCAAATCTAAAGAAGAAAATCATAAAGAATATGCATGCACAGTTTGGCAATATAAGCAGAGAGATCAGCAGTCTAATCCAATTTCATCGCATAAAGTTGAACTCACATCTCATGATTTTTTTTTGAAAGACCTATAAAATAAAATTCACAAAATGATCTCTTATGCAGTGGTCATAATGCAGAATTACATTGTTTTATTAACTGAAAGTCTAATTACCCAACATATATCCATGTTTTTCCTTATTATAGTCCTCAAGCTTAATCGTTTTAGTTTAGAAAATATTATTTCATTAGTTCCTTTGGAATATGTTCTAAATGATGCCTTGTCTTTTGAATGTATCTAAATGTGTCCCTAGCCTTGTAATTTTGTCATGCATGAGTCCTTAGCATTTTGATCGTTCTTAATCTCTGAAATAGAATTAGATAATGGAATGGTTGTAAAAAAATCAATGAAGGGATGCTAATAAGACAATTAAAAGTCAGGGACTCTTTAGGATGATTGTAACCATTTTACACAACGTAGATGCAAATATATAAAAAAACATGCAATCAGTATTCTTTTAGCTTATCAGAGCAGAGGTCTATTAACAATCCATTCATCTAAGCAAAAGGTGTGTTGAGAATAAGACCACTAAAAAAATAATGTAACTCCATGGTTAAAACAGTAGTATAATCCCTTAATAAAAAGGATAATTGCTCACCAGCAAGATCCTATCTTACATTATCAATCCCCAAAAACCATAATCAAAAGCATGACATCAAGGTAACTTTAAGAACTGTATTTCACATTACACAGGAAATGTAGCACACAAAGGAAGTGGACTTTATGAACCATATAAACAATCAATAACACATGTAGTTGATCTGCTGAAACAAGAAGACAACATGTACTAAAAGCATTAAGTATACTTTATGAATTAAAAGCGTGGTTTACATTGTAAGAATATGCACCTTAACACTATTTTATAAAAGCAACAATATAGGCCAATAAGCATAAACAGGAAAAAAAAGAAGAATAAGCAGTACATATACTAAAGCAAGAGGCTCATTTTTTTCTCCACCAAGGAAAAACAGAAAAATAAGATGTCATGGATTGGCTCTTACAACTACAGACCAAAAAAGTACCAATATTCTCTAATAATCAACTCTATTGATATATTTTGCCTTCTCATTTAATCATAACTGATGCATGTATTATAACGAATTTCAGATCTTAGAGCAAAAAAATTCAATCAAACATGCATGTGTAGAAAAGCAAGAATTGAACCTCCTGCAAAGGAATCTTATAGGAGTGATAATTCATATGAAATTGGCTAATCTTCTTCCACTCAAGTTGTTGTCACAATTGGATTAAGCTCTGTTGCATTCTTAGCCCATTTGATCTTTTTGTATAACTCATTATCAATCCAACATATATAATATATATAATTTATTTCGAGCTAGTTTTTATACAGGAATAGGTTGTTAACAAGTATAGAAAAAAGCCACCAAACCCTAAAAATCAAGAGAAAAAATAAGCAACCCATAAATGAAACAGTAAGGCACAATATCACAACTTCACCCATATTGTAGCCTATGGAACTAAATGGCAACATGACCCTGACCACGACGCAAAAATTGAAAAGCCCCAACTATGATAGAAATCTTAATGAACTAAATGTGAACACAGCCCTAACCAAGAACCATAAAGTTAAAAGCCCTAACCATGGCGGGAACGGAAGGAATCAGAAACCCTAAGGCGCAAATCAGCAAGCAACCAAAACCAATCTCAAAAGAGACCTAGCAAGAACCCGAAATTGGAAAGCCTAACCATGTACTGCTCAGAGGACGATGGAAGAGGAAGTTACCTTTTGGGGCGCCGAGGTTAATCCAGGTGTTGGGAAGAGGAGACGTGGAGAAGAGGTCGACACAGAAGAAAGCGGTGAGGCGGAGAAGAGGGTTGTTGGGAGATGGAGCAGGTGGAGTCGAGAGAGAGAGAGAGAAAGAGAGGGTGGGGGAGAGAGAGGTGCTGATAAATTTTATTGACTTTGTAGAGATTGGGTTTTAAGTTTTAGGCATGCAATTTTTTAAACAAACACTGTTCACAAGCGTTTATTGGTACGTTTATAGGTTTTTAGATGGGTTGAGCGTAAAGTGAAACAAGACCTTAGTTAGTTAGTTCATATTTAGTTTAGATTTATGCTCTATAATCAATTTTCAATAGCATTATTTGTTAGTTACATTTAAAGATTGAAACTTTAACAAAATATTTTGTTAGATTTACATTTCTAGTCTTAACATTATTGGTTAATTATGTTGAAAGATTAGAATTTTAAAACAAAATATGTTTTGAGATTTACATTTCTTCATAATATTATTTGTTTGTTGAGAGATTGAAACTTTAAAACAAAATATGATATTAGATTTACATTTCTAGTCATAACATTATTTGTTAATTATGTTGAAAAGTTGGAGCTTTAAAACAAAATATGCTTTGAGATATACATTTCTATTCATAACCTTATTTGTTTATTATGTTGAAAGATTGAAATTTTAAAACAAAATATGATGTTAGATTTACATTTCTAGTCCTAACATTATTGATTAATTATGTTGAAAGATTAGAACTTTAAAACAAAATATGATTTGAAATTTACATTTCTATTCATAACATTATTTGTTATTATGTTGAAAGATTGAAACTTTAAACAAAATATGTTGTGAGATTGAACATTGCATATAAATCAAGTGCTTGTAGATTTCTATTTTTTATTTGATCCAATATTTGTTGAATACTTGGTTGAATTTATTTATTTTTGGTCAATTTAGTTTAATTTTGCAATTATCATCTAGGTTTAAGTGAGTTTGATGTTGTTCATTTAGGTTTGAGTGAGTTTGATGCTCTAGAGAATTAGGGTTAGAATGAAATATCTGGGTGTTGACCAATGCTGTGAATTATGAAATTGAGTTGAGGGGATTCACAAATACTAGTGTAGAAAATCTCTGAAAATAAATTATTTGAAGGGACAACTTATAAAAATTATAACTTTTGTTTGAATTGGACTACTTAGATTTTGTACTACTTTAATGGTTATTCTAAGGCGGGATTCTTGAATTTTGTCTTCTCTTAACCTTCAAGCATACTTCCCCAATTTTTTTGTTTAATGGTTGTTTGTCGTCATTATGTCTTTTAGGTCTTATCCTTCCCAATACATGTTAACTTGTCTTGATTATCTTTTATATATACTAGTAAAAGTAATAAAATACCGAACTTGACATGGTTGATTACAATTGAATTCATATTTCTAAATTCTTTCAAATCAATTGTCGTTTGGACATGAAAAGATTAGACGGGAAAGCCCTAACTACATCAAAATCTCAGCGATCTCACTAATATCGTCCACAATGCCCTTTGTAAAGCAAATACTATCATCGTTGATATTTTTTTATTAGTATTTTTGATGAATTATTTTTTTTTATTGATTTAGAATCCACCTGATCACATTGTTCGAAATTGGACATGGAAGCAGATAAGAAAGAATGATCATTTTGTTATCTATGATTGCAAAAGGGGCTCGTTGACGGTTCATACGACCCTTGTTACGCGAGAGACAATCTATCCCCTTAACATAGTCAACCTGAAAGGCATTTGCAACCAATATCAATTAGTTTGTCCAATTGAAAAGATCTCGCATCAAGAATAGAATCCAGATGATGACGCTTCTATATCGTCCTCTCTAGACACGTACTTGAAGACTATATTTTGAAAAATGAAGGAATCGTCCATAAGCCTGAATTTATCGATGCAATGAGAAATATAATAGTTGGTTTAAACAACATACATATCAACAATCTTTCTCTACCATTTTTTCCGGATCTTTGGAAAGATATGATAGTTGTAGAGATGGATCAAGTTGGCTTTTTGTACATAGGAGATTCTAGAGCGGCTATGCAACGTTTAAATTATCAATGCGTGAAAGATTTTACACAACTTTCGGCCACAATGACGAATTTGGTTGAGAAATATCATGGTGCGTTGACGACATGTCCTAATTTGAATGTATTGCTCACGTGTAGGACTCTTGCAGATTCAAAGTCACAACGCAAGCGACTGCTTAAAGCTCCATATTTTTATTCATGCTACGACCTAGTGTTTATCTATCCCGACATTCTCTGTCAAAATTTTTGGCAATGTGAGGAGTATAAGAGTGTAGTGGAGAAAATGAAATATCCCGATGTTTGGAAGCGTATGCAGCTAAGCAACTATAAAGAAGAACATAACATTAATAATAAATCCAAAAAAGCAAGTTTGTCAAAAATGCTTTTGATGTGATACATGTTTTTTGGAATTGTTTTCATCACATAGGAGAAACATTTGACCTAAGGTTATAACCCTCTAAATTAGAGGCAGAAATTCAATATTGGGCTGGAAATATTTTCAACCGAATTTACAAGTGTAGCTACACGTGTGAGAATAAGTCAGGCAAAGTCCTTATGAAGATCCCATTACTTGATGATGAATGAATCTTGCATGAAATGTTTAATCTAGATGATTAGGGATGAACGTTTTGACTTTGTTTTGCTTTAATCTCTATTTTATTTCATGTGTAGTAAGTGAGTTGAGGTAATCTCTATTTTTTTTTCTATGCGGTAGGTAAGTTGAGGGAGATTCTTGGCACTCAGCAAGAGTCATAAATGAGCAACTAGAAAAGGCGGTCATCACAATTAGTTGGAGAACGGAAGGTGGTCTATCACAAGAAGGTTGTTGTATATATATATGATCCTTAAGCTTGGGTTTATAACTTCATTGATTATGTCATTCACAATTCTATAAGGAGAATGTTGCGTCGTCTTTGTTGCAGTTGTGTCTTCATAGTCACAAGTTTTGCACCATGGTTCTTGAAGAAGGAGCCATCCCGCCTCTTGTTGCGCTTTCTCAGACTGGAACTCCAAGAGCAAGGGAGAAAATATGCTTTTATATAATAACATATACAGCTTTTTTCTAGTGTGTGCCCATGGTAAAAATGCGGTTTGTTCTTCTTTTGTATTATACAGACATTTTCATTTATAAAGTCTCTGAAATGTGAGAAAAAGTAACTTGTTTTTCGCACATTTCTAGGACTTTATAAACAAAAATGTCTTTATAATACATAAGAAGTGTAAACCTAAATCTACTTAATTGTTTAGCAATTTTATATGATTTCCTAGGTCAACCCATTCCAATTTAGCGAATAGTTTTAGATATAGTTTCCAACTTTATAATTAACAGGTGTTCATGGGTGTACTAGAAATATAAATGATTGAGCATTTTCTTCATACTAGCCTAACATTTTTTTTGTATGATTTTGCAGGCACAACATTGCTCAGTCACTTTCGTAGCCAACGCTAAATTGCTACCAATGGTAAGAGAAAGATCATCAAGTACTAAAGAGTTTTAATTAGTAGATTCTGTGTGAAACTAGATAGATATGTATGTCCCATTTCCCACAATTTATATTCTCTTTGATTCGCCCCCTTGCACGATTTCGACTAGATTTTGAAGTAAATTTTGATGTACAGTCAAGCTTTTCCTGCACAGTTTTTCAGCTTGTGGACAAGCATTTGATTTTGATTGTTTCAACTATAAGCAGCAGTCAATGTGGTAGTTAGTGACATATAGTTGTTAGAAGTTTATTGGTTTATTATATTGTGAATCAAATCATTGTATTTTAGTAATTTCAGCTTGTAGTTGTGCCTTTTTTAGTGTGTTTTTGTTTGTCACTGTTATTTTCAAGATTGGGCCTTTTTCTGAGGTCTTTGTTTCTTGTGATTATGTTTAGTAGGACATGCAAGGATCCTACTTGGGACTTGGGAGCATTAAGTAGTTTTTATTTCATCTGTACAGGATTGATGTATTTGGGCTCTTAAGGTTAGTAAGCCCAGATAAATGGGCCAAAGCATGGGCCGTTTGTTAAATTTTTGGGCATCTGGTACTTGGACACCAATGATGTACAATATTACGGTACAACTTACTCAAAGTGGGTGATTTTGGGTCTTCGGGCATCTAGTTAAGCGTATAGGATCTTAGGATAGTGTTATGAGGTCTTTTTTTTTACTTTTAGGGACAGTGTCCTTAAAAAACAAAAAAAAAGAGTGGGTGATTTGGGAAAACCCTAGGGTTGATCCTAGATATATGAGCGTTAATCATATTTAATTCAACAATCAATCATATAATTACTCCATTCACTCCAATTTCAGTGACTAATTTATTAAGGTTTTCCTTATCATCCTTCTTTTGTTGTGTGTTTTGTTTATATCTTTGATCATGTTTCTTTTGGACCTATGAAAAACACCCTCTCGAGTAAAAGACAAGACAAAAAAAAACACCCTCTCGAATTGCTCGAGATATAGATGTGTATATCTCAACCCCTAAACCCTGCACCCTCTCGAGTTGTCGGTATTCCTTACAATCACCAAATTACTCAAGCCAGTAAAACTAGAACAAACCATCAAATAGTGCAATTAGGGTTACCGATTTATCGACAGTTACCCTGTCATGCCAAACAAGCCTTTAGTTTAAAATACAATTGTTGCATAGGATGCTCAAGGACGAACCTACTATCGTAACTCGTAAGTTAGATGCAGAGTAAGGAAAACTTGCTAGAAAATATTAGGCAATAGAATTAGGGTTCTTCATGGTAAAGCCAATTTGATCAATATAGAAATCACTTTTGAATTCAAAGAGTTGTCAATATAACCTCAATCGTCGTACATCCTAGACTCTTTTGGTACATTTAGGATCTAAAGGACAATATATGTGTTGGATGATAGTTGGCTTTAAGACTTTTGGTTCCCTTCTTTAGAACTTTTTGAATCCTTCCTTTGATTTAACTGTACTGTTTATATGATCCATGGATGAAATTCAAGATTGGTTTCTTACCAAGAAATTGGGATTTTGGATAACGTAAATTAGTTTACACAGTACTTTAATTATGTCAATTAATTTAAAACTGAAATTTGTTCTCCAAAGCAACAACATTTCTTAGCTTAAATGATTTTGGATAAAAACTATTCGTGTTGTCCCCTTCAAGTGGAACCTATAGATTCCCCATACATGGTCTTAATGATTAATTTCTTTAAATTAATTTTTTTTGGAAGAAGAAAAGTAAGCATTATAACTAAAGGAGAAAACAAAGACTCCAAACTCAAAATCTTAGTTCTTATAAGAAACATATAAAAATGTTAATGAAATAGAGGTTGGAGTGCTCTTCCATATCGAGAAACAAAGAGAAAAAATACCTACATATAAGTAGAGTGAAACTTTTACTTATTAGCTTAAGTTTTTTTTTGGTAGTAACTTAGATTTTGACCTTATATTAAAAATAATAATAATGGGTAAAATCTCTCAGAAAATTTAATGGTATCATAGCAGATCCGGTCCTAGGGCCGTTTCCTTGTATGCTAGCCGACATTAAGGCGAACTAGGGTGAAGTGCCCGTTCGATTTAGGACTAAGTCACCACCCTTAAAGGCTTGTCAAGTGTCAACTAGTCTGCAATAAGAAATCCAAATATAGAATATTATTTCTAATCCCACATGATACAATTGGTTAGCTATGAAAATCCTTCACTATTTTACTAAAAATGGAACCGATCTTCGAGCATCATCAGTATTTTTTCGGTTTGAGGAGGTGTGTTGAGAAAGAGGTTGGGAGAAGTTTTCCTCCATTGGAAAATCTTGAAGAAAAATTACTAGAATATAAGTAGGGTGAAACCTCTAATCATTAATTTTTGGATAGAAAGATAGATCCCCAACCTTATATCAAAAAATAATCAATAATTGATAGAATCTCTCACTCTCCGATTGAATAACGGCCCACTGGAGAATTTAACAAATGTGAGGTTAAGTTGGGATTCGAACTCAGTATCTCTTAACAAGGCCAGTTGAGTCGTCGTATGATGGTTAATTGAGTTAAGTTGGTACTCTTACCAAAAAGTAGTCTTAATATGGGCTTGTTACACAATAAAAAAAATTCATTATAAAATCATCATGATTTTGTAGTTTTATGAGATATTCTTTGTCTTGGGGCACCTAGTTAAACGGCTAAAATCTTATGAGGTCTTTGTTTCAATTTCAATAGCTAGTGCCCTTGAAAAACTAAAAAAAAAACGTTTACCTAGTGACATAATTTATGGTCCTTAAGCTTAGGTTTATAATTTCATTGATTTCCTAAAAGTGAATAAACCAGATATTAC
The DNA here is from genome assembly GCA_964016875.1 of Fallopia convolvulus. NCBI lineage: Eukaryota > Viridiplantae > Streptophyta > Magnoliopsida > Caryophyllales > Polygonaceae > Fallopia > Fallopia convolvulus. Next base: position 4,910,351 of record OZ024723.1, read on the forward strand.
AGATTTAGATTCGAAATAAGAAATTTGACAATCCATTATATCTATATTTTTTTTTTTTTTTTGGTCTTGCCTTTTGGCTCGCCCGGTTCGATCGGTCGGACACCGCTCTACATCCGGACCGGGTACTTCGTGGTCCCATTTTGAGGGAGACCCTCCCAATATCAATTTTTCCATACATGCCGCCAGTGAGATTCGAACTTCGAACCTCCTGCACAACACTTAAGGAGTCTAACACCACTTTACCACTAGACCAACTGAGTATTGGAAATTCTCGAAGCCATTATATTAAGCATGAAGAGAATTTTGGAATGCATACTGATTAAAATTCTCTACGAGTGTATAGGAAGAAACGTGCTAATTAACCAATTAGCGTATGCTTAATTACTACATATATAAACCATTAATTACACAATCCAATTCAACGAGAATTATCTGACAAAGCATATCCAAGAAAAGAGGATTTTGTCGGCAAAAATGAATATAAAACAAATGATTAGTGGAAATTACTTGTTTGTAATCAATTATTGTGCTTAATCACTTTATAGTTTATCACTATCCACATCGATCTCTACTTGACTTGCTGGCTTGCTGCCGGATATGATCATCTCTTCTAACCAGCATGAAATATGTACCATACATATAATTTTTTAAAGTTATCTCAAAATAATGCTAGCTACTAGCTAGCAAATCATCACATCACAATCTAAAAGCATTCAAATTCATGATGAATACTAGTCTTTATTTACCTTCTTTTGTGAAGAAGGTAATATAAAGAGCAGCTCTGCACACATAATTCCATAACAGTTTAGTTCAAACCACTTACATAATAACTATTACTTTAAAAACTTACTATTGAATTGAAACTTCCACCATTTAACTAGTTGTATACAAAATTGCACTACTTAATTAACTTGTGATTGGCATGTCTCAAATTAAGCTTTAATTCCTTATATGGCATCTTTATCAGCATACTATTACCTTATTCATTACCTTAACAAGTCTTATCAACTACCTTATCTCTATGTTACACAGACATGAGCATGGAAAATGCATGCCTTGCATAATTTTACACTAAGAAACGGTTTTCCGAGTTCACATTTATAAGTTTCCGACAGGAAACAAAATCGGAAAACATTGCCCTATCAAAGTTTCCGGGTAACATAGTATCCGGCATTTCCGAGTATTATTAACATTATCACCTTATACAGGCTAGATCTGTTATCAGCACACTCAACTTTCCAGAGAATCTAAAAGCTAGGGCTCAGTTCCAGAAATTAATTATTGAAAGTATAAAAAAGGGTAATAATAATGACATTAATTAGTCAACAAATTATAAAGTGAATTAAGAGACCCATTGGCCGATACTGTCTTGCAGAAAACACCCAGAAGATTTTCCAGGCTCTAAATTACATAAACCGGTTACTAAAAATAAAATAAATGCAGCAGAAAAGAATGACTGAATGAGAGCTACTGAACTCCAAACTGAAAAATGCTAGGAAAACAACTGACACTATAGCTAGTACTATCTTAACCAGAAAAAAAGTTCAGATCCCTCCATATGTATATACATGTTTATGTAGCTTATTGCTATTCTCTGTCGCCTATAACTTTGGCCTTATTGCCAACTTTAGTCCATCTATCTGACACTGATAAATCAAACACCCACTCACCACAGACATTTTTGACCAAACAGAAGAAAATGTTTATTTCTTTTTTATTAAAATTAAAAAAATAAATTGATAGAGATCGAAAAAACAAAGGAAACACACGAGCATGAAAGAAAAAGAAAGACTTACAGATCACATTCAGTTGTGTCTTATGCCAAATTCCACAAATACCCACATCATCAAACACTTCCAAACACAAAACCCTAAAATACCTAAAATACCAATAACAACGTCCACAAACAAATTAATTAAAATTACCCCATCACAAGAATTTAACCCAACCCGTAAAAGGCGGGCATCTAGGCGGACTAGAATACTAGGGCTCTGTTGGCACTAGCGGAATGGGAGCGGAATTCAGCTAGCTCGAGCTGAATTTTGAGCTTTTCCGCTAGCTGAATGGGCCATTAAGCTTGAGCAAGAAAATGCCGAACAGAGCCTAGACGGGCTGAACTAGAACAGTGTCGGCCCGGATCCCGAACCGGGCGGGAGCGAGGGCATCGTGCCCTCGGCGGCAGAGGAGGGTTTCGCGGGCGGTTGCTTGCGTTTCTTCTTCTCATAACTAACCCCACGCGCCTTGGATTGCGAGTCCCTAACCTCGCGGAGAAAGAGCCTGACGGCGCGTGCGCCGAACGGGTTGTTCTCGGGCTTGCCGCCGTTCTCCTCGAAGGCGGCGCGGAGGCGGCCGACGAGGGCGTCGAGGCTGCCCCAGGCCTGGCGGAGGGGGCACGGGCAGGGGGAGGGCGGGTTCGGGTAGCCGTAGAACGGACAGACCGGCGCGTGGACTTTGGTCTTGCCGAATTGGTCCAGGTAGCGGAGGAACTCGAGCACGTGGGCGCCGCTGCATCGGGAGAGCGTGAGCGGCGGCTTGTGGTTTTTAAGGTATTGGCCGAACGTGTTCCAGTCGCGCCGCTTCTGGTTCTCGTAACGGCTACTTGAATTGGAGGTTGTTGCTGAGGAGGAGGAGGATGATGAAGATGGAGGGTTTTCTGGTGGGATTTGTGGGTTCATCATCATTGAAGGAAAACGGAAAACCCTAGATGGGGGAGATCCGGATTAGTGGGCGGGCCGGGTCGGGTATGAAACTGGGAGTTGGGGATGATTTGTTTTTGCTATTTGTGGAGGGTTTGTGAGGTAGCTTGATGTTACATAGAAAGGTGGGGAGATGGGAAGTGGAAGGGGGAAGATGAGATGTGTGTGATATATCATCAGTGACATGACCTATTTTCATTGTATTTTTTATTGGTGCTTGAATTGTAAAAATAGGAGGCCAACTATATTTTTTTAAATCTTTGCCCGATCCTTTATTAACCCAAAGCCGCTGAGTTATATACAAGTCCAGTTAAGTTCTAACTTTTAGATGTGGGATGGACATATATATTTTAATACATCCCCGCAGGTGTAATTGAGGAGAACTGACCCAGTTGACACTTGGACGACATAACGGGGCAGGCCCAGGATCGAGAGAGGCCGTTAGGCAGATAGCTCTGATATCATATTAACCCAGCGAGGTTCCATTTTAAAACCAATTCGCAATAGAAGGAGTAATCCACTGAGTTATATACAAGTCCAATTAAGTCCCAACTTTCAGATGTTGGATGGACATATTCTAACATCCTTTTATTCTATTTTTTAGATGAGTAAATAATTCAGTATATCATACATATTTGATAAATTGAGAGGCCGTACAAAATAGCAGTTGAAATTACTGGCTAGAGTAAGTCAAAGAAGAGAAAAATACTACATCACGAGCAAAAAGTGTACAAACAACCAGAAAGAGAATAAAGACTCGTTTAAATCGCGCTAAGTAAAGCACTACTAAGCCGAAGTGAACTTTGTTGACATTCCCTCTACTAAGCTGAAGAATGTTCAGAAATCTCAAAGCACAAAAATAATCAGAACCAATATAACTCGATCCAAAACCAAGCATATATTTGAATGTTTCATTGTAAGTGTACTCGATTGGAAGCCCGGTCGTAAGACAGGAACAATTACCATTATAATGACTATTCTTGAAAGAAATATTGAGATTTTATGCTTGTTTATATAATGTTAAAATAGGATGGGTTTAAATTACTATATATACTGTTTAATTACATTAAGGTGCATCAAACTATCAGTTTAAGAGTCTTAATACATTATTTATCAAAAAAAAAAAAGAAAAAAAAAAGAGTCTTAATACATTAAGTGTGATAATTCAAAGGTACCCAACTTGTTCCATTTTTTACCACAAGGTACACACAGCTTAAAGATAGAATTTTAATTACAACTACTATGTTGGAATTGGAATGGATCTCATATTGGGTACATTAGTTACTTGACAAAATTAAAATGAGAAATAAAAAGGGCAGGGTAAATTGTGAAAATGAGGTTACATGGGTTTCCGTTTGAGCAATCAGGAAATTTGAGAAATTCTTTCTTTGTCAAAGTGCTGTCTAGCAATTTTTATGTACGGACAATATTGCCCTGATGTCAATCTTTTTTGCTACAAGTTGTGAAAGTCCATGGGTCATAACAGGTAGATAAACTGGAAATATGTCGGTATAGGCGCATATGCGCGGATGGGCCTAGCACACAAGCCTATGGGGTTCCATCCTAAAACCAATTGGCAATAGGGAGAGTAACCCAAGAGTATATATGCTAGGCTTAATCTCTTTGAATTTAAGATGTGGGATAGGTATTCTCAACACAAGTTTAGTTATTTTAGTTATAGTTTAAATGTGATTTGAAGGCTAATTTTGAACATAAATGAAAATAAAAAAAGTTTTGGGTCATTTAAGATGTCTTTTTATAATTTAGGGATACAAATTTATCAGTCACTTAGTTCACTTCTTTAGGACGTGTAATTCATACTGCTAAAAATAATTTTAAATAAATCATGATATCGATGATAAGGATCTTGATTTTTTGAGGGCATCTCATATTATCCTTTTCAATTTCTGAACTTTTAATTCCTGTTGTTGTTGCTTGTGTGATTCCTTTTCTAAACACTAAAACTTTAGACATAAGAACTAAAAAAATTTCACATTTTTCGTGAGGTCAACATTGTTGCGGACTACATCGCAACCTCGTTCCGTCATATTTTGTCCATCCCAATTATAACTAATCTTGGTCTTCGTGATCTCATCTACAAGGATGCCCTAGGGCAACTCATTTCTCATTAGTTTGGGTCCCCTAATTCTTTCTCATATCGAAAGAAAGGTGTTGTATGTAAATCTTGTGGTAATTTCATTATTACACTTAATAGATATGTTAAAGTTCTATTTAAAGAAATTGAGTTATTATCTTTATGGTCTTACTTGGAAAGTGTTTAGGGTGTGTTTCATTTGTTTCCGAAAATTACTTTTAACTCAAAAACTACTTTTAATATTTTTGAAATTCGTACATCTTTTTATTTTTTACGTTTTTCAAGACATAAAAATAATTTTTCATCCAAAAACTGCTTTCCACCAACTAATTAAATTAATGAAGGCGCAATATCATCCATGATAGAGAAATCCCGAGCTTCACAAATCAATTCCTAAAATCTCTATGGTTCTTGAGCCATCTAGCTCTAAGACAATTTCTTACAATAAATTAAATCTAAAGTTTTGAAATAATGTATTTCCCCAGTTTATCCAAACACACATGAGTCCAACTGATAGATACAATCTGGCATAAAGTACTTAAGCTACCTTTTAATATACATAAAATGTGAATTTTAACATGTTTAAGATTTAACTTTCGAATATTATTTTGAAAATAAACAAAACAATTAGCTCCAACAAAGCTCCAATTTTCTAAACAACATTTGTAATGTACGCACAAGGAACCGAATCCTAAAGGATTTTAAGACTTGATTTGAACTGCTTTTGAGTTTTGAGTCATTTGAGGTGGGGTTGGATGTTCAAGTTGATTAATGGACGACAAGCCATATCAGTTAATCTTTCATGAGAGTAGTGGGATTTTTTTTGGGTTTCAATCTCACTTTTTGTAACTAATGGGAACCAATTGATGAGTTTACCGAATTTTATGCACTTTTTCACGTACGTTTGTAATAAGCTTTATCCGGCCATCTTTTAGGTTGCATAAAAAATGAGTGAATGGTTGTTAGAAATAAGATTTATTCATTTATTTATATTCTTAGTTGTGTGATATACACTTTTGCCGCTACTAAAAGTATGTTATATTTTGTTTCTCGAAGAAAATGACATGCATTCTCGACTTTTCGAGTGCCTAACTACATCTCAAGCCATAAGCTTAGAAGCATCGATCCATTGTTCTTTGATTGCTAAACACTTGGGATCAGAGAACCGTCAAGTCGAAGAATAAGATGCTAGATCGATCTACATCTATGCGTGTTAAATATATTTCCTCAGATTATACCAAATCATGCATCATATTAAATCAATCCCATGGCGTCTAATCGAATGCTTTCTACTTGATTAGACATGCAAAATGCTATGAATGCCTAAGGATTTGAAGTATCTTGGACTAAAATTGTCAACAACCACAATGTAGTGTAACACCCCGTCTTCCGACGAGGAGTTACTAGGGAATAGACCTTACCAGGTACTATTATTTAGGTTGACAACTACACTGTAGGACCTTACAACTCGGGCACGACGAGAAAACATAATAAAACATCCAACCTTTATTTAGTAAAACTTAGAAAAACGTATCATGCATGAATCCCCGAAAATTATAAATAATCAAATACGTCACAACGCCTACTGAAACTAAACTATCTGAACCAAAAAGATAATAACCGAAATAAAATATCAACTCCGTCTAACAAATATTAAAATCAACATTCTAACTATTATAAATAACTAATAAAAACCAAATCCCACTATGACACGCGCTCTTTACCGCTCCGGCCCGCCATCTTGCCTCGGTTCTTGCTCGGCTCCCTGATTCATACCTGGAACTGAAAAATGTTCCCCGAAGGGTCAGCGTCTAATCTACCAAGCTAGAAAGAATATGGAAACTGTAGAACGGTTTGAAAATCAGTTATCTATAGTCAGCATACAAATCCACAACCGCAATCATAACTCTAAAGGCCAATACCTAAATCAGTTATAGTCAGCCACACATAGTCACATACGCATTCACAATCACAACGTCATAACAGCGCAAATCCTCCTTTTTCACAATCCGACTTCCAAGGCGCTCATCACCGCGCCGAGTGCAGAGGCAGGCCCTCTCACTCCACTTCACAATCTCCCTTCTAAACCCCCGGCTAAGCCTCCACTGGAGCACTTGCCAAAAACACACAGATAATAATTTTCGTTTTGAAGGGGCACGGTTTCCCAGTCACACGGGTCAACGTAGCCAACTCTTCCTCCACGCCGGCTACGATGGGCCGTGTCGGAAACGGTACCAACACAGAGAAAATGTTCCGAAAATATCTCTTCGATAAAATACATTTAAAACCCATTTAGCACACAACAATTCAAGAAGTTCAAAATAATTTTAAAAGGTATTCGGGACTAGTTCCCAAAACCCGTCCTACAATAACGATACGCAATCTAACAAGGGAGAAAAGAACCGAGCAAGTCGAAAAACGACTTACCTCGAACGAAGGATTCCTGGGTAGACGGAACTACGATCTCAGACGGAACGATTCCCTAAGGATTATAAAGGGAAAGATTAATTAATTAAAAATACGATCCGAACTAACTAACCCAATTTAAGAGCCACCTTTATTCCCTTTAAGCAACCGAATAATTATAACGATTTTTGCTAATTGATTAAATAAGTCAAGCTACTTAATTTACTAACTTATTTATATACTAAATATTAGTCCAACACAATATCCCAATACCCCTTGTGCCAGCCCAATTCCGAAGCCCAACTCCCAACCCAATCAGCAAAAGAATTTCAAACAAACCAATTCCCAGCCCAACATAAAAGAAGAACAAGAGAAAAAAAAAATTGGCCCAGCATAAAAGAAATCCTCCCAACCCAACATCCTAGCCCGGTTAACAGGCCCGTCTCCCCTCTCCTAATTTTGTTTGACCGGTCATGAGCTTTGACCAACCGCGGGCCCCACCCTCTGCAATTTCCGTGTGGACCCCGCCCCCTATCTTCTTCAACCTCGCGAGAATCCATTCACCGCCGTCCCTCTGTTCGCCTTCCTCTGCTCCTCGATCCGACGCCCCGCTCACCCACCATGGCGATCGGAACCCTCGGACCCCCAGCCCCCATTCCCTTCGTCGTCATCAACCTGGCGAAAACCCGCCTTCTTCCTCCTCGGCGAACGCCGCCACCGCTCGCCTCTCTTCCTCCCCACGCCCGGACCTGCGAGCCCCTCGCTCGACTGGTTCGCTCCCCTCCTTCTTGTCCGACAGTGTCGAAGAAGGGCCGTGCTCCCACCACCCCTGTCCACTGTCGCCGGCGACTGGAATCCACGAGCAGAGTTTCCCTTGGCCGGCCTTGACGACGACGCTCCGCCCGGATCCGAACCCCTCTCGTCGGACTCTACTCGCCTCTATCCCTAAGCCCCCTAACCCAGACGAGAAAAAAAAAAACAGGGGAGATACGTAAGGGAGAGCGTGAACTCACCGGAACGGCGACACCGAGATATCGACGGGAATGAGGCGTCACCGGCGATGGTGCGATTGGCTGGTGGCGGATACGAAATACCACCTGAGGAAGACACATAATAGCGCGGAACGGAATGTTAAGCGTCAAGACGGAAACAGGGGTTCGATCGACTGCTGTTCAATCGATCGGGGATGAGGCCTTACCTGGTCCGTTTTTGATCGGTAACCCGATTCAATCTCCAAATCGTTCACGCAGGAAGATGGGTTGTTGCTTTGATCGGTCGTGATTCGAAATTACCAAGAGAACGATTTGTTAAGATAGGGGTTCGGTTTAACAATATGTTTATATATATAAGAGATTAATTCAGATTTGGGTATATCTATATAGCTTGGTTTAAGATAGATTCGGATAGATTTGGATAACTAATTATCCAGAAGTGATTTAGATAGATTTTCTAATTACTGATTTGGTTGGCAATATTTTCGGTTTAAAAGAAATAGATTTAATTAGATAGAATTAAGATTCGATATTATAAATCAACCTAATTATTCAACCGAATTATAAAATGTCTGTAAGCGGAGGAAACCCGTTTTCCGACTTACGGAATCTAAAACGAATACGGATATTACATACTACCCCCCTTAAGAAAGTTTCGTCCCGAAACTTGATTACGAAGAAAAGATATTCGAGGTGAAGAAAAGATATTCGAGGTTTTCACAAACCTCTCCCCCTTAGAGAGGTTCGTCCTCGAACCAGAATCGATTGATAACGATAATCATAACCAGTATTAGCCATCCAAACATATAGCACGCCCATAAAAATTAAACATCGAATCACGAAGAATCAAACAAACAAATCAAGCAACCAAGAATCACGAAGCAAACATCGAATCTGAAAACCACACCCTAATTACTAACCTTCCTCTCAAACGCTTCTACTAAACCCGGGTAGATCTCTGGATAGCTCTCCCTCATTCTGGACTCCGTCTCCCAAGTGGCCTCCTCGACTCCCCGTCGAGACCACTGGATCAATACCAGAGGAATCTCCTTGTTCCGCAGCTTCTTCATTCGTCGATCTAAAATCTTCAGCGGTTGTTCTCGGAAAGTGTGATCTGGTTCTACCACCAAATCCTCATAATTCAGTCTGTGACTAGGATCCGGAACATACTGTCTCAACTGGGAAACATGGAATACAGGGTGCACTCCTTCCAAAGCAGGCGGCAATGCTAGCCTGTAAGCCACCTCGCCTACTCTCTCCAGAATCTCGAACGGACCGATATATCGGGGACTCAGCTTCCCTTTTACCCCGAATCTTCTTACCCCGCGGGTAGGCGATACTCTCAACCAAACATGGGCTCCGACCTCAAACTCCAACGGTCTACGCCTCTTGTCTGCATAGGACTTCTGGCGACTCTGAGCAGCTAACATTCTCTCTCTAATTAAGGCCACTTTCCCGATCGTCTCCTCAATCATCTGTGGCCTCTCTCCTACTACATCCGAGGGATCATCCCAACATAGCGGTGTCCTACACTTCCGACCATATAAAGCCTCATACGGCGCCATCTGAATCGACGAATGCCAGCTGTTATTATAGGCAAACTCCACCAAAGCCAAATGATCCGACCACTGACCTCCCCAGTCTAAAACGCAGGATCTCAGCATGTCCTCTAACGTCTGAATCGTCCTCTCTGTCTGACCGTCCGACTGCGGATGGTAAGCAGCCGTGAACTGTAATCTCGTCCCCAATGCCTCATGCACTTGCTGCCAATATGTGGAAGTGAAACGCCCATCTCGGTCCGACACAATCGTCTTAGGCACTCCGTGCAGCCTAACTATCTGATTAATAAACACCTCCACTAACTTGCTCACTTGCCACGTCTCTCGGATAGGCAAAAAGCGAGCAGTTTTCGTCAGTCTGTCCACCACCACCCAAATGGCATCATGGCCTCTGCTGAGTCTCAAACCGGTGACAAAATCCATGGAGATGTCCTCCCATTTCCATTCTGGAATAGGAAGCGACTGAAGCATTCCTCCGGGTCTCTGATGCTCTATCTTCACCTGCTGGCAGACCTGACATTTAGCGACGAATCTTGCTACATCCGGCTTCATGCCATCCCACCAATAAAATTGTCGCAAATCCTTGTACATCTTACTCGCCCCGGGGTGGATTGAGTAAGGTGTAGCATGAGCCTCCTGCAAAATCTTCTGCCTCAACTCTGCATCTCGAGGTACACAAATCCGACCGCGTAAACACAAAATACCATCTGCTCTTTCCGCAAAGTCGGATGCCTCTCCACGGCTCAATCTCTGCCTCAAATCCTGAATCATCGGACAATCTTCCTGCTTCTGCCTTACTTCCTCAAGTAAAGACGACCGACATTCTAGGGTTTTCAGACTACCCTGATGACGCTGAATCTGCACTTCAATTCCGTACCTCACCAGCTCCCTCTGTAACTCTGGTTGCGCCGTCAGATGAGCCAACATACTCTCCTGAGGCGTCTTTCTGCTAAGGGCATCAGCGACCACATTCGCTTTCCCTGGGTGGTAAAGAATCTCAAGGTCGTAATCCTTCAGTAACTCAAGCCATCTCCTCTGTCGCATATTCAACTCCCTCTGAGTGAAGATGTACTTGAGGCTCTTGTGATCTGTCATCACTTTGCAGGTACTCCCATACAAGTAATGACGCCAAATCTTCAGAGCATGTACCACAGCTGCCAACTCCAAATCATGAGTAGGGTAATTCTGTTCGTTCGGCTTTAACTGTCTAGAAGCATAAGCAATCACTCTGTCCCTCTGCATCAGCACACAACCCAGGCCTATCTTGGAGGCGTCACTGTAAATCACAAAATCCTCATTCCCCTGAGGAAGAGCTAATATAGGAGCCGAAGTTAACCTTCTCTTCAGCTCATCAAAACTCCGCTGGCAAGCTTCATTCCATTCGAAATGAGTAGTCTTCTTAAGCAAGTTGGTAAGTGGTTGGGCTATCCGAGAAAACCCTTCTACAAACCTCCTGTAATACCCTGCCAATCCTAGAAAACTCCGTACCTCCTTCACATTCTTCGGAGGTTCCCATGCCTTTACAGCTTCAATCTTTGCAGGATCTACCATGACTCCCTGAGCTGATACGACATGCCCTAGAAAGGTAACTTCAGGCAACCAAAACTCACACTTGGACAGCTTAGCAAACAATCGATGCTGCCTCAATACTCCCAACACCAGCCTAAGATGCTCAGCGTGCTCCTCCTTACTCCGAGAGTAGATCAGAATGTCGTCAATGAATACTACTACGAATCTGTCCAAGTAGTCTATAAACACCCGGTTCATCAACTCCATAAATACAGCGGGTGCATTCGTCAGTCCGAACGGCATCACTACAAACTCATAATGTCCATACCTCGTTCGGAAAGCCGTCTTAGGTATATCTTCCTCCCGAATCCTCAGCTGGTGATAACCTGACCTCAAATCCACCTTGGAGAACACAGTAGCCCCCTGCAACTGATCCAACAAATCATCAATACGCGGCAGAGGATACTTGTTCTTGATGGTAACGCGGTTCAACTCCCGATAATCGACACACAGACGGAGAGAACCATCCTTCTTCTTCACAAACAGAACTGGAGCTCCCCAAGGCGACGCACTCGGTCGTACGTAACCCTTCTCCAATAGCTCCTCCAATTGTGTCTTCAGCTCCTGCATCTCCATCGGGGCCATGCGATATGGGGCTCTCGAAATCGGCCTCGTTCCCGGCTCCAACTCAATCCCAAAATCCACCTCTCTCTGAGGAGGTAATCCTGGGAGTTCGTCAGGAAAAACGTCCTCAAACTCGCACACTACAGGTATATCCTGAATGTGCGGTTCCGCCTTGTCCCCCTGGAGAACATAACACCAATATCCTACACATCCGTCGTTGAGCAACTTGGCGGCCTTCACCATACTAATCACCGATCCGGGCCCCTCCTGCTCTACCTCTTGACACACATGTCTGGTCCCATCATCTGCGGTTACTGTAACCGTACCTCTGTGTGTATCCAAAACCGCTCGATAACGCCTCATCCAGTCCATCCCCAGAATCACGTCATCATCCGGCGACAACTGCATTACTATAAAATCTGCATACCAATCTCTATTCCCTATTCTAATAGGGCACTGTAAAATCTCCTTATTCCCTCTTACTTTACTGCCGTCAGGCAGCCCCACAACAAAAGATACCCCCTCAGTGCAAGTCAATCCTAGTCTAGCCACGCAAGCAGAAGACATAAAAGAATGGGTAGCACCCGTATCAAACAGTATGTGAACAGGTCTAGACTGAATCCAAATCGTACCTGTAGCAGTCGGCGCGTGTAGGGCATCGGCCCTCCTCATCTCAAACACTCGGGGTTGATTGCCCCCGGTGTTGCTAACTCCTGCGCCGCGTCCTCTGCCCTGACTCGGTGTCTGCTGAAACTGCTGAGGCTGACGACGAGGCATCTGATTCACCGTTCCCGGTGAAGATCCCTGTGAAGGTGCTCCCACAGTACAATACTGCTGCAAATGGCCAGGCTTCCCACAACTGAAACAACTCCTGACAGGCTTCGGACACTGACTCCTCAAATGAGCAGTACTTCCACAGTTGAAGCACTCTCTCTGTCCCCCAATGGGCTGACTCAGACGACGATGGTCCTGACGACCCTGTGGCTGAAACCCTGATCGTTGCGGCTGAGAAGAGCCGGGCCGACTGTCTCTCCTAGATTCTGCCGGGGCAGACAACTTCTGCCTCTTGCTTCCCGTGGCATGCACCTCCAGCTGACTCTGTCGGGTCGTGGCCATAGCATAAGCCAAAGCAGACTGCTGAACGTCTGCCAATGTCGTAAGTCGGAGGCCAGACACATAAGCACGTAAATGCGGTTGCAACCTTTTCAGAAAGGTCGCAATCTTCAATTCCTCAGTCGGGGCAGCATTTGGCACCGCTGCCAACTCCTGCTGAAACTTCAGAATAGTCTCAGATACTGTGATATTTTCGGGTCCAGCATCCCGAAAAGCAGCCTCCCGTGCCGCCCTCACCACCGGAGGACAATACCGATCTCGAATCTGCCTCTCAAACTCCTCGAAAGTAACCTCAGTCCGGTGGTCCCTACACAGCTCCCACCAGTCAAAAGCGCTCTCCTGTAGCAGACTCTGTACTAAAGACATCTTCCGCTCCTCCGGTGCCTTAATAGAATCCAATGCAGATTTTACTCTCCTCAGCCACTGCTCTAAGTCAGAACCCTGAGCTCCAGCAAAGTTCGGTACTCCAGTCTTCCTAAACTCTGCGAGCCACTTATCAGGCTGAGGCTCACGATACTGTCTCCTCGGTTCGACCACCTGATCAGCTATCACTGGTCCTCCAGAAGCTGGCGCTGCTCCCAGCTGGGCAGCCAAAATAGAATCTGGTCCAGGTGCCCTCCTCTCAGCTCCTTGTTGCCCTACAGCTGCGTTCAGATTCGGTGCAGCTCCCGCACCCATCAACGTCTGCAATAACAGCTGAATCGCAGCAGTCACCTCTGGGGCCAATCCTGCTGGTGGTACTCCTCCTCCCACCTGAGCCCCGTTTGCTGGGAGACCTCCTCCAGCGACAGAGGCACTGTCCTCTCGATGGACAGCAGCAGCCACATCCTGACTCTCAGCAACCTCCTCCTGATGGTTATCCTGTTGTACCTCTGGCTCAGCAGCTACAGGGGCCTCTCCTCTACACCTGCCACGACCTCCTACTCGGCCTCTACCGCGGCCTCTTCCGTTAGATGCAACAGCTCTAGCTCTGGTTGGTGGGGCCATCTATAATAGAAAGTCCCACAGTCAAAACTTAAACATTCTATTTTTCAACCTAATTCTTACTATTCTACGTGAGGTTCTTCGGCTGATGGGGCGGAGTCGCGACGTGTCACCTACCCCCCTATATGCAACATGTCTACCCCAGTAAAAACATTTGAAAACACCGGCCGGTTTTGGTTTTAAGTTGGACCTCGGGTACTCTTTGTTGGTCAGTTCCATGTGCCCTGTTGTCAACCTGGATCTGATACCAATTTGTAACACCCCGTCTTCCGACGAGGAGTTACTAGGGAATAGACCTTACCAGGTACTATTATTTAGGTTGACAACTACACTGTAGGACCTTACAACTCGGGCAGGACGAGAAAACATAATAAAACATCCAACCTTTATTTAGTAAAACTTAGAAAAACGTATCATGCATGAATCCCCGAAAATTATAAATAATCAAATACGTCACAACGCCTACTGAAACTAAACTATCTGAACCAAAAAGATAATAACCGAAATAAAATATCAACTCCGTCTAACAAATATTAAAATCAACATCCTAACTATTATAAATAACTAATAAAAACCAAATCCCACTATGACACGCGCTCTTTATCGCTCCGGCCCGCCATCTTGCCTCGGTTCTTGCACGGCTCCCTGATTCATACCTGGAACTGAAAAATGTTCCCCGAAGGGTCAGCGTCTAATCTACCAAGCTAGAAAGAATATGGAAACTGTAGAACGGTTTGAAAATCAGTTATCTATAGTCAGCATACAAATCCACAACCGCAATCATAACTCTAAAGGCCAATACCTAAATCAGTTATAGTCAGCCACACATAGTCACATACGCATTCACAATCACAACGTCATAACAGCGCAAATCCTCCTTTTTCACAATCCGACTTCCAAGGCGCTCATCACCGCGCCGAGTGCAGAGGCAGGCCCTCTCACTCCACTTCACAATCTCCCTTCTAAACCCCCGGCTAAGCCTCCACTGGAGCACTTGCCAAAAACACACAGATAATAATTTTCATTTTGAAGGGGCACGGTTTCCCAGTCACACGGGTCAACGTAGCCAACTCTTCCTCCACGCCGGCTACGATGGGCCGTGTCGGAAACGGTACCAACACAGAGAAAATGTTCCGAAAATATCTCTTCGATAAAATACATTTAAAACCCATTTAGCACACAACAATTCAAGAAGTTCAAAATAATTTTAAAAGGTATTCGGGACTAGTTCCCAAAACCCGTCCTACAATAACGATACGCAATCTAACAAGGGAGAAAAGAACCGAGCAAGTCGAAAAACGACTTACCTCGAACGAAGGATTCCTGGGTAGACGGAACTACGATCTCAGACGGAACGATTCCCTAAGGATTATAAAGGGAAAGATTAATTAATTAAAAATACGATCCGAACTAACTAACCCAATTTAAGAGCCACCTTTATTCCCTTTAAGCAACCGAATAATTATAACGATTTTTGCTAATTGATTAAATAAGTCAAGCTACTTAATTTACTAACTTATTTATATACTAAATATTAGTCCAACACAATATCCCAATACCCCTTGTGCCAGCCCAATTCCGAAGCCCAACTCCCAACCCAATCAGCAAAAGAATTTCAAACAAACCAATTCCCAGCCCAACATAAAAGAAGAACAAGAGAAAAAAAAAATTGGCCCAGCATAAAAGAAATCCTCCCAACCCAACATCCTAGCCCGGTTAACAGGCCCGTCTCCCCTCTCCTAATTTTGTTTGACCGGTCATGAGCTTTGACCAACCGCGGGCCCCACCCTCTGCAATTTCCGTGTGGACCCCGCCCCCTATCTTCTTCAACCTCGCGAGAATCCATTCACCGCCGTCCCTCTGTTCGCCTTCCTCTGCTCCTCGATCCGACGCCCCGCTCACCCACCATGGCGATCGGAACCCTCGGACCCCCAGCCCCCATTCCCTTCGTCGTCATCAACCTGGCGAAAACCCGCCTTCTTCCTCCTCGGCGAACGCCGCCACCGCTCGCCTCTCTTCCTCCCCACGCCCGGACCTGCGAGCCCCTCGCTCGACTGGTTCGCTCCCCTCCTTCTTGTCCGACAGTGTCGAAGAAGGGCCGTGCTCCCACCACCCCTGTCCACTGTCGCCGGCGACTGGAATCCACGAGCAGAGTTTCCCTTGGCCGGCCTTGACGACGACGCTCCGCCCGGATCCGAACCCCTCTCGTCGGACTCTACTCGCCTCTATCCCTAAGCCCCCTAACCCAGACGAGAAAAAAAAAAACAGGGGAGATACGTAAGGGAGAGCGTGAACTCACCGGAACGGCGACACCGAGATATCGACGGGAATGAGGCGTCACCGGCGATGGTGCGATTGGCTGGTGGCGGATACGAAATACCACCTGAGGAAGACACATAATAGCGCGGAACGGAATGTTAAGCGTCAAGACGGAAACAGGGGTTCGATCGACTGCTGTTCAATCGATCGGGGATGAGGCCTTACCTGGTCCGTTTTTGATCGGTAACCCGATTCAATCTCCAAATCGTTCACGCAGGAAGATGGGTTGTTGCTTTGATCGGTCGTGATTCGAAATTACCAAGAGAACGATTTGTTAAGATAGGGGTTCGGTTTAACAATATGTTTATATATATAAGAGATTAATTCAGATTTGGGTATATCTATATAGCTTGGTTTAAGATAGATTCGGATAGATTTGGATAACTAATTATCCAGAAGTGATTTAGATAGATTTTCTAATTACTGATTTGGTTGGCAATATTTTCGGTTTAAAAGAAATAGATTTAATTAGATAGAATTAAGATTCGATATTATAAATCAACCTAATTATTCAACCGAATTATAAAATGTCTGTAAGCGGAGGAAACCCGTTTTCCGACTTACGGAATCTAAAACGAATACGGATATTACAATGTAGTCCTTAAATGTAGAGTTGTAGTGTAAAGCTTCCTTTTCATTTTCGATTTTCCCAAAAAAATATGGGCGATGTGAATTTCAATAATCCTAAAAATATTTCACTATAAGGGCTCGTGGTCCTTTGGGTTGATCCAAACCTAAATCAAAGTCGCAATGATCAGATTTGACTGACATTGTAAATCTAAACGACTTGATAAGTCAAAATTGAACTTACATTTGAACCCAAAATTTTATAAGACAGTGTGCATGGCTTTTTTAACACAAGTCAAATATACAATCATTCACACTCATCTAAAATAGAGTATGCAGAATATTACATTCATAATGCCATGAGCCATAATGAACATGCCTCACACGCGAACCTAAAAAGCGAGAAAGAGAGCGAGTGAGGGTTTCTAGATGGTGCGTCCGCCGTTGGAAACGGAGATCCATCCATGGCCAAAAGTAATGAAAGTTAAAGGAAGAAGGCATGTTCGATCACCAGGAAAGTACAATCACCATCGACAATATCATCGTCATTATTGGTAATATCAATTTCAAACGAGACGATACGCATTGTTAATGTTGAATTTTGAAGAGAGCCACCATATATGGAGGAGGTCCAGGGAAATTCAAACATGGAGGAGTTAATGGAAATCACCTTCACCATTCCAAATTCGCCGGCGAAAGCAATTGTGATAACAAAAGCAACCAGAGGAGAAACGATCAAAATTTAGAACAAGGAGGCTGAAAATTCAAACCAAATTCGAGAAGTTGTAGGTCTATAGAGAAGAAGGAAGTGATGGGAAAAACAAGGTACTTGCAAATTTGGATGCAAGGAATGGAAAAGAAGGAAGTTTGGGAGAGCAAAGTAACAAAGCTTCCTTTCGAGATGTTTTGGCAGCTAATAGGGCCAATGTTAACGACAAAAGGTTGGCCGACTTTTGTCCATGGATGTGAAGATGGTGTCACTCGCTTCCTAAGAAAGGATATCGAGAAAACCACAAACAAGTGGAAACTCAGTTTGCTTGGAATGGTTGCAGGGTAGCAATCTCCTTTTATCTGATGCAAAGATTCATTTGAGCAAAATGGCAAGGAACTAAAAGCCCCAAAATTATCAAAATAGACTCATGTATTTTCATTTTAACTTTGAGGATGAGATGTATTTGAATTGGGTCATACAACAAGGACCTTGGCTAGTAGGTGGGGAGAAATTTCTATTGCTTAAGAGACGGGGTGAGGGAGTGACACTTGATCCCTCGTGTTTTGATTCCACACAGGTTTGAGAAACACAACCCAACTTAGACGTGCGATTTTGGGATGAATCATTCTTTTAAAAAATAGGAAGTGTGTTGGGGAGACCTATTTTATTCACAAAGTGACTGAAAATGAAGAAAGATTGTCATTTGCTTGTATTTTAGTTGAAGTTTCCATAGAAAACCTTTGATAAAGGAGATAGTGTTTCATGGTGAGGATGGCGAGGTAATTGAACAACCAGTTGTATATGAATGGGTGCCGAATAGATGTGAACAATGCAAGGTGTTTGGTCATTCCCTTGGAGACTGTCACTCTAAAACTGGATTTGAGCTTAATAGAAGATTCAAGACTAAGCTAGCACACTAACCAACTCATATGAGGATATGGGTTCAAAAAGACCACACAAGGAATGTGAATGAAAGGACTGATGGCAACAACATAGACAAGGAAAAAAGTGTAGCGCAAGGCAAAATTGCTGAATCGGGAAAGGATCTTGTTATGGCAGATCAGATGGCCCTAGCAAGCCGCTCAAAGCAAAAGGTCGCCATAGGAAAAGAACCGGTTGAGTAGTATAGTCAACAAGATAACGAGGAAAATGAGGAAGGGTGGAAAATAGTAAGGAAAGGAAAGAAAGTAGCTGATGTAAAAGACTCGACAAAGAACAGTCAGGAATGGAGACACAAAACCTATCAAGTTCAAGATTCAAGGTTCTAGGAAAGGGTGCCGAAGTGAGAGGCATTGGAAAGGGACTTGGGGTGGATTTGGAAACAATCCTACCTAATGAGTAAGCTCATTCTTGCAAGTTGAACACTAGGGCTCAATGAGCCTTCTGAATGTGATTTTGTTAATACTTTTGCAAATAAAGATATTGTGGATATTATAACAATTTTGGAAACTAGATTTAAAAATATTAAGGCTATTCTAGGAAGTATATTAGCCCTAAATGTGCAATAAAATTTGACTTGAAGAAGGCCTATGATACGGTCAATTGGAGCTTTGTTATACAAATTTTGGAAGGTTATGGGTTCCACCTTTTCATGATCAACTAAATAAGAGAGATTATGACCAATGTTTCCTATTCACTTAGTTTTGGTAGGGATTTGCAAGGCTTCTTCAAAGGGGAAAAAGGTTTGCGCAAAGGAGATCCTCTGTCTCCGTACTTGTTTGTACTTGTTATGGAATTTTTGAGCAGAATGCTAAGAAGAATAAGAAAAAGCAGAATTTCAAGTTTCATTCAAACTGTGCCATTATGGGAATTACAAACATGTGTTTTGCAAATGACTTGTTCTTGTTTGCACATGGTGATGAGGACTTTCTAAGGGAGATGAAGCTAACTATGGAAAAATTTTGTGCCATGTCAAGCTTGACAGTTAACATCAACAAGTCCAAAATGTTTTGTGCAGGCCTGGATGTACAAAAATCTAGAGATCTTGCAAGCATTTTCAACCTAAAGATAGGGGAGCTTCAACTTACTTATTTGGGAGTACCCTTATGCAGTGTCAAGGCTTCTCCTAATGACTACAAACCTCTGCTCTCAAAGATCTCAACCAAGATCAATGATTGGGCTTCAAGACACCTTTCTCATGTTGGGAGATATGAGCTTGTTAGAGTTGTACTCTATGGCGTCTTGTAGTTTTGTGCAAAATTTTTGTCTTTCCAAAAAGAGTTGTAAAGGAGATCACTTGCCTACTCGGAAATTATCTCTAGTCAAGAAAAGGAGAAGGAAAAAGAGCCCTCATAGCTTGGCTCAGAGTGTGTAACCTAAGAAGCGAAGGAGGCATTGGGCTAAAAGAAGTATTAGCATGGAACAAAACCAATTTCTCAAAGCTTATCTATGACCTCCTCTCAAATTTTGAAACTGTGTGGCATCACTAGGCACATATAGTCATTTTTGAGAAATTAGTCCTTTTGGGATGTGGAATGCAAGTCTACTTCGAGTGCACTTTGTAAAGCAATCATACTCATAAGAGAAGAGATCAAAGAGAGACATGATCAAGAAGCCAAGCCATCATTATGAGCAGAAATGCTAGATTTGATTGGAAGCTTATTTATGACAACTTCATAATTATGGGCCTAGAAACCAACTCGAATTGCTGCATTTGGGGCAAGATCAACACCCTTAGAGTGTCCTTCACAATTTGGATGATAGCAAGCAATTGAGTCCTCACCAAAGACAAACTCAAAGAAATGGGTATTCTTCAAGATGATAAGTGTGAGTTGTGTACAAACATTGAACAAGAATCATTGGACCATCTATGGTTCAAATGCAAGTTATATAGAGAGGTGCTTAGCAATGTTCTTTCATAGAACATGATTGGAAGAAGGTACAACGGTTTTGATGGCTGGCTAAACGCATTAGAAAGCATGAGCAACAAAAAGAGCTTCATGTTTCATGTTTTGATGACGTGCTTTTGTGTAGTTAGTTATTACATCTGGAGAGCTAGAAATAGCAACGTGTTCAGATTGGAAGATTGTACTAGTGATGAGTCTCTAGCATTGTGATTAGTCATGTTTAAAATTGTGTCAAAGCTAGATGGAAAAAGAGCAATAGAGAGTATAGAAGATGGTGTTCCAAGATAGGAATTTAAAAACCCTTATATCTTATAGTTTGCCTAGAAGACTTTTTTTGTAACTATTTTTACACATGAATGAATTACCCCCCCTTCAATCTAAGTAACCATGCATACTTAGTTGAAATTTTTTATACATGGTCAGTAATAAGACTATGCACATTCAATAATAAAATTATGCATATTCAATAATAAAATTGTGCACAATAAGTTGTAAGTTGTAACATAATCCACGGTTGCATATAATTCGCTTTTTTTCAAATAAAATTTGACTGTGTCATTTCATTTTTTCTATTTTAATACTGTAAAGTTTTAATCCGTCCCATATATTTATTCAAAATTTAACTAAGCGTTTTTAATTCTTTCTACAATAATGATTCTCACATTATTTATTTTCTTATAACTTTCACGTCACACATTTAAAAAAAAAATTGTATTTTTAGGAGATGAATTTTCAAACTCCTTTTTTAGACATACTTTTCACAATCCTTCCTATAGACTAAGAAGATGAATTACGAAACGTACGTGCAACTTCGACATTAATATTTCAAATCGAAACTCCTTCTCAAACTATATGCCTAACTGTGCTAGCTAGATTTTCAAGCACCGAAATGCATCAATGGATTGATATAGTAATTTATAGTTATAGTAATGCATTATATACATTGTATACGTACATATATTTTTGGGTGTCATCCAATAAAAAAAGGGGTTAAGTGTGTAGGCTGTAGCTTGATAGCTCTTCCAGATTTAGGACCTCATCCGCATATATGTGACTACTTTTGCCCTTTCACGGCAGTATCTTATTAATTTTGCTCTAGGATACCATATAATTTTATATTAATAACAATAATAATATTGACAAAAGCAATAACAACATTGTTCCACTATAATTCTGTTGCCGACTTGCCGCAAAATCTAGAAAGTTTTTTTTTATTAGGTAAGAATTAGGACGTATTTCTAAATCAAGGAGGCCACCCTAGAGCATTCTTTCGGATGATAACACTAAGTTCTGACAAGATTCTAATAGTACTGATGGGGAGACTGTGGCCCATTTTGACAATTTTATCGGCCACAGCGTTACGGGTCCTCTTAGAATGAATTAATCAAACCTTCTCGAAACCTTGCATTGAAGCAAGGACATCGGAAAAAATCATCTCTATTTCCAAAGGATAGCATCGACTACCTTGGGCAGCTTGTATGACTGTTGAATTGTACCCTTCGACTTCTATGTTTAAGAGTTTCCATGCATGTTTTTGCTTCCCTGATGGCATCCCTGAGCGCAAGGATTTCTGCTCTCAAGGCCGAACATTTTCCATATTTTTGGACCGACATGATTATCACTTGTCCTTTATGATCTCGTATTACAATGCCCCCAATAGTCTGGCCATTGGTTAATCTGGATCCATCAAAGTATCCTTACTCCGAATATGTTGAAAGGGTATTTTCAATAGACCCAAAAAAATATACAAACATCTAGCACACAAGCAAAGAGGTTGGAGACTATCGAAGCCAAGAATAAGCAACACACCGAAGCACAGGTGCAAAACAAACAAATGGGAAGCGTCTAGTGTTGTAATCGAACCGAGTCGAGCCGATTTTTGAGTTGCTCAAGCTCGGCTCCCAGTTAAAAATAGGCGAGGTCGAGCTTGAACGCGAGCTTGGTTCGAGCTCAAAACCTTTTTTGAGCTTAGTTCGTTTAAATGCCTACCGAGCTCGAGCTTATCTCGCGAGCCTCTCATTTAGGTTTTTCGTGAGACAAATCCGTGAACAACTCGTTTACTTGATCAATTATACAACCAAATAAAACTAAAAATTAAACTACATAGTTTGAGAGAGACTACCAAAACTATGTAATTTAACATAGATTATATATTGTATAATATATTTATATATATATTAGAGCTTATTCATAAATGTATATTATCTAGTTTTTCATGAGCATGTAATCGAGCTTGTTAATGAGCATATAATCAAGTTTACGCATGAACAAACGAGCCGAGTTATCTTGTACTCAAGCGCAGTTCATTTATCTAGCTGAACACAAACAAGATTTAACCGAACTGAATACCGAATTTCTCATGAACGGTTCTATTAATTTACGGAGAAGAAACCAAAGTTCCTCTACTTTATTTCTATTTCTTCAAATGTTTATTTTGGTTCATATCCATGTAAGTGATAATTAATACGAAAAATCCTATGTATCTCGCTAAAAGAGGCGAGGAAAATCCTCGCTGCATACGTGGATGGTAAGCCATCTTATTGACTGATCTCTCCCTTTTTTTAGTCTATTTTTCTTTTCTTTATTTTTTTTCTAAGCCTAAAAAAATGTATTTTTTTCGCGTTTCTGAACTCCATCCAGATCTGGGCAAAATTTTCCACAGAGGTTGATCGATTTTTCACCCCCTTCCAGTCGACGACCGCCATTAGCCGAGCCCCGTCGACGGCCGCAGCCACCGAGAAAGCCCTCGTTGACCGCCTTCTCCACCAGCCCTTCAGGGCCGCCAACCACTTGACGAGCCCCCGTCGACCGCCGCCATCTGAGGAGGAGCCTCGTCGATTGCCGCCGCCATCGAGAGTGCAAATCAAATGGAAAAGGCAAATTTACCTACTAATTTCATATTAGATATGAGAGGAAAACTCTCAAAAAACTTAAACTTGTCGCGTTCTCTCTCGCTCGAACCCTCTCTTCTGGTGGTTTGGTGGCTGCGACCGTCGGCCGGCGGCGGCGGGATCTGCTTCACTTGGTGGAGAAATTCGCCAGTCTATGGAGGAAAGCAAAGTCGACGGATCTGGGAAGACGATAAAAAATGCTTATAATTTATTTTTAGGCTTAGAGAAAAAAATAGAAGAAAAGGGACACGTCAGATGGGGGACCTACCTTCCACGTACACAGCGAGAATTTTCCTCGCCTCTTTAGCGAGACCCTTAGGATTTTCCATAATTAACATTGTTAGATCACCCATTCACTCCCTTCCGACTCTCTTTATAAAGCTTACTATTCGTATTGCGGATATCTCAAAACAAAGGAGACATATATAATTAAAAGGGACAAATTTTTTGTAATTTTATGGATATGTACGTATGTGCTTAGTTGTTTGCATGTAATGATACAACATTCTCTACATCTCCAATAATTGGAACAATGGATTATTATTATAAAACTTTAGTGATAAAAAAATTCAATTGCACCAATAATATTGGCTTCTTAATATTTTATAGTTAATTTTATGGATGTGCGTATTTGTTGCATGAAATATATATAAAAAAATGGAAATGATACAACATTCTCAAAACGTGTAAAGAGGCCAGTGATCTCACAACTCATAGATGACATGACTTGTCCCTGCTCACCAAAATGAGTACACATCAACTGCACATAATTAATATGCTATTCTACTATGCTAGCTAACATGTGTACTACTTTATTTTATTTGTTTTATTACATAGTTTTAATAGCCTATATCTAACTTTTTAATCAATAATTAATTAAAAAATTATATAATACAAATAAAAACAGTGTTTGTCCGTACACAAAAAAGTCCAATGTCACTGCTCTTATAGCCATAGTGGAGCCCCACGATATTGATCATTCTTGATATGGTTTTGACTCCATTTGTAAAGTTACTGTATTGATCGAATTTTACAAAGAAAAAATTATATTTATATTAGATGATAGAAATTAATCTTTGATTTACATCTAACAACTATATAGCCTATAGGCTCCATTTCTACATAGGTTTTGGAAGTTTTTAAATATTTCTATTATTTTAAGCCTAACTTAAATAAATATTCGGTGAAATAATCTTTTTTCGAAGCTACAAATTTTAAGAAGTTTTTGACGAGATTTGGATTCATAAAATAGAAACTTTTACATAGATAACTCTATTGTCCAATTAATATTTTAACTAATATTATTTTTATAATTTTAAAGTAAAATATAGCTAAAAATTTTACAATACTAAACACCAAATACAATTTTAGGTTGTTTTAAAAAAAGAAAATCTACACTTACCAAAAAATATGTATCTATCAAAAAACCTTCTCAGAAACCTTCACCTCTTCAACCTTATTTTGCTGAACGTACCCTTGATCAAAACCCTTTTGAATTAAATTACTCTATTGTCCAATTATAGATCTCATTATAGTTTTTTTATTTGTGTAAACTTAATTTTAAAAATAAAATAGCTTTAGTAAAATGAATTGTAAAAATTGTTGTTGTAAGTAGATTAAAGTAGTGATAAAAAAAATAGACAACTTCTAGTTCTCTAGGGATATTATTGATCTATTTAATTTAATGAATTTCTTAAAACGTGTGTCCCACTTAAGAGGTAAAAAATATATTATACAAAATAATCAATATGTCAATATCAATATATATCTTTTAAATCCGAAGTAATTAATTGTAGTATTGTCATTATATTTTTGTATTCTAGTCCCCATTTTTTAATTATAAATTTTTTATATAACTTTGCTATGCTTAAATAATTTATTATTTTTAATTAATATAATTTTTCTATCCACAAGTATGACAAATATATTTTTTTAATATAATTATAATAATATTTTATCATTTTTTAAGTTAATATAATTTTCTATCAATAAGTATGACAAATATAATTTTTTTGTAATATAATTATAACAAATTATTATAGATCGCTCAATGTACAAATTATCTCATAATATCTTAATTCTATATATTCATAAATTTTATATCCATACGAGTCAAATATAAATTTTTCATTCTCGAGGCACAAATAATTTCATAATTTCTTAATCCTGAATATTAAAAATTAGAGTGAACTATAATTTTTGAATTGTGTTTGTCTTATTAATTAACTATATCATTCTCTATACACAAATGATTTCGTAATTTCATAATCCTAGATACCAATTATGTATAGATATGAGAGAGAGAGAGAGAGAGAGAGAGAGAGAGAGAGAGAGAGAGAGAGAGAGAGAGAGAGAGAGAGAGAGAGAGAGAGATTTTAATAAGGATTTATCTATGTAAAGACAACAAACATGTTAATAGGGTAATGATTCAGGTCAACCCGATGTGTTTCACTTTTAGTCAATCCGGTTTAAGTCTTTATTTAACCCGTTGATGTTCAGGTCAGGTTTCAAAATTAAAATTTTAGGATGCTTCAGGTCGAGTTGATTTGAAAGGTCTTTATTTAACGCATTCTGTAATTGATATTATTTTGTAATATTACAGTTAATGAAATAAAATATAAAATGGAAAAATGCTCCATAGATAGGCAAAACTACATAAACTTAGCCTCTTAATTAAAAAATTATAAAAAAATATTTCTTAACAAGATTAAATTTTACTTTTTTAATAAGGTTAGTAAAAAAAATTAAAATGTAAAATATTATATTACTTTTGGAAATAGTTGCAGAAAATAGCTTTAACATGTACAACGATGCTTATTTTTTCATATAAGTAACTGAGTACTTATAACTTATAAGCAACCAAATGAGTGTTGTCGAACAGAACCCTAGTGTTACAATAAACTGTCACAACTATAAGATGAACTAGAACACTAACTCGCCAATTAGATGGAGTAAAGTTTATATTCTATATTCTATACTTTTTTATCTTTCAAATATTTAGATATTTAATATGTGTTAAATATACTAAATAATTTCTGTAGTGCCAAATTTTTTTAGGGTAATTACGTACTAAGGTTTTCTGAAAGTAGAATGAATTACCTCTTTATTGATGGGAGATCCCCTTTAAATAGAGTTTACAAGGAATATCTCCTTGAATAATTATTATCCTTTCGTGGAGAAAAAGCTATCTTTCTAGATATTATCTACTCTAAATAATTAAATATAGAGGGTATATAAATTAAATAAAAAAATAAATGGTCCCACAATTGCCCCCTTAAACGGTCGAGCGTGTTAGCAAGTCGGGGGTTTGAGCTGTGTCCGATGTGTATCCTTGCGCTTGTCTTCTTTTAGCCTTGCGTGTGTCCCATATTCTCTTGGTTGTTGGGCGGGTTTGGTTGGCGTTTAATGCTCAGAGAGGTGTCCCGCGACATAGTTTGGTCGTTGGGCGGGCCTCCATGTTTAACTCTCAAGGAGGTGTCTTGCGACATAGTTGGTCGCTGGGCGGACCTACTTGGATTTTAACGCTCAGGGAGGCATCTCGCGACATAATTGATCATTGGGCGAGCCTGCCTCGCGTTTAACGCTCGGGGAAGTGTCCCGCGACATAGTTGGTTGCTGGGCGGGCCCGCATGGCGTTTAATGCTCAGGGTGGTGTCCCGCGACATAGTTGGATGCTGGGCCGGTCTGCCTGGCGTTTAACGCTCAGGGAGGTGTCCCGCGACATAGTTTATTGTTGGGCAAGTCTGCTTGGCATTTAACGCTCTGGGAGGTGTCCCGCGACATAGTTGGTCGCTGGACGGGCCTGCGTGGCGTTTAACGCTCAGGTAGGTGTCCCGCGGCATGGTTGGTCACTGGACGGGCTTGCCTGGCATTTAATGCTCAGGGAGGTGTCTCGCGAAATAGTTTTGATTGTTGTTTTACTTGGTAGAAGATTCTTGCTTGCTAGTCGATTCTCATTTGATAGTTGATTCCGTTTTGATAGTCGATTCCTATATATTGATGTTCATTTTCAGGTGCAAAAACGGGCCAAACTTAATTTATTGGAATCAAAGTCCTTTAATAACTAGAAAAAATAAAATTTCCTATTGAAGGGGAGGCCACATTAAAACCTTTCTGCGGGAAAACCCATAGGACAAAACCCGGTGATGAGGAAAGAGCACCATCCTTTTACAAAATTAATGATGTAATCCTATCTTGTCCTAGAAGGGGCTTTTCAACCGTGATGTGTTGATTTGCTCCTTTGAGGATTGTGATGACGTTTCTCCTTTGATTGATGTCTTCTATAATTGTTGGAGGATCCTCTTCTCGTGTGGTCAATGTTTTCTCTGCGTTCTCTAGGTTCTTCGTGTGTCGACCATGGGAGCTTGGCATGCTGATGAGTGACGCGGCATCTCGTATGCCCGAGCTTGCGGCTACGAGTCTGGGCTCGCTGCCTCCTTGGATTGCACTTGTCGTTCTCAGTCCAGTCCGGGTTAATGTCCGATTGCTTTTCTCGCACTCGTGCCTCTTGAGTGTCGTCCGATCTTAAGTTGGGTTGCTTCCTTAGTTTGTTGGTTTCCCCGAACATGATAGCGATCTCTCTCTTCATTGTAGCTCTGCTCTCAAATGAGTAATATTTGAGGGGGCTTTCACTTTGGAGTTTTTAGTGTAGTCTTTGAGTAATACTTGAACCGTGCTTCTAGGTGGTGACAGTCTACCCTAATAACATGCTCATTGTTATTTAAGGCTTAGATTAGATCCCTGACCAATTCCCGATTGCAGTCGTCTTGATCTTCTTTGTGTGTTATGTCTCTCTCGCTATTTTTAGACGATTTTGGGAGTGGCTGATCCTGAGGTGGTTTTTCGTCTTCTGAGCTTGTGAATTTGTAATCCTTGTCAACCTTCTCGTCTTTCTTGTTCGCCAAGTTGGCTTCTTTGTCTCCCTTTTTGGACGTGAAGTGGTCTTTTTGAACGATCCTAATCCTCTTTCTCTAGGCACTCACATGTATTGCTAGTCTTTTACCTACCTAGGTAAGGCGAGCACAACATCGGAATTTTGCTGTTGTATGAAGTCCCATCTTTCGTCGGCGAGCTCTCTCTTCGTCTTTCCACGCTTTTCGTATTGTGCAATCACGGGAAGACCTTCACCCTTTTTCTAAATATCTGCTACTTTGCTAACTCGGGTAGCCTCATATTTGCCTTTCTCAAATGCATCTTTTATTTCAAGACGATGTCGCGATCCCTTTACGTTGATTAGGAGCTGAGTTGGATTGGATTGAGTCGTATCTGGTCGAGGTCGTGGTAGAGTTTGCTTATGAAGATTCCTCATCTAGGTGGGGGCAACGCCGGGGAGGTTTATTTTGCACTCCCAAATGGAGATGACTTGTTCTTCTTGTATACCCATAGTGATGCGTTCTGTAGTGCTTGGCTCACCCCTCCCGTCCTATTTTTAGCTTCTGTTTGTCTTTAGTTGTCTTTCTTGCTTGTGAGGACCTTTTCTTGTCTTCACTCTCTCGGTGGCTTGTCCGTATGCCGATTGTTTCGACCTCTCGATTTACCAGACATGTTCGGTACATCGAATTCCTTTCCTTATCAAAAAAATGTTGATAGAAATCAACTCAAAGAGGATGAGACATTTATTGATCACTAAGAATAACTCTACTAGTTGTTAAGATAAAATTATAATTATTAGCTTAAGTATTATCAAAGATGATATTTTTATCGCTAATCGTCACACTATTTCTTGTTTAGCGTTAATGCTCCTCTTAGTCAATCTCACTAAATCATAAATAATAACATCAATAATCTTTACTTCCTTCGTTAAAAAATATTTGTCATTCTAACTTGATTTATTTATTTAATAATTTGACATATTTTACCATATTGTTTTCCGATATTATCATCATTAATTAAAAATAATTGCATAAATATATAGTAGAAGGTGAAAGTTCTTTATAAAATTGTGGATATTTGAGTTAACTTTTACGACTTCTTAATTTTTGAGAGAGATTCTAAAACGTCATGTATTTTTGAAATAAAAGTAGCATTTAACAATGACGGTCTTTCTAACCTATGCCCTTAGGGCATAGGATAAGCATACCGATTTTGGAAACTAAAATCCTAAAAGGAAATACCTAAACCCTTAGCAAAAAAGATTTAATTCACTAAATAAATAAAAATGACAAATCTTTTCAAAACAAGATGTTTATCCTATGCCTTAAGGACATAGGTTAGAAAATCCGTAACAACGATTAATTAGGCCAATTATCACTGTCTACCCTATAATTCGAACTATTTACCGCAATTTAAAAAGTTCACCATTTTTCGCAAATATGACAATTACATAGTTATTTGCTGCAATTTTCCCCCTTTTAGCTCAAACACAAGACATATTTTTCTTTTTTTTTCTTTTTTTTTGATCCGGTAAGATTTAGGATAGCCCAAGTACCACTTGGACTAGCCTAGAGCACCCTTGAACGGGTGAGAACTGATACAGTTTTAGAGAAATTAAAGTTTTTGATTTCGTCACCGGTGGGTGTCGAACCTGTGACCTCGGGGTTCTTTCCCCAAAGTCTAACCGGCCCGACTGGGCTCCTCACCCTCAAACACAAGACATATAATTGAGGCTGGTAATTACAAAAAGTTACTAGTATAATATTAAAAAAATTAAATACTACGGAGTACAAAAAAAAAAAACTGAAAAAGAGAAGAGAATAAATGGGAAAGGGGAAAACTGAAATGGAGTGTAACTGTAGCCGACATGGGTGGCAGGCATGCACGTGGAGGCGCGGGCCCCACTTCATGTCAATCAAACGTCCCATCAGATTGACTGTAGATCGCGCGATTCTCGTACACTCTGCCTTTTCGTCTCTCTCATTTTATATTATTATTATTATTATTCTATTATTCTATTCCGTTAAAATACAATTCTCTTCTTTATTTTATTATTCACAATAAGTGTGTTCTAACTTGTAACTCAATTTCTAGCCACAGCTTATTAAATTAGTCAAAACTTGCTAGCTATATAGTATAGGTAATCCAGATTTAATCGATTCGTTATGAAATCCAGACTAATAAGTTAAAATTATGAAAGATTGAAATTGCCGAAAGGTTTGGGTCTAGTAGTTTTTGTGAATTAATTATGACAAGTTTCGCTATCTTTGGGACCAATCAATCTTTCTACACTGTGTAGTGTAGGATATGTATATCTTGACAGTTACTACATTTATGATTGACCATCCAAAATTTCTACATGGAGATTAATACTAACAAAATATGTATATTTAATGTTTTTACAATTTTTTTTTCCACCAAAGAAAAAAATGTTTTTACAATTTTCAGTTTTTAACATCATTTTTGGTTTAAGCATAAGAAAATGGAATTTTCTAATTGTACTATAAAAGTAGATCTATCAAAAGATGACTCGACTCGTAAACTCGACCCGAACCAAAGAAAATTTTAGAGTCAAGACTAAAAATTTTGAACCCAAAATCCAAAATAAACCGAACCCGTTAGACGCAAAACCCATTGGGTTAACCCATTTAGTATTTTTATAAAATGTATACAATTTATTTTGAAACTTATAATATATTTTATTATTAAAATAATATTTTCTTATGACTACTAAAATAATAATTTTAAATGAAAAAATAATATTTAATATTTAATAATAAAATATATTATATTTTACAAAATAAATTTTATATATTCTGCAAATAGAATAAATCGGGTCAACCCAATAGGTTCCGGACCTTATCGTGTTCGGATCTCTCTTTGACCCAATGATTTTCGGGTTGGATTTCAACCCTACAATTTTGGGTCGAGTCGGCTTGTCAGGTCGGGTCAAATTTTGACACCTCTAATAAAAACACATTATAGAGATTTTTTAATTCAACAAAAATATTAATTGAAGTCACTTAATTTTACTTAAATATCCTTTGGTAATTAGTTTGCTTAGTTTTGCTTTTAGAATATTAAGAGAATAAAATTCGCCTTTTAAGATATTTTTAAGGATAAAATTGAAAAAAAAAAGAAAAATATATAAAATGACATATATTGTTGAATAAAAAAAATTTCTAGAATGAAAAGTATTTCGAAACTGAGAGAGTATAAGATTTTGTTTATGAGCTTATTATTTTCTTTTTAAGGTTTAATTTCGAAAATTAAATTTTTATAATGTGCTTTTAATACTTATTATAGGAAAATTGTAAGAAATTTGATCGTGTAAAAATGTAGGAAAATTGATCCTGTGAGAATGGTCTAAATCACTAAATGTTAGATATATACTGTATAATCTTAGTTTTTATTTACAAAATGTGTGCATGAATTTTAAAGTGTGCATTATGGATATACACATTTGTCTAAATGTTCGATAAATTAGTACATGATTAATTTGTAAATTTTATATACATGCATATATATATGACTTTTGGAGTCGATAAATATGCATAATTATTAGCCTAAATGAATTTGTAGCAATTGCACTTTTGTGTGTTTTTTCAAACAAAACATGATCGAGACTGCCTATTTTTACCGAAAATTTCCTAATTCAATTGAAGGGGTGTTCTAAATCTTTAGTTTTATAATATCAGACTATTCCCCGCCCGAGCTGTACCCTAGATATAAAAGCATAATTCATTTAACCAAGAGCTTTCACAAACTTCAAATTTCTCAGGTACTCATGCATCGTATATAGAATATGAATTATTATGTGCATGTTAAACTTTATAGCAACAAACAGTAAAAGCACTAGAAATAACTATAGCCCAATTATTAAATAATGTTCATTCCAAGTAGTATAGTAGTAGCAAAGCTTTGAAAAGAGAAATAAAGAAACAACGGAGTACATGCAGGAAATTAACAGGAAAAGGGTAAAAAAAAATGGAGATGATGTGCTATATCGATCGATCGATCGATCAGAAAGATTCTTTGAAAGAGAGAAATAAAGACAGGCAAATTGAAGAGACAATTCAAGTCTCTACAGAAATTCTCTACCGTGCATCATCGATCGAGTGCCCTACCATTACCATTATAACTCAAAATTTAAATTGCTTTTATAAATTTATTTCTTTTAATTTCCTAAGTCAAATTCAAAATTTTCATGGACAAATTCGTCCTTTGAACATATGAAATATATGTACAAAATCACAGATGTACACGTTTTTAGATAGGATCACTGTTCTAAAAAACCCTTCTAGGCCCCGTCTAGGCTCCGCCTAGGCGCTGGAAGGTCCTAGCCCGCCTAGCCATCCAGACCGTCTAGGCACCCGTCTAGGATCGCCTAGACAACCGTTCAAGCCGTCTAGGCGCTAGGTGGTCCCTCTTCGCCCAGGGTCCGCCTAACGTTTTTTACAACATTGGATAGGATCAATTGTTGGTGTCTAACTAGTGACATGAGCTTATGAATACAAAATACCACATAAAATAGCACATTTTTCAGTTGGTTTCGTTCCATGATACCACAAAATTCAATGACTTATTAAGATTTGGAATCAAAACGAAATGTCAAAAGTTTTAAAATTATTTTTAAAAATTTATAATCAACAATAGACCTCAAATTTCGTTTGGTATGCAAAAGGATGCCTACAAAAACACTTAAACACACTTAAAGTTTTCCTAGTCTCTTTAAGCTGTAATTTTACGAATATTTATCCTTTTTAAGCTGTAATTTTGTTTATCTGTTAAGATATTTTGGACAAAATATACCAAATTTACATTGCATTTAATTAATTGAGTTTAGACTCTTCGTGCAATAACCGTGCAAACTTAAACATGACTCAGTCATAAGGAAGCTAATAAGAATCCTGATCAGATTGATTTTAATGATCATACGATCCATAATTAACGAAACGATTTATGATCCTAAGTAGAATCTTATTAGGACATGATTTTACATGATTTCAAATACAGTCCTCATCTGATCTCGATTTACATACGATTTTAGCAACTATGTATGTGATTCCAACAATCCTACAATCGATTCTTACAATACTACAAAATGACTATTATAAGTATATATTATTAATATTTCATGGTTTACGTCTCATTTTCACTAAATTAGTTACTTTGTTTATCTTACAACATATTTGCTTATCAAACTAAAGATGTTTATTGTTAGTGAATAAAAATTCGCCTTTAATGCACTGGTTGATTACTCCTTTCTTCACCTTTCTTTCCAACTGCCTCTTTAACCTAGAACCTGCAAAATAATGGACATATGGGGCGGAGATCCCCTAATACACCTCTGATGCCTAAGTTAGAAGAGCAATTGTTGATTGAACGTCGAGGTAAAGGACAAGACTTGTGTGCGAGCTAAGCGAATATGAGGTGCTCATCATACATGTCTGTATAATGTAGGAGAGAGGGTAGTGGATTAGTCGACGGGTTCCCCTAACGTGAGTGCGTATTCGTATATCCATGAGCGACTATCATGGTATCTTTTGCTCTTCTAGTACGTGCATATGTAGAGATCCGTCAATGCGATGAATTAATATTGCGCTCTTTTTTTATACAAGACTCAAACTAATGCAAAACCTGACTTTTATTAAAAATAAACAGAATGACATGATCTTAAGGACTGAACTAATGAATGACAAGTAAAAATCTAAGGGCCTCATCAAAACAACGTGGGAAAAAGAGTGCCCTAATTATATGCATTTCCTAATCCCGAGATCCCTGCGTTGGGGAATACGGGTAGCCGCGATCGCACCCGCGCGGGCTGTGACTCTTCTCATGAGGAGGACTGCTCTCGGATTCAAGTCCGCGGTTGCATCCAGAGGGTCCGCGGTCGCGGCTCACTTTTCCACGGTCGCGATTTTGCCTCAAAGAAGGAGCG
Source organism: Fallopia convolvulus (assembly GCA_964016875.1). Classification (NCBI taxonomy): domain Eukaryota; kingdom Viridiplantae; phylum Streptophyta; class Magnoliopsida; order Caryophyllales; family Polygonaceae; genus Fallopia; species Fallopia convolvulus. The sequence goes on from OZ024723.1 coordinate 4,944,477, forward strand.
ATGCTCTTTGGACCAGATTTGCGGTCGCGACACTCTCCACAATCGCAATTACGCTCCCTGTCCTTACTTATCGACTCGTCTTCATTCCCGTATGTTGCTGAGATTGTTTGGAAGTCCTCAATTTGCTTCCTTCTCGGCTCTTCGCTATCTCTTGGTTCATTTTTCTCAATGTACTCGCGCAAGTACCCTTCTTTAACCAAACCTTCAAGGCATTCCTTAAAGGACTTACAATCTTCAGTCATGTGCCCTCGTACACTATGGTACATACAATATTTTCGGCTCCGGGGATCATCTTTGGGACATTCATCTTGTGGAGGATAGTGAAAATAATTCTCATGCTTGATGTGCGGTAGAATTCTGTAGATTGGAACGTTGAAGGTGGTGTAAACCGCTCTAGCTTGATCCCCTGATGAGTGCGCTTTTTATCTGAAGTTCCTGTTTGAAGGACGGTGCGTGCGACTTTCGAGGTGGAGAGGGCGAATTCCCTCTTATCTTGTAGCTAGCCTCCTCTAAGCGCACATACTGGTGAATACGCTCTTGAAGCTCAGTAATGGTGAAAGTGAGATGAAGTGTCAAGTCTTCCCTTGACTTGCTATCAAATGGGCTTGCCCTCTTAAAGGCGGTAATAACAGTCTTCTCATCACACCCATCAATCTCAGCATAACACTCCATGAAACGGTTGAAGAAGCGGCACAAGCTTTCACTTTTCTCCTTTCTTAGGCCGAAGAGTGTATCTAGAGACACTTCATCCCGACTGTTAGCTATGTAGTGCCTTACAAATTCAGTGACAAGTTGATCTCAAGACCCGATTGATCCTGGTTTCAAACTCTAGAACCACTTCAAGAATTTTCGTCAAGGCTACCCGGAAACATCTTGCACATTGTGGCATCCTCAGTTACCCATAGTGCCATCTTGTGAGAAAAAGTGACTATGTGGTTTACGGGGTCCGAATGCCTGTCATAAAGGGTGAATGATGGAGAAGAAAACTTTGTCGGAGGCTTAGCGCGTTGATTACTTCTATGGAATGGCGTCGATGTCACCATAGCCAATTTGTGCTCTGGTTGCTCTTTAGTCGATTGCAAGGTCCTACCATGTGCTCTTGAAAGATCAAGCAACCTCCTTTCAGTGCGTCTTAGAACCCGATCTTCTCCTTCACGCCTTTTATTTATCTCACTCCAACGTCGACTCTTCTTCTTACTGCCCTGGCCGTGGGTTGACTCGGGATTTTCAAACGGGTCATATCGATCCTCGTCTTGCTCATGCGATTTCTCGCAATGATCGCCTTGGCCGCGGTAGCCACCAGACCTTCCGCGGTCGCGACCGAACATTCCGCAATCACATCTATGGCCTCCACGCCCGCGACGATCTTCGTGGTCGCCAGAAGTCTCCGAGTCGCCCGAGGTCGAGTCGCCAAACTGAGGGTGGTCCGCGGCTCGGGACCTCTTATGCGGGGGCGACTCATGATTCTTGTCTCTTCGTCGACTTCTAGGCGCTCTACGATCGCTTTCGTAATCAACTTGCATCTCTTTTGATTCGTTAGTGCTTATCGGTTCAGGACCACGCGGTTATCGATGAATTCGATAATGCTAGCTAGCAAACAATCGATTAGTCCTTTCGATCGCTGATGGAGCGTTTGCCCTGAACTTTATCCAAGGTGTTTTTCAAGTTAGCGATCTCTTCTAAGGCTTGGTCCAAGAGGGACTCAGCATGGGCACACTTAGTTTGGATTTTCTCGTTCTCTCTTAAGGCAGAGGCTAAATCATGGGTGATCTCATCTTCCTCTCCATTCTCAGCGGTGGTTGATGCCACATTCCTGCCGTTTGGCCTAGATGCCAAAGATATGCGAGTGTCACGGGATTAGACCCGCCATGGCTCGATTGACCATGCTCATAATGCAGACTAATAGAATTAGGGTTTTGCTCACGGATCTGCGATATCGCGGGCTTGGATATGCACAATTTTGCTCATCCGCGATCGCGAGTCTCTTTTCTACGGTCGCGGTTCGCTTGCTGTGGTCGCGGCTCACCAGGCCGCGGTCTCAGTTCTGTTTTGTGACTGTGGTTGCTCATCTTGATTCGTGTGATGGCCCACAACCCTGTAGATTTCAATTGCTTTCGCATTCAGCGATACGCATCGCTGAGACCCAAACTCGATCAATTTTATGAGATTCAGACCTTATAGTGTTACGATAGTCGATTCCGTCGCTTGACTCGAATCTCTAACAGTTTGTGCGATGAACAACCGTGCTTGCGAGAGGGGTCGGGTCACAGTTCAAGTCGTCTTCGAGCAAGGCGCCTTGCTCGGTTCGTTCCAAGGTCTGATCTTTCGAGCGAATATCGGAATTTGCTTGATCAATACACATCAGGGCTTGATCCTCCGAGCGAATATCGCGGGTGGTTGGTTCGCGGTCGCGGGTCTCTATTCCATGTATGGTCGCGGGTCTCCGTTCCACGGTCGCGGACCTGCTCGCTGAGGGCATCACGCTCGATTTTGCTTTGCACTGTTGCTGCACGGTTACGAAAAACCACTTCTTGATCTTCTATCGATTCCAACACCACATTTGCGTGGATCGAGTACTCATCTCCCACAAACGACGCCAACTATTAGTGCACAAAAATTCGCCTTTAATGCACTGGTTGATTACTCTCCCTTCTTCACCTTCCGTTCCAACTACCTCTTTAACCTAAAACATGCAAAACAATGGACAAAGGGGGCGTGGACCCCCTAATCCACCTCTGATGCCTAAGTCAGAAGAGCCTAATCCACCTCTGATGCCTAAGTCAGAATAGAAATTGTCGATTGAATGCCGAGGTGCTCGTTATTCCTATGCTAGAGAAGAGAACCACCATCACCATCAATGATATGCTGTTGCTTGACAAGTTTCTTACTAGAGAAAAGATTGACCTCCCATAGATCATGATGCCTATATGGCCAAGTGTGCAGGAAAGACTCATGGATTGTCGTATCCAAAATTCATCTACAGTCCATAAAGGTCTATAAGCTTGTTAAGGAAGAGGAGTTTGGCTTTCCCTTGGATATGAGAAATATCTCAATGAGGAAGGTCTATAAGTCTGAATAATAATAATAATCAGTTCCACAAGCTAGAATAGGTAACAATAAGAAACAATGGTATGATAACAATAATCAAGGTTATAGCAGGACTTATCAGAACAAGAGAAACAAGTCTCATAACCTAAACAAGAAACAAGTGAATAAAATAGGAAAAAGCAATGTTAAAAATTCTCAAGATTCTACTAATGCTACTTCTAGTTCTAATGGTTCTAAGAAGCGTACAATCTTGCAATCATAGATATATTATCCTATTTACTTTACTAACCAACTCGGGAAACCTAAGCAGATCTGAGTTATTAAAACTTGATTCTCTCCAATGTAGGATGAAGTGAGAGGGAACAACCACTAGATCCTTGATAGTGGATTTCTTGTAAACATGATGGGAAACGAGAATTTTTTTTTCTTCACTTCAAAATGGGATTGGATGAAGCATTTCCTTTAGCAGTAAGAAACAAGGAGAAATCATAGCAATAGGTGATGTAAATTTGAATAAAAGAGTGAAAGTGAAAGATTTTAGTCTGGTCAACAACCTTAGGTACAATCTTCTAAGTATAGAACAAATTTATGACCGAGGTAGTAATGAGGTATCATTTATCTTAGATCGTTGTGTGATAAAATACAGAGAAACAAATCAAGTGGTCTTGAAGGGAAAGAGGCGCAACATATGCTTTGTCGAATCATGTTTCCAACCATAAGGGTGTTTATGCTTGGCAATCATTTTCGATGAGATGGATCATTGGCACAAGAGAATATGGCATGCAAACTTGCGAGGAATGCACAAGTTATACTCTCAAAACTTGTGGAAGGATGACGTGACCTTGCCTAGGCCCGAACCCGATCTCAGCCAACGCAAGACTCCCTAGGCCTTGGCGACCCCTTGGCGTACGTAGGACTTAGTCAATTATGATATATTTATGCATTTTCTGTTTTAGCCTTTACGTTTCCGTCTTTACTATTTTGGGTGTTTGTTCTCTTATGCTTAAGAGACCGGCCCAATAAGCTAGAACAAGGCCCATTAGGGTTTAGCATGCACCTTTTTATTATTAATAGTTGCTATTTAGGTTTTTAGGCTTTTCGGATTTGGCCCAATCCACTATCTTTTATGTTCTAGGGTTTCGAGTCGCCTCCTCTATATAAGGGGCACTCTAGACTTCTTATTTCACACGTCAAGTTTAATCTAATGTCTGATTTAGAGTCGACAGTTCTTCCTCCCTTTGGGTTAGACATCAACCCTATCTTCGATCCTCTTGCCCTCTCATCGTTCCTCCTTTGGATCGACATTTTTATCTTTAGCCTTGCCCCACCCTCATCCATATGAGCATTAGAGGCTCACGAGATCGTAACGTTGGTCTCGTACTTTTCCCGATTACGATATTTCGGAGAAGATTCGGGCATCTCAAGCCTAGATCAGCCCCTAGCAACCCGAACCCAAGTAGGGTCGCATCAATCGGTATCAAAGCACAAATGACTCGAATGGTCCCTTCTCCAACTTGTAAGACTCACCATCGAGTCCCCGTGGGTGCCATCACGACGCACCTCCAAAATGAATATCCAATTTCTCGCACCAGCCTTGCCAGGTTTGACATTGTTGCCCTCAACGATGTCGGTGGATTGAAACCCTACTCGGACACTGGCACGATCATCCCGCTACAGGGACACACCCGCAGAAGCGAGATGCTGGCCCTCTACCATGCCAGATCTTTGGCCTTGCTAGCTTGTGCCGCGTTCCAAGGAGCAAAAAATCCTAGGCAATCAAATTCGAGATTCTCTCCGATTTGGTTGTGCTATTTCGATACCATATATTTTATTTGTGTTTATTTTGTTTGATTTTATTTCCATTTTGTAAAGATCTTGTTTATAAAAAGATCTCCTTTTTATTTTATGTTATTTAGTTTCTATTTTGTAAGATATCTTGTTTGTAAAAGATCTCTTAGTAGTTATTAGTTGCCGAAATTACAAAAAAAAAGATTCGGCTAATGTAAAAAAAATAAACAGGCTGAGCCATTTCTTGGACCATGGGCTTGGAAATTTGGGATGACTCGAACTATTGGGATCGATCACCAGGACGACCAAAAGTTCAAATTCGGCATGACCCCGATTGGATCCCACCATCCCGCCTTCCCCGAAATAGGGCATAGTACTATGGTGAGTCTCCAAAACCCCGACATTGCTCCTACTACAAGGGAGATTGGAGTCTGCCTCCCTGTCGCACACAACCATCATCCAAGAGTCCCGCAAGCCACGTTGGAGTCCGCGACGAGGACGCCTGCGCCAAACGTCCTACTTCGGCGCACCTTGCGCCAAGTCCGAAATCCTCAGTCGAGTTTGTTGAAACTGAGCATCCAACCCATTTAGATCCCTGAGATGTGCGGATTGCCGAGTTGGAGTGGTTTATAACCGAGGCCAGAATCACTACAATGGAGCTCGAGGTCGCTGAGCTCTTGGTGTACGCCGAGACCGTGCCGGTCCTTGCGTCCCAACCTGAGTCTGTGAGGACACCATCTCTGTCAGTGGCGTCCGTGCCTAGTTAGAGATTTTAAACCTTTGTGGCACCCCAACACACATATCCGAGCCTCCCTCTTGAGACCAAAGACTCGTCGCAGCCGCTACAAGCTTTGGCGCCTTCCTTGGACTTGTCTTCGTTGCAGGCCCTGCAACTTACCGTGCCTTTACTTTTTCTATCCGACGCTGAGCTTGAGGTCAAATACATATTGATTTTCGACAAGACCGAGGTCGATGACAATGTCCAATTCTTTGCTAATTCGGTCGCCCTTCTCCACACTACCTTGAAGCGAAGACGTTTCGAATCGAAGGGAGGGAGACTGATGCGACCTTGCCTAGGGTTGAACCCGATCTCAAACAACCAAATACTTCCTAGGCTATACTTATGTATTTTCAGTTTTAGCATTTACGTTTTCGTCTTTACTATTTTGGTTATGTGTTCTCTTATGCTTAAGAGGTCAACCCAATAAGCTAGAACAAGGCTCATTAGGCCATTAGGGTTTAACTTGCACCTTTATTTTATTAATAGTTGCTATTTTAGGTTTTTAGGCTTTTTCGGATGTGGTCCTAGATTGCAGGCTTGGCCCAATCCGCTATCTTTTATATTCTAGGATTTGTAGTCGCCTCCTCTATATAAGGGGCACTCGAGACTCCTTATTTCTCACATCAAGTTTAATCCGAAGTCTGAGTTAGAATCAAGAGTTCCTCCTCCCTTTAGGTATGACGTCAACTCTCTCTTTGACCCCATTTCCCTCTCGTTGTTCCTCCCTTGGATCGACATTCTTATAAATTTGAATTTGGAACAGGACAAAAACTTGGTGCAATACGGTTAGATCATGGAAAGGAGTTTGAGAACAACATGTTTCTTGATTTCTGTGGGGAACATGGTGTGTCTCACAATTTCTTCTTGCCTAGGACTCCTCTGCAAAATGGTGTGATTGAAAGGAAGAACAAAACTTTGGAAAATATGGCACACACTATGATGTTTGCAAGAAACTTGACTCGTTGCTTCTGGGCCGAGGCTATCAGTACTACTTGCTACATCATGAATCATGCAATTATTCAATGTTCTCTTCTTAAAACTCCTTGTGAACTATTGAGAGGTCCAAAACCTAATATTTCCCATTCAAGAGTGTTTGGATGCAGGTGCTTCATTCATAATAATGGAAAGGATGATCTTGACAAATTTGATCCAAGGATTGACAAAGGCATCTTTGTGGGATATGCATTCAACATCAAGGCGTACAAAGTATTCAATAAGAAAACCAAGAAGTTTGAGGAAAGTATTCATGTTGTCTTTGATGAGTCAAAATCTGGTGGGAACCACTTTAGAGATGGCATAGTCTTGGATATGCAAAAGGAAGATTAGATGATGATAACTCTCCGGTTTCCCCCATCCTCAACTTGGGAAATGATGATCCTCCACATTATGCAAACAATAAAGAAGATCACACAATGAGTATTGATGAGGCTGAAGCGGGGGACAATTACCAGACCCATCACATGTGAAAGACTCATCAAATGAGACAACAAGGGAACATGAATAAGAGGAGTCCAATATCGATTCTTCTAATGTCGAAGTGAGGAACTATCATTAGAAGAAGGATCATCTTGTTGAAAACATTGTCACTTCATATGGAAAAGTTGTGCAAACTCAAGTCGAAGTAAGGAACTATCATCAGAAGAAGGATCATTTTGTTGACAACATCATCACTCTAAATGGAAAAGGTGTGCAAACTCATTCCTCTCTTAAGAATTTTTGTATGTTCAATGCATTTATCTCTGTTGCACAACCTAAAATTGTGATTGAAGCACTTAGTTACCCAAATTGGATAGTTTCCATGCGAGAGAAACTATATTAGTTTGAGAGGAACAAGATATGAAGACTAGCTCCCAAGCCAAAGCATAAGAGGGCTATAGGAATGAAGTGGGTGTTCAAGAATAAGTTCGATGACACTGGAGTTGTCTTAAGGAATAAGGTGAGACTTGTAGGAATAGGGTACAATCAACAAGAAGGCATTGATTATAATGAAACATATGCACCTATTGTAAGAATTGAAGCTATCTGACTTCTCATCGCCTATGTTGCTCACAAAGGATTCAAGTTATATGAAATAAATGTGTAGACAACTTTCATGAATGGGTACCTACAAGAAGAGGTGTATGTTCAACAACCTTGAAGAGGTGTATCTTCTTGCATAGTACAAACCCAATATGGATCCTTGAATGCTTGATCCACATTCTTGGGTTCCAAGATAGTGAGAAATGCGTTGAATGCATAGAAATTCTAAAGTGAAGAGCGTGTTTGAACCCCTTTTGAAAAATCAGAGATAATGTTGGTTACCGGATGAGCATCTTTCTGCTGATAGTTCAACTGAAGCTGAGTGAAGTCGACAACCTCACTATCACCATGTTGCACAGAGTTGGGGTTATCATTCTCAGCTCGTTCTTCACTTTAATCAGATTCAACATCATCAAAATCTTCATTTTCTCCCGCCTCTTACAAAGTTGGCATATGAGAATCATCCGGGTCAACCACCTGTTCTGGGTCGACAACCTTTGGATCTTGAACAATTTCCACAATGCGAACTTCTGTCTCATCACAAAGATGAAAACCTAGATCACCTTCATCTTCGTCTTCAATAGAGCTTCCTCCCATTTTGTTTTCATCAAACACAACGTGGATGCTTTCTTCCACTTTCCTAGTTCGCTTGTTGAAGACTCTATAGGCTTTGCTATGCTGAGAATAGCCTACAAAAGTCCCTTCATCACTTCTAGCATCCATCTTACCCAGATTGTCTTTGCCATTATTATATACGAAACATCTACAACCAAACGTACGCAAGTGGGCGACATTCGATTTTCTTCCTCTCAAAAGCTCATATGATGTCGCACCATAGCTATGTTTAATACATAACAAGCGGCATTGATGGCTTCTCCTCAGAAATTCCTTGGTAGGCCACTCAAGATCAACAAGATCCTCGACATGTCCTCAAAAGTTCGATTCTTTCTCTCAACTACACCGTTCTATTGAGGAGTCCTCGAGGCTAAAAAGTTGTGACCTACACCATTTTCCTTGCAAAAGTCCAGGAACTGAGCATTTTCAAATTCTGTGCCATGATCTGATCAGATTGAAACCAAAGATACTCCAAGCACCTTTTCTGTTAACTTCCTCCGTGTACTGAATTCTTCGAATACCTGGTCTTTAGAAGACAAGAAAAATACCCAAGTATATCGTGAAAAGTCATCAACAATGACATACACATATCTACTAAATCCTCGACTTCTCACTCGCATAAGTCCACAAAGATCCATATGAATTAACTCTAAGGTTTTAGATGAACTTACCTCCTTTTTAGGTTTGAATGAAGATCTAACCTATTTCCCCTTCACACATGCTTCATAAATTTCATACTTGCTTGGATCAATCTTAGGTAACCCACGTACCAAATCCTGTTTGTAAAGTTTGTTGATAAGTTGTAGACTAGCATGACCAAATCTATTATGCCAAAGGTTGGCAACGTCTTCTATCACTTGAAAACAGAACTTTTCTTCAGGTAAGAGCAATGGAACAACTTTGTAAAGATTGTTCTCACACGTTCCCTTCAAAAGAGTCTTACCTGAGATTGCATCAATTACTTGACATCCATGTGAGTCAAAAATAACTTGATAGAGATTGTTAGAACACATTTGCGAAACACTTAGGAGATTGTATCTAAGACCTTTGACATAACTGACATTGTTGACACAAAAGTTCTTAGAAATTCTTACCTTTCCAATACCCATTACTTGTCCCTTACTATTGTTACCGAAGGTGATGTTGCTACCTTCTTGTTGTTAAAGTGAGATGAATGACTCAAAGCTTCCCGTCATATGAGTTGAACATGCACTATCAAAGAACCAGGGACCACTTTCTCTCACTTCATTCTGCAAGGTAAAAGTGAGTTTTTACAAACCAGAGTTGTTTGACAACTCTTATGGGTTGGGCAACATGGTGATTTTCAAAACATCTTTCATTATAGATCTCTCAGGGTCAATGGTTGGCTCACGTTCATGAGCATCCCAAAGTCCATAAGATTTGCTATCTCTTTTCTTTTTCATGTACTCATGTTGATAATGACCTTCTTTCCCACAATACCAAAAAGTTTTATGAGACTTAAGACCTACATATTTGCTATATCCAGGATAGACCGGTTTGTTATTAATACGAGTCGAAAATCAATTTGTGAGAGTTTCAAGTTCTCAACTTGTTTCTTCCAGATTTTATGTGCTTTCTAGCCTGAGTACCAAGGTTGCTTACCTTTGCTTAGGTTCCCCACCTTTGATGCAGAACAACTTGTGTTTTTGTTGCATACAAAAGTGTGTGACCTTTAGACTTAGGAGGCCACAAGGTTTTAAAATTCTTAGGTAGGTAGGAATATCCAAGTCCAGGTCTTGAAGTCACAAACGTTTTAGCATAATCCTCAGCAACTTTCTTAGCAACAAACTCTTATATCCACTTTTTCTTTTTAGTCTCATTACTTGCTTTTTCCTTTTCAAGGTCACTGACTAACTTAGCATTACCAAGTTTTAGCATGAGATTTTCTCCTTCAAGGTTTGTTACTTTCTTTTCTAAGTCATCCACTTCAGTTTTAAGATTATCACAAGTTTTACATGCAAAAGACTCTAAAACAGAGGATTCCTTCTCTAACTTAGCACATTTAAGAGACCAACCTTGATTGTCATCCATTAAATTAGAGATGTTATCTTCTTTTGCATCAAGTTTCTCACTGAGTTCGGTAACCTGGGTTCCCAACTTCTCAATGATAGCATGCAACTGTTCTTTGGTTTTATTGGACAAAATAGACGAAAGTTCAAAATTTTGTACCTCTTTTGGAGCATCTATAGCCATGAGACACACTTCTCCTTGTTAACATGTGTCATATTTAACATCGGAGTCATCCCAGGTGGCCAACATAGCACTTTTTTCACCTTCGAACTTCCTTTTGACACAATTTCTTGCAAAGTGTCCTTTTCTTGAACAATGGTAGCAAATGACATCCTTCATGTCTTTGACAGGTTCTGTGCCTTTAGATGGAGCTTTGTTGCGGTTCCAAAGCCTCTTCAGGGCTCTTTTAATGAGTGTAACCTCATCATCACCATCAACTTGATCATCTTCACTCTGAGCAAGATCGAAAGCTCTTTCTACTTTCAAGGCAATGTTCTTGACCTTGTTAGTTTCAAAGCGATCGTATCGCCTTTGGTTGATTCCTCCATACATAGTCAACTTTCCAATGACGTCTTCCAAGGTGAGTGACTTGGTCTCACTATTAGTTAGCAACGCATCAGCAACCTTATTCCATTTTGAGTTAAGCCCTTGGATCAACTTGCTAACCTGCTTCCACTGAGGAAGTTTCTCACCTAGAAACTCAAGTTGGCTAACCATAGCTTGAAATCTTGAGTGATAGTCACCTAAGGCTTCGTTCTTCCCTTGACTCATTCCTTCATACTCCCTTTCCAGTGCAATGATGCCATCCTTCTTCACACCATCATTTCCTTGATGGAACCTTTTAAGAGCATCCTAGATTTGCTTAACTATCTTGTATTGAAAAACCTTCTTTAAGTCTCTGGGGGTTAAGGCATGGTGAAGAACCTTCTTAGCGCGAGCATTCTTCTCCAGCTTCTTGAAGTCAACATCGTTGTAGTCTTCCTTCTTTTTCTCCTCCTTTCCATCAGCAGTAAGAAAGGTTTCTGGACCCATCTCGATAACCTTCCAGAGTTGTCCATCGAGTGAGCATATATGGGTCTCCATTTGCTCGACCCACCAATCATACTAACCAGCCTTCAACACTGGTAGCTTTCAGAATGAATCATTGATGGTCGTGTTTGTTGAAGTCATCTTTCCTGTAAATAAGAAGTACTAAAACAGATCTAGAGCCAAGCTCTGATACCAATTGTAGGATCGTTAGTACGTCTAGGTCGCCGGCCTCAACTAAGTCGTCGACCTCTTAAGTAAATGCAGTAGAAATAAAACTACAAGAAAGACTTACTTGAACGCAATGATTTTTTTATAATGGAAACACTTGATCAATAAGCTCTATCAATCAAGTGTGAAAACCACTCCCTTCCAAGTTCTCGCTTGGAAAGATTAAAAGTTGTAGCCTGCTTTATTGATCTTTTGAATCATTTACAAGAACACCCTGGAACTAGTCCTACTTCTCTAAGTACACTAGAACTCTTGTGAACCGAGAAAACAATCCTCAACCAATCTAAGAAGCCTACGTCTCTCTAAACTCTCGAACAATCTTTCTTTCTTTCACAAGTGAAGTATTGAGTTCGTGCGTCTTCTAACCTGAGGCATTAGATTAAATATACAAAAACTAGGTCAGATAAGAAAGAATATTATCTTCCAATTTGGTTATGGCAAGATAATATTTTTCTTATCTTTATAATCTCATCCTAAGCATAAAACAAGATACAATAATATATGGCTTAGGGAAAAGGCAATAATCGGCCAGCTATCCTATCATATGAAGATCTTTCCTAAAACAAGAATATACTGTCCAATCTTCAAAGATCACACACGTCTTCAAGATCTTCTATGTTTTCCTTCAACTCACGTCGGCGATCTGACTGACGTTGGCGACTCTACTCACAGACTCGAGGTCGTCCATGTGACAAAAGTTTGGAACCATCAATATCAAAGCTTCCAACTTTTCTAACAGTAACATCACTCAAGGAACAATGCATATGTTACCATCTTTCTAATGACTAGTACTAATTCCTCTATGCTTTAGTCTTTTTATCTACATTGGAAGTTGTGAATTAAAGCATGCTTAAAAGTACTATGAACCAGAATGATCTTATCCAAAAGCAAATTCTTTTGGCTCAAAATAACCAACTTTATCTATCTGAACCCATCTTACAAACCGAAATAATAGTTGGTTATAAGGTCGTCCGAAGCCTGGTCCAAATAAACATTCTCTATGCCCAAATTTGCTTGTAACCACTTAAGCTGGGAATAATTATGTGGATATCAAATTTTTCTAGAGCCTTCTTTTGTGTTTGGTTATTCTTTTTAAATTATTTATCTTATCCCTTTGCTATCCAAACTGGCCTTTTATTCCACCTCATTGTAACCGGGGGGGGGGGGGGTCCTCATTGGGAATGTGGCTAATTTTTATGATGATCAGTTTTTGAGACCTTCCTTAATTCTTCATTGTTCCTTTGAAAATCCATCAAATCTATTCAGAGAATTCTTCAAGGAATTATCCATTGTCTCAGGAAAAATTTTAAATTCTAATTGTTTCTTTGTTTGTAAAGGGGAACGGTTGAATGATGAATATAAAGATATCTTTAAGTCGGTCAAATCAAGCAATTTTGGATACAATTTCTGCCCATTTGAGGATTATGGAAAGAAAAAGATCTTGCTTATTTCTTAAGGAATTTGGGATATTTATTTAACCTAATGTAATTCATGATATTTTTTCACCGCCCCTCTTGAAATTTCCTTGCTCCCAAAGGAAACCCTAATCCTTTGAAATTTCTTGCCCATAATTCTTACTTTCTTTGCCGAGTCTTCCCAAAGATCATCTCCATGGAATCTTCTTTTCCAACTGTAAGGCCCAAGCCTTTAGAAGTGCAATCCCATGCCAACCCGATGACTTCCTAGGAGGTCACCCATCCTGGTACTACTCCCGCCCTTGCACGCTTAACTTCTGAGTTCTTTGTCCTCACTCGAACCCAGAAAAGGAAGAACTCTTGTTGACATGGGTAGCACCTCAATCCCTTATAAATTATTGGGGTGCTACACCAACCACATCCTAAACATCTCCGCCATGATCAATGTTGAGATTGCAGATCTCAAAGTTTAGATCGCTGCTAGGGAAGCTACAAAACTCGCCTCTTCCTCTTTGATTTCTAATATTCAACTAACTTTTGACTTTGTCGCTAGAAATTGGACTTCAGGATGTTCCAACCGCTCCAAAGGAGGTCGGCTCTATACTTACAAAGGAGCTTGATCCATCTAATAAGACGTCTCTAGCATAGACTAAGAATCCTTCAACAACAGGGGATGTCAAAGAAGGACATGGGGACATAAAAAAGGAAGAAGTCGATTCGCCTCCCAAGGAGACCAAGGAAGTTCCATTTATGGAAATGGTGGAGGAACCACAAAAGAAGAGCCGATTGGTAGTAAACCCATCAAGATCCAACCTAAGATGCTTACAAGAAAGACGACACCTTGCCCGTCTCAGATTCACCATACCTTTGATTCGAAGAGGTCTCCTAGTCCTAAACGGCAAAAACTTGAAGACAAGTATCGCTCCTTTAAGTACTATCTCGGGTCATTTGTTCCTTCCCTTTCCAAGAAACTAGATGAAGAGGATGAAGAGTAAGAAGAAGAAGAAGAAGAAGTCAAGGAGGAAACTAAGGTAGAAGAGGAAGTTGTAGGTGAAGAACAAAGGTTCCCATGGAAAAGGGATCCAAGAGGGTGGTCGTCCCATTATAATTTAGAAAGCTTTTCTTTGCGACCATGATCTTTTGGTGTCTGGGACTTCTCAAGTTCCAAGGGTATGAACATTTGTGCTCAAGCAAGATCAAGATTGATGTCAACTTGGTAATTGAGTTCTACAAGTAGTACCAATTGGCGAATCTCCCTATTGGCCACGTGAGGTTCTCATCTATTGAAGACAATGACATCTCTTTCTCTACTAAAAAGGTACATAAAATTCTTGGTGTTTCTAGTGAAGGACATAATGAACTCTCTACCTCTTGTCATTGGCCCAAGGATAAGGATATGCTTGTGAAAAGGGTGTTGGGAAATGCAATTGTTGGACCTTATTACACCAATGAATTGGGCTACACTACAAGGACATCTCATCAATTTCTGATAAAGGTTGTTGTTCCCATGCTAGAGAAGAGAGCCACAATCACCATTAATGATATGTTGTTGCTTGACAAGTTCCTTGCCAGAAAAAAGATTGACCTCCCACAGATCACGATGAGGCATATGGCCAAGTGTGCAAGAGAGACTCATGGATTGTCGTACCCAAAATTCATCACGTTGCTTCCACTGTCTAGGAAGGTCTATGAGCTTGCTAAGGAAGAGGAGTTTGGCTTTCCCTTGGATATGAGAAATATCTCAAGGATGATGTTCCAAGATGAGACAAAGGGAACTATGACAAAGAAGACTGCCAAGAACGTTGGTGGAAGCTCTTCTACTGGCGGAAGTGTTTATGCCGAAACGTTACCTGAGCTTCAACAAATTTCCTCCAAGATGGATGTCATCATTGACCGTCGGCCTCAGATAGGCACTACCTGCACCGTTGAAGATCCCACCTCCTCCCAACATTGAGTGGAACACTTATCATTAACTTATTATTCACCCCCTCTAAAAAATGTTTCCAAGTCTTTTGAATTTTGGTTGTTTTATGTTGTTAGTTTCTTTTGCTGATGTTGCCTCATGAAACAATATGACGATGTAATATTTTCTATCGCATATGAATGTTTTTAGTTCAATTATGTTCGATGATTGCTCTGTGTTTTCTTTGTTTGTTCTAACCATTTGGTGATGTCAAAATGAGAAAGTTAGAAAAAATGTAATGATGCGTTCTATCAAGGAAAATACAAAATTAATAGGAACTTTTTCCAAGGGAGAATATGATGGTACATTTGGTAAGTAGGAACGATGATAAATTGTGGCATGAAAACCTGATTTGTGATTAACGTAAAAAGAGTTTATATACAATGCTACAGCTAACCCTAAAAAACTAAACAAGACAACTAGCATATACACATATAATACATAAAAGGCAACCTAAAATCCACAATATACTCTAATACTCCCCCTCAAGTTGGAACATGGGGATCACGAATGCCCAACTTGCCCAAAAGAAGCTGAAACTATTGTGAACCGAGGGCCTTAGTGAGGAGGTCATCAGGCTGGGAATGAGTGCGAATATGAGAAGTAGAAACCGTCCCAGGAAGAAGAAGATCCCGAATAAAATGACAATCAACCTTTATGTGCTTAGTCCGATCATGAAAAACCGGATTAGCAGCGATATGTAGAGCCGCTTGACTGTCACAAAACAAGCGCATAGGAGCAATATGACAGATGCCAAGCAAACGAAGCAACTCTTTCAACCAAAGGAGCTCACAGCAAGCACCTGCCATGGCACGATATTCAGCTTTGGCAGATGAACTGGAAACAGTATGTTGTTTCTTCGTCTTCCAAGAAACCGATGAAGAACCAAGTTGAACAAAGTACCCAGTAACAGAACAACGCGTAGGAGGACACGTCGCATAGTCAGAATCACAATAAGCAGTAAGAGCCAAACTACTGGTAGAGGGTAAGAAAACACCCTAACCAGGGTGGCCCTTAAGAAAACGAAGAACCCGAACAACAGCATCCCAATGATCAACAATGGGCTCTGGCATAAACTGGGCAAGAGTATGAACAACAAAAAAAATCTCATGACGCGTAATGGTGAGGTAAATAAGATGCCCGACTAACCGTCTGTACCGATCAGGTGCCTCAAACAACGACGTAGAAGAAAGTGCAAGCTTGTGATTTTGTTCTATAGGTAACTCACACGGCTTGCTGCCAAACAAACCGACCTCAGTCAGAATATAAAGAGTGTACTTTTGCTGAGTCAAAAATAAACCCTCAGCAGAACAGGCTATCTCAATGCCAAGAAAGTACTTAAGCAAACCAAGATCCTTTATGTGAAAACAGGAACTCAATTGTGCTTTAAAATTAGCGATGGCAGCAGAATCATTCCCATCAATAATAAGATCATCCACATAGACTAGAACATAAAGACATACACTAGAACGAGTGTAGGAGAACAACGAGTAATCAGCACGAGATTGAGTGAAACCAAACATGCGAAGAGCAGTGGCAAGTTTGGCAAACCAGTTCCTAGGAGCCTGGCGAAGTCCATACAAAGACCGGTTAAGACAACAAAACTTGCCAGAAGCACTCGAAAAACAAGGAGGAGGACTGTTGAGAAGGTTTCTTGACAACAAATAAATTTATAAGTCAAGACCCCGCTGAGTATAGCAGAGTCAGGATCGTTCCACAGGAAGCAAGGTTGTTCGTTTATCAACTACTAAAAAGCAAACAAAATCAAGCAAAAACACTCACAAGCAGCCTCGTTAACGACGTTGTCAGGGTCGTTAACGAACCACCGTACACAAAAAGACTCAACTAACGACCTAAAATAAATTCGGTACCGAGCCAAGTAACTCAGCAACGAAATTCACTTAAAGATAACTCAAATAAAAACAAAGATCTAGGACTAGGGACACCACAACATAGCCAAGCATATAAACTCGTAAGAAGAATAGATCATGCCTTTAAATAGATAGAGTCATCAACTTTCGTTGACTATCAAGTAAATTAACCTACTTTCGCATCTTAATTCACTTAATTGTTTGTTTTGGATCTAAAGCTTGAAACTTTCGTATTCAAACAATATCAACCTTCAAGTTACTAACTTTCTCTTTAAATCAAGTTAAAAACTCAAATTACCTCAACTTTCATCTTGGTATAAACACAACAAACAATCTTGATAATAGATAAAAGGCATTCAACACACAATCTTACTTATCAAACATGCTCAACTATGCCGGGCTTAACCCCGATCCTAGAAAAGAAGACTACTCACTAATCATAACTACGAAACAAGAAATCATTGAAAACAAATTACTACTTAAATTAATAACAAAATATTATCTTACAGAAAATCAGAAGAAACCGAAAATATGCAAAGTACCGAACCACAATCTCGATCAAACGAACCCGGTAACTTTCGTTCACCGACCTCCGACTTCGACTCCGATCCTCTCCTCGGCTCTCTCGGCTCTTTCTTCTCTCTATCTCGATCTCTCCTCCAAATCTCCCCCCTTTCTAGGCTAAACAAGAGGGCTATTTATACTAAAAAACTAAAAACTAATAAGGCTAGAAGATAAAAACTTTCCTAAAAGATAGAAATAAAAACCTAAAAAGATAGAAAGAAAATCTAGAAAGATAGAAATACCTAAAATACATAATATAATAACCCTAAAAATTATAAAAAGATACTCCACCGATACGGAAATAATTTCCCGCACAGGATCGGTGAGTTACAAAGTCAACCCTCGAAATTTCTATCACGTGGCCTCGTTAACGAGCCCTCACAGCCTCGTTAACGAGCCTGGGCTTGGTTTCTTCCACACTTCATCTCGTAAAACCTGGACTCTGACTTCTTCAAACTTGTATTCCTCCGTCTTTCACTGTAGCGCTCCAAATTCAGCTCCATATAGCACCTTTTCCTTGCTAAAACCTACAAAATACACAAAATAGAGTAGCTTCCATACTTTCTATGAAAATATGCAAAACCGTCCAAAAACACATCAAATTAAACCTAAACTTATCAAAACTAGACCTAATAAACAAAGAAAACCTACCAAAAACTATACTAAAAATGCGAACATCAAAATACCCCATACTTGAACTTGCATATACACCTCCTCATGCAGATCGCCATGAAGAAAAGCGTTATGCACGTCCATTTGATGCAATTCCCAGTTGCGAATAGCAGCAACTACAAAGGAAAGTACGAACAGAAACCATCTTGGCGACAGGAGCAAAGGTCTCCTTGTAGTCATTACCGGCCTTCTAATTATTACCCAGAACAACCAGCCTAGCCTTGTACCTCTCAACTATACCATCAGACTTGTACTTGACCTTATAAACCCACTTACATCCAATGGGTTTCTTTCCGGCAGGCAAATCAGAAAGTGTCCAGGTACCATTCTGCTTCAAAGCATCAATCTCATCTTGCATAGCAGCCTGCCATAACGGATCAGAAGCAGCAGAAGCAAAAGAAGCAGGCTTTGGAATAGACTAAACAACAGCAATAAAAGCAACATGGCCAGGCGAAAAACGTGAACAATTAACATAATTAGCTATGGGATATGATGTACTTGACGACCCGGACGGTTGAGATGAAAGAGACGTCGGGGTTACAGAACTACACATAGTGTTACAAATATAGCCTCTCAATTTCACAAATGGAGTCCGATCTCGGGTAGAACGGAGAATTTCATGAACAACAACAAGAGAGGATTGAACCCCACCTCCCCCATTACCTGTCTGCGATGGGGCCAATGTGGTGCTAGAATCAGTGTTGACTTGAACAAAGTCAGAAGGAGATTGAACCCCACTCCCTTTGACGCCTGTCTACGGTGGGGCATTTGTGGAGCTAAGGACGGGCTCTTGAACAGAGTCAGAAGGAGATTGAACCCCACTCCCCCTGACGTCTGTCTGCGAAATAGAATTCGGGTCACGGATACCATCAAAAACGGACGGGTGTAGTTCCACATTAGAAAGTGCAGTATCATCATGCTGTAACAAGGCTTGAAAAGGGAATTGTGTTTCATAGAATGTAACATCAGCAGATACAAAGCGATCATTTGTTTCTAAATCATAAAGTTTCCAACCTTTTTGACCTTTGGGATATCCCAAAAAATGCATTTCCTAGCTCTAGATGCAAATTTATCAGAATTACGAGGCACAATTGATGCATAACACAAACATCAAAAAACACGCAAACGACCATAAGAAGGGGGCCGCCCGTTCAGAATCTCAAACGGAGTTTTATTTTGAAGCAAAGGAGTTGGAGTCCGATTTATTAAATAAGCAGCAGTCAAAATGCAGTCGCCCCAACATTCCAATGGTAAGTGAGCATCAAAGCGTAGAGCCCTAGCAACATTCAAAATGTGTCTATGCTTACATTCAGCCCTACCATTCTGTTGAGGGGTACCAACACAAGAAGTTTGAAATTCGATTCCATTTTGGTCAAAAAACGAACACATGCAAGTAAATTCAGTTCCATTATCACTACGAAAGCATTTAACCTGCCTATTAAATTGACGAAGTGTCATAGCACAAAAATTTGCAAGTAAAGAACCAACTTCACTTTTATTAACCATAAGATGAATCCAAACTCCTCTAGAAAAATCATCAACCAAAGTAAAAAAATAACGTGCACCAGTAGCAGTAGGGGTTCGATAAGGGCCCCATACATCACAATGAACAATATCAAAACAGTTTTCAGAATACAACTGGCTAATTGGAAAAACAGATCGAGTTTGCTTAGCCCTATGACAACTATCACAAGGGTCTAAGAGACCATTTATTTTGACACTAGGTAACTGCTGAAGCACAGAAAGGGAAGGATGGCCAATACGGGAATGCCAAAGGGTTGTAGAGTCGACCTCAATCCGTGAAGCAAGCGCTGGTGAGATTGCCACACGTAGCCAGTAAACCCCGTTTCGCTCTTCACCCGCTCTAATCAAGGTCATCGTAGTGCGATCCTATAAAATGCATAGCTTATCAGTTATTGTCACAACACAATTCTGCTGTCTCAACAATTGAGCACATGAAATCAAATTACACGTCAACTAAGGCACATATAACACATCATGAAGAATAAGACGATCACTGAAACGAACAATTCCAGCCCGACAAGCCATAGTAGATGCACCATTAGGTAATAAAATAGTCGAACTATCAACTTTCCTCAAATCAGTAAGCATTAATGAGTCTCCTGTCATATGAAAAGAAGCGCTAGTATCTAAAATCCAAGTAGAAAACATACCAGGAATATTACCCGACGTACAAGACTGGGGTTGCATTAAACTAACCAATCTGTCAAATTGTGAATCAGATAGGCCTGTACCAGCCTTATCAGCCGCTGTGAAGTGCCCTAAACTGCCGCCCGACACCGAACTGGACTCGCCTCCTTGCGCAGGATTCGCCTGCCCACGCCCGCGGGATCTGTCAGCACTTGCACGACCGCGATCCGAGGCTTCATCAGCACTAACAGCCAACTTGGCCTTGTGCGATGCGATCCGGTCGGCGCTCCACCATGAGGGGTATTCGATAATCTCGAAGCATGATCGAGCCTCATGCCCGATCTGGTCACATTGCGAGCATTGAGGGCGAGTCTGCCCACGCCTGAAGTCGCCTCTGAGTCGCGCGAACCGGACACTGTACCAGCCCTATCACCAGTCTGATCTGACCGCTAGTTTTTATCGGCCTGTGCAGCAAAGGCATTGCCCTCAACACGCGTGTCACGGTCTACAATCATCGTGCGCTGGCGTTCATCAACAATCACCATTGCATATGCCCTACTCAACTTGGGCAAAGGTTCTTGTGCAAGGATGTGCGATCGAACCGTCGAGAATGCATCATCAAGACCCATCAGAAAATGATGAATCCGCTCTTCCTCGCGCTCTCTTGTGATCTTATCAGCCCATTTACACTCGCATTTACCGCAAGTGCACCTCTTTGAACTCTCGTAATTGGACAACTCGTCCCATATACGCTTCAAGCAACCAAAATAGTCGACCACTGCCTTGCCCCCTTGAACACATCGAGCAAGATCGGATCTCAGTTGGTGAACCCTCGGTCCATTCCCAATAGAAAAACGTTGTTTCAAGTCTTCCCACAACTCCTTAGCACTCTCATAGTAAGTGATTGTGGAACGTATGGATTCTTCGATGGATTGGATTATCCATCCGACGAGCATGGAGTTGACGCTCCACCAATCGTCCATTCCATCTAAGTCGTCAGGCCTCATAATTGAACCATTAATGAAGCCGAGTTTCCGCTTAGCCCTAAACGCATTGCGGATGCGCAACTCCCATTCGTGGTAGTTGTCTCCTTTGAGAACGACAAGGCAGATCTTCATCCCGGGATGATCCGACGGATGAAGATAAAAGGGTGAATCAGGTTTCAAGTTCTCCTCCTTCCCCGACATGATTGCAACCGAAGATAGAAGTGGAAAAAATGGTTGAAAGTGACGAAGAAACCGGTGGAATTCCGGCTAGAAAGGGGCGGCTTGAAGGTGGCGGCCCAGTCTAGGGTTTGGATCGAAAAATTCTCCGTTGCTCTGATACCATAAAGAATTTTGTGGCATGAAAACCTGATTTGTGATTAACATAAAAAGAGTTTATATACAAGGCTACAACTAACCCTAATAAACTAAACAAGACAACTAGCATATACACATATAATACATAAAAGGCAACCTAAAATATACAATGTACTCTAATAGATGATGGTTTCATTAAAGGGGAAACAATAAAACAAATCTTTCTTCCTTATTTCGATAGATTTTAAGATATGTATTTTTGAAAAAGTTTGTCATCATCAAAAATTAAGAAAGTCCACTCGTTGTTTCATAGTTTCTCTCATTCTTGATGATAACACAATTTAAATTGGGTAATGTTGTGTTTTACTAGTATCTCATAAATATCACTTTTGATGATAACATATTTTAAATCCGGCAAAATCTTCCGTAATTCTAAAACCGGGGCGCCTAGAAAATCTGACCAATACACATCAGTTACCCCAATTAGGAGGAAGAAATCAACTTAGTCCTAGGGCATCTAGTTGAATGAGAAGTGATTGTTCGAGATTGGTATTGATCTGGTGACACGGAAGGACGAAATGTAAGAAAAAGAGAGACCGGTATGAAAGAAACGTACAAAATCCTAATCACCTGTATAGTAACAGCCATTAACACTAATCAGATACGCAGTTACCATTTAATGCTTTATTCGGTATCAGTCAACTTTGCACCAGTGAGCTAGCTGAGGATGCAGCCAGCGCAGAAAATAAAGCAATAAAAATTGCCCAATTCCAGAACAGAAGTAGAAGTTCACACACCGGAAAAAAAAAAATCCATGATTATTTTATTAGCAATTTAATTGAGAAATATAGATATGTCTGCATTCATTTCAGTTGTCTGATCCGTCTCCCAATTCTAGCAATTATACAACTGAATTTGCAGCCAAATGAACCAGAGAGAACTGCTCAACTGCAGAATTGAAGATGAATAAATACACACAATCTAAGAGAAAACAAAGAGAATAACGCACATATTTCTAAATATCTAGGTTTTATGGTTAATTTCAATGAAATTAATCAGGCCATAAACCCTACTAGTGTGCTCAATAATCATCCAAAGATTCATATCATCACCATCACAATTGACCTACTGAGACTCCGCTACAGCGGAATCTGGAAGTCACGATAAAAATAAGAAAAAAACTGAAATTCAGGTATGTGACAATAATAACTGAATTTAATTAGAATGCACTAAAATTGATATAGAGGCTAAATCTATCAAAAGATTCATTTAATGAAACAAAACAAAATATGACGCGAGAGAACAACAAAAAAATATATATTTATACACGCATAATAGATTGACATGAAACGCGCCCTAATGATCGATCCAGATGATCAAATTCAACATTCATAAGCACAAATTTAGATAGAAGAGGATCGAATACGGATATATGATCATTGTATATAATTTCAAGATCGATCGTCCCACTTCCAATTATTCCATACGACCGATCGAGCGCCGCCTTAATCATCTCATAAAACCAAACCAACCAACCGACCTAGTACTAGTTGCCGGCGCCGCCGAAGCCGTGGTGGTGAACGGCGCCGACGCCGAGCTGATCAGGCAGGCCGAACGACGACGTTGTAGGGGGCGGTGGAGGAGGGCGCTTCCTCTTCTTCTTCTCATAGCTAATCCCACGCGCCTTGGATTGCAAATCCCTCACCTCCCTAAGATAGAGCCTGACGGCGCGTGCGCCAAACGGGTTGGCCTCGGGCTTGCCACCGTTCTCCTCGAAGGCGGCACGGAGCCGGCCGATGAGCGCGTCGAGGCTGCCCCAGGCCTGGCGGAGCGGGCACGGGCAGGGGGCGGGCGGGTTCGGGTGCCCGAAGAACGGGCAGATTGGCGCGTGGACCTTGGTCTTGCCGAATTGGTCCAAGTAGCGGAGGAACTCGAGCACGTGGGCGCCGCTGCATCGGGAGAGCGTGAGCGGCGGCTTGTGATTTTTAAGGTATTGGCCGAACGTGTTCCAGTCGCGCCTCTTTTGGTTCTCGTAGCGGCTGCTCGAGGTTGTGGTGGAGGGGGAGGTGGCCGGTGGCGGTGGAGGTGGCGGCGCGTGGTGGGTGGAGGAGGATGTTGTTGTGGTGGTGAGGTATGTGGGTGGGGAGGTGAAGGCTGAAATAGAGTCCATATTGGTGTTTTGGGATTTTCTTTTTTCTTAGGCTTTCTTTAGTAGCTGGCTCTCTTTCTCTTCTTATCTTTAAAAGGCTCATCAAAAGAGAAGGGCAAAAAGAGGACAAGTAGTGCACAACCCTAGAGGAGGATGGTACTCCCTCCGTCCCATTTTGTTTGTCCAATTTCCATTTTAGTTGTCCCAAAATGTTTGTCCAACATTTTTTCTTTCCTTTTATATCCAACTTTTCTTACAATATTACCCCTATTCAATCCCACTTTTTACCTACATTAACCAATAAAAAATCTACCCCTCAATCAACTTTTTAGTCATTTCCTTTTTTTTCTCTTTCTTCCCACCTTTATCCATCAACATCATACACTCTCTCTTCTTCCTATTGGCTACTTTATCTCCCATCTCATTTTCTTAAATTGTGTGTGAATTGTCCTTTTGGACAAACAAAATGGGACGGAGGGAGTATTTAATTATTGGAAGAGGGAAGCTAGGAAGTGGGGTTGGGGAGGAGAGACAAAGAGAGGTGTGTGTTACTGAAAATGAACCCTAAAGTTTGGCTATATCAAACAAGAAGGTCAAGATAGAGGTGGGGTTGGGAGGGGGTAAATGAATAAGGGTGACATTTTTACTTGTGTGTTTTTATTCATATTCCAATGAAGTGGTGCTAGACTTCTTAAGTGTTGATCAGGAGATTCGAGTTCGAATTTCTCTAACAACATCTATGGAGAAACTGATATTGGGAGGACCTCCTCCAAAATGGGGCCGTCCGGATGTAGAGTGGTGTTCGACCGATCGAACCGGGCGAGCCAAAAGGCAAGACCAAAAAAGTTTGGCTATATCAAACAGGAAGGTCAAGATAGAGGTGGGGTTGGGAGGGGGTAAATGAATAAGGGTAACATTTTTACTTATGTGTTTTATTTTTATTTCAACGAAGCATGGTCGTGACAAAATGGTTAATGCGTTATGAATGTATTTTACGTAAAAAGTTGGTGGTTAGACAGAACTTTACCACTTACGTGATCAATTCGGATTCTCTTATCGCTTATGGAGTCTAATGTAGGGTCGCTTTAGATACGTTATCTGCTATTTGATTTGTAATGTGATAATATATGTCCGGAGCTTAATTATTGATGATACATGGTATTTATATCATGAACACATTCAGGTGATAGGTAAACACTATTAAGTTCACTATGTGAATCTTTGATACAAGGATTGTGTCCAATTAGGAACTTCCAAATCTCACTTTAAGGAAGACTCAATGGCAAAAGAGAGATAGTTGAATTGTTCATGTGAGAATCATGGTCAGCAAGCACAATTGAAGGAAACAACTCTATGAAAAGACATAAAAAGGGAAATTACACTGTATGTGTATCATATACATATATGTTTAATAATCAAACTCCTGAAGCCAAAATGTCCAACTAGAATTTCAAATTAAGTTACAGAAAAATTACTATTTATGTAAACAAATCAATCAGAAAGGAAAAAGGATTTAAAGTCAGGCAATTGGGCACCAATTGACTGTGAAGGTGAGCATGAGAGTGAAGGAAAAGAAAAGAAGTGATCTTGATGTTGAAAATCCTGCAGGTTAATTGAGTGTGAAGAGATGGGAGTGACAAGATTGATGGAACAATACATCCATTTTTATGTATATATATATACTATATTTTAATTTTTCTCTGGCCTTCTTTTTGAATCAATGGCTCGTTGGAGCAACATACTAGAAAAGCAAAAGAAAAGCATACAAGGAAGTATAGTGAAAAAGGTAGTGAATCTGAAAACATTTACTGCATTTGCATTTCTTGCATTTTCTTCTGGCAAGTTATAGCCTTTTAAGGGTATTTTTTCCATGCCAGAAAATGTGTGGGGTTTTTTTTAGAAGAGATTGTATTAGGGTTTTTCCAGAAATGGGTGGGAACAATTCATGTGTTTCTTTTGATGGGTTTGTTGGAATTTCTGGTTTCTTGCAAACCCCCATGGTTGATACTTGATAGTTGATAGCAAGAGATAGTATGAGATTCGAAGTGTGTGTATATAATATAATGTATAGGTATCCTAGATAGGGCATAGTTTGTGGACATAAAGGAAAAGAGGGGTGCAATTTTTTTTAATCTATGCTTGTATTGTTGTAGGCACGTACTGTTGAAGCATGTGAAAGTAAAAGGGTGAGTACTTTTACCTTGCTAGCTAGCTTGCAGGTAAAAAACTATACTAGTATTAATAATTTTTGCAATAGTTAATTGTAAAGTCGATCATTAATATAATATTCACACACAAAGAAACTTATTTTAATACTTTTACCATGCTAAATGGAAAGGTAGATTAGTTTCAAAGTATTATGCATTATATTCCCTAGTTGCTCTAGTCTTATTTTGATATTGGAAACCCGAATTTACGTGTTTCTGGCTTTATTTCCACTAATAATTTTTGGGATAGTGCTAATGCTTTATTTCTTATTTTACCTCAATTATTAATTGATCTTATTTTGCAAATGTATATTCCCATTTCGTCTTTGGAAGACGTTTGTTTGGCTGCCTTCCTCGAGATGGAATTCTTTCTGTTAAGATTGATACTTCTTTGAGTTCTTGACCCTCTCCTTCTTTCATTGACTTTGGTTGGATTTGGAAGAAACAAATTCCCCTAAATTAAAGACTTTTAAAAGGAAGTCTTGTATTGATTGTCTTCCAACAAGGAACGTTTAAATCAATTTTATAAAAGAGTCCCCAATTGTGCTCTCTTTGCCAAATTAAAAATAAAACTTTCAACCATTTATTTTTTCATAGTTCTTTTGCTTAAAAAATGATCTCTAAATTAGAAGTTTTGTTAAATTCAATCTTTCGAATTATAGCGTATGGTGATTTTAGAGACAATCTTATTTCTATATTTATAATATTTATGCTTTCTTTGGTGGTGTATTTGGTGTCATAGAAATGCTTTGATCATTAACCATGTCCGAGTAAGTTCTAACCTTTGCTCAACTAATCTTACATTTTCTCAACTTTTGCAATGGACCTCTACTAATGCTATAGTTACTCGAAAAAAATCAACTAGAGAACGACAAGCATGTGCTTCTTGGAGAAAATCACCTTCTAATATTTGTTGGGATGACATTAAGGCATTAACTAATCCTTGATCCCTTGTGTTTAGATGATGAAAAACCTGGTGAATTTTACGCTTTGTACTTGAAGGTATTTCAGGTATGCAAGAACAAAGAGAAGGATGCTAAGAACAGTCGATATGCCGCAAAGGAACAAATGAAAGCAAGTTCTATGTTCGTTGGTCCTAGTGGAACAATGCAAAAGCGCATACTTCTATCTAAGGAAGGCAACATAACTAAGGCGGCTTAAGCGCGCGTGTCGGAGACGAATTGCGAAGACGCATTAAACTTATGATAGAATGTTCGGTGTTGGATCGTATCTATGGAAAGTTTTAGGATAGATTTATTTATATGTAATTTATTAGGGCTGAGATATTTCGGTTTTTGGTTTTTTTTAGCGTACTCGTAGGGTAAATTTTTTTTACGGTTCGGTTCTTGGATTTTTTAGTGAAGAACCGTAATAACCGAACCCGAACTTTGATCGGTTCCTAACTGCGGTTATTTCGGTTAACCGAAATACAGAAATGGCACATAAATTTCGGTTACCCGAAATATGGTTGGGTTCCTATATTTAATTCGGTTCCTGTTAAAAAATCGGTTTTTTTTTTATATTTTTCGGTTCTTCGGTTAAAAATTCGGGTTTTTATATATTTTTCGGCTCTTCGGTTCTCCGGTTACCCGAAATTATATATTTTTATATATTATTAATATATAACGGTTATTCGGTTTTTTTTGTAAAACCGAACCGAACCCGAAGTTTTTTTACAAGAACCGAACCGAAAAATTTAACCAAACAAATTATCATTAACCGAACCGAACCGAAATAAGCGGTTCGATTCGGTTCTTCGGTTCCACGGGTATAAAGTCCCAGCCCTATAATTTATTATATCGAAAGTGCACTTTTATATAGCATGCATATCTAGTAAAAAAATTGTGCACGTACAATTAAAGTGTGCTTAGAGTACCACTCACTTTGAGATCTTTAGGCTCTTAGTTTATTCTACGCTCTATCCATACACTGGGTGAACATTTAGGCTCTTAGTTTATTCTACGGTCTATCCATACACTGGTGAGCATCTTATACTCGTAATTTCTTTGTAAGGTGCGTGATTTTATAAGTATCAGTATTCTATTACCTTGAATTCCAAGTTAGCATTCATCATATCTCCTCGGTCTCTTCCTTTGCATTGAATTCCAAGTTAGCATTCACACTCCATCACTTTCAAATAAGAATTTTTAACTCATGTTATAAGGGTATATAGCTTTACTTAGATAAATCAATTTGCAAATATTTTTTTTTTGGCAAATCTTATATATCAAAATTCCATGAATGCGGTTATTGAAGATATCATCTTCATTAAATGGATTTGGTCACAGCCTCACAGGCATTAATCCGGCTTTTGGCCCACTCTTGTCTAGCTTCTCACCATAACAAATACAGTATTCTTTCATATAATTGTTTTTTTTTCAAATAAAATTATCCTTTTATGAATATCGAAATAAGTATCTTCTAATTTTGGATATTGACATTGTCTAGCTAAAGATGAACACACCATGCATCTTGTTTGACTATTTTCGTTACAGGTTTTCAATATTTTGCAAAATTATTATTGTGAATTGTGCGATCAAGAACAAGGACTTTTCTATGTTGTTGGGCCTCCAATTTTTTTAGGACAGATTCAGGCCCATTTGTATATCCTGGGCCAACATGTAGCACACTGTACTTATTATGGGCACATTGGTGAGCGCGGGCCTTGCCCATAATTAAACTCGAAAATATTTAAGAAAGGGGGATTGAAAAATAACCCTTAAATAGGGGGCTAATTGTCCTTAAGTTGAGTTATATGTTTTAACTAGTAAGACCCGGTCATGCCATGCACGACTATGGTCTGGGAATTTTTTTTTTTTATGTAGGAAGCACTCGTCGATTAATTTATATATCATAGAAATATTAAAGATATTACGTATGGATAGTTCAGACTTGCCATTGAAAAAAAATGACATATTAAAATGATGATGTACAATTATATAATATTTAAATTTCACCCATAAAAAAAAGAGTAAAAGATCATTGTATGTTAGAGATATTATGTATGGATAGTTTCATACTTGCCATTGAAAAAATATAACGATATGTATTAAAGATGATGATGTACAATTATATAATATTTAAATTTTGTTCATAAAAAAGTTGTATATCATTGTATATTTATACCAATAGTAATATTATTTTATTATATATTTTTAAGGATTGTAAATACTAAAAAGAAGGAAGGGTAAAGAACTAAATTTAAAAATTAAGATGCTTATGTGGCATAGTTAGATGGGCGACAAATAGAATATAGAGATTCGAGTTTAGTAATAGTATATAGATATATAGATTCCATGAGGTATCCTTTACTTCCCTCACTTTCTACCAATTGTGGCGTTGACCAGCCGTTAACCAACTCTCAACAAATTATTGTCAACAAATTGCTGTCAACCGTCTATTGTCAACAACTTATTGGCAACAATCTATTGTCAACAAATTATTGTTAACACTCGTCAACAACTGTCAACGTCAACAATTATTGTCAAAAAATTGTCAACAAAAATATTTAGTTGACAAACAATTATCAACAAATTCCTTGTTGACAAAAACTTGTCAAACAATTCCTTGTCGAAAAAAACATTCAACAAAAAAAACTGTCAACAACGAATAATTATTGTCAACAAGAAGTGTAACCAAATGGCCTTGTTGATAAAAAAAATACCTTATTGACAAAAAAACTATCAATAAACAAAATAAACTGTCAACAATTAACAATTATGATCAATATAATAGTATTAAATCATCAACTCCAATTCCACTAAAGTATTCTTCAACAAAATTTACTGGCCCAAGATAAACTATTCGACCGCCTTTTGCTAGTTGTATTAAATCATCAAACATCTTGTACAATGCATAGCTGAAGCAGAAAGACTTAGTATTGAAGGGAAATATAGCATGAATTTATTATAGAGGTTTTTGCGTGCAACCACCTGCTAAATGATCGACATTGCAAAATACCACTCGTTAAATCACTATTTATTTTACCACACCCATTAAATGTCATTTTGTTGCGGATAACCACCCGACCGTCAATTTCGTTAGTTTTCCCGTTAAAAAGCACGCTTTTGCCATTTTGCCTCTCTTTTACAAAAAACTACCAACATTACCATGTTTCCCGTCTTCAATGGATGCATTCTCTTGAGAATTGAGCCAAAACACTATACCCTAAACACTTGAGTGAGAGAAATAAACACATTTAGCTAGTGAGGTCTACAATGGATGCATTCTTTTGGTCTCTTTGATATCCTAAACATATGCAATGATTTCAATTGTTGAACTATAAGTCTATTGATTAATGTTGTACAAAATTTGAGGTGGATACTAGGATTGCATTGTCTTGTAGGGTGTTTGAGTTTATTTCTTGCTTGTTCAAGTTTGAGAAATTTTAATAGTTTATATTTTAGAACATTTTATGACATGCATTATATTTTTTTGTCGAATTATGACATGCATTATATTTTTTTTTTGTCGAATTATGACATGCATTATTTGTAGTGGTTAAACGGTCAAGTTCTTCTAAGGGTTGCGTCAACTTCTTGGATGACAACCGTAGTTACACTATTTGTAGTGGTTAATAGGGTATCGACTCCAGTTGTATGTTTGGATCGAGAAAGAGGAAGGAACACCATTCTTAGTACTTCCCATTGGGAGCATTAGAGATGGTAAGACATTTCCACTCTCTTGTTGGAAACTATCATACCTACTAGTATCATGCATTAGTTTTAGAAACCAACCTGGAAATCAATGGGTCAAAGAGTAAACCAAATCCAACTCATTATTTTTGTTAAAAATAATATAGAATTTAAATATTATAATATATTTTGTTCTTAAATAAAAAAAAGTTAAAATTTTTGACCCGTTTAACTGATCTGAATCCGTCCAAAGCCCATATCGACCTACTTTATTTACTCGTAAATTTTAATCATCCTAATTTTAATCATCCCTTTGGGAGTAGACGTGTAAATCGGGTCGGGCGAGTTCAAGTTCGATTTAAATCGGGTTCGGTTTCGTTATGGGTCATGGGTCAATCGGGTCGGGTTGTTGCGGTTTTGTAGTGGTTTTCGGTCGGGTCGGGTTGACCAACGAGTCTAAAATATCCTTTTTTTTATGATTATTAAAATCAATTTTTAATTAAATAATTTTTTTAAAAAAATTCTATAAATATACTAAATCGTCAACCAAAAGGGTTTTGGGTTGTATCAATAGTTCGGTTAATTTCGGATTTCGGATTCAAAATTTCCGGATCTTGATCCTAAAATTATCCGACAGTTCGGGTTTTGAGAGCTCTAATTGGGAGCATTAGAGATGGTTAGACATTTCCACTCAGTTTTCCAGTTGGAAGCCACTACTAAAGCAAAGAGGGGGTTATGTTCTTCTTATGACAAACGAAGAGCACAAGCAGTAAAGCACTGATTTATATATCCAATACATTATAATAAAAACACATCACATTTTTTTTTGTTGGATTAAATCTCACACAACATAAGGAAACTAATTTTACACACACATTGTACCCAAGCGTAAATTAATCCAACTGAACATATACGAACCAAACACAGTAACATAAGAGCAAGCACCAGAGCTGATCACTACTTTGAAAGTTGTCCCCCAATGAGGAAAGCGAGATAAGCATCAGTAGTAGCAGACCTGATCTGATCCTCGCTTAATACAACAGCATTCCAATCACCGAAAGCCACATCCGGGCTCTTCGTATTCTCACCATAACTAGTCAAGTGGAAGTAACGAGCCAAACTACACAAACCAGAGCCTTGAAACTCTGGTTCCCTTTTGATAGTGGCAGCCAAGAAGCCCAAGTCCGCAAAATTCCTGCACCGGGCCCGAACGCCGTACACCCTCTCGAGAGCGTCGAGGGAATACTTGATCCCGACGCCGACGAACGAGATATCGGGGAGCTGAAGGAACCTGGAGAGCGATGAAGGGATGGATTCTCTTCCGATGCGGCTAAGTTGTATAAGAAGACATATGTTACCACTTGCAAGCTTCAGGAGATCAATTTCAGCGTTGGTCTGTTCAATGTCCAATCCAACTACGTGCCCTCCCTTGTTGACGCTCGACAGCATGAGTTCTCTGAGGCCAGGCTCGAGCTCAAGATCGGTAGAGATTATCCTGGTTTGGACCTCACGTTGTTGGATTTTGAACGTGTAGGTTGACATTGTTAGAAGCTAGAGGCGATGGGTTTAGAATAGATCTATGGATTGAGGGGCTTGTTTTGGGAATTCTTATGAGGGAGAACGGAGACTAGGAAATGGTAAAGTAAATACTAATGAGGGTTGATAAAATAAAGGTGGGTGATTAAAAAAAAAAGACAGAAAGAGTAAAGCTGACAAAGGGAAATAGGTAAAAAAGCATGATGCTTATAATATATTATGTATATCAACAACAAAAGAGTATTATATTCCCATCGCATTTTTTTTTTGATTAGATAAGAATTAGGGTGCTTTCCCTACGGAGGACGCCCTAGAGCATGCTTTCGGATGAAAACTAAAAGTTCTGGGTGAGTTTTAATAAACTCGACAAGGAGACTGTGACTCAGCTTAAAAACTTTATCAGCCACAACGTTACAATCCCTAAGAACATGGTTAATCGCAATGTCTTGGTATCCATGAATGGAGACCAGGGTATCTGCGATTATGAGTTCAATCTCCCACGGGTAGTGGTTTTTGTTTTTGATCGCATTAACAACTTGGAGATTATCCCCCTCAATTTCTACTCGGTCAAGATTTCTATTTTTATCTGTCTAATGGCTTCCCTGAGCGCTAGCGCTTCAGCTTTAACAACCGACACTTTTTCCAAAATTATTTCTCATAATATCTATAACTTGTCCCAAATGATCTCTAAATACTAGACCCCCAACCGCATTTCCATTGGAAAGCCTTGAGGCATCGAAGTTGACTTTAGTATATCCATGTCTAGGCTTTCTCCATTTTTTCGGGTTTGTTCCTTTTCTCTTTGTTTTCCTCATTTGAGTTGTAGATAAGATTTTCTCATCTTCCGTCCATTTTGTTTCTTTTTTCCAATTTGTAATTTGATTCCTAATATAAGTTGTCAAATCCTCAATTCCATCACCATGATCTTGTTGAAATATTAGCTTGTTGCGTTGGTGCCAAATACTCCACCAAACAGCCGCTAGACAGGTGAAGTCTTTTTTCCTAAGAGTTGACAGATTTCATTTAGGATCATTCTAGGCACTTTATTCCTGGAGTCATATGCTCTTATAGTGTTGGCAATGTGTGAGTTCACTTTGTTTATTATGTAGAGAGTGTATGGATAGTTTATGAGTAGGTGATTAGTGTCCTCATTGGTACATTGACATAGAGCGCACCCTCCAGGTGCAATAACTTGTTTTTCTCTAAGTCTTGCTTTCGTAGGGAGTCCATTATTATCTACTTTCCAAAGGAAGTTTTTAACTTTTGGGTATGTGTCTAATTTCCATATCCAATTATTTATGTTGTGTGTTTGACTTGGTAGGTTTGTAATTAATTCAATTGTAGATGACGTGGAAAACCAACCATTTTTTCTAGGTGCCCAATAAAGTCTATCTTGGATGTGGTTGTCTAGGATCGGGGTATTTTGGATTTGCTCAACTATATTGTCAGGTAGAACTTGTTTTAGCTCATCCACTTTCCACCTCCGATCATTATCAATCCATTTATCGACCATCATCGTTTCATCAATTCTCGTTTTTGCGTGTGGGTGGAGTGGGCCTCTTGGAAGCCAGTTGTCTACCCAAAATTTTACCGTGTGTCCGTCTCCAATTTGCCATATAAGACCTTTATAGAATTCATCTCTTAGGTGCATGAGTTTTTTCCATTGCCAAGAAGTATTTGTTTTTAGTTTGTACGTAAGCAAGTTATCATTCCTGAAATAGTTTTGTGATATTATCCTGACCCAAATATTACTTGGTTCAGCAATAATTTTCCAAAGTAGTTTCATCTGCAAGGCTTTGTTCATATGTTCCGTTTTCCTAATTCCTAGTCCCCCATTGTCTTTTGCTTTGCAAATTTTGTCCCAGCCCACCAGGGGCTTATAGTTTCTATCCTTATTCTAGAAAAATCCTCTATTGATCCTGTCCATTTCTGTATGTGCATATGTGGGTAACATAAAACTCTGCATTACATAGTTCGGTTTTGTGGCTAGGTTGGACTGAATTAGTGTCGTTCTTCCTTCTTGTGACAACGAACTAGCTTTCCATTTGGTGAGTTGTTTTTGTGCGTTTCCAATGGAGTCCTTACAAGTTTCCCTATTGACTTTACCATTAATAATTGGGCAACCTAGGTATTTTTCCAGGTTAGTCATTGTTGCAATTTCGAGAGTTTGTTGAGCGAAGTTTTTTTATGAGTAGTCATATTTTTGGATGTTTGGATAGCTGATCTGTTGTAGTTTACCTTTTGCCCCGAAATCTTGCAAAATTCATCTATAATGGTTTTAACTATGTTATACGATCATTGGGATGCTTTTCCAAAGATGATTATGTCATCTGCAAATGAAAGGAAAGGAATACGAATTCCCCCTCGAGAAATCGGAAATCCAATAGACTTTTTTTCTAGCTCACTAGTTAACTGTAATTTTCTTGATAGGATTTCAGATGCAATAACAAACAGGAAAGGTCATAGCGGATCGCCCTGCCTAAGTCCTCGTTCAGGTTTGAAGGGCTATGTTGGTCCATTGTTTACAAGTACAGATACTAATACAGAGCATATGCACTCTCGATTCCAGCCAATGAATTGCGGATGAAAGCCAAATCTTTGCATCACATCTAATAGAAAATTCCAATCAACTCGATCATACGCTTTTTCCATATCTAGCTTAATAGCAATCCAACCTTCTTGGTTTTTGGTATTCCTAAACGAGTGAAAGATTTTGTGGGCTATTAGTATGTTGTTTTGTATTGCACGGTTTGCTATGAATGCCCCTTGGAGAGGATGGATAATTTTGGTAAGTACTTTCTTAATCCTTTATGTTATGATTTTAGAAATGATCTTATATATCGTTGAGCATATGCTTATTGGTCTATAATGGTTTGTTTACTTGGGGTTCCCTATCTTAGGTATGAGGGTTATAAACGTATGGTTTATTTGTTGTAATATTTTACCTGAGTGGAAAAAGCTTTTAACTGCCTTGATTACTATTGGACCCACTATATCCCAATATCTCTTGTAAAATTCTGCAGTCATCCCATCCGGTCCCGATGATTTATCAGAGCCCAGACTCATTACTGTCATTTTGATTTCTTCATTAGTGATGGATCTTGTTAACATGGTGTTGTCTTCTTCTGTTATTTCTTTAGTTATTAGGTCAAGATATTCATTCGCATTGTGAAGATATGTTGTTTGTTTGTTGAACCTTTTTTTAAAGTCATTTCTTATTTCATCTCTAATATTATCTATTCCTAGAATTTGTGTGCCTGCATTTGTGGTAATTTCCTTGATTATTTTCCGATTTCGTTTACCGCTCGGAATTTTGTGAAAGTACCTTGTGTTTGCGTCAGATAGTTTAATGTGCTTTGTCTTAGCTCTTTGTTTCCAATATGTTTTATGAAATTTAAGCATACATTCTTTTTTGTTCAATAATCGTAATTGTTTTTGGATAGCACTTGGTTGGGGAGAAATAAGGATATCTCTCTGGTGTTCGACCAATTGTTCATCTATTTCGTTAAGCTGCTCAAAAATGTTACCCAAGGTATGCTTGTTCCACTGTTTAGCATGTTGTTTAAATAGTTGTGTTTTCTTCACTAATTGAAACATATTCGACCCTTGAAACTGAACTGTCCAGGCTTGCCTAACTATATTCCTAAAATCTTTTCTATACATCCACATCTTTTCTACCTTAAACGGTTGTGCTTTAAAAGTTTCCTCGTTAGTAAGTTCTACGTCACTTTGCAGTGGTCAGAGGTCGTAAAGGCATGGTTCTTGGTACTAATGTTTGGAGATTCTTGGATAATACTACTACTGACAATGACTCTATCTAGTTTTTCGTAAATATTATCAATTTCCGTTTTGTTTTTCCTCCAGGTGAAAGTATTGCCACAAGTTGGAATATCTTCTAGAAGGCAGTCGTTTTTAAAATTTAATAACCTTTCAAATCGCCTAGGTTCAGGATATACTCCCCCTTTTTTCTCATATGAATCTTGTATCTCATTGAGATCCCCAATCATAAGGATGGGTAGGTTTAGGTTTTGTAGAGTTTCAATTAATTTTTTCCAAAATTCTTCCTTATCACTGGCATTAGGAGGGGCATAGACACAACAAATTCCCACAATATTTTTTGCAACGAAGTGATAGTATTTTATGATCACATACCTTGGTTCTTGTACGAGTACCATGATCTCTTCATTGATGAGTTGATATGCTTTCCAGAAGATCACAATTCCTCCTGCTCTACCATAAGCTGGAGACCAAACAACATTGTCAAATCCTGCTCGTCTCCAAACCTGATCACTTGGTAAAGTTTCTGTTTTTGTTTCCGCTATTGCCATAATTTGTATTCGTTGAATTTTACAAAACGAGTCGATTTCCGGCCAAAACGATTTTCTCCCTATCCCTCTACAATTCCAAAATCCTATCTTCATGATAATATACTTTTTGTTTCTGCTTTTGTTCTATCATCCCGTTAATAACCATCATTTTAGTCTTATCTATATTTATCTTTAAAAAAGGTTCCTTAAAAAATCGATCTTGATTGCATCTGATGGTATTTTGTAAGCATTTCATTCTTTGAACGGGATCATCACAAGGCCACACAACCTGTAAATTAATAAATGACCCAGCAAGAGGATGCATTCTAGTGTCCAACATAATAGTGTTGTAATCTAGTCTAATTTTCCTGGCCCTGCTTATGCCATATAAAGATTTCAAATGATATCTACAAACAAGGTTTTCAAGAGTACTCATGTTTTGCCAACCCACCAATAGCATTATGCTATCCAGTACATGGTTCTTGTGATACCTGCTCATCATTACTTCCTTGTTTTTACATGTTAACAATATCCAAAAATAGTTACAATCATAGCCTTCAACTACATTTATTCTGCAAGCATAGTTGAGTGCTTCTTTCTTTTGTTTCCTTATTAAGGTCTTCAATTGCGTAATATATTTCTTTCTTCCTCTGTTCTCCAACCACCGACTGCACCACAACATTTTCTTTAATCCCTTAGTGTCATCTGCATTATTGATCTTATAACAACAAATATCAACAACATTAACTTCAAGTCTTTCATCTGCAATATTGAGTTTAATGCAGAAAATAACAACAGCAGATTGTATAGGCCATTCAATATCTTTAGCTTTCATGGAATATAGTTTTCTACACAGTAAAATCACAATCAGATATCCATTTCATTTCTTATGTCTCCAGTATTCATAACAGTAACAATTTGATTCATTTTTCTGATATGCTGGTCCATTTTTGTTCAGACCCATAATGGTCTTATATGTGCATCTCCACAGATTAAGCCTCCATTTATATGAATCATAATCATCCCTAGACTGAGTTTTCTTAATAAATTGCACCACCATGACTTTGTGTTTGCTGTGAGTCCTTCTCATTGTTTCTTTATCATAATCACCATTGATAGCATGCATTTAGGTGTTAGTTTTAGGGCATATTTATGTTTAAATCTTAGGTATTTGCATGTGTTTTGCTTAGTTTTCGTAGTTTTTGCATTTCGGTGTCTACTTTTGCGCTATCGTGTTTTTAGGTCGTTTGAGGAGTAAGGATTGGTTAAGTTGAAGGATTCAAGATTAGAGATATTCAAGTGTCTTTTCCAAGGATATTCAAGCCACTTACGATGATCATTAAGGCCCAAGAGGTTATGGAAAAGAATGCTTAAATCTGGGCCATCCATTGAAGTTGTTGTTTCAACACCACTTTCTTGTGACGCTGATTTCAGAAGCTACGGTGGTCGGATGAAGCTGAATTTGGTATCATTGGAAAGCTAACTCGAAGAGATACAATTCATATTTTTACTCCGAGTCCAAATTCCCGCTCTAAGGTGGTCAAAAGATCTTCTGAAAGTACCGTTAAAATGTTGTCAGAAGCAGGGCCGCGATCGCGGCCACTACTCACTGCGATCGCGGTTTTCCACGATAACGAAGATCCAAGACGACGATTTCTCTATCTATCTATTATATTTGTTTCCTTTTATTTTATTTTTTCGTGTGTTTTGAGAGACTATTTAAGCCTAGATTTTAGCCTTTGTTTGGGACATCTATTCTCTCTTAGACCTAGTTTCCAATATATTCAAATTTTAGTATTTTCTCTCTTATGGAGAACTAAATCCCTAAATCTTATTCAAGTTGAAGCTTTTTAGACTCAAGTTTATTGTGAGATTCGATTATTCATGTTTATTTCTACAGATTATTTCAATTCTCTTGTGCTTAAATATTATTGATTGTATTGGTTTCTACTTGATTGATCAACTAGTTGGAATTAATACCTTCTATTGCTAGATCTAGGTTTTCTCGTAGTAAAACCTAATCTTTGTAGCAACTCAATTGGTTTAGGACTCGTTGGACTAAAACAATTGAAAAAGAGATTTGAATGCATGTTGATTGTTTGACTCGTTGGAATTCAATTGCATGTATCATGTTTATCCTTGTTCTCATTGCTAATATCCTTATAATTTATGATCGTTTCATGAGTTGTTTGGATGTTAAGTTTGCATGTCTCGTTGCCATGTTATATTTCTGATCAGGATAGGAATAATAAAAAGAAATAACTTGTTTGAATCTATGATCAATAACTTGATGAAGAAAGTGGATGCTTGAATAGGATTGCTTTCCTCAATTGATAAAAACCCAATCTTTCTTTGTTTTGTTTAATTGCTTTACTTGCTTTAAATTCCCTAGCTTTTGATTAATAACCGAAAATCCCCTTTATTACTATTAAGTTGATAACAATATTATTTAGAATTACAAGTGTCTCTTGGGTTCGACCTCGACTTACCAGCTATACTAGTTGGGTAATTAGGGATTTATTTTTGATTTGGCACGATGACTTTCAGCCAGTCAACCATCATCTTTCACCCATAAACTAATTAGCAAGCAATCTCTTAAGCCATAGACAAAGAAAGGCATACTGATATAGTTAAACATACATCAATATAATTTGTGCCTCCATTTTAACAATATCATCTCTCCCTTCTTACCCTTGTTCTTAATCTCAGTCTTTAAAGCTTCCCGCTCATACTTAGTCGCTTTTATCATCCAGAAGCAAACCTGATCAATCACAGTCTTAGTCAACCATATATAGATATCTATTGTAAAATGTCTAGGGTTTAGCTCCTTATTTTCTTTTGTTCTATTAATCAGATGATTCACATGGTTTATCAGAGCATTAATGTTACTTAAATTATTCATAAATCTCATATGAGTACCTCTCCTCCTTTCATTCACATAAAACTCACCCTTAAGTTGCCAATCAACCCTAAATTTCTGTCTCAGCCTAACAACTTCAATGGACTCACCCAAGACAAAAGCAAATAGGGATGTTTCTTTAAGATGGTTGAAATTTTCTCTAACATCTGACAATTGATCAAGGAATCTATTCATATCCATCTTTCCTTTTGATTTGTTTCTTCCTTTCTTCGATCCCGAGGGACCATCTTTATTAGGCGCAAAAGAAATGCCACCCTTAAAGGCCTCCTGGGCCATGGTAGGTAGGTTTTCAAAAGTTTCATCAACATGATCACGGTTACTTTGTTCTTTAGAGAAGGAGATATCAGCACAAATGACCTTTATAGAGGATTGGTTCCTCCAATTCTTCTCAAAAGCACGAGAGAGCAGAAGCAGAATAAGATACAGTGAGGGAGTTTTTGACAGTGAGAAATAGCAATTCCAATAAGGTAGCAATTCAGATAAATATAGGCCAACATAATGTAGTTCTCATATTCGAGTTTAAGCAAATGGATCATAGAGTAAAGGTAGGAAGGGTAAAACCTTTGCACAATGCAACACTTCGCCATCGTTCTCCACCGCTTCCAACTCCAGGAAGGGATATTCGCTAGCATTCCTTTTGATTTAGCTGCCTAGAAAATGAACTGAGAGATCGAGCCCCCAGATCTCACCAACCCGTCCTCTCCGGACTACATCTTCCTGTAACGTAGCCAATCTAGCCTAAGCCTCCACAAAGACCTCATCTCTCTCCCAAACAACCCCTTTTTCTTACCCCTTCGCCAGTTTACTAGATGCATAGACCTCCATCGCTCTCCAAGAGAGGAGAGAGATTTCTCACTTGTTTTGTTTGCCTCGCCGTTCGTCACACCAAAGGCGGGGTTTCGGAAATTTCTTTGAGCAATCCGCTGATGAGACTTCCAGAGATCAGTAATGACTCCATAATATCTTACAATTGCAGAGAAAGTGGCGAAGATTCGAACGATTTGGGCAGGATTTTTGATTCTAGGGTTTCGACATTTGGGGCAAACATGGGTGGTCGGGGAGAGAGAGTTTTCAGGACTCATTTCTTTTTATATTCCCATCGCATTATAAAACTTGTCCTTTTAGTAATTAATTTACTGATAGTTTGTATTTTAGAGCATTTTAGGACATGCATTTAAGACTTTAGTTTAATATGTTTTATGTATTTGTCTCGTGTTTTCTAGTGCTTTTTATTTTGTTTCCGTTTTAGATGTCTACACAAACATACATATCTTTATGCTTTTCAAGAACTTTAGAGAAGTTGGAGCTTGATTTGGACGCGTTTGGAGACATGATGGAATCAAGACTTCATTTTAGAACGCAACGAGACCGGAAACGAACCATCTGAGAGCCAGAAAGAAGAAACCACACGGTCTTGGATAAGGTCGTGCACCAAGATGCACGGTCGTGCGTGCGGTGTTAGAAAAACTTCGGATTGTGTGGCATAGCAGAAGACCATGCCAAGGTCGTTCCCCCTAGCCGCACGATTGTGCATTTGGCCTCAGATAACGTTGAAGGTCATGCGTCTATAGGCACACGATCGTGCACCATACAGGCCAGGGTCGTGCGCAGTCCAAGGTCGTGCGCCTAAGACACACGACGCGCGCCGTTGGTCATGCGGCTCTTTATGTCGGTTTATGGGCCGCCCTTTTCAACCCTAGATCTAATATAAATACCTTCTTTGGTCTTCTAGATAGAGGGTTTGAGTTTTTGATCAGTTATCTATGACTTGAGAAACAAGTTTGGAGAGATCTAGTTGGAGATTTGAAGACTTTGTGGAGTTTGAGTTTGGATTTGCTAGATTTTAATCAAGTTTTCTTGTTTTTTCAATCCGGTATGTTTATTCTCATCATTTATTTGATTTCTTCTCTCTCCATGTCTAGCTAAACCCTAAATTCTAAGATTGGGGTGAACCCAACAATGATAGGTAGACAAATCTATTAAATTGCATAATCTATTGTTTGAAGATTTGTTTGATTCTATCCTAGATGCTTATTGCCTTAGTAACTTTTATGAATGAGAACTTGTTAAAGTTTGAGACTGAAAGGTAATAACTTTAATAACTAGTCAGACAGGGAATTGAGACTAAGAGGTACTTTTTCCTGTTGGAACCCTAGGATTTGAACATGAGATTTCTCTATTGCGAAAGTATTTTGAATTCTCTTGTGGAATAACCATTGTCATAGAGATCATGAGATTATGTTGGCTTTTTAAGTCGCGAAAGCGGATGTTGAATCAGTTTGATCTTAAATTCTAACTGCTTAAAGGTCTAGATTTTAATTTTCAAGTCACGGAAGTGGACGCTTAATTGAGTCTAGATACGTCTGTTAACATTCGAAAGAATTTAGTGGATACATTAGACAATTGCCTTCAAACAAAGTCAAAATTTCGATTGTGCAACCATCCTTTATAGTCTATTGAAGCATTGTTGTGGGGATCCTTGATCTTAGAAGCTTTTCTCTTATTGATATTCTCTTATACTACATATTTTCTTGTCACAGTTAGTTCATAGCTAAATTCACACCTCAATCTTTTCTTTATTTTTACGACTTAGTCTACTGATTTGACTACAATTGGTACGAAAGTGATAGAGTTCAACGCCTTGGTATTACAACCGATCCCATACCCCCAACATGGTGGTGGCCTTTCTTTTTGCGCCAACAATGGAGGTGGAGGAGGAGGCGCTTTGGCCTTCACAAGGGCTTGAGATGTAGCCTTTGGCGGAGTCGACTTCGACGTCATTGCATCTTTCGTGGCTAATTTTGGTTCGGGCGCACTTTTTCTTTAGCCTCTCAGCCATGTCAGTTGCATTCGTCTCTGCAAGAATGAGGTACTATTAAAGAAAACATGCAAGATAGGATGAATGTGCGTAATATGAAAGAACACAAACAGTCAAAAGAAGGCAATTTCTTTATGGGACCTTACGGTGTTCGCTTTAAACCTCTTTTTAGCCTTATTGATGTCTAACTACTACATCATGTTTGAACTACGTTAAGAGCACGGTGTGGTGCGAAAGTTAAAAAGTCCGCCCTAGATGTTACGAACCAAGAATCATTTATCCCTCTAGTCCCCTAAGTTAGCGGATGTTCTTATCAATTCGAGTTTAAGAACGCTAATATTAATAAAAGCACCAGCCTCCCTAGGCGTCAAAAGACACCGCATGGTGTTAATGGTCGGTTCCTCGGATATCTCAAGGTGCCTTGTTGTATATATGCAGAAAAAGCTCCATTTGTTGGGGAACATCAGAGGGGCAGAGATGTCGAACATGACGAGCCCGAGTCTCTTATGCTTAAGAGACTGGCCCAATAATTAGAATAGGCTCATTAGCTAGACCTAGTTAGGTTTTACATTCTCTATTTAAAGAACTCGTTGTAACCAGTTTTATTTATGCTTAGTATTGGTTTTCATATTGTGATTAAGTTTCTCTCCTTTAGGCCTAGGCATCAAAAGTCTCTAAACCCTAAACTCCCTCTCTTAGCCGAGCCCCCTTGCCGGCCCTAGGATTCAGAATCAATCCGATCCTTTCTTGGTTACTTCCCTCACGAACCACCCTGTGGTTCGCGCTTATCCCCTTTTCGTCCCGTTGGAGAAGATCCGAGGCCCTTCCGAGCCTAGATCGGGCACATGGGTGGAGCGTATCAACTGTTGATTGGATCCGATCCTAGACCTAGATCGATCATGACGAACCCGAGTCTACCGAGACCTTGGCGTCCGCCTTGGATTTTGACCTAGCTCGTTATTATTATGTTTATTATTATATTTATATATTTTCTATTTTGACATGTTTCTATTTATAGCTAGTTTCTATTTATATTTCCGCTATTACTATTTTTGGGTGTGTATTATCTTATGCTTAAGAGATTGGCCCAATAGTTAGAATAGGCCCATTAGCTAGACCTAGTTAGGTTTTACATTCTCTATTTAAAGAACTCGTTGTAATCAGTTTTATTTACGCTTAGTATTGGTTTGCCTATTGTGATTGAGTTTCTTTCCTTTAGGCCTAGGCGTCTAAACTCTCTAAACCCTAAACGCCATCTCTTGGTTGAGCCCCCTTGACGACCCTAGGATTCAGACTCAATCCGATCATTTCTTGGTTACTTCCTCATGAGCTACCCTGTGATTTGCGCTTATCCCCGTTTCATCCCGTTGGAGAAGATCCGAGGCCCTTCCGAACCTAGATCGGGCACCCGTGTGATCCACCCGAAAGGCGGAATGCATCATTCCCGTGGAGAAGATGAGCCCGAGAAGAAATTCTTCGTGGGGGTAAATCTCTCAAACGATGAACTTTCATCCATCATGCATCTATTACGAAGTAGTCGTGATATCTTCGCATGGTGCTCATATGACATGCTTGGAATAGACCCGGGTCTTGCTTGTCATAGGTTGATCGTTCTCCCAAACGAAAAGCTAGTTGTACAATGAGAAAGACGGTCCTCTACCCAGCATACTAAAGTTGTGATCATTGAAGTCGAGAAACAGCAGGAAGCCAATGCCACCCAAGAGGTGTGGTACCTCACTTGGCTGGCAAATACCGTCGTAGTCTAGAAAAAGATGGGAGATTAGAGAGTCTGTGTTGACTTCACTGATCTCAACAAAGCAT
Source organism: Fallopia convolvulus (assembly GCA_964016875.1). Classification (NCBI taxonomy): domain Eukaryota; kingdom Viridiplantae; phylum Streptophyta; class Magnoliopsida; order Caryophyllales; family Polygonaceae; genus Fallopia; species Fallopia convolvulus. The sequence goes on from OZ024723.1 coordinate 4,988,345, forward strand.
GTCCAAAGGACCTATTTTCGCTTCAAAAATTTATCAACTAGTGGATGCTACAAATTGCCATGAGCGCATGAGCTTTTTAGATGTATATTGGGGCTATCTTCAAATCCCAATGCGTAAAGATGACCAATAGAAGACCACGTTCATAACAACGCAAGGGATATTTTGCTACAAGGTGATGCCTTTCGGATTGAAAAACATTGGGGCAACCTTCCAGCAGCTCGTTAACAAATTGTTCGAATCAAAGATTGGGAAGACCGTTGAGGCTTACATCGATGGCAAGGTTGTCAAGAGTAAAAGGGAATTGTCTCATCTAGATAACCTCCAGGATGTTATCAACATCCTTCGAGCGTCCCGGCTTAGGCTCAATGCCACAAAATGCGCATTCACGTTTGGTTTGGGTAATTTCTTGGGACACCTCGTTACTCGCCAAGGAATTGAAGTAAGTCCGGATCAGATTCGAGACCTTGACGCCATTACAAGCCCAAGGACCATCAAAGAGGTGCATAGGTTGACAAGAATGGATGCAACTCTCAATCGATTCATTAGCCGATCTTCATATAAGTGCAAATCATTCTTCAAAGCATTAAAAAAAGGGGTCGCTCGTTCGAATGGAGTAAGGAGTGCGAAGAAGACTTGCAGAATTTGAAAGCCTACTTGCGATCTCCTCCAATCTTGACTGTTCCTAATAATGGGGACACCTTGAAGCTTTATTTAGTCGTGTCCTCTCGAGTAGTCAGCGTCATTTGATTAAGGAACAAAGCGGAAATCAAAGACCAGTCTACTACACCAGCAAATCATTACTTGACGCCGAAACAAGATACTCGCCTATGGAGCAACTGTTACTAGCTTTAGTCACCGCATCTCGCAAGCTCAATAACTATTTTTAAGAACACCCAATCCAAGTCATCAAGGCCTATCCTATTCGAGCACATCTCTATAGCTCGGATCTCGCGGGACGGGTCGCAAAATGGGTTGTGGAAGTAGGGCAATACGACATTGAGTATGGCCCTCGAACCACCATAAAAGGATAAGTGTTGGTGGATTTCGTAGTCAAGTTCTCCCGTGCACCGACTGGAGCCGCGTGTGGCAAGCGAAACCAAGGTTGCGGTTTACATCCAAATTCACGGGTGATGTTCGTGTTTTTAGTATAGTTTTTAGTAGGTTTTCTTTGTTTATTAGGTTTAGTTTTTATAAAATTAGGTCTAGCTTTGTGTGTTTTTGGATGGTTTTGCATATTTTCATGGAAAGTATGGAAGCTACTCTATTTTGTGTATTTTGTAGGTTTTAGCAGGGAAAAGGTGCTATATGGAGCTGAATTTGGACAGTGAAAGACGGAGGAATACAAGTATGGAGAAGTCAGAGTCCAAGTTTTACGAGATGAAGTGTGGAAGAAACCAAGTCCATGCTCGTTAACGAGGCTGTGAGGGCTCGTTAACGAGGCCACGTGATAGAAATTTCGAGGGTTGACTTTGTAACTCACCGATCCTGTGCGGGAAATTATTTCCGTGTCGGTAGAGTATTTTTTATGATTTTTAGGGTTATTATATTATGTATTTTGTGTCTTGTTATCTTTCTAGATTTTATTTCTATCTTTTTAGGTTTTTATTTCTATCTTTATAGGAAAGTTTTTATCTTCTAGCCTTATTAGTTTTTAGCCTTTTTAGTATAAATAGCCCTCTTGTTTAGCCTAGAAGGGGGTGGATTTTAGAGAGGAGGAAGAGCCGAGATAAGAGAGAGGATCGGATTCGAGTTCGGAGGTCGGTGAACGAAAGTTACCGAGTTCGTTGATCGAGATTTTGGTTCGATGCTTTGTATTTTTTTCGGTTTCTTCTGATTTTCTGTAAGACAATATTTTGTTATTAATTTGAGTAGTGATTTGTTTTCAATGATTTCTTTTGTTGAATTTATTTGTTTCATAATTATGATTAGTGAGTAGTCTTCTTTTCTAGGATCGGGGATAAGCCCGACATAGTTAAGCATGTTTGATGAGTAAGATTGTGTGTTGAATGCCTTTTATCTATTATTGAGATTGTTTGTTGAGCTTATACCAAGATGAAAGTTGAGGTAATTTGAGTTTTTAACTTTATTGAAAGAGAAAGTTAGTAACTTGCAGGTTGATATTGTTTGAATACGAAAGTTTCAAGCTTTAGATCCAAAATAAGCAATTAAGTGAATTGGGTTACGAAAGTAGGTTAATTTACTTGATAGTCAACGAAAGTTGATGACTCTATCTATTTAAAGGCATGATCTATTCTTCTTACAAGTTTATATGCATGACTATGTTGTGGTGTCCCTAGTCCTAGATCTTTGTTTTTATTTGAATTATCTTAAGAGAATTTCGTTGCTGAGTTAGTTGGCTCGGTACCGAACTGTTTAGGTCGTTAGATTGAGTCTTTTTGTGTACGGTGGTTCGTTAACGACCCTGACAACGTCGTTAACGAGGCTGCTTGTGAGTGTTTTGCTTGTTTTTGCTTGAATTTTAGTAGTCGATAGACAAACAACCTTGCTTCCTGTGGAACGATCCTGAGCTCCCTATACTCAGCGGGGTCTTGATTATAAATTTTTTTTGTTGTCAAGAAACCCTCTCAACAAATTGGCGCCATTGCTGGGGAAGCAACGAGTTTGTTTGTTTATCTGTGGGTCTGGGAATAGCCCGACCCCGTTTTTGTTTTAATTTTTGTTTTCTCTGTCTGTTTTCTCAGCGTATGCCGGTAGGACGACGAAGGCTCGAGTTTGACAACACTGGTTATTACTCAGAACCCGAACGTTCCTTGCACCATAGACTCCGAGAAAACCGAGCCATGGCCACATTTGAAGAGATGGCTCGTCAAATGGAAGACCTCCGAAATCAGATGGAGGCGTTAAAAACTGAGAAAGAAGGCACTGCTGCTGAGGCTGAGCGTCAACGAGCTGCTAATGCTCGTCTACAAGAGGAGCTTAATGCCTATCCGAGGAATGCCAAACAGTACATGCATCCAGAACTGAGGGTGCCAGAATCTCCAATCGTGCTTCCCGAGATAGAGAAACCCTTTGAGATCAAGTCTCAATTCATATCCTTGATAAAACGGGCTCAGTTTGAAGGGAAACCTACTGAGTGCCCTATGGAGCATATTAGAAACTTTCTTGATTTATGTGACACCATAGTTGCTGAAGGTGTCTCACTTGAATATGTTCTGTTAAAAGCTTTCAGGTGGTCTCTTGCTGGGAAGGCCCTGAGCTGGTTGGAGAGCCTACCTTCTAAGTCTATCAGGACTTGGAAAGCTTTGTACGATCAATTTCTTACAAAGTTCTTCCCTCCTGCTAAGACGACGGAGTTGAGGAAACGCATCACCTCCTATCACCAGCTGCCTAATGAAACATTTGTTGAAACATGGGAAAGATTCAAAGAGATGCTTAGACAATGCCCCACTCATGGGCAACCTTTATATGTTTTGCAAGAAATCTTTTTCCTGGGCATCAACGCAGAGACCAAGAACCGCATCAACACGCATACTGCGTGCGGTTTTATAGAGATGGACCCAACGGCTGCATGGGAACTGCTGGATAAGCTGTCCAATTATGATGCCATGTATGGAATCTAGCAGACTCCACAGCCCCAGAAACGTCTCTACTTACCTAACCGAGACGAACTTGACCCGGATGTTAAAAATCAATTCTTGCAAGATGAGGTCAACCGTCTGAAGAAGCAGGTAAGTTTTCTGAAATCCTCTCAATCATGTCAAGAATGTGGTTCTTCTGCACATAGTACATCTTCTTGCACTAACATAGAGCAGGTTAGAGCCGCTGAGACAATAGGTGAGATGAATTATATGAGAGGACCATACAGGAACCAGCCTAGCTATCATGATAGGTCAAACAACTATCAGGCATGGGGCAATCAGAATACCAATCAAAACTATGCAGTGCCTCCACTAGATAGACGATCTGCACCTTATCGACCTCCAGGCCATCAGGAGTCACCATCATGGGTTCAAGGATTACAGGAAGGCATTAACGGAGTGACCAACAAGGTTAACGAAGTTCAAGCCAACCTGAACCAACAAAATAAAAGATGGGGAGAGTTCGATATATGGAAGAAGAGTGTTGATTCCCAACTAGGGAACCTCGCTGCCCAAATTCCAAGACCACAAGGGCAACTCCCGGGCCTCCCCGAGGAGAACCCTAGGGGACAAATAGCAGCGGTGCACCTTAGGAGCGGGAAGACATTGCCGGAGCGAGTCCAAGCTGAGGAGAAGGAGGAAGAGGACGTCACCAAACAGCTCGTTAACGAGCCAGCGAGGGCAAATAACGAGCCCATATACCAAGGTGACGAGGCTCCAAGGGTTCCTGACGACCCTACCCCAGCTAAGTCTTCTAAACCGAGCCTTGCTCTCAACTCCAGGGTAGTTAACAACCCCATCAGGGTCGGTAACGACCCGCCGAGGCCACCAAACGATCCCAGTGTCGACCCGGTACTCTCACCTCTCGAGCCTAACTTGGTTCGGAGAATGGTGAAATCTCTTCCATTTCCAACTAAGAAATCTATGGACTCTACTGAGAGTAAGTTCAAGCATTTCGTAAAGATTCTTCAGGGCATTAATATTTCCATCCCATTCGCTGAGGCCCTAAGCGAAATGCCGGCTTACACAAAGTTTTTGAAGGATATTCTTAGTAGGAAAAGATCCATTACAGAGCTGCAGGATGAAGTCAGATCAATAGCTCTACCAGAAAAGCTAGGAGACCCAGGGAGATTTGCAATAACGATCGGCATAGGCAACCACAAGTTCAAGGCTTTATGTGATCTGGGCGCCAGTGCTAGTTTAGTTCCTCTCTCAATCTGGTATAAAGCTAATATGGGACCACTAGAGCCGGTAGATATGAATCTGTACATGGCAGATGGATCATGTGTCAAAGCCACAAGAGTCGTGGACGACTATCCTATTTAAGTCGGGAAATTCTTTATACCGAATGATTTCATCGTCCTCGATATGCCTGAAGACCCTCATGTCCCCATAATTCTTGGCAGACCATTTTTAGCCACAACAGGTGCAAGAGTTGATGTGCGGAAAGGACTCCTCACTTTTGACATTGGAGAGGAACGGGTGGAATTCAACTTGGATCAGAATACCAACGACCCAATTGCAGTCGCACAAATCGAGTTGACTCAACCAGAACTCGATTCAGCCATCCCTACCAAGCCTCATTGGTCAATCACCGAGTCCCACGTGCAAGAATACAACCAAGGTAAGTACTCTAACTATGAATCTGCTAAAGATGGTCATTCCTTATCTTTTGTTTCTACACCATGCCCCATCATATGCACTACAGAGGAGTCCAAACCACCTTGGTTTTCGGATTTCACTAACCATCATGTAGGAATACCGGGCATACTGATAGAAGAAAAGGGACCTAATTTAGCAACTCAAGCACACAAAAGTTGCAAAGCTAAGTATAGGGTACTTCAAGACCCCAACCTAGCTACACGGGATCCACCTTGAATCAAAGGAGTACGTTGGGCTGACGACGTTAAAAATAGCGCTTACGGGAGGCAACCCGCTTTTTAGTATAGAATTAGATTTTTTATTCTTTTCTTTTTAGACTCTTTTTTTTTCTTAGCTTTCTTTTGAGTTCTTTTTAGTAGTTTTTAGGATAGAAATTAGGATTAAATTTTGAGCTAACAAGACACAGGAGAAGGGATCGAAAAATCACTTCAAGAGGCTACGGTGGCTCGTTAACGACCCACCCAGGGTCGTTAACGACCCGATTCGGCAAAACGGGCAGGTAAGTTTTTTTTTTTTAACCTAGTCTATCTTTTTACTACCCTAGCCGCCGCCCCCTCTACCCCTTCCTATCCCTACCCTCTCCTATATAACCCTTCTACCCCTCCCAAAAATCTTTCACTCTCAAAATTCTCCAAACTCCAAACTTCTCAAAAACTCAACCAAAGATCTTGAAGACCCCCACCACCGATCGTAATCCCTCACCAACCACCGAGTAGCCGTCGTTACCGAAGCCCGAAAACTCTTCCTCCCACCGACGAAGATCCGAGTTTTCGTTAACTCGCTTTCACCGAGCTCGTTAATCACTCAAATTCCGACCCCTTGTTCTTCAATTTCTCGATTCTCCGGTATGATTTCTAAACCCTAACTCAAAATTGCATGATTCATGGTTTTTAGGGTAGAAATTTCATGTCTAGAATTGAGTTCATATAGAGGATAGATGTCATGATTGGATTTTGCCCAAGAAAGTTTGATTTTACTTAGTAATTCTAGATATAGAGAAGGATATTCATGTTAGATATTTCATTGAGAAAAGTTGATTGTGAAAAGCATGAATTTTTCTTGTTCTAGTATCAAGATACAAACTTAGCATGTCAAAATTTCGGGTAAATTTATCATGATCGGGATGGATAATGGAGCAAGTATGGGGTGCATATATCCGATTGTGTGACTAAGTGAAGGAGTGTAGAGGATTGCATGCTTGATCTTGGCTTGATTTTTAAGATAGATTAATACTCGGAATTCTGCGATTTTGTTCTCGGCGGCTCGTTAACGACCCACCCAGGCTCGTTAACGACCCTGCGTGGCCTCAAAGATCAATCCAGTCCAGATTCGTAAACAACCCAATTGGGTAGTTAACGAATAATTCCGAGGCTATTTCGAGACCAAGTATGGGGTCTCTTGCCTATCTATTTTGAGTGGATCTTATCTTGGAAAATTCTTGATTATTTTGTAGATCTCATGGCAAGTTCAAGCAGACCCGCTACCTGAGCTCAGAAGAAGAGAAGGAACCAGAGGTCCCCATCTCCACCTCGCATGGACAACGTGTTTTTGAGTACCCAAGGCCAAGTGCATCGATACCGTGGAATTCTAGAGAAGGACCACAACACCCGTTGGTTCTCGAAGTCTAGTGCTATAAACACGGGGATTTACACGGACGTCAAGGAGGCCTTCATTATCCTTGGTGCATCCCATCTCCTGAAGAAGGAGAATTTACCACACTATCCGGCCCTCACATCCGAGTTTTTGGCCACTCTAGAGACTAGCTTCCCTTCGAAGACTTCGGCGGGACGAATTCGGTTTCGGCTCGGTAATGTGAGCCGTGAGTTCACCATGGCAGAGCTCAACGCAATCCTAGAGCTTCCAAATCCGTCTAGAGACTACAGCTTGAAAGACTACAAGGTGACTAGGACTTGGAGCTATATCACTGGGGAAGAACAATCCTCCACAGCGGCATTATCTGGGGCAAGCATCATCAACCCCATCTTCAGGATCATTCTCCGAGTCCTAGCCGCTACGTTTTGGCCGAAGAGAGAGTTGAACAGGCCAACGAGGACGAAAGTTGCTTGTCTCTGCACCATCCTTTTCGAGGAGCCCGACCCCTTGAATTTGGGGTATGAATGGCTCTACTACGTCGAGAAATCAACCAAGTCCAAGGAAGTTTGGTGTGGCAACTTGGTTAGCCTTTTGGCTAAAAACCTTGGGGTCGACCTTACTCGATACACACCGGCTCACGCGCAACTCCTCAACAAGAACTATTGGTATAGCTCCAGTATCTTCATTCAAGCCGAAGGAGGGTTCAAAGTGAAAGTACAAGACCGCATTGTCACACCCACCCTCGACAAGTTAGAGCTACTCTACGCACCAAATTGGTACGAGGCGTGGACGGGGCATGCTTACCCGTTAGAGCCCAAGCCGAAGGATGAGCTATCACTTCGGCCGTGTGAGACAAGATTTGAGCGAGAAGGTGAAGCAATGGATGAAGATGAAGATGAAGATGAGGATACCGAGGTAGTTGGCGATGACACTGAAGAAGCCGACACAGAGGGAGGAACTGAGGAGCTAAACCTCGAGGATGAAGACCTCGACACGGAAGTTTTGGGCACCAACGTGCTCGTTGACGAGCCTACCAGACTCGTTAACGACCATTTCTAGCCTCCTTCTTATACTTCTAACGAGGCACCCAACTTCGTTAACGAGGCCCCGAGGACCACTACCGACCCACCGCCAGCTCCTACCGACCCTCATTCCTATGGACTCATGCCATACAACCCGGTGCTGTACCAAGATCATTTCCAGCCTCACTATCCACCACCTCCTCCGCCTGAGTACACAGGATCGAGTATGCCACCACCATGGGCCGAGGATCTTTCTGCTCGGATGCAGCAACTCAACCTTCAGCAGGACCATATTCATAGAAGGATGGATAGATGGGAATCGGTCTATTCTGCTCGCATGTCGATGGAGGATGAGAGGCATCGTCAGAGAGAGGCGGATGATGCTGAGCGTTGGAGGACGATGTATGACTTCATGGGGAACTTTGAGCACTACTTTCCTCCACCGAACCAGTGATTCAGCCTGAAGATGAAGTTTTTCCTTGTTTTCCACTTTTGAGACTTTGTAAGTTTTTATGTTTGTTTTTCTTTTTCTTATTTTTATCTTTGTTTGTTTTCTTTTCTATTTCTTTTCCTTCTTCTTATTTTTTTTACAGTGGGGACACTGTAATTTTAAGTATGGGGTGGGAGAAAATAGAAAACTTGTTGTCGTAGTTTTTTATGTGTTTTGAGTAGTTTTTTATTCTCTAAAAAAATGACAAAAAAATCGAAAATTTGAAAAAAAAAGAGTTTTAGAATTGATAGATATCCCTTTCTTAGGTTCTATGATAGTAATTGCTAGCTTAATCATATAATTCCTTGCAAACATGTCTTTAATAGTATAGCCGGATTCTTAACTTGAAATTATTTTTAGAAGAAGATAGCACTTGATGAAATTGAGCACATATACTTTATAGCATAAGTGATGCAATCCAACAAAATCATTACCTAGTGAGGAATTTTTGGCCTTGTAGGGAGAACATCAATAAATCCCTCTTCTTTTCTTGTGTGATTTACTCTCTATATGCATATTATCTCTTGGAATTGTGATGGTTATCTATTTCTTGAGACCCGTATGGGATTTATAGTTCATTACTTGTGAGAATCATATGATGGAGAACTTATTTTTATAAGCCCTATTATTCCCTATCCACCTTTACATGATCCTTCTTTTGACATCCAATTCTAGCTTGAAGCCTTTATTTTTAGCTCCACAAAAATTTCCCTAGACAAGATAAGCTTGACCTTATCCGGGGATTAGGACTTAGATTGGAGAGGTATTTTTGTTGAGTGTAAAAAAGGAAGAGTGACATATAATGTTTTGCTGTGATTGAGGGATTATTGGGGAGGGTAGATTGGAAGTCTCTTATTTTACTTGTAATAAGAAAGATCTCTTGATAAGCAAAAGATGCACAAAATTAAGTTGTTGAGAAGAAGAGGAATACCCGATGAAGCTCGTTAACGACCCTGAAGTGGGTTCGTTAACGAGGCAGCGAAGAGAAAAAAATTGTTAAAAGGAAAGAAGAAGTTTGAAGTGCATATGTGTTTATAGATAAAATCAGAGATTCTTTTATTTCTTATGAGACTTTCTAGGATATAATGGGTGAGTGAAAGAGAGTGTGCATAATGAGAGAGTGAGTTTGGTATATGTTTTTATTAGAGTTTTTGAAGTTATGTGTGAGTTTTTAGGAGTCTTTGATTCCCGGATATTATTAGCGCCACATGACCAAAATATTTTCCACGCCTTATTGTTTTTACCAAACCCCATTACAACCCGGCCGAATGGAAACTTCTATGAAGTTTTTCATTGAGCCCCCTAAGTTGCTCTTGATGATTTTTGCTTGTTTTGACAAATCTTGGGTGGAGAGTATTGGTGATATAAGTTCCAATTTCTATGAGTTTTTGGATATAAGATGAATTGAGAGATTGAATTTATAAGCCTAAACACTTGAGAGTTGAGTGAAACACATTATATCCCTTGTGAGGTTGGATTGTATTTTCTTATGTCTATTTGGTGCATATATGTGTGATGACATTAATAATCCTTTGCTATATTTTTCTCATGTGTAGATGTTGCTTTTTAGATGATAGCTATATCTTGATAAGTATGTTTGTTTGGTTTTGGTTATTGTTTGGTTTTGGTTATTGTTTAGTGATTGCTTGAGGACAAGCAAGTCTAAGTATGGGGTATTTTTATGTTCGTGTTTTTAGTATAGTTTTTAGTAGGTTTTTTTTGTTTATTAGGTTTAGTTTTGATAAAATTAGGTCTAGCTTTGTGTGTTTTTGGATGGTTTTGCATATTTTCATGGAAAGTATGGAAGCTACTCTATTTTGTGTATTTTGTAGGTTTTAGCAAGGAAAAGGTGCTATATGGAGCTGAATTTGGAGCGCTACAGTGAAAGACGGAGGAATACAAGTATGGAGAAGTCAGAGTCCAAGTTTTACGAGATGAAGTGTGGAAGAAACCAAGCCCATGCTCGTTAACGAGGCTGTGAGGGCTCGTTAACGAGGCCACGTGATAGAAATTTCGAGGGTTGACTTTGTAACTCACCGATCCTGTGCGGGAAATTATTTCCGTGTCGGTAGAGTATCTTTTTATGATTTTTAGGGTTATTATATTATGTATTTTAGGTCTTGTTATCTTTCTAGATTTTATTTCTATCTTTTTAGGTTTTTATTTCTATCTTTTTAGGAAAGTTTTTATCTTCTAGCCTTATTAGTTTTTAGCCTTTTTAGTATAAATAGCCCTCTTGTTTAGCCTAGAAGGGGGTGGATTTTAGAGAGGAGGAAGTGCCGAGAGAAGAGAGAGGATCAGAGTCAAGTTCGGAGGTCGGTGAACGAAAGTTACCGAGTTCGTTGATCGAGATTTTGGTTCGGTGCTTTGTATTTTTTTCAGTTTCTTTTGATTTTCTGTAAGACAATATTTTGTTATTAATTTGAGTAGTGATTTGTTTTCAATGATTTCTTTTGTTGAATTTATTTGTTTCATAATTATGATTAGTGAGTAGTCTTCTTTTCTAGGATCGGGGATAAGCCCGACATAGTTAAGCATGTTTGATGAGTAAGATTGTGTGTTGAATGCCTTTTATCTATTATTGAGATTGTTTGTTGAGCTTATACCAAGATGAAAGTTGAGGTAATTTGAGTTTTTAACTTTATTGAAAGAGAAAGTTAGTAACTTGAAGGTTGATATTGTTTGAATACGAAAGTTTCAAGCTTTAGATCCAAAATAAGCAATTAAGTGAATTGGGTTACGAAAGTAGGTTAATTTACTTGATAGTCAACGAAAGTTGATGACTCTATCTATTTAAAGGCATGATCTATTCTTCTTACAAGTTTATATGCATGACTATGTTGTGGTGTCCCTAGTCCTAGATCTTTGTTTTTATTTGAATTATCTTAAGAGAATTTCGTTGCTAAGTTAGTTGGCTCGGTACCGAACTGTTTAGGTCGTTAGATTGAGTCTTTTTGTGTACGGTGGTTCGTTAACGACCCTGACAACGTCGTTAACGAGGCTGCTTGTGAGTGTTTTGCTTGTTTTTGCTTGATTTTTAGTAGTCGATAGACAAACAACCTTGCTTCCTGTGGAACGATCCTGACCTCCCTATACTCAGCGGGGTCTTGATTATAAATTTATTTGTTGTCAAGAAACCCTTTCAACAACAGGACAGAATTAATTAAGGAAACCACGGTCGCGGATAGTCCCTAGAGAGTAGTCGACTCTCAATTGGATTGTACTGCGGTCGCGTCTTGTGAAACCTCGACTGCGGGTCACCTTTAGATCGTAATTAATCTAGAGTGGGTCCTTGAAATCGATGGTGCAAGTAACAATCAAGGGTCCAGAGCTGGAATCATGCTTACATCGCTTACCGGAGATGCGCTTCAGCTTGTCGTACACCTAGGTTTCGACAAAACCAACAACGAGGCTGAGTACGAAGCGTTGATACTCGGGTTAGGAACAACAGCTAGTCTTGGAATCCTCAGACTACTCATTCTAGCCGACTCACATCTCATAGTAAACCAAGTGTTGGGGCAAAATATGCTCAAGTACATGGAGAAAGTGAGAGCTAAGCTAGAAAAGTTTGAGCAATACGAGCTTAGACAACGATTGCACGATCAAAATAAGTCTACTGATGCCTTAGCAACGTTGGCTACTTGTTCAGAAAACTTTCTCAAGACCTCAATTCATGTTGAAGATTCGGGATGTCCAACAATTGGCACCCCAAACGAAACGTGCAAGCGACAATATGCTCGCAGCCGCAATCGCGGAAATCGCCACGATAGAGGCCGCGGTCGTAGGAAGCGAAACTATGCAAGATCTCGGATCAGAAACGCCCTTGATATGCTACTTGGATGAGAATGTCCTGCCTTTGAATACCACCGAGGAGATGAAGGTTTGCTTAAGGGATCATAGGTTTTGGCTATCGCCGAAAAAGATTCTATATCATGGGTTTTTTCGGGCCATACTTGAGATGTGTACACCCAAGCAAGCTTGAGCCTCTATTATACGATATACATGAAGGCATATGCGGGATTCATGCCGGATGCTGTAATATTAACATCCCTATTTTGAAATGATGGGTATTATCGTCAGTAACCTCGGATTTTACAGTCCAAAGTCACCCAAGGCTTTATAAGGTGTTAAATTTAAATAAAATTTGGAAATTTAACGATAATACATATTATAAAAGGTTATCAAACATGAGACTTCAAGTGTTGTCATTACATCCTTAAACTTGTTTCAAAATAACAAAATACAAAAGAGTGAAGCAACGAAATTAACGAAACATTATTTTTGTAAAGCGTAGCGAAACCAAAATACGAGATAAAACACCTTCATGAATGACCCAACCTTCCTTCCTTCAACTCTTGATTCTTCGTCTTTAAACCTTCGAGTGATGTTTCCTAAAGTCTGGCATTTGTCACGAAGGGCGAGAAATATCAGGCAAAAATGCAGAAAATAAACGGAATTAGTCTACTAAGGAGACTAAGCAAGTGAGAATGGAAATTCTCAAGGGTAGTATGGTAATTTTATTATCTCATCAAGGAGATTAAGGGATGAAGTACTTGAAAATTATAATCACTTTGTAGAGCTTACAAGGACGTAATTTAGTTAATCTCGAAAATAGATAAACTTGGATTCGAAAAGAAGGAAACCACGAGATTGTAGTTCCTCTTAGAGTACAATTAATGTTGGGAACATTTTAGGCCACATAAAGTTTCTAGAAAACCTCTCGCGCCCTTTTCGGACCGAGAACCGGGTCGGTCTTACACGTGGTGGTAAACCGGCCCGGTTTTAATTTATTCAATGTGCACTAGCACTTATCTTTATTACGTGTCAAAACGTTTCATATTATTTAGGGAAAATTGCATTTAACCACCCCTTATATTACCATTGTTGCATTTCACCACCCTTTATTTTTTTTTCTACACTTAAACCACCCCTTATTTTCATAATGTGGCATTTAACCACCTATTCAACACAATCTGTTTATCCATCCGTTAACTCACCACTTTTACCCTTATCTTTATTTTTATTTAAAAGAAAAAAGAAGAAGGTATTTTTAGGTCATTCTTGATCAGAATAAAAGCTCTTAGCCATTAAAGACGAGCAAGATTTAACAATACTTTTTTTTAACCTACCTTCAAATTGTTTTCTAGACACAAAGAAATTGAAGATTTGAAGCTGGGAAAGAAGAAATTAATTAGTTACTACCCAAATTCAGCCAATAAATTTGATGGAAGACAAATTTAAATCTTAATGGTGCCCTTCTTCTTGGTCGTCGTCCTCCTCACCCCATCCACCGCACAATTGTCGCATCCACCACGACCTCGCCAGTTTCGAAATCATTGAAGCCCCCTCCAGCTTCTACCATGTAAGATTCCACAGCTTACACCTCCCTCTCCTCCACATCAGCTTCCCCCCGGCTCCGACGACCACTTCGATTCCGTCACAGAAGAGCTGATTCAATCCAATTAACGTCTACATCCTCAAAGATTCCCTCCAATAGCAACTTCCCACACCGAATCCGCCGCATCATCCTTCTCCACCGCCACCTCCGCGGCCGACCTCCCCGCCACTCCGATCTTCAACACCGCTACTTCCTAACCCACCTTCCCCTCTCATTCCTCCCCCGGCGCAACTCCTCCCTTCTCAGCCATTTCCGGCTGATTTCCCTCTCTCCCCTCCACTGTACCCCTTCATACGCAGTAGCAGCAGATGAGTAACCCTAGAATTTCAATCGGATAACATTTCGTTTTTTTTTTGCAAAGATATAATTTAAAACATAGGTAAAATCGTCATTAATTGGGGTTAACAGATGGTAAACGGATTCCGTCCATTTAGGTGGTTAAATGCAACAATATTAAAAATAAGGGTGGTTAATTGTAGAAAATAAAATACGGGGTGGTTAATGACAACAATGTCAAAATAACGGGTGGTTAAGTGCAATTGTCCCCTATTATTTATGAATTTTAAGGGTGTGGAGGCTGTGAAAGAGCCGAGTCCACTTAAAAGAAATGAAGGAATTTAAGGCCTCTTTTATCCTGAGTGTGCATGCCTCTTTTATCCTCAGGATACCGGGCCTCTTTCATCCCGAGTATATATAGGTCTCTTTCATCCTATAGGCATCTAGCTAGTGCATAATATCGTCTATGTTAATCCATAACGAATCTCGAAACGAGATTGAAACAAACAAGGCCACAAAACATCGTTTCTAAAGTTAAGTACTGGCGTAGTACGAATCACAATAACAATATGTCGTTATTTTTAAGTAAATCAATAAACCTAAGTTCATTCATTTTGACAAACATGTAGTTCCCAACATAGAAGAATTTCCTTAACGGAAACGATATATATATATATATATATATATATATGTATATACAAGGGAGAATATCCACTTGCCTTTAATTTCCTTAGGAAATATACGAAAATCGGAAATTAGAATGTCTTAGTGACGTTCGAACGCATCGACCTAATTAACCGAAAAGATAACGAACGAATATGTATTAAAATCCTTATTTTAATCTTAATTAATTCTTTCACTTATTTTCCTTTTCTAAGAGAAGGAATGATAATATAAATTATTTGGCTTAATAATTTAGATATGAAATATATAATAATAGTTCTCTATTATTATTTTCAAGTTGAAGTTCTTGAAAGTTTTTTGTAAAATTTGAAATGTTTACTTTTAAGAAAACATATGCAAGGATTTATTTACTCATAACGAAAAATCCTTTTTAAACCTCATGCAATATATATTTAAAAAGACTAAAATATTTTGCATGACTCTCATTATTTCTAAGACCACTTTTATTTTCCTCTTCTAAGAGAAAGAATGATAATCTAAATTATTTGGCTTAATAATTTAGATAGGAAATATATAATAATAATTTATTATTATTATTTTCAAGTTGAAGTTCTTGAAAGATTTTTATAAAATTTGAAATATTTACTTTTAAGAAAATATATGCAAGGATTTATTTACTCATAAGGAAAAATCCTTTTTAAACCTCATGCAATATATATTTAAAAAGACTAAAATATTTTGCATGACTCTCGTTATTTCTAAGACCACTTTTATTTTAATCCAAAAGCTTGATTAAAAAAAATGATAACGTTGACATGCAAGAGAGTTTGGAAACCATCAAGAATCCTTTTTCTACTACAAGTATTTTTATACATATTTTTCTTAAATAATGAACTTCTCAAGATAAAAAAAACTATTTCTAGGTCTCATAATTATTTTTTTACAAAATTATAATGAGGTCTAAAATTGGCATGCATGTATGTACAATTTCATAAAAACTCATTTTTATTCCACATGCATAACTTATTATGTTAGTTAAATAACTTGAGCTATTGATAAATCCATTTTTTGATCAAGAAGGTCATAACCATTTTATTTCAACATTCTATCTAGCTCAAAGTTATATGCAAGAATGGATTTTTCCAAAAAAAAACTTTATAAAAATTACATGCAACAACTATTTAACTTAATTAAGTAGAAAAAACCTTTATAAGTCTACTTTTAGATTAGAGAGGTCACAATTAAATTATCAAAAATTCATTTTAAGTCTAAGTTGACATGCAAGGGTGTTTTAAGATATAACAAGTCCTTTTTACCCACATGCAATTATTTATTTAGATTATTTAAGCATATTTTATTCTTATTAAATTTCCTTTAGTCATAAAATTCAAATAAAAAATGTTCTAAGGCTTATAACATAATTTAAAAGACATGCAAGAAGGTTTCCATCATAGAAACTTTATTTTTAACAAAATCTTAAAATCATTTCTTTTCATAACAAAGGACTTCTAAAATAAAAGAAAAGGAAGTCTAGGCTCATAATAATTAAAAATAAAAGAAATTTAAAGTTTAAAAATCACTCTTATAGTCTTAAGATTTATTAAAAATTTATCTTATAATTTATAGGAGTATTTCCCTTTGAATTTCTTGCATGCATGTCACTTCCCATAAGAATTATGTACCAAAAACTATACTTATAAAATCTGATTTTTTCTCTTATTCTTCTCCTTAAAATCAACATATAAAATGGTTCAATTAACACTCAAAATATTAAAAATATAAAGATAAATAAGCAAAATAAATAGAAGGAAAGAACCCTTCACCTTTGTGCTAAGTTTGCAAGAAACCGAGCAAAGGAGGGCGGAACGGAACGACGGAGGCGGGGCTGCAGCAGCCACACTAGGCTGAGCAAAGCGGCAACCGGTGGTTCAGGGCGGCGCCGGAGAGAGGAGGGTGGTGGCAATGGTTGTCGGTGGCATGTTGGAGAGGTGGGAGATACACACAAGTGGTATTTTGTGTGTTTGTGGAAAAAAAATCAGCAACTACGTACTAGCTTAGTTTAAGGGCTGAAATTTTCTTGAAGAGAAGTGTAATTGTAAGGGAGAAAGAGTAGGAAAGATGTGAGTCATCTTGCTGGTCATGGGCCTTTATATAGGCAAGAGTTAGTGGACGGAATCAAGCCATTATGGCTCCAAATATCTCATAAGTGGGTGATTGGTGAAGGAAAATTCTCTAAATACATTTATAGATTGTGAGTGTTTTCTAAGATCAAATAGCCTTTATATAGAAATCATGTTAGTGGAAAATGTAGAGATTAGAATCCTGGTAATCATGATTTGAAATCTCCTTCCATGGCGAGTGGAAGCGTAAGATTTTAATTCCATTAAAATAAAAATGTGAGTGGTAAATCTCTACTAAAAGAATCCATCCTCCATCCTTTCTTTAATGATCTAAAAACGTTAACAAACGGACTGAAATGTCGGTTTGAAAAGTACACCGAAACGGACGAGTTTCAAGAATAGAATTTCCGTTAGTTACGAATTAATTAAATTTCGTCTTTAATAAATTTTATTTACTCGAATAATTATTTCATAAGAATATTATAATCTATTTATTAAAAAATATTATGAATTTATTTTATTTAATAAATAATTAATGATTAAAATAAAAAAAACTTTAGTCATAAAAATAACGGCTATTACAACAGTTTGGCATTCCGAGCCCATTCTCAATGATATTGGTGGCCTTACATACAAAAGGACACAAATTTATATGTGAGAAAGTGCGACAAGTGTCAGAGGCCGGTTCGCTAGGCTCACACACATGTCGGCTGAGGACCTCCATGCCTTGACTAGTCAATGGCCTTTCGACAATGGAGCCTTGATAAAATTTTTCCCTTTCCGAGAGCGCCCAAGAATGTATGTTACCTCATTACCGCTATGGACGATTTCACTAAATGGGTGGAGGCCAAACCCTTGACTAATACTCGTGATTCGGACACCCAAAAGTTTGTTTGGGAACCCATCATTGTTGATAGGGTTTCTTGACAACAAATAAATTTATAGTCAAGACCCCGCTGTGTATAGCAGAGTTAGGATCGTCCACGGGAAGCGAGGTTGTGTTTAATTACTAGACTAAAAAGTAAAGAAAGCAAAACAAAGCAAGGAATAAAACAAAACAAACAACTAGTCACGTCTTAGAACATGCTCGGTACCGACCTTGTCAGGGTCGATATCGAGGTGAATTTAACGAACACACTCGAACAAAACCAGAGAATTGCAGGCTCTATATCGATCTCAGAAGCTCGGTAACGAGATGAAACAGAATGATAAGAACTCACGAATAAAGGAAAAGATCTGGGATAAGGGTTCACCACAACACAATCATGCAATTTCAAACAATATGAAAGATAAATATCATGCCTTAAACATCAAGTTGTCAACTTTCATTGAGAAAACAAGCGAATCAATCAATTTTCATAAACCAATTCACTTAAACTACTTATTTTTTATCCAAAGTTTTCAACATTCGTTATTAAACCTTATCTCTATTCAAGTTCATAATTTTCTCTTTCGATCAAGCCACAACCTCAAATTACTTTAACTTTCGTTAAAGCATAAGCACAAACAAGTAGCAAACGGATATAAGGCATTCAATTCATTCAAATCATCATTCATGCAAGATCATATTGGGTTTTCAACCCCAATCCTAGATTAAAAAGACTACTCACACATAATTGAGATAAAACAAACAATGTAGATGAAAGAAAACATGACTTGAATTAAAAACTAAATCTTACTTGAATTAAGAAACACTTTGTCTCATAATATCCCTTAGAACACAAGAGAGAAACTCCAAAAAACTCCTTTCTTGAGCTCTAAGCAATCAATTTCTCTCCTAAATCAGCCGTTCAAACTAAAACCGAGAACAAATCGTGTCTCTAACGTGTTCTTTCCTTAAAACAGATAAAGGCAAGAATATTTATACTAGAAAAGCTATAAAAAGTTTCCATAAGGATAGAACTTTCTAAAACTAAAAGATCATATAATAAAATCATTAAAAAGCTAAAGTCGGCTACGTCTACCGACACGGGGACCCTCGGTGTCGACCCCGTCAGGGTCGGTATACTCTTGTTGAATTCTATTGAACTTTTCCTTTACTGATGCCTCGGTACCAACCCCTCCTGGGTCGGTAACGAGCCTTGATTGACCTTGTTTTCTTTGAATCTTCAAGTGTCTTCACTTCTTTCTTCTCCCGTTACTCTGCGTTATCTTGATGTCTTCAAAATGCTTCCAACTTTGCTTCAAAACCTACATAAAACATCAAACTAGAGTAGTTTCCATACTTTTCACCAAAATATACAAACTAGACTAAAAGACACAAAACTAACACAAAAACACAACTAAACAAGACTAAACATCCAAGAAAACACTTTAAAACCAAGCTAAAAACATAGACATCAAAATACCCCATACTTATGTTTGCTTGTCTTCAAGCAATCACTAAACATAAACCAATATCATCAATACATTCTTCAAGTAATAACCCTTATTTAAAAAGCAACTTCAACACAAGTGAGAATAGCAAGTGACTCTTAACGTCATCACACATATATGAACAACAAATAGACATAAGAAATCACAATCCAACCTCACAACATAGTGTTTCATTCAACTTTCATGTGTTTAGGCTTTTTAAGTACAACTCTCAAATCAATCAAACATGCAAAAACTCATAGAAATTTTAACTTATATCACCAATCTCTCTACCACAGATATCAAAACAAGCAAAATCATCAAGAGAACTTAGGCTCAATGAAAAACTTCATAGAAGCTTCCATTCGGTCGGGTTGTAATGGGGCTTGGTAATGATAATAAGGACTGGAAATATTTTGGTTTGTGGTGCTAAAAATCCGGGAATCAAGACTCCTAAACTCTCAACATACTCACCAAATACATCAAAAGAACATACCAAACTCTCTCAAACATTATGCACACTCTCTCTTTCATTAACCCTTAACCTATCCCAAAAAGTCTCATAAATACTTAAAGAAACTCTTGGTTTTGATTTTCATTGCACTGCACTTTTATTTTATTTTTCTTTCCCTTTCTTTTCTGAATTTTTCTCTTTTTTTGACTGTGTTTTTTTCTTGCTGGAAAGCCTCGGTACCGAACCTTGGTAACGAGTCTACTGAAACTGAATTTTTTTTTCTCCTTAATTTCGTGCATTCTTTTACCAAGAGTCCTTTATAACTTCTTTTTGAACAACAAAACTTCCGTTTTACCCAACCCATCCTTTTCTTTCAACCAACATATACACTCAATAAAACAAATTCAACCAACTAAGTCCTAATCCCCGGATAGGGTCAAGCTTATCTCGGCTAGGAATTAATTTTGTGGAGCTAACAAATAAAAGGCTAAAGGCACAAATTGGCTTCATTGAGAGGAATAATGTAAAGGTGGATATGAATTAATAAGGCTCATGAAAAATTAAGTTCTCCATCATATGATTTTTCAAGTAATGAACTAAATCATTTTTAGGCTTTGAGAAATAGATAACCATCACAATCTCAAAAGATAATATACACATAAGAGAGTAAATCACTCTTGAAAATCAAGGCTAAATAAGCTCGCAAGGTGATTTTTTTGGATTGCAATAAAGTCATGCTAAAAGTCATATGTGCTCAATTTCATCATATGCTAATCTTCACTTAAAATATTTTCATCATGCGACTTGGGCTAAACTATCAAAACATGTCAAGGGATTTACATGGTCATGAAAGCAAAAACAATCATAGAACCATAAAGATAAGGGTACTATCCGTCCTAAAATCTTTTTGTGATTTTTCAAATTTTTCATTTTTTTTTCATTTTTTTTGCAAAGCAAAAACAACTAAAACAACTAAAGCCATAAAAGAGAACAAACAAGATAAAGTCAACAAAGAAAACAAACACAATAGTTTTCTTTTCCCTCCCTACGACATACTTAAGCTATACAGTGTCCTCACTATAAAAAGAAAGCAAAGCAATAGAAAGAGATATGGAAAAGAAACGAGCTTATGCATGAACATGGCGGGAATCTTGAAAAGCAGTGTAAACATCTTGAAGTATCTTGAAAAGAGAGGAGGGAATCAGGGCAAAGGCGGAAGGCGCCGCTCGAAGTTATGCATGAACACGGTGGTAGCTTTCCAGCATTCTTTAGTTGCATCCCATCGTTCCACACATGTTCTTCAACGGGACTCAAACAATCTTGTGACGCTCCTCATTCACCTCCCGTTGAGCAGTGTGCGCATCCTGGATCTCGGTCATCTTCTCATACAATTGGTATTGACCCATATGCAACCTATCCATGCGTTGGACCATGTCATTGACCCACGGGGGTGAGGATGTGTTGGAACCAGATCTGTAACTGTAGTTGTACCCCTCGGTACCGTGTCTGTTCTGGTAAAAACGGGAGTTGGTACCAACCTTGTAAGGGTCGGTAGTAGGGTCATACACCATGAGACCACGCTCATTTGGCACGTTAACGTGCCCATCTGCATCAGCAACACCTTCGGTATCGAGCCTTATCCTCAGCAGCATCGTGATCAACATCTTGCATATCATCCTCCTTCCTCTCAAACCTCGACTCCGCCGTCCTTAATGAGGCGTCCTGCTTGGGTCTCTTAGCTAGTGGGAACGGTGTAGAAGTCCATGTCTCGTACTAGTTGGGAAGGTAAAAGAGCTCAACTTTTTCCTTTGTAACCAACACTTGGCGACCGTTGACTTTAGTGGTGACTCCCTCATTGCACCTCTGAAAAATCCCCGAAGACACCCAGTAGTTGGTGTCTAGCTTTAGTGACTAGAGTGCAGTGTAGCGTGAGAGATCGATCTCACAAGCTAAATCAAGAAGAGTGACAATCCCTCCAAAGTAGATCTCCTCCAATCTTGGCCCATGTTGTTCTACATACGTCACCCACTCATACCCCAAGTTCATTGGAGCAGGGTTGGTGAAAAGCATGGCGCGAAGGCAACTAATCTCCGTCCTTGTGGGTCGAGATAACTCCTTCTTGGCCCAAATGGTAGAGCCAAGAATTCGCAAAATAATGCGAAAAAGAGGGTTGATGATGTGGGAGCTAGGGAGTGCAGGTGTAGTACAACGTTCTTGACTTGTGATGTAGCCCCATGTCTCCGGAACCTTGAAATCGTCGGGAGTTGTGTAATCTCTAGAGGTGTTCGGAAACTTGAGAAGGGCATTTAACTCGCCCATGGTGAGACAATAGTACTCGTTCCCGAGTCTGAAAGTAATCCTCCCAACCAATCTTGTATTTTTAGACTGAGTTCGGAGAGTGGTCACGAATTCTGAAGTGAGGGGCAGGTAGTGAGGGAGGTCTTCACATTTGAGGAGTTGAGCAGCTCTAATGTTGGAGAAGGCGTGCTTGATGACCTCATAAATCCCCAATTTCTTTCCATCAGCCTTGGAGAACCACCTTGTTTTATGAGACCGCTCAAAAACCTTTTTGAAAATCTCGGCTCCTCATCGGTTGTCACCTCCACAACATCCATTGGTGGTAGAGATGGAGATGGTGATAGAGATGGAGATTGCCTCTTGGTTCTCTTGCTTGCCCTCTTGCCAGCTCGGCTTGTGCTTGCCATCATAGACCTGAAACAATAAAAACAAGCCAAGATAAGATCCACTCATAACAAATACAGTGTAGAGAACCCCATATTTGCATTGAAATCAAGCGTTTGAACTCAAATTACAACGTTCTGTAGGGTTGTTACCGAACCCATGGGGGTCGATAACGCGATCCTTGGAAAAACTAGCTTCTGCACTATCACCAAATAGACCAATTGGTGAGTAAAAACGCCTTGATTTCGAGCTATGTAACACTTATCAAAGCATCATTCAAGCATGAATCCTAACAATACTAAACAAATCAAGCATCCACAACCCCATACCTACTAAAAAACACATCCCAAACATGCCACATTTGCTAGAACATGATGTTGATTTTAGATCAAAGCAAGAACAAGCACATTCATGCATCTTTTAATTGAAATAAATTCTATCTCAACATGAAGAAACGAAGTGCACATAACACAATAACAACATCAAAGCAAAGAGGCAAAAATTGAGCGTGAAAAATTCAAACTTAAACCTAGATCTGGACATGTAAATCAACCAAAAACCACCATGAATAGTTAAGAAAAATTGAATTAAAGATTTAGGGTTGAGAAAACATACCGAATCTGAAGAAACAAGAATGAAAATTAGAGGGTTTTGGGTTGGTAACGAGGACGTGTGGATCGGTAACGAACAAAAGCGGGGTTTGCTCGGTACTGGGGCGTGGTGCGATTTTCATGGTGTGGGTTGTACGATGGTGGCTCGACAGCAGGGCGTTGGTGGTTCGCTGAGTGTGATGGATGGTTCGCCAAGGAGTGAGAGGTAGGGTTGGGGATTGGCGCAAGTTTTTGGGTTTGTGAAGAAGGAGTTTGAAAGAAAGAAAGAAAAAAAGTTTTAGGTGGACTTACCTAGGTCTACACGCGTTTCAATTTTTTTCTCGACGTGGGTCAGTACCGACCCTAGGGGGGTCATTACCGACCTACCTAGGCAACACCGATTTACTTCGTTGTCGACCCTTCTCCTGTAACACTTTAGCCAAACATTCTATTCCGAAAATCTAAAAACTTAAACTAAAAACAAACTAAAAGAAAGCTAGCAAAAAGATCTAAGAAAGGGAAAAATAAACTGGGTTGCCTCCCGTAAGCGCTATTTTTAACCTCATTAGCCCGACGAACTTACCTTGGCTAGTCCGACAATGTGAGATCCCATGTGGCTCGGATTTCCTCATCCGAGTCGGCTTGCTCAAAGAATTTCTTCAGTCGGTGTCCATTAACTTTGAAGATGGCTCCATTGTTGTCTACTAGATATACCGCTCCATGGGGATGAATGTGGTGGACCACGAATGGCCCACTTCATCTTGACCTCAACTTTCTTGGAAAAAGGCGGAGTCTAGAGTTAAAGAGGAGTACTTTGTCACCAACTTCATAAGTTTTGGGCACCAATTTCTTGTCATGCCACTTCTTGGTGCGCTCCTTGTAGATCTCAGCATTCTCATACGCTTTTAGCCTCAACTCCTCTAGCTCTTGCAAGTCCATGAATCGTTTTGCTCCAGCCTTGTCGAGGTCCATGTTGAGCTCCTTGAGAGCCCATAATGGCTTGTGCTCTAACTCGACCTGTAAATGGCACGCCTTGCCATAAACTAGGTTGTAAGGAGTGGTGTGTAAGGGTGTCTTGTACGCCGTTATGTATGCCCATAAAGCGTCATCAAGTTTGGATGACCAATCCTTCCTAGAGTGGGGGACCGTCTTCTCCAGAATGCTCTTAATTTGCCTATTTGAAACCTCAACTTGGCCACTAGTTTGTGCATGGTAGGGTGCATATTGCCACCCTATGTGATACCCCATACTTAGCCAAAAGAGCTTCAAAGCTCCTCTCAATGAAGTGTGACCCACCATCACTAATGAGAACTGACGAGCACTTTTATGTCGTGGTAAAAGCGTTGTCAAAGAAAATCCTAACTTTCAAACCTAAGTATAGTGAAAGCAAGGGTTGTACCCACAGAGACTTAGATTTCCAGTGTTTAATTAATATCACTGAAGTAATAAAAAGGGCTTTTATGATATTAAACTATTAATCTAAGAAAACAAAGCAAAACAAGTAAAATAATTGAGTTTTCAAGTAGAAAGAAAGTGTCCAACTAGTTTCGTATCCATTGCATACATGATTATTGATTCTCGATTTATCTTATTTCAATTCCCTTGACTAATCTATTGTGAATTCATGGAACTCAAGCTTAAAGTGGTTATCAATATACACCGTATTTAATAACCTTTTAACCAATTAACCTAGAAAACCTTCTATGTCAAATTGATCATGTAAATCAGTTCAAAGCATTCAATAGAAACATAGTTCGATCATCCACCATCTATTCATGAAGTTTTGCGATTGAATTCTCCTCCTTTGATTAATCTTATTCCATTGTCTATAAGTTTAATCAAAGGATTCATCCATGAATAACCAAATTCCACCGTCTATTTAGTTACTCTAGTTGTAATTCAACCTAGAAATAGAATAGGTGATCAATCTATTATAATCCTAAGCGAATCTAAACAATTAAGCATGGAGAAGTTCAATCTAGTCAAGACAAACTGAAATAATTCAAATCTCACAATCAATCATGCATACAATTTCAACTTCTAGCTGGACATGGGAAGATTAGCTAGAATATGATATTAAAGAAGAAATAAAGCTTACAAGAGTTTGATTTCTCTTCAATTGTGCAATCTAGGGTTTCTTCCCAAGGTTCTCTCTAAAGTTTAATAACGTAAAAACAAAGCTTCCCCTCTAAAATAAAACCCTAATAGTATTTATATCATAATCTAAAAACATCCTAAAATAACAATAAGTTGATTAAAAGTGTAATAACTGCGGTTTTTGAGGATATTTTTTTTGAATTTTTCTCGGATATCCTTTTAACCTTTTTGGTCCGTTTTAACGCTTAATCCAATATTTTTGCTGGAAATTAAATCCTAGAAAATTCTTGGTGATATCCTAAAATCACAAAGAAATTATTCTATGGATTTGTGTGAATTATAGGATTTTTTCAGTGGAAAAAAAAATATTGGATAAGCCGTCTTTTTAATTATGTACCGGAAAGGATTTAAAATGCGAAACGGAGGCCTTAAAAATTAAGGGTAGCAAGATAAAATCATGAAAAATTGATTTTATTGGTCTAAATAATTTACGGGACGTTTTTCTTTTAGTGAGTTTTTCCACCCGAGGTACATAATTTTACCGCTTTAACGCGAGTCCCGTTCCGAGACGGATTTCGTTTTAAAACTTATCCTTTCTCATGCCTTAATAACGAAGGAAGTGGGATAGAATTGTGGTGGCATATCTTCTTGCCTCGTCAACGTCTATCATTGATTTCAAACCAAAGGAAGGAACCGAGAGAGTTTGGCGGAACGACGGATCAGGAGCACTCCACCGCCGGTCACCTTCTCCGCCCCACCACCACCTTACCTCCACCACCACCTCTCCTCTTGTTCTTCCTCCCCTTTGGGCTGGTGTAGCTGAACCAGAACCGGCGAGAAAGGATGGGACGACGAGCTCGGGAGAAGTAAACGTCACCGCCGGTCACTCTCTGCCTCGTTATGGGCTACCGCCGGCGACCGTTGGCTTGTCCAACCACCACCCATAGCAAGAGCTGCCGCCGGGCAATACTCGACCACCCTCGGGCTCGAGGATCGAGCCGCTATCGAGCCATGGTCTCGAGTGAAGGTATATACGATCGAAATTAATTAGTGGGTTGATTGCGGAGCCACCGTAAGGGCCTTTCAGTTCCGATTTGCTAATTAAATTTATGGTTTTTATAATCTTGACGTTGATACGGTCCCACAGGTTCAAACCGCTGGAGAAACGGACGTTAGGATCGCCAGTTATAGCGAATACAAGTTTCGGATACCGATTGGCAGGTAAAGGACTTCGGTTAATTGCTCGGGATTCGTTGTTAATCCGTTTGATCCGAGATTTGGTAACCTTTAAGAACTGTTGCTAATGAACAATTTTTATTTAGAAAATTGTTTCAAAAGTGAAGCGGATAATTAGTTATAATTCCACCAAGATGGCTCCTTGAAGCATGATAACTAAGGATTTGTTATATATCGATATTCGGAAATTAAATCGTTTATCGATTAGGAAGTCGTAGAATTTGAGAATACAACTAAGAAGTGTTTCTGTGAGCTCGTTGCTGAGAAATCCTTTTGTTATATTTGCCAGAAGGATGATAAAGATTACTGTTGGAATTACTAAGGACATTGAGCACGCCTTCTAAGGCAAGTGGACAGTTCTCTCTTGCATTATGGTTATTAAATGAGGAATTGAATCCCATTTAATATTTGTGTTGGGAACAACTTGTGTGCTCAAGACAATATGATAGGTTGTTATATTTGTTAGAAATAATGACCATGTTATTTATTCAGTTTCGCGATAGAACTGGATTTAGGTCCGTTATGTGTGACCTTGTATGTTGTCTCATGCTGAGACATTATTATGAAGTAAGTTAGTTTTCAAGGGTAGGAGCCGAATCTCCGATGACCTCTTTATAACACAGTCTATGTTGGGAGGTTTAGTTCGCTATCATATCCCAACATTCGAGTCATGACTCATACCTCACTCAATGTTGGAGGAGGTATTATGCACTCTAGCTAAGTGCAATTGGTACTAGTTGTTCGTCAATGATCATGGATGAAATAAGCCCTCTCATCTTAACGTCACATGTACATGTAGATTCTCGGCGGTTTCAGTCGATTAAAAGTTACCAACATGCTTGTAAAGAGTTTTGAAAGTAATATAAGATAAGTGTGTTAGGCACATTAATGTACCCGAATGGTTAGTCTATTCGATAACCATTCTTACTCCCGGTTATGAATGATTCTTAATCAAACTTTGATTAAGTCAATCTGATTAATCGATGGAGACTTTTCAAGATGTTATGTGATTAATATGAGTTCCCAACAATTGTTTATGCTTCTTAAAGAAACCACAAGCGGTGGTGTTCTCTCTCTTGATTATGCGAATCTCCTTCTTATTCTCTATAAGACTGCTAACTGTTGGATCATAATCTGAGTCTAATCGGATTTGATGCCAATATGTTTAGTTACAACCATAATAACCAAGTTAGTTTCTCCGCTTGCTAGTCTTTCATTAGACTAACCCGTCCTTCTTCTTTTCTTTTATATGGTTGGCTGGTGTCCACCGTTGGTTTACGATACATCAGGTTCTTCTTGGAAGTTGATTCAAGAGGCGGATTCAGAGGTTTGAAGTTCCAGAAGTTGAAGAAAGGTTTCCAATGGCTATACTTGAGTGAAGATCATGGTTGAACTACTTCAAAACAAAGCTGAGTTTCAGAAATAAGAACTTAAGGAAGACTCGACGAAGACTTTGTTCAAATAGAAGGTTGTTCTATTTATTTATTATATTTAAGTTAAGGTTTGTATAAGACCTTTTATTTGTTTTTCCGTTGTAATATTTTACTCAATTTTGTTGGGTTTTTCTTTTACCTTGTTTTAGTTTGTTCAATCAGTTTAAAGCCTTGGGTAGCTTCGGTTTAGTCTTAATCGGGGTTACTGGCGGTAATACCTCCAGGGTAAGTAAGGGGGGTGTTACAAAAAGATAACAAAGAGGCCTCGAATTCAGCTTCGCATCAATGTGTCAGAGCGCGGTCAAATACTACCGAAGCACGGTCGCGCTCCACCTCACTCTGCCCGCGCTCAAGCCTCAACATTCAAGTGACACTTTAGAGGCTGTTTTGACCCTCTTCGAGTTGAAATTTGGACTCGGAGTAAAAATATGAATTGTATCTCTTCCAGTTAGCTTTCCAATGATATCAAATTCAGCTTCATACGACCACTGTAGCTCCCAAACCAAGCATTTCAAGATAGAGGTGTCAAAACAAGACTTCAATGCATGACCCGGGTTTAGGTTTTTTTATCTCTCAAGCTCATGGGTCTTAGCTCTTCTAATCTTCACTTGTATCACTATAAGCTTCATCTTGATCCTGGACAATCATCTAAGATCCATCCCGTCCACTCTTGTTTACCTAAAGATCTGCAAAACCGAACAAAACAAGCGCAAAACACAAATTTCCTAGAAAACCTAAAAACCTGATAACTAGACTAAGCTAAGCTAAAACCAAGCAAAATAAACATAAATATACATCCTAAACACTGCCTAAATTCAATCTATCAAGAACTCATGGCACTCCGGACATGGGAAAGATGTTAGTCTTTATAAATTTAGCCATAGTTTTAGCATCATTAGTTCTTGTAGCAATGACTTCCACCCACTTAGAAACAAAATCGACCGCTATAAGGATATATTTATAGGGACCCGATGAAGGAAAGGGTCCCATAAATTCAATGCCCCAAACGTCGAAAAGCTCGACCTCTAGGATCCCGGTAAGCGGGTTTTCATGCCTCCAAGTTATGTTTCCAGAGCGTTGGCACTCATCACATGCTGTCACATAATCTTGTACGTCCCTGAAAATGGTGGGCCAATAAAGACCACATTGAAGAATCTTCGCCGTGGTTTTGAATCCTGGCCACCGGTTGGAAGAGTGTGACATTGACGGATCACACTTTCTACCTCTTCTTCTGGTATATAGCGACTAAAGAGTTGATCGCTTCCTTGCTTGAACAAGTAAGGATCATCCCAATAGTACTGTTTGACATCATGTAAGAACTTCTTCTTCTTCTGTGGAGTTAACCCGTCGGGAATCACGCCTTCTAAAAGGTAGTTAGCAAAATCCGCAAACCAAGGGGTTTTTGACTCTCTAACATCATGAATGGAATGAAGAGAAGTAGGGAAGAGATAAGGAAAGATTTGAATCAAAAGAGACTAAATTAGGTTGAGAAAACTCACATGACTGGGTCGTTACCGGACCAAGATGGGTCGTTATCCCATGCTGCTTCAGTAATCTCCTCGGTAACGATCTCCTTTGCCTCGGTATCGAGATGTCCGACTTTGGTATCGGGCTTCTCTTCTTCGGTACAGGTGTCCCCAGCGCGCTCCAGTCTCTGTGATGGGTCGATACCGACCCATGTAGGGTCGGTAACGAGCCTTTTGTAGTTTTCGACCTCGTTCAGCATGAGGTGCTCGTCCGGTCTAGAGTCATTGATTGGTACAACATTGTTGGACTCCGTGATGTGTTATACTGGCAACCTAGATAGGTGATCAACTACCAAGTTTTCATCTTCTTTCTTGTCTCTGATTTCATGATCAAATTCCTGTAACAAGAGCATCCAACGGAGTAGCCTAGGTTTGGCATCCTTCTTAGCCATTAAATATCTAACGGCTTCATGGTCAGTATAAACAATCAGTTTAGATCCAACAAGATAAGAACATAATTTTTCAAATGCAAATACCACGACAAGGAACTCCTTCTCCGTCGTGGTATACTTACTCTGCGCCTCATCAAGTGTCTTACTTGCATAATAAATGGCATGGAGCTTCTTATCCTTCTGCTTTCCTAATACTGCACCAACAACATAGTCGATGGCATCACACATTATCTCAAAGGGAAGTGCCCAATCTGGAGACTAAATAATAGGAGCAGAGACAAGGGCTTCTCTGAACCTGTGAAAAGCCTCAAGACATTTTGTAAACAACTCAAACACTACATCTTTCATTAGTAGGTTAGTTAATGGTTTAGCTATTGATGTCATCTAGTTTTACTTGGTTTGCATGAGCATTTAGGATTAGATTTCCTCCTTTTCTAGCTTAGGTTTTGGTCTTTTGTGTGATTTTCAGATTATTCATAGTATGGAGGTCTACACAAGTTTGTTTTGCTTTAATAGGTCATTGGATGGTGTTTTGGAGTCAAATGGAGAAGATGACATGAGGATAAGATCTTAATGAAGCTTAAAGGCGACAACTAGCACTAAGGAATGAAGATTTGAGGATTCCAAGAGCTTTCAAGAGTTGTGGATGAGCTGTTACAAGTCAAAATGCAAGCTAAAGAATGAAGGAAGGGATTAGAAGCATCATCACGTGTCGTGGTGGCCATCACGAGCCAAGCCAAGGGCGAACAAAGCAAATACATGCTCTCAAATGGCCTGTCACGGGTCGTGACCCCCGTCATGGGTCGTGATCAGCACGTTGTGTGCGAGAGTTTTGGGCTTTTCTTGTTTCTTTTTGGGCCCGAGTTTGTTTTATTTTTGGGATATCTTTTAGCATAAGTTTTAGGGCTTTTATAAGACTACTTGGAGCTTAAGTTAGATTTTTATGATGCATTATTATTATTTCTAATTTCAAATAGAGAGAAGAAAGATTTTCTAGGGTTTTTAGTTCTACGCTCTTTCGCTTTGGAGATTTGCTTTGCACTTTGGATCTAATTATTCTTTCAATTGAATTTCTAGTAAGTTTCTATTTCAATTATTCTTCTTATTTCTATTCCATGTTTAAGTTTATTGATTTGATCATGAATTTCATTATGTTAGGCTAAACTCTATAGTTATAGGGTTTGGTTGATCCCAACGATGTGAAGCGGATTAGACTCTATACCTTTTGCTTGAATTGAGTTGGAAAACTAATATGATTTGATTCTAGGGGCTTAATCTAATAGGTTTAAACTTGTTAGAGTCTTGTTTAGGTTGCGCATCGAGAGGTGGTAGTCTAATTAAGTAAACAAAATAGAGAGACCGCATCGAGAGGTGGTTCTATCTATTTGGAAAAACTAGAATTGAACTTGAGAATTAGTTTCTCATGTGGTTAATTGTCATAGAACTTTTAGATGTTTGAGTCAAGTTTGATGCATCACGAGAGTGGGGCAAGTTTGGTTTACCATCTAGATTTCTAAGTGCTTAAAGGGTTTCTATCGGTTTTGTTTCGTCACGAGAGTGGGTTCTTAATTTGATAGAAGTACATTAAGTTAAACTTTGAGAAAAGTTAATTTTTGACATTAGATAATAACCTTCATAACAAATATCCAACTCAGTTTAGGTAGAAGTGCGATTCAAACTCCGTGGATCAAAGTTGTGGGGATTCCTTGCCTTGGAACTTTGCTTTCTCATATATTTTTCATTATCATAATTTACTTGTTTTACTTGTTTTTAGTAGTTAGAATTACATAAAAAATCTCCATATTTTGGCTTATGAACTTGTTTCTAGAATTTACTAAAACAGAAATAATCCCCGTGATTCGATCCTGATCTAAAAGTACAATAGATCTTGTATTCTTGCGAGTGTGTGGGAAGCCATCACATCAGCTATCTTAGAAAAATCTTGAATGAAACATCTATAGAAGCCAACATGTCCTAAAAAACTCCTAACGTCTTTTATAGAAGATGGAAGAGGTAGTTTTTCAATAAGCTCAATTTTTGCTTTGTTTACCTCTATCCTTCTCTTAGAGACGAGATGTCCTAGGACTATCCCTTCTTGGGCCATAAAATGACATTTTTCTCAGTTTAGCACAAGATTAGTTTCCTCACATCTTTTAAGCACCCTAGTTAGATTAACTAGACAAGAATCAAATGAAGAACCATAAACAGAAAAATCATCCATAAAAACCTCAACTATGTCCTCAATCATATCAGAGAAGATAGCCATCATGCATCTTTGAAAAGTTGCAGGGGCATTGCAAAGACCAAATGGAATTCTTCTATAAACAAAAGTCTCATAGGACAAGTAAAGGTTGTTTTCTCCTGATCATCAGGATGAATGGGAATTTGCCAAAAATTGCTATAAATGTCTAAATAACAAAAGTAATCATGCTGGGCTAAGAGTTCTAGAACCTGATCAATGAAAAGAAGCGGAAAGTGATATTTTCTTGTAGCACTATTAAGCTTCCTATGATCAATACACATCCACCAACTAGTTGTGGTCCTAGTGGGGATCATTTCTCCTTTCTCATTTTCAATAATAGTCATTCCCCCTTTTTTAGGAACTACATGGACCAGACTAACCCATTGGTTGTCCGATATAGGAAAAATAATCATGGCATCAAGTAGTTTTAAAATTTCCTTTTTCACCACATCTTTCATATTAGGATTCAGCCTACGTTGATGCACTATTGTGGCTTTGTGATTATCCTCAATGTAGATTCTATGCTTGCACAATGTGGGAGATATGCCAGTTATGTCATCTAGAGAGAAGCTAATGGCTTTTCTATGGGCCCTAAGTACAGAAATCAGCTTTTTTACTTCTTCCTCTTTTAATTGAGCATTGATGATAACGTGGAAGGTAAAGTTAGGACCATGAAATTCATACCTGAGGGAGTCTGGAAGAGGCTTGAGCGTTGGAGTAGGCTCAGCCGGGATAAGGATGAGTTCTTCATGCTCTGTCTTCAAGACTTCCTCGAGGTATTCATATGCTAGAAGCTCTTCATCATTTGTTAGAGGGATCGATATGGACCCAGAGGGGGTCGGTAAGGACTCGTAATTTCCTGCCAGGAGCCTCGGTACCGATGTGGAGGTGCTCGTTGTTGATGCTGTAGGACTTGTCTGTGCTTCTTTTCCTGTCAAGAGCCTCGGTAACGACCCATGTAAGATCGGTATCGATGCTGCAGGATCAAGTTCGGCCCACATTCAATGTAGTCAGTGTGGGTGTAGAGAATCTTGACCTCGGCTTCATTGGTCTCTTTCATGGTGGGGTTAAAGCGGAACTCCACTACCTTATCGATCCCCAATCTCAAAGTTAGGAGTCCCCTCCTAAGATCGTTTATAACTCCAGCTGTGGCTAAGAATGGCCTTCCCAAGATGATAGGCACCACCGGGTCTTCGAGCATCTCCTTTACTATGAAATCATTTGGAACAAAGAACTTGCCCACTTGGACTGGAAAATAATCTATGACCCCTGTAGGCTTGACACAAGATCCGTCCGCCATGTATAACCTCATGTTCACAGGCTCCAGTGGTCCCATATTGGCTTTTTTCCAAATTGAAAGTGTTAATATACTTGCACTAGCTCCTAGGTCACATAAAGCTTTAAACCGGTAAGCTCCAATACCAATAGTAATAGCAAACTTACCTGGGTCAGCAAGTTTTTCCGAAAGCTCCAAGGATCGGACTTCGTCAGTCAGTTCGGACATAGACCTCTTCCTGCTCAGAATTTCTTTCAAAAACTTTGTGTAAGCCGACATTTCTCTTAGGGCCTCAACGAATGGAATAGAAATATTTAAGCCCTTAAGAACTTTAACAAAACGCCTAAATTTCCCTTCTGTACAGTCTTTAGACTTTAGACTTTATAGAGGGGAAGGGAAGAGTCTTTGCCGGTCTCGGAACCAAAACGGGATCGAGAGGTGGCGCTACCGAATCGACACGAGGGTCGATCGGTGCTGGGGAAGAGTCGGTACCAACCCTAGGGGGTCGATAACGACCGCTTGACTAGAGGAGTTCAGTTTAGAAGACTTACCTGGTACGATGGGTTCGTTAACGACCCTTGTATGATCGGTACCAACTTGTTTAGGCTTGGTATCGACCCCTGTATGGTCTTTATCGGACTGAACTGGGGCATTGTCCTTATTATCGTGCTCCTTTTCTTTGGCCTCAGCACGTTCCGGCAATGTCTTTTTGCTCCTCAGGTGTACGGTTGCTCTTTGTCCTCTAGGGTTCTCTTCAGAGTGGCCCGGAAGTTGCCCTTGAGGTCTTGGAATTTGTGCAGCTAGGTTGCCAAGTTGGGAGTTAACGCTCTTTCTCCATGTATCTAACTCTCCCAATGAGGCTTGTACACCCTTCATTTGATTATTTAGGTCAACCCAGACTCCATTGATCTCGCTTTTCACTCCATTGATCCCTTCATGAAGTCCATTCACCCATGATGGCGTCTCTTGATAGCCCGAGGGCCGATAAGGGGCAACCTTCCTTTCTTGTGGTGGGGGTGCTTGGTTTTGGCCTTGATTGTAACCTCCCCAGGTGGGATAGTTATTGTTCCTTTTATAGTTGACAGGTGGGTTTCTTTATTGATCTCTCATGTAATTCACATCAACATAAGTCTCAGCAGCTCTAACCTGCTCAATATTAGTGCAAGTAGAAGTATTATGGGCATGAGAGCCACACTCAAGACATTGTTGAGAGGTTTTCAGAAAACTTACCTGTTTCTTTAGCCGGTTGATCTCATCTTGCATGAATTAAGCTTTGATGTCTGGATCAACCGCTTCCTTATTTGGATTGTAGAGTCGCCTTTGAGGCTGGGGTGCCTGCTGGGTCCCATACATGGCATCGTAATTGGTCAGCTTGTCTAGTAATGCCCATGCCTCATCTGGTTCCATCTCTATGAAACCACAAGTGGTGTGCAAATTGATACGGTTCTTCGTTTAAGCATTTATCCCCTGAAAGAAAATCTCTTAAAGTACGTATTGTGGTTGTCCATGGGTGGGGCATTGCCTAAGCATCTCCTTGAATCTCTCCCATGTCTCCACAAAGGCCTCATTAGGCAGCTGGTGATAAGAGGCGATGCGTTCCCTTAACTCCGTAGTTTTGGCTGGAGGGAAAAACTTTGTCATGAATAAGTCATGCAAAGCTCTCCACGTCCTAACCGACCTAGGAGGTATGCTCTCTAACTAGCTCAGGGTCTTTCCTGCAAGGAACCACTTAAAAGCATTCAATTGAACATATTCTAAAGAAACACCATTAGCATCAATAGTGTCACATAAGTCAACAAAATTTCTAATATGCTCCATTGGGCACTCAGTGGGTTTCCCTTCAAACTGAGCCCTTTTTTATCAAGGAGATAAATTGAGATTTGATCTCAAAGGCCTTCTCTATCTCAGGCAACACAATTGTTGATTCTGGCACCCTCAATTCTGGGTGCATGTATTGCTTGGCATTCCTAGGTACATTCAAATGCTCCTATAATTGAGTACATTGCTCCCTCTCTTGATCTCTCATAGTTTGCAACGCCTCCATTTGTCTGTGGAGAGCAGCCATCTGTTGAGCCATCTCTTCAGGTGTTGCAGCCATGGTACGGTTTTCTCGTCTCTTGCGATGAAGAACACGTTCAGGCTCAGAATAGTAATCATGTTGTTCAAATTCAAGCCGACGTCTTCTTGCTTACATAAGTTGAGAAAACAAACAAAAGTAAACTAATTAGAAACAAAAAACGAGGTCGGGCTATTCCCAAACCACAAGCAACTAAACACAGCGTTATCGCTTCCCCGACAACGACGCCAATTTGTTGATAGGGTTTCTTGACAACAAATAAATTTATAGTCAAGACCCAGCTGTGTATAGCAGAGTCAGGATCGTCCACGGGAAGCAGTGTTGTGTTTAATTACTAGACTAAAAAGCAAAGAAAGCAAACCAAAGAAAGGAATAAAGCAAAAGAAACAACTAGTCACGTCTCAAAACAGGCTCGGTACCAACCTTGTCAGGGTCGGTATCGAGGTGAATTTAATGAACAAGCTCGAACAAAGCCAGAGAATTGCAGGCTCAATACCGATCTCAGAAGCTCGGTAACGAGGTGAAACAGAATGATAAGAACTCACAAATAAAGGAAAAGATCTAGGATAAGGGTCCACCACAACACAATCATGCAATTTCAAATAATATGAAAGATAAATATCATGCCTTAAACATCAAGTTGTCAACTTTCGTTGAGAAAACAAGCGAATCAATCAATTTTCATAAACCAATTCACTTAAACTACTTATTTTTTATCCAAAGTTTTCAACTTTCATTATCAAACCTTATATCTATTCAAGGTCATAACTTTCTCTTTCAATCAAGCCACAACCTCAAATTACTTTAACTTTCATTAAATCTTAAACACAAACAAGTAGCAAACATATATAAGACATTCAATTCATTCAAATCATCATTCATGAAAGATCATGTTGGGTTTCCAACCCCAATCCTAGATTAAAAAGACTACTCACACATAATTGAGATAAACAAACAATGTAGATGAAAGAAAACATGAAAAAAGAGAAGTGGATTAGGGGGTCCCTGCCCCCTTTACCTCGATGTTCAGTCAACAAACTGCTCTTTTAACTTAGGCATCAGAAGTGGATTAGGGGGTCCCCGCCCCCTATGTCCTTTGTTTTGCAGGTTCTAGGTTGAAGAGAAACCTGGAATGGAAAGTGAAGACGAAGGTGAAGAGGAGTATTTGACCAACGCATTGAAGACGAATTTTTGTGCACTAACACCTACATAATAGTCCAATACTTTTAGACATTAGACAATATGATGGGTGGGTAACTGATGTCCGCTTTTTAGGTAGGTTTTTAGTGTCAAGATAGATTACATTTAGTTGGTTTTCGTACTTGGGTTTTATGTTTTTGAGTCTTTTTGCTTTAGTTTTCGTATTTCTTTGAGATTCGGAAACTACGTGTATTTTGTGTCTTTTTGTAGGTGTTTTGGAGCTCAAAAGAAGAATTTGGAGCATTGCAAGAGGAGGTGGACAAGCTAGGAGGGAGCCATAAGTGAGGAGCTAAGGAAGAAGGCCAAAGAGGAATGAAATCATGAAGAGAAGATGAAGATTAAGTGCTTAAGTAAAGTCATTGAAGATCAAGTTTGAGCATGGAAAGAGATAGAGAAATTCGTTACAAGAACATAGGAAAAAGAATCGAGCCAAACAGAGTTGTAACGAATCTTCTACGCAAGTTTTACTTAAGGCTGTTCGAACAAGCCCTCAGGAACGACCATATGAGGGTCGTGCACGACCCTATCAGGGTCGTGCTAGACCCATGGAGATTACAACCTCTCAGGACCAACCCTTGGAGGGTCGTGCACGACCCACTTTGGGTCGTGCATGGCGCCGACTCTCCCTTATTCCGAGATCTTTTGTGATATATTCTATCTTTTATTTTAGGAAGTTGTTTTATCTTGTTTCCTAGTTTAATTAGGACTCCTTTTTCTCTATAAAAGGGGGCGAAACCCTTTGTTTTGGGGGGACGGAGGTTCGACTGGGATTCGACTTCTGTTCCGTTTTTATTCGCTTTTGGATTGGAGGAAGACTTGGAGAAATTTGTAAGACTCCTTAGTTTTAATTTGAATTTTTCGGTTGTTTATTATGATCATGTCTTCGTTCTTCTTTACCACGTGTGAGTAGTTTTCTTAGATTCTAGGGTTGGGTAAAAACCCAACACAATCATGCATGTCTAAACTTGAATTCATGACTTGAATGCTTGAAGATCATATCTATCTATCTTGTGCTTAATACCTTTGCGAAAGTTGAGGCAATATCTTGCAATTAACCTTAAAGTGAAAGTGTAAAGTTGATTGCTTGATTAGATCTAATAGGATTATTTGCGAAAGTTGATATTCCTAGGTAGAAGGATAGATAGAAAGTTGTTTAATTTGCGAGAATTAATTGAATAACTTGAATTGTTTGCGACAGTTGACTTTTCTATGATCTAGATTGCATGATAGTTGTGAATTCTTGTTGAAAGCATGTATGGTTGTTGTTGTGGTAGCCCTAGCCCTAGGATCACCTTTTTATATTTGATTAAAACTTGTTAATATCGATTAGATCTCGACCCCATAAGGTCGTGTTCGACCCTTAGCCCTTTGTTTGTTCTCTCGCTTTTCGTAGTTTATCAACTAATCTGTAGCACTATTCTCATTCCCGTGGATGAACCTGACTCCGCTATACTCAGTGGGGTGTTGAATATAAATTTATTTGTTCAAGAAACCCTTCAACAAATTGGCGCCGTTGTCGGGGAGTGAGCAATAGTGCCTAGTTTAGTTGAAATTTGGGTTTGGGACTAGCCCTTACCCTTTTGTTGTTTTTTAATTTTGTTTTTCTTTTGTCTTTGTTCGTAGTGTATTCCATCTCGTTTGTACCGAAGAACTTTTGGGATTAACTACAACAGCGAACCTAAAAGAACCTTCCACCGACGTTTGAGAGAACAACGAGCAATGGCCGACGCTGAGACTCTTGCTTGACAAATGGAGGAACTCCGCGCTCAGATGCAGCGCATGCAAGCGGACAGAGACGCTGCAACTGCAGCTGCACGGCAACTTCAAGCAGACCGAGATGCTCAGGCTGCAGCTGCGCAACGACTTCAAGAGCGACTAGACGCTATCCCAAGGAATGCCAAGCAATACATGCACCCAGAACTGAGGGTGCCCGAATCGGCGATAGTGCTCCCAGAGATCGACCGCACTTTTGAGATTAAATCTCATTTCATATCCTTAATCAAGCGTTCTCAGTTTGAAGGGAAACCCACTGAATGTCCCATGGAACATATTAAAAACTTTAAAGATTTATGTGACACTATTGCTGCTGACAGTGTCTCATTTGAATATGTTCTCTTGAAAGCTTTTAAGTGGTCTCTTACAGGAAAAGCTTTAAGTTGGTTGGAGAGCTTGCCACCAAGATCTATTACATTGTGGAAAGCTTTGCATGATTTATTCATGACCAAGTTCTTTCCACCGGCAAAAACAACGGAGCTTAGGAAGCACATCACCTCCTACCATTAACTTCCAAACGAGACGCTTGTGGAGACATGGGAACGATTCCAAGAACTTCTACGCCAATGCCCTACCCATGGGCAACCTCCCTATGTTCTCCAAGAGATCTTCTTTGAAGGCATCAATGCGGCTACCAAGGATCCCATTAACCTTCACACTGATTGTGGGTTCATTGAGATGACTCCAGATGAGGCATGGGCGTTATTGAATAAGCTAACCAATTATGATGCCATGTACGGAACCCACCGAGATAAGCCGGCGGAGAGGAAGCTGTATGAACCATCACCCGATATGGTTGATCGGGATGTGAAGTTCCAATTCATGCAAGATGAGATCAACCGATTGAAAAAGCAAGTAAGTTACTTTAAATCTTCTCAATCTTGTCAAGAATGCGGGTCTTCCGCCCATACTACTTCCAATTGTACTAACTTGCAGCAAGTACAAGCCGTCGAGGCTTATGAGGAGGCGAACTACATGAGAGGTTCCTATAGGAACCAAAACCACTATGCAGGGAGGAACAATGCTCAATCATCTTGGGACAATTCCAATTATGACCAATACAAGCAAACCCAACAAGAGCAACGTCCCCCTCCCTACCATCCTCCGGGCTATCAAGAGCCACCATCATGGGTGCAAGGGCTGCAAGAAGGAATCAATGGAATGCGAGCCGAGCTTACCACGCAGATGAAAGGTGTTCATGCTAGGTTGGGAGAATTTGACTCATGGAGAAAGAATGTCGATTCCCAACTTGGCCAGCTAGCTACTCAAATCCCGAGACCTCACGGACAACTCCCGGGCCGCCCCGAAGAGAATCCTAGAAGCCAAGAAAGCAATGGTGAAGTCCGAGCCATGCACCTAAGGAGTGGCAAGGCGTTGCCCGAGCCAACCAAGTATAAAGAGGAGGAACAAGCCTCAGGACCGACCCTGTCAGGGTCGAGCACGACCCCAACAGAGGTTGGACCTCTCAGGACCGACCCTGTCACAACTCCATTAGGGTCGCGCACGACCTATTTAGGGTCGCGCACGACCCCCTCCCAGGTCGTTCCTGAGGATGCTACTAATGAGGAAGAAGAGGCGATCGACCCTTTAAGGGTCGAGCTCGACCACCCTTCGCGAGTTAAGTCTTCTAACCCTTCTCTTTCTATTCAATCCCGATCTAAGGTACTTCCTTTCCCGTCTAAGAAACCCAAGGACTCGACGGAAGGAAAATTTAAGCGCTTCGTTAAGTTGCTTCAAGGCTTGAATCTTTCCATTCCTTTCCCTGAGGCATTGAATGAAATGCCTGCTTATACTAAATTCTTGAAGGAGATTTTATCTAGGAAGCGATCAATCTCAGAGCTGCTTAATGAGGTCCATTCCATAAAGCTCCTTGAAAAACTCGGTGATCCAGGTAAGTTTGCAATTTCAATTGGTATTGGAAATCACCGTTTTAAGGCTCTATGTGATCTAGGTGCCAGTGCTAGTTTATTACCATTATCTATCTGGACCAAAGCTAACATGGGACCACTGGAGCCCGTCAATAGGAATCTCTACATGGCGGACGGATCCTGTGTAAAGGCAACCGGAGTCGTTGAGGATGTCCCAGTTAAAGTTGGCAAATTTTTTGTCCCAAACGACTTCATTGTGCTACACATGCCCGAGGACCCTGTGGTGCCAATCATTCTTGGACGGCCATTATTAGCCACCGCAGGGGAACGTATAGATGTTAGAAAGGGACTACTAACATTTGACATTGGAGAAGAGAAGGTCGAGTTTCGCTTCAATACTGCTGCGAATGAGGTTGCTAAAAGCATCAACGAGGAGCCTACCGACCCCCCATGGTGGGTCGGTATCGACCATTCTCTGAAGAATCACAACGTTGTGGGTGAATTCCAACTCGTTAAGGGGCTAGACAGGCACGATACTGAGGCATTCCCAGATCCATCAGGGTCGATAACGACCCCCTACACCTCGGTAACGAGCCACTTCTCGAATGATCCAGGTGAGTTTTCTTGTTCTTATCCAATCAATTCTGATCATGATCCTTTCTCCTATTCTCGTTCTATATTAGATCCTACTTTTAGTCATATTAAGGAGTCAAAACCTCCTTGGTTTTCGGATTTTACTAACCCTGTTGTAGGATTACCAAGTATACTTGTGGATGATAGAGGACCGAATGTCCTAGAGAGAAGCTTTGAAGCTTTTCCATCTAAGTATGGGGTTTCCCATGTGTTGACGGGCCTTTACTCTGGACAACAAATAAATTTATAAATCAAAACCCCGCTGAGTATAGGGGAGTCAGGATCGTTCCACGAGAAGCAAGGTTGTTTGTTTATCGACTCCTAATAACAAAAATCAACCAAAAACAAGCAAAACACTCACAAGTAGCCTCGTTAACAACATTGTCAGGGTCGTTAACAAACCACCGTAAACAAATGACTAAAAATAACGACCTAAACAGGTTCGGTACCGAGGTTATGAACTCAGTAACGAATATTACTTAAGAGAATTCAAATAAAAACAAAGATCTAGGACAAGAGTACCACAACATAGTCATGCATAAAAACTTGTAAGAAGATAAGATAATGCCTTTAAATAGATAAATTCATCAACTTTCATTGACTAGCAAGCAAATTAATCTACTTTCATAAATTAATTCACACAATCACTTGTTTCGGATCTAAAGCTTGAAACTTTAGTATTCAAACAATATCAACCTTCAAGTCTATAAGTTTCTGTCTCAATCAAGTTAAAAACTCAAATCACCTTGACTTTCATCTAGGTCTAAGCACAACAAGCAATCTCAAAAATAGATAGAAGGCATTCAACACATAATCTCACTCATCAAACATGCATAACTAAGCCGGGTTTAAACCCCGACCCTAGAAAAGAAAACTACTCACTACTCATTACTAAGAAACAATTAAATTCAACAAAAGAGATCATTGAAAACAAAACACTACTCAAATTAATAAGAAAAATAATCGTCTTACAGAAATTCAGAAGAAACCGAAAAATATAAAACACTGAATCGAAACCACAACTAACGACCTCGGTAACTCTCGTCCACCGAGCTCCCGATCTTCAATTCGTCTCTCTCTCCTTCGGCTCTTCTTCTTCTCTCTACTACTTCCTTCTCTACTAGGCTAATAAGAAGGGTATTTATACTAAAAAGGCTAGAAAATAAAAAGGCTAAAAGATAAAAACTTTCCTAAAAAGATAGAAATAAAATCCTAAAAGATAGAAATAAAATCTAGAAAGATAACAAGACCTAAAATATATAATATAATAACCCTAAAATTCATTAAAAACACTCTACCGACACGGAAATAAATTCCCGCACATGATCGGTAAGTCACAAAATCAGACTCTCGAAAACTCTATCTTGTAACCTCGTTAACGAGGCTGTGAGGCCTCGTTAACGAGCCTGGGCTTGGCTTCTTCAACACTTCTTTCTAAATAACTTAAACTTCGACTTCTTTATCTTGTATTCCTCCGTCCTTCATTATATCACTCCCAAATTCAACTCCAAATAACACCTTATCCTTGCTATAACCTACAAAAATACACAAAACGGAGTAGCTTCCATACTTTTCACAAAATATGCAAAACTATCCAAAAATACACAAAACTAACCCTAAACTTATCAAAACTAGTCCTAACAAACTAAGAAAATATACTGAAAACTATACTAAAAACATGAACATCAGAATACCCCATACTTAGACTTGCTTGTCCTCAAGCAATCACTAAACATAAATCAAAACCAAACAAACATACTCATCAAGACATAGCCATCTCTTAAAAAAAACAACATCAACACATAGAAGAAAAATAAAAAATAATTATTAATGTCATCACACATATATACACCAAATAGACATAAGGAAATACAATCCAACCTCACAAGGGATAATAATATGTTTCACTCAACTCTCAAGTGTTTGGGCTTATAAATTCAATCTCTCAACTCATCTTATATACAAAAACTCATAGAAATTGGAACTTATATCACCAAACTCTCCACCCAAGATTTGTCAAAACAAGCAAAAATATCAAGAGAACTTAGGGGGCTCAATGAAAAACTTAAAAGAAGATTCCATTCGGTCGGGTTGTAATGGGGCTTGGTAAAGACAATAAGGCGTGGAAATATTTTGGCTATGTGGTGCTAATAATATCCGGGACTCAAAGACTCCTAAAAACTCACACATTAACAAAACACTCAAAACAACAATATACCAAACTCACTCTCATTTATGCACTTATTCTTCACTCACCTTATAATATCCTAGAAAGTCTCATAAAAACAAAAAGAGTTTCTGATATTATCTATATAAACACAAATGCACTTCAAACTTCTTCTTCTTTCTTCTCTTTATTTTTTATATATATCTCCCTTTTTTTTTCTTCGCTGCCTCCTTAACGAACCACTTCAGGGTCGATAACGAACTTCATCGTGTACTCTTCCTATTTTTCAACAACTTCCTTTTGTGCATCTTTTTCTATCAAGAGATCTTTCTTTTTTTACAATTTAAAAATCAAGAGACTTCCAATCTACCCTTCCCAATAATCCCTCAATTTTAAACCAAACATAACATTGCACTCAACAAAACATACATCTCCAATCTAAGTCCTAATCCCCGGATAGGGTCAAACTTATCTCGGCTAGGGAATAATTTTGTGGAGCTAAAAATAAAAGGCTTCAGGCTCAAATTGGTTGTCAAAAAGAAGGATAATGTAAGGGTGGATATGGAATTAATAGGGCCTATAAAAAAAATAAGTTCTCTATCATCTGATTTTCACAAGTAATGAACTATAAATCTCATATAAGTCTCAAGTAATAGATAACCATCACAATTCCAAGAGATAATATGCATATAGAGAGTAAATCACACAAAAAAGAAGAGGGGTTTTTGATGTTCTCCCTATAAGGCCAAAAATAACTCACAAGGCTAATTTTTGTTGGATTGCATCACTTATGCTATAAAGTATATGTGCTCAATTTCATCAAATGCTATCTCTTCTAAAAAAACAATTTCATCACAAGAATCCGACTATACTATCAAAGACATGCTGGCAAGGAATTATATGATCATGCTAACAACTACTATCATAGAACCTAAGAAAGGGATATCTATCAATTCTAAAACTCTTTTTAAGATTTTTTTTCAAAATTTTTCGATTTATTTTTTCAAACGAGACAAAATTTTTCAAAATTTTTTCATAGAAAAAAGACTTACTTAAAACAAACAAAACACATAAGTCAAATGAGACACAAAACAAACAAGTTTTTCTACTTTCTCCCACCCCATACTTAAAATTACAGTGTCCCCACTGTAAGAAAAATAAGAAGAAGGAAAGAAATAGAA
This sequence comes from Fallopia convolvulus, assembly GCA_964016875.1. Classification (NCBI taxonomy): domain Eukaryota; kingdom Viridiplantae; phylum Streptophyta; class Magnoliopsida; order Caryophyllales; family Polygonaceae; genus Fallopia; species Fallopia convolvulus. The sequence goes on from OZ024723.1 coordinate 5,032,311, forward strand.
AAGAAAACAACAAAAATAAAACAAGAAAAGAAAAACATGAAATTTACAAAGTCTTAAAAGTGGAAAACTAGGAAACTTCATCTTCAAGCTAAATCAACGGTTCGGTGGAGGAAAGTAGTGCTCAAAGTTCCCCATGAAGTCGTACATCGTCCTCCAGCACTCTGCATCTTCCGCCTCTCTCTAACGATGCCTCTCGTCCTCAAATGTCATGCGAGCGGAGTAGACAGTCTCCCATCTATCCATTCTCCTATGAATGTGGTCCTGCTGGAGGTGAAGCTGTTGCATCTGTGCAGAAAGATCCTCGGCCCATGGTGGCGGCATACTCGATCCAGTGTACTCGGGCTGAGGAGGTGGTGGATAATGAGGCTGGAAGTGGTCTTGGTAAAGCACCGGGTTGTAAGGCATGAGTCCATAGGAATGAGGGTCGATAGGAGCTTGCGGAGGGTCGGTAGCTGTCCTCGGGGGGTCGTTAACGAAGCTGGGTGCTTCGTTAGGAGCATGTGTGGAAGTCTGAAAATGGTCGTTAACGAGCCTGGTAGGCTCGTCAACGAGGACGTTAGTGCCCAAAACTTCTGTATCGAGGTCTTCATCCTCGAAGTTAAGCTCCTCCGCGCCTCCCTCTGTGTCAGCCTCTTCAGTTTCTTCTCCAGCTACCTCGTTATCCTCATCTTCATCCATCCCTTCTCCTTCTCGCTCGAATCTTGTCTCACAAGGCCTAAGCGATAGCTCATCCTCCGGCTTGGGCTCTAACGGGAATGCATGATCCGTCCATGGCTCGTACCAATTTGGTACATAGAGTAGCTCCAACTTGTCAAGGGTTGGTACAACAATGCGGTCTTGAACTTTTGTCTTGAATCCTCCCTCGGCTTGAATGAAAATAACGGAGCTATACCAATAACTCTTGTTGAGGAGTTGGGCATGAGCCGACGTGTAGCGAGTAAGGTCGACTCCAAGGTTTGTAGCCAAAAGACTAACCAAGTTACCACACCATACTTCCTTGGACTTGGTTGATTTCTCTATATAGTAGAGCCACTCATACCCCAAATTCAAAGGGTCGGGCTCCTAAAAAAGGATAGTGTGAAGACAAGCAACTTCCGTCCTTGTTGGCCTGTTCAGCTCTCTCTTAGGCTAGAATGTGGCGGCGAGCACTCGAAGGATGATCCTGAATATGGGGTTGATGATGCTTGCGCTAGATAATGCCGATGTGGAGGGCTCAACCTCCCCGGTGATGTAGCTCCAAGTCCTTGTCACCTTGTAGTCTTTCAAGCTGTACTCTCTAGAAGGGTTTGGGAGCTCCAGAATAGTATTGAACTCCGCCAAAGTGTACTCTCTACTCACATTACCGAGCCTAAACCAGATGCGTCCCGCCTAAGTCTTCGTCGGGAAACTCGTCTCTAGAGTGGCCAGAAACTTAGATGTGAGAGCTGGAAAGTGTGGTAGGGTCTCCTTCTTCAGCAAGTGAGACACACCCAAAATAACAAAAGCCTCCTTGACATCTGCATAAATCCCCATTTGCTTGGCACTCGTCCTTGAAAACCACCGAGTGTTGTGGTCCTTGTCTAGGATGGCATTGTATCGATCTTCTTGCCCTTGAGTGCGCAAGATCACATTATCGATGCGAGGTGGAGATGGGGACCTCTGATTCCTCCTCTTCTTCTGGGCTCAGGTAGCGAGTCTGCTTGAACTTGTCATGTGATCTGCCCGAGTCGGTTCGCCAAACCGGGTCGTCAACGAGCTGCCATAGCCTCCTTGAGTGATTTTCGAGCCCCTTTTTCCGCATCTTGTTAGCTCAAAATTTATCCTTTTTTTCTATCCTAAAAACTACTAAAAAGAACTCAAAAGAAATCTAGTAAAAAGAATCTAAAAAGAAAAGAAAATTCTAGTCTATACTAAGAGCGGGTTGCCTCCCGTAAGCGCTATTTTTAACGTCGTCAACCCGACGTACTTACCTTGGCTCAAGGTGGCTCTTTTTCAGCTATGTTGGGGTCCTTTGGTACCCCATACTTATCTTTGTAGGCATTATTCGCTTGAGTCACTAAATTAGGTCCCTTTTCTTCTATCAGAATGCCCGGTATTCCTACATGATGGTTAGTGAAATCTGAAAACCAAGGTGGTTTGGACTCCTCTGTGGTACATATAATGGGGCATGGTGTAGGAACAAAGTATGAAGAATAGTCATAACCAGCATTAGCGAATTCATAGTTAGAGTACTCACCTTGATTATACCCTTGCATGTGGGACTCGATGGTGGGGCAATGAGGTACAGTAGGGACTTGTATGAAATTCTCTTCCGTTTTGGTATTTGAGGGAGGCTCGGTAGGATCATCTATGTCGAGTTCTGGCTGGGTTAAATCGATTTGTGCGACTGTAGTTGGATCGTTGGCATTTTGATCCAGGCTGAATTCCACGCGTTCCTCTCCAATATCAAAAGTGAGAAGTCCTTTCCGCACATCAACCCTTGCACCTGTTGTGGCTAAAAATGGTCGACCGAGAATTATGGGGACATGAGGGTCTTCAGGCATATCAAGGATGATGAAATCGTTAGGCATAAAGAATTTCCCGACTTGAATAGGATAGTCGTCCACGACTCCTGTGGCTTTGACACATGATCCGTCGGCCATGTGGAGGTTCATATCTACCGGCTCTAGTGGTCCCATATTGGCTTTGGACCAGATTGAGAGAGGGAGTAAACTAGCACTGGCTCCCAGATCACATAAAGCTTTGAACTTGTGGTCGCCTATGTCAATCGTTATTGCAAACCTCCCTGGATCTCCTAGCTTTTCCAGTAAAGCTATAGATCGGACTTCATCCTGCAGCTTTGTAATGGATCTTTTCCTGCTAAGAATATCTTTCAAAAATTTTGTGTAAGCCGGCATTTCGCTTAGGGCTTCAACGAATGGGATGGAAATATTAATGCCTTGAAGAATCTTTACGAAACGCTTGAACTTACTCTCAGTAGAGTCCATAGATTTCTTAGTGGGAAATGGAAGAGATTTCACCATCCTCGGAACCAAGTTAGGCTCGAGAGGTGAAGTTACCGGGTCGACACTAGGGTCGTTAGGTATGCTCGGCGGGTCGTTACCGACCCTGATGGGGTCGTTAACTACCCTGGAATTGAGAGGAGGGCTCGGATTATAAAACTTACCTGGGCTAGGGTCGTTAGGTACCCTCGGAGCCTCGTCACCATGGTACGCTGGTTCGGTACTCGCCCTCGCTGGCTCGTTACCGAGGGGGACCGTGGTGTCCTCTTCCGTCTTCTCCTTAGCTTGGACACGTTCCGGCAGTGTCTTTCCGCTCCTAAGGTGTACCGCTGCTGTCTGTTCTTTAGGGTTCTCTTCGGGACGGCCCGTAAGTTGCCCTTGTGGTCTTGGAATTTGTGCAGCAAGGTTCCTAGTTGGGAATCAACATTCTTCTTCCATACATCGAACTCTCCCCATAATTTATTTTGGTGGTTAAGGTTAGGTTGAACTTCATTAACCTTGTTGTGGACTCCATTGATGCTCTCTTGTAACCCTTGTACCTAAGATGGTGGCTCCTGATGGCCTGGAGGTCGATAAGGCGCAGGTCGTCTATCTGGTGGAGGCGCTGCATAGCTTGGATTTGGATTTTGATTGCCCCACGTCTGATAGTTATTCGACCTGTCAAAATTACTAGGCTGGTTCCTGTATGGGCCTCTCATGTAATTCATCTCAGCAATTGTCTCAGCAGCTCTTACCTGCTCTATATTAGTGCAAGCAGAAGTACTATGGGTAGAAGAACCACACTTTTGACAGGATTGAGAGGATTTTAGAAAACTTACCTGCTTCTTCAGGCGGTTGACCTCGTCTTGTAGAAGTTTATTTTTAACGTCTGGGTCAACTTCTTCTCGGGTAGGCACGTAGAGACGTTTCTGAGACTGGGGGGTCTGCTGGGTTCCATACATGGCATCATAATTGGACAGCTTATCCAGCAATTCCCATGCAGCTGTAGGATCCATCTCTATAAAACCGCACGATGTATGCGTGTTGATGCGGTTCTTGGTCTCTGCGTTGATACCTTGAAAAAAGATTTCTTGGAGAACATATAAAGGTTGCCCATGAGTGGGGCATTGTCTAAGCATCTCTTTGAATCTTTCCCATGTTTCAACGAAAGTCTCATTAGGCAGCTGGTGATAGGAGGTGATGCGCTTTCTCAACTCCGTTGTCTTGGCAGGAGGGAAAATTTTTGTAAAAAATTGATCATACAAGTTCTTCCAAGTCCTGATAGACTTAGGAGGTAAGCTCTCAACCCATCTCAAGGCCTTTCCAGCAAGAGACCACCTGAAAGATTTTAATAGAACATATTCAAGTGAGACACCTTCAGCAGCTATGGTGTCACATAAATCAAGAAAATTTCTAATATGCTCCATAGGGCACTCAGTAGGTTTCCCTTCAAATTGAGCCCGTTTATTTAAGGATATAAATTGAGACTTGATCTCAAAGGGTTTCTCTATCTCCGGAAGCACGATTGGGGACTCTAGCACCCTCAGTTCTGGATGCATGTACTGTTTGGCATTCCTCAGATAGGCATTCGGCTCTTCCTGTAGACGAGCATTGTTAGCTCGTTGACGCTCAGCCTCAGCAGCACGCCTTCCTTCTCAGTTTTCAATGCCTCCATCTGGTTTTGGAGGACTTCCAACTGACGAGCCATCTCTTCAGGTGTGGCCATGGCTCGGTTCTCTCGGCGTCTACGGTGCAGGGAACGTTCACGTTCTGAATAATAACCAGCGTTGTCAAATTCGAGCCTTCGACGTCCTACCGACATATGCTGAGAAAACAGACAAAGAAAACAAAAACGGGGTCGGGCTATTCCCAGACCCACAGATAAACAAACAAACTCGTTGCTTCCCCGGCAACGGCGCCAATTTGTTGACGGGCCTTTACTCTGGACAACAAATAAATTTATAAGTCAAGACCCCGCTGAGTATAGGGGAGTCAGGATCGTTCCACGAGAAGCAAGGTTGTTTGTTTATCGACTCCTAATAACAAAAATCAAACAAAAACAAGAAAAACACTCACAAGAAGCCTCGTTAACGACGTTGTCAGGGTCGTTAACTAACCACCGCAAACAAATGACTAAAAATAACGACCTAAACATGTTCGGTACCGAGGTTATGAACACAGTAATGAATATTACTTAAGAGAATTCAAATAAAAACAAAGATCTAGGACAAGGGTACCACAACATAGTCATGCATAAAAACTTGTAAGAAGATAAGATAATGCCTTTAAATAGATAAATTCATCAACTTTTATTGACTAGCAAGCAAATTAATCTACTTTCATAAATTAATTCACACAATCACTTGTTTCGGATCTAAAGCTTGAAACTTTCGTATTCAAACAATATCAACCTTCAAGTCTATAACTTTCTCTCTCAATCAAGTTAAAAACTCAAATCACCTTGACTTTCATCTAGGTCTAAGCACAACAAGCAATCTCAAAAATAGATAGAAGGCATTCAATACATAATCTCACTCATCAAACATGCATAACTACGCCGGGTTTAAACCCCGACCCTAGAAAAGAAAACTACTCACTACTCATAACTAAGAAACAATTAAATTCAACAAAAGAGATCATTGAAAACAAAACACTACTCAAATTAATAAGAAAAATAATCGTCTTACGGAAATTCAGAAGAAATTGAAAAATATAAAACACTGAATTGAAACCACAACTAACGACCTCGGTAACTCTCGTCCACCGAGCTCCCGATCTTCGATTCGTCTCTCTCTCCTTCGGCTCTTCTTCTTCTCTCTACTACTTCCTTCTCTATTATGCTAATAAGAAGCGTATTTATACTAATAAGGCTAGAATATAAAAAGGCTAAAAGATAAAAACTTTCCTAAAAAGATAGAAATAAAATCCTAAAAGATAGAAATAAAATCTAGAAAGATAACAAGACCTAAAATACATAATATAATAACCCTAAAATTCATAAAAAACACTCTACCGACACGGAAATAAATTCCTGCCCAGGATCGGTAAGTCACAAAATCAGACTCTCAAAAACTCTATCTCGTAACCTCGTTAACGAGCCCTCACAGCCTCGTTAACGAGCCTGGGCTTGGCTTCTTCAACACTTCTTTCTAAATAACTTAAACTTCGACTTCTTTATCTCGTATTCCTCCGTCCTTCATTATAGCACTCCCAAATTCAGCTCCAAATAACACCTTTTCCTTGCTAAAACCTTACGGGAGGCAACCCGATTTTTAGATAAGATTTTTATTTTTTTTTATTATTTATGTTTTTGTTTTTTTTTTAGAATTAGATTTTTCTAACCTTCCTTAGACTAGGATAGAATATATTTGTTTGGAATGGAATTTTTGTGGGATTCTTGCAGGGGGGTCGAGATCGACCGTCGGAGGGTCGTGCACGACCCTATCTGGAGAGTCCGAAAATATCCCTTCTCCATTGAGGTTCACCATGATGAGTTCCACCTTCTTCCAATCTTCCAAGTGTTCTTTGTGAGTTTTCTTCTTCTTATCTCTTTACTTTTTCATATCATTTTCATGCATGAGGACATTGCATGATTTAAGTATGGGGTAGGGGAAGAAGAAACCTCACATGTAGTGTATAATTGAGTCTTTGTGTTATTTATTTGCTTTGTTTGCTTTGTTTGTAGTTAGTTTGTTTTGTTAAGAAAAAGCAATGAAAAATTAAAAAAAATTAAAAATGTCGAAAAATCCAAAAATATTTGCTTCTTTGTTTTAGGATAGAAGAATGCTCCCTCTTAGATGTCCTATGATGAGAATTAATTTTCATGCTTATCATATAATTCCTTTGGCGTATTTGGATAGTATAGCCTAAGTCTTGAGAAATTGCTTTTGATTGTGAAAAATGACTTGTGATGAAATCGAGCATATGTGTCTTGAGTAGAAGTAGTTGCAATCCAACAAAATTTTTACCTAGTGAGGAATTTTGGCCTTATAGGGAGAACATAAAAAATCCCTCTTCTTTTCTTGTGTGATTTGCTCTCTTTATGCATCTATCTCTTGTTGTTGATATGGTTATCTATTTCTTGAAGTCGCTATGAGTTCGTTCATGCATGTTGATTATGATTGAGAACTTATTTTTCATAAGCCCTATTTAATCCATATCCACCCTTACATTATCCTCTTTTTGAAGCCAATTTGAGCCTTTAAGCCTTTTATTTTTAGCTCCACAAAATTATTTCCTAGCCAATAAAGCTTGACCCTATCCAGGGATTAGGACTTAGTATTGGTTGTTGTGATGGTTTTGTTGAGTGAGATGTTTTGGTTCAAGTGTGGGGTAATTATGGGTTGGGTATTTGAGAATCTTGCAGTTTGTTATGTAAAAGGATTTTGGTTCCCTAAATGCACTTGCAAAGAAAGAAAAAAATAGAAATTGGTACCAATCTCCCAAAGAAGAAAAAAATGAAAATCATAAGGGAGGAAAAGAAAGTGAAGAAGAGAAGAGCTTAAATGAAAAAGTGTGCATGAGCCAAATTTCCTTAGTATTTGTAAGCAAGATTAAATTGGGATAAATGGGTGAGTGAAAAGAAAAAGAGCATTTAAAGAGTGAGTTTGGTTATCTTTTGAGTGTTTTGGTAAAATGTGAAGTTTTTAGGAGTCTTTGATTCCCGGATTTTATTAGCACCACATGGCCAAATAATTTCATTCCTTATTGTCTTTACCAAACCCCATTACAACCCGGCCGAATGGAGTCTTCTATGAAGATTTCATTGAGCCTAAGTTCTTATGATGATTGATGTGTTTTGACTTCTCTAGGTAGAGAGATTGGTGATATAAGTCTCAATGATAAAGTAGATGTTGCATAAAGATTGAGATGAGAGTTGATTTAATAGCCTAAACAAATGAGAATTGAGAAAAACACATTAATATTCCTTGTGAGGTTGGATTGTGATTGCTTCCGCTTGAGACTCATACATATGAGATGACGTTAAAATTACTTGTCTACTTTTTCACTTGTGTTTAGAATGTTTTGACAAAGGCTATGCTTGAAGATTGTGTTATTGGTTTTGACTTTGCATGATTATTGCTTGAGGACAAGCAAGTCTAAGTATGGGGTATTTTAATGTCCGCTTTTTAGGTAGGTTTTTTGTGTCTAGATAGATTACATTTAGTTGGTTTTCGTACTTGGGTTTTATGTTTTTGAGTCTTTTTGCTTTAGTTTTCGTATTTCTTTGAGATTTGGAAACTACGCATATTTTGTGTCTTTTTGTAGGAGTTTTGGAGCTCAAAAGAAGAATTTGGAGCATTGCAAGAAGAGGTGGACAAGCTAGGAGGGAGCCATAAGTGAGGAGCTAAGGAAGAAGGCCAAAGAGGAATGAAATCGTGAAGAGAAGATGAAGATTAAGTGTTTAAGTAAAGTCATTGAAGATCAAGTTTAAGCTTGGAAAGAGATAGAGAAATTCGTTACAAGAACATAGGAAAAAGAATCGAGTCAAACGGAGTTGTAACGAATCTTCTACTCAAGTTTTACTCAAGGCTGTTCGAACAAGCCCTCAGGAACGACCCTATCAGGGTCGTGCTAGACCCATGGAGATTACAACCTCTCAGGACCGACCCTTGGAGGGTCGTGCACGACCCACTTTGGGTCGTGCATGGCGCCGACTCTCCCTTATTCCGAGATCTTTTGTGATATATTCTATCTTTTATTTTAGGAAGTTGTTTTATCTTATTTCCTAGTTTAATTAGGACTCATTTTTCTTTATAAAAGGGGGATAAACCCTTTGTTTTGGGGGGACGGAGGTTCGACTGGGGTTCGACTTCTGTTCCATTTTTATTCGCTTTTGGATTGGAGGAAGACTTGGAGAAATTTGTAAGACTCCTTAGTTTTAATTTGAATTTTCGGTTGTTTATTATGATCATGTCTTCGTTCTTCTTTACCATGTGTGAGTAGTTTTCTTATATTCTAGGGTTGGGTAAAAACCCAACACAATCATGCATGTCTAAACTTGAATTCATGACTTGAATGCTTGAAGATCATATCTATCTATCTTGTGCTTAATACCTTTGCGAAAGTTGAGGCAATATCTTGCAATTAACCTAAAAGCGAAAGTGTAAAGTTGATTGCTTGATTAGATCTAATAGGATTATTTGAGAAAGTTGATATTCCTAGGTAGAAGGATAGATAGAACGTTGATTAATTTGCGACAGTTGATTGAATAACTTGAATTGTTTGCGACAGTTGACTTTTCTATGATCTAGATTGCATGATAGTTGTGAATTCTTGTTGAAAGCATGTATGGTTGTTGTTGTGGTAGCCCTAGCCCTAGGATTACCTTTTTATATTTGATTAAAACTCGTTAATATCGATTAGATCTCGACCCCATAAGGTCGTGTTCGACCCTTAGCCCTTTGTTTGTTCTCTCGCTTTTCGTAGTTTATCAACTAATCTGTAGCACTATTCTCATTCCCGTGGACGAACCTGACTCCGCTATACTTAGCGGGGTCTTGATGATTGAAGTGAAATATACATACCGATCATCTTTCACAGCATTGGTATATCAAATCAATGTATCAAGCTTTATAGGATAGACCATACAGAATGAAAAAAGAGAAAGAAAAAAAACCATGTATGGATCTAACTTATCTTTCTCGTAGTCTCGGATCATATGACTACTCTTTTGCAAGAATGCGACAATGGAATATATAGTTGACCCAAAGGTGCCCATTTCTATCTAATTAACCAACAAAAGTTAATCCAGATTAGAACCACCATATATAAAGCTTCTCATTGGAAATGATTTCAAACATATCTACTTATAATATTAATAAATCTAGCATTATAGATTTACCTTAGAGAATAGGAAAAAGTATTATTTTAAACTTTGAAATAAGTACACACAATATATGTCTAGAGTATAAAATGTACATAAGGCGTTGTTGGAATAGATTGTGTTTGTAGACTAAAAGAACAAGGAATTCTTGGTCTTTAAGAGTTTTAATCTTGGAACCCAATGAGAATGGTACAATTTATATATAAAATTCATGAAATATTTCTTTCCCTTGGGCAACCTACGCAATGTCGAACTTCATTAGAGGGGTGTCCATTTCAAAAGTGTAGGAGTTGAGAAATACAAGTGAAGCATAATTCTTAGATACCAGCCATGTTCATGATTGTATAACATTGAGATGGACAAAAGATCATTCATAAATCTTTTGATTAGCAGATTGGGGTTAGACACAATTAATACCTTGGAGATACCTAGTGATGAAATCCAAAAGAAGTCACATAAAACCCTTTAAGGATGAAAACCAAGACCACAAAAAAAGAAGATCAAACTAAGGGCATGTTTGGACTATAGGCCATAATGCATTATATTGTGGCCTATAATCCAAACAGACCCTTTGAATTTTTTTTTTGGATTATTATGATTCCTTTAAATCTAGACAATGCTTAGTAATATAACCGTAATTTGGCTAGAAAATTAAGTTTTATACTCATTCAAGATGGATTAGAAATTTGAAACAAAGATATATAACTCTGATTTATATCAAGTCAAATGGAAGAGAGTTGTAGGAGTATTATGCGAAAAAACGATACGGCTCAAACTTAAAGGAAAATTGTATAGCATGGGTAACTAGGCGTGCTTTGATGTACGGGTTGAAGTGTTGGATGATCGCAAAGTCTTTAGAACAGAAGATGATAGTGGCTGAGATGAGATGCTCCGTTGGATTTATGAAAACACAAGATGGGACAAGATTAGAAATTAGATCATTGAGAAAAAATTGGATTGGCAAGTATATGAGACAAGATGTGTGAAGCATGTGTACGTTGGATGGGACATGTGCTGAGGAGAAAGGATGATGCACCAATCGTAAGTGTGAATGATATGCTATACGCTACGATTATATTCGGATAATTAATTATATTTGTTATCTTTTCAATATTGTCCTTCCTTTTATTTAGCGATTTGATTTTTATCTTTTAAGTAAGGTTGTCTTTTAATATTTCAGCAATTAGGGTTTCTTGTTAGCTAGATATTAGAGTATTATAAATACTCGTTTAAGTTGTTATCGAATAAATGAATAAATAAATGAATTAAGAAATTATTTGTTTGCCCTAAATTTATCTCTCGTTCTTCTTCCCGTGACAACCAACCACGTTTATCGAGCCAATCCCATCTTGGGTGCGTCTCAACCCCTTGACCAACAAGGGTTCCGATACGAATCCACACCGGGTCCATATCAATTGGTGCTTTCATTCTTGAACACTACCATCACCATGTTCGTAGTTCCAAGCAAAATTCGGGAACTTCCCCCACATATGGAGTTGAAGATCCGTAATAATTATATGGAATATGAGGTTCGTCGTCGTCAGATCGATATGGAATATGAGGATCGTCGTCGTTAGATACATCAACTTTTTTCTAGATTGGAACTCGATCTCAAAGCTGCAAAGGCGACGCCGCAACTCGCGCTCACTAGCGCCGCACCCGCGCTCACCAATCCTGCGCCCGCGGACATCACTCCTTCCCACGGTACCAATCCGGCGGAGGTCGTTACTGACCCGGGTACCGAGCCAACGGAGGTCGTTACCAAACCAGGTACCGAATCCGTGGAGGTCGTTACCGGCCCGGGTTCCAAACCGGCGGAGGTCGTTGCCGACCCGATCCCGTGTCCCGCGCCTGCTGCTTGTCCACACCTGCTACCGCGGCGATTTCCATCAATTTTGGGCCCGAGACCTTCTTTTCCGGTGCCAGATTCACAAAAGGGAGACCATACTCGCCTCGGTATCGAAGGAAGGTCGTTGTCGATATGCTCTGACTTGTTTGTCCGCCAACCGTTCGGTGAATTGCGCAGGGAAAACTTCAGTCACGATCTGCTGACTCAAGTAGTGCTAGATGTACAATGGGACCCTGGTAGATTAAGCTCCAAGATCCGTTTTATGAGTCTCCTCCTGATTTCCTACTTGAGGACAAGTCGATTCTCAACGGGGGAGAATTGATATGCTATACGCTACGATTATATTAAGATAATTAATTATATTTGTTATCTTTTCAATATTGTCCTTCCTTTTATTTAGCGATTTGATTTTATCTTTTAAGTAAGGTTATCTTTTAATATTTCAGCAATTAGGGTTTCTTGGTAGCTAGATATTAGAGTATTATAAATACTCGTTTAAGTGGTTATCAAATAAATGAATAAATCAATAAATTAAGAAACTATTTGTTTGCCCTAAATACTCGTTCTTCTTCTTGTGGCAACCAACCACGTTTATCGAGTCAATCCCACCTCGGGTGCGTCTCAACCCCTTGACCAACAAGGGTTCCAATACGAATCCACTCCGGGTCCGTATGAGTGAAGGTTTAGTTTTTTGGAGATTTTTGCAAAGGAAGGTGTGGACCAAAAAAGAGATGGAAGGAAGTGATTAGGGAATATCTCACCAGGTTGTCACTCGTTGAGGATATGGCCTAGGATAGAGATGGTTGGAGGCGATGTTCTAAAAAACGCTAGGCGGACGCTGGGCGGAGAGGGACCGCCTAGCGCCTATACGGCCTGAATGGTGGCCTAGGCGGTCTAGACGGCTAAGCGGGTTAGGACCTTCCAATGCCTAGACGGGGCCTAGAAGGGATTTTTTGAACAGTGACTTGGAGGGTTAGAATAAGAGTAGAGTATCCTTATCTCGTTCCCTTTTCGTAGGTGCCATACGTGTGCATGGTGCTTGCGTAATCCTTCTTGGGAAACTGATTGTTCCCTTAGGTTTTGATGATGAAAAACCTAAGGAGAATAATGTAAAGAAGAATAATGTAAAGAAGAATCGTCAAGTCTTAAGAAATAGAAGAAACGAAGAAAAATTTATTTATGTGTTTGTTGGTCCCAGAGGAACAATGCAAAGTCCAAGGTTGCTAAAACAGGAAGGCGACATTAAGGAAACGTCCCTAGGCCTTTCGAGTTGCTACATGCGGTTTGATTGTTTTGATTTGACACACAAGAAAGATGGATTGGTGGCCAAGCATGAAGAGCTTTAAGATACATTTTATTTTAGGAAAAGTCCTATTGATATAATAAAGTCTATGTAATTATTAATGTCTTATATTTATGGATAGAATTTATTCTAGCCATGAGTATAGAAATATGGTATGTGCCTAGGTTGTGATTTACACTTGCATACTTTCATAGAGATATTTGAGAGCTTTGTGTGATCAAAGGAGAAGAGGACTACAACGAATTCTTGAGGAGTTGTGTACAAATCAAGATCTTGCGGTCGAGTTCAATAGATTGAGCTAGATAGAGTCGTTCGACACTGGAGAACAGAGGTTCATCACTAGGAGTTGTGTATATACCTAGAAACCAAAGTTCGTGTTTACAAGTTTGATCAATCTAATAAAGTTAGTGAATTTGATTGGAAATCTCATCTTTTCTTTACTTGATTTAGTTAGTTTTGTTGTCCAGTTCATTGATCCATGTATTCTAACACACTCAATCCAACAATCCTTTACTCGTGTATGATTGTGCAAGTCACATCGGGTCTATCAGAAACACTTTAAAATGGTGTGTATATCTCGACCCCCAAGATTCCGTTGCAGCAGGATTATACTGGGACAATGTTGTTGTTGTAATTATATCAAGTCAAAATACCAACGAAAACATGGTCAAAATATGGTTTAGAGTTACGCAATATTCTACGAGAATGATTATCTTTCATATTAGAATTTATTATTATTTATCGTCTTGCTTTTAATTTTAGCATAATAAGACTTTGAAAGTGATGAAATTACACCTAGGCCAACCATGTCTTGTGCTATAAAAAAGTTGATTTAAACTACTTAGTTATTAAGCATTTGTTCTTATCTCTTAGCATTTTATTACATCTTTTAGATTAGGTTAATTAATTAGGATTTTATTTAAGTAACTTTTCATATTAGTAAAAAAATCAGATTAGAGGTTTAGACTAGGGTGGAGCATCGGTTCAAAACCGAATCGAAAATCGAAATTTGGTTTAAGGTGAACCAAAAACCGAACTAAATTGGGCCGGTTTCGGTTTTATCAGTTTGGGAAGAATAGAAGGTTATTTTTTGGGAAAATGTGAAACCGAACCAAAATTTAACAGAAACCGAACCGAAACCGAAATTGGAGAAATTCTTAAACCGAAAACCAAACCGAATAATATCGGTTTCGGTTTAGTTCGACTTAAAACTTCGTTTTGAACCCCGATTCATGCTCTGCCCTAGTTTAGACAAGTTATTTTATTTTTTGAAATGATCTTTAGCCCCAAATCTTCAAGTGTTTAGAGAGTTCTAATTATCGTCAATTCAATATGTACCTAAGAAGATTGAACTATGTGGATGCAAATTTTAGACCACTTAGTTAAGCATTTGTTCTTATCTCTTAGCATTTAACATTTTTATTACATCTTTTAGATTAGGTTAGGATGTTATTTAAGCAACTTTTCATACTAGTAAAAAACCAGTACGTTTAGAGGTTTAGACAAGTTGGCTTACTTTCTAAACGACCTTTAGCCCCAAATGTGCAAGTGTTCGTCAAGTCAATATGTACCTAAGAAGATTCAACTCTGTGGATGCAATTTTTTTTAAAAAGAACGAAGAGAACTTGTGAAAAATTGGGACAGTAATCAAACAAGCATCAACCGGTACCATGAATCCCATAGTGTTAATTTGTAGCTTTTTTTTTCTTAGCATGAATGAGCCATCCTTCACATAAAAAAAATTTAAAGACATCAAAAACCAAAACTAATAAGTTGCATGATGATATTGAATTTGGTAGTACAGCAATATTACATCATTAATCGGCTAATGATTCAACATTTCCTAATACAACAATCAAACACAATGAAAAAAAAAAAGCAAATCTTCTAAATAAAAGTAAACATTCTTAATACACCCTATATAGCTAGATTATACATATTGTTCTAACTAATCAATTCAATAAATTCCGTCCTTGCACTATTTAATCACCACATATATGCACACAACATATACAAATTTAATTAGATTCGCTTATACTCAATATAGATATATATAATTTTATATGAGCTTGGCCGGGTTATATAAAATTGATCCAAGGTACAAAAGCACTATTCCATTAATTACCATGATCATCAATTAATTAACCCCGTATATATGATCTCCCAATTCACATTGATGGTGAAGATGATGACTATGAGGTGCTCCATGCCCTAAGTTGTTGTTGTTCATCTCTTGAAAGCCCATTTCCCACAAGAGCCCATAATCATCATGATCATCATTCTTTAATAACTCATGATCATCCATCATGATCACATCATTGAAGGAGCAATTGCCGGTATAGGGATGAGCTCCCTCCTTGAGGATTTGCATCAAAGGGTTAGGGCTTATCATGGTCGTCGGGTCCTGGGTTCGGGTATAGGTTTGGGATTGAGGATTCGGGTTCAAGTTGAACGGATCGGATCTTTGGTATCCGTAAGCCATGGTGGATCCATGAACATCCGGTGGAGGCGGCGAAGCTAGCATTGGAGGAGATGTGGTGGTGGAGGTGGTTGAAGAGGGGTCAAAGAAGTGAGGATTATTGTGGCTCTCCCCTTTGGTTTTGTGAAAGACTCTACATAGAACCCAATCTTCCTGCAAAATCATATGGAGAATATTCCAATTTGGCAATCAATGAATTATACAAGAAAAATGTTTATCAATTGGAAAGTGTTCCATCATGTATACAATCATTTGGGTTATGAAAGAATACTATTTTTATATATTTTTATATTTAATTGGATATGCTACATTCTAATTTCTAATAACAACCCTTAATTTTTCTAAAAGTTGCAGAAAAGGATCCTTAATCATAATTTTTTTAGTAATTAACCACCCTAATTTACATTGTGTCATATTTTGTTGAATTTGCTATTATGCATGCCTCTTTGATTGTAGGGCTAATTATTAGAAAAATACGATCGATATAGTGGTTAAATTCTAACCCAATATATGTTATCAAGGGTGATTTTCTGAAAACATAAAAATAGAGTATGATTAAGTGAAAAAGGGAAATTAACTATGGTTATATGTACTTTAGCCTAATTTGTTTTAATTATATATCGTAGGTTATACATATGCATACATGTAGAATTTCTGAAGTGAATTTATTAGTATTTTTTTTATTTCCACCAAATTAAACGTCAATAATCATCATCATACGAATTATCTCTCGTGAATATCATTTTTGAAATAGGAAGTTCTTTACCAAATAAATAAATACTCCGTATAGGTTAAGAATATTGTTTTTAAGTATAAATCCTATAAATCAAAATTAAAAACTTTAAATAGATACTAAAATAATATAAAAACATTCTAAATAAGGAATTTTAATATATAGGTTAAAATGGAAAAAAAATTATATACCTTAGGTGGCGTATGAGGAGCTTCCAAGCGAAACTCATGCATGATCCAACCCGTTTTGAACCCGTTGGGCGCCCGATTCTTGTAAAAGACTAGTGTCTTTCTCATTCCCACAACTTGTCGGGTATTCGGGTCAAGTATGACCCGATCCTTACCCGTAGCCTTCCAATATCCACTTGCTGTGGCCCGATTCGTCCTGAACCCTGTTGCGTACTTACGGTCTCGAAAGCTGAAGAAGTACCACTCGCTCCCGTTCAGTTTCGCCACATCTACACTTATTTTTAAAATCAAAAATCAAAATTAATAAATCAAGTAAAATCAAAATTAGAATTAATGATCGATTTTTTTTTTAAAAAAGCAAGCAATCAAGTAAATAAAAGCGTATACGTAGGTCTTACAGCTGCATATATATTCCATACATAGAAATACCCACCAATGATTGGGCATCTTATTGTTGTTGTTATATTGTGGCTTGTACTATAAGTTTATTTAATTCTCATTATGTCTCATCACTTTTATTCACTATAGCCTTGTGTTTCTTTTTCAATTATATAGTGGAACATTTCAAATATATATTCTAATATACACACCAATTTTATGTATAAAAAACTTGTTTTTTTCTTGTAACTTTAGTTTGTCCACAAAAAAATATTTAGGGTGAAATAATTTTAGATTAAAATTTAAGGTTTATTGCGTGTTTGACAAGGTAAAAAAAAGACAACATATGTGACGCTATGTAAACAAATTAAATAATCACACGTGTAATTTAAACAGATCGGCATGAGAAGGCACAAAACAAAAATTAAATATGTTGTATTTAATAAAGTGGCTTAGATATTAAGTCTTCGTTTCAATTCTCATAGAGAGGACTTCGAA
Source organism: Fallopia convolvulus (assembly GCA_964016875.1). NCBI lineage: Eukaryota > Viridiplantae > Streptophyta > Magnoliopsida > Caryophyllales > Polygonaceae > Fallopia > Fallopia convolvulus. Next base: position 5,049,525 of record OZ024723.1, read on the forward strand.
AATTCAAAAATTATGATGAAATATATAAGAAACAAACACACTTTACGCGTTAATAATTAATCTAGCTTGATCATGTTGTTTGAAATTTTTTCTTGCGTAAAAGAAGCGATAGGGTTTAGAAAATTTGGAGGATAAGAAACCCTAGGTCGACTGATGTTGACGTGAATGACTCTTCTTTGGCAATTCTCCATACATATATAGTAACTTCCCCACCAAGTAAAAAACAAAACAACAATTAATCAATTCTCAATCACTAGTCCACTACCAAATGATAAATTGCTTTGAGATTCCGAGTACCGTTCTACTAGAAGACGGATGCTTAATTATGGCAATAAATCATAATTAGCAAGCTATCTTAAGAGCCTTAAAAAAGACCTATACCTTGAAGTAGCATTTCAAATTTTGTAAGCAAACTTAATTGTATTTGTTTACTCCATACCAAAAAAAAAAGATTAGATATATATTTAATTAAATCATATAGAGACAAAAACATTTATTCACCTAATAAAATAGAAAGAAAAAAAATTAATGTATCTGGATCTAACTATTAGCACCTAATTAATTTCTCTGAGAAAGTGAGTGAAAGGTGAACCACAACTACATTCATAAGAAGACAAGAAGAATAAGAATCGAAGAAATTTAGCTCTCCATAAATTAAAAAAACTTAGGATCTTTGCATGTGACACAGCTATTATAAAACTCATGCAACTAAGAAAGCATTAGATACATAAATCAACGAAAAGTGAAAGGAATATATGAAAAGATGCAAGAAAAAAAGATGAAGAGATATATTTACCATTTCCAATTCAAAGAGACACTAATTAATCCTTTGAAAATATATTTACCATTTCTAAGAAAATAGTGTTATATTAAACTAACTAACCATGATAACAAGAAGATGAAAGATGAAGGAATTGAAGAGTACTATAGAAGACTAACCGGGAAGTTGCCAAGGCTCACAAGTATGCAAGTCGATTTCGATTAAAGTTCCCTTGAGGGTCTCTTCGTTCGCGATCTTCTTGTGAAGATAATGACACACCAATTCCTCGTCGCTCGGGTAGAACCGGAACCCTGGAGGAAGTGTTTCTCCTATGTCCTTCAATCCCATCTTCTTTATAGCTCTTAGTATTGATCAACCAAGATTGAATATTGTTGAGTTGAAGAAGAACAAGGTAGTTTATATGATATTATAAGGTACAATAATATATGAGGAATATTGGGTACTTTGGAGAAGATCAAGTAATATTTATTATAGCATAAGAAATTAGAAGAGTTGGAAGATTGATTTTTGGAAAGGGGGATATGGAGGGTATCAATTTATAAAGAAAGGAGAGGAAAGATGTGTGTCAAATTGGGCCCCTAAATGTTGAAATTTTTGTTCACTTTCTAAAGGTGCTTTGCAGCTTAAATGACAGGATGCTTGTGTGTGGGTATTTAATATGTGTGTGTGGGAACTTCCAGGAAAAAAGCCCAACTCACAAGAAATTATCATTCATCTTCAACCTGGTGAATAGAAATTCTACCAAAAAAAAAACCTGGTGAATAGAAAGAATTAAGGAGAGTGGGCCTACATAGGAGTAATTAGCCACATATATGAACAACATTCCAAAGGAATTTATTATTTTACCAAAAAAAATGGAATTTATTATGAGAATTAATGGATGTTTTTCAAACACTTATCTTTACATTAGCTCGATCGTTTAGATCTTGTTTCACTTTGGGGTGAAAAGTTATTTTGAGGTGAAATGCGATTTTATTTGTCTTGAAAAACGCAAAAAGTAGAGAAAGTTACACGTATTTTAAGAAGTTTAAAATGTATTTTTATGAGTAAAAGTACTTTTAAGATCAGTGAAACAAGGCCTAGGTGTCACTCGTGAGTCGTGTCCGAACGGGAGACTGTGTGAACCATTTAAAGGGTAGATCTTCTCATTCACAACTGACTTCATATTGTCAAAAGATTTGAGTTTGAATCTCTTAACATGGAACCTAGCACCACCACACCGGGTGCGTCCGAATGGAGAGTGTGTGATCCATTTAAGAGGTAGGATGGTAGATCTTCTCACTCACAAGTGACTTACTTCATGTTGTCAACCAATTTTTGATGCATTTACAAACAAGATGCAGCTTTTAGTTGTTTTGATGTACATAAGGTTCATTTTGATGCACAAATATATATATATATATATATATATATATATATATATATATATATATATTCACATAGTTTTGATCCACATTCGGCCTGTTTTAGTGCACACTCATACAAGATACATTTTTTAGTTATTTTGACGCACATACGACTCTTTTTAATGCACATAATTAAGATAGTTTTTGTGCACATAGGACAAATTTTGATGAATAAATATATATTTATGAACCCAGTTTTGATCCACATTTGGTCTTTTTCATGCACAAACAAACATTTTTGGTGCACAAAAATATTGTTTTGATGCACAACCCGCACGCGCCTCCTGCATTCGTTTTTTGGAAAAATACGCGATAATTCGCTAAAAATTGGCAATGCCTTTTTCCTCCTTTTTAAGTGAAACGATTAGTGCCATTATTTCTCCCCGTCAAATAGCTTTTGTTCTTTCTTATTTTTCACCTAGACACCCTTTTTCACCAGATCCGGACCCCATGCTCATTAGCTTTTATATAGTGTCTTTGAGATGGATTTAACCCATATATAAATTTTGGTGCATTAATCAAACTAATTTAGTTATTATTGTCACAAAGCTGATTTCAGTTTTCCTTTGATCTATCGGGCACATCCTCCTAACATGTTGAGGTTATGGGTGCCCCTATCTTGACCCCTCAGATCTCCCTTGAGAAGGACTATATTGGACGATGATGATATTGTATGTTCGTGGTCATTGTAAAGAAATAAAAAAAAACTTGTTTAAATTGAATTGTTTTTAATTAAAATATGGACAAATTTATTGTTAAATTATTATTTTTAAATATGAGTCTTCTTCAACTATCTTTATTGAATCTGAAAACTATTTTTAGAAAAATTTCCAAACTCAAAACAGCAACAGGAACAACAACATTGACCTAGTTCAGTATCCCTCAATGGAGTATCTGAGGGGACAAGATGGGGGCACCCCTGACTTAAAGCTGCGGAGGTGCGATCGAGAGACCCAAAGTTTCTTAATGTAATGAAATCAATGGCTTTCTTTCCTTATTTGATGACTAACATCATCCAAAACAACATGAATCTCCCAAAAATTTTCCCAAAGTGTTATTAATAAGACTTTGGCCTTATTGTACCAAAAAAAAAAGACTTTGGCCTTAAAATATGTCAAAAAAAACGACTAACATCAATGGTTGTACTTGTAGGTTAATTTGGTACGCGTTTTTTGTTAACTTGAAGAAACCGTATTCTTCAAAAAAGAAAAAGGATAAAAAGGAAAAAAAAAAAAAGTATAGCCCATAAAAGTCTAAGGATTTTGCTCAATGAGATGCTTTGGAGAGTACCATAGAGTGCTTGGAAGATACGTAGGAAAGTTCATACAATTAAAAGTACTAGTACATGTTACCAAATGTCACCCGAAAATACATCTAACTAATCACTCGTATTTGGATTTTGCCAACTTTGACACCTTTTAACATAACTATGGATGTGAAATTTTCAAAGGGATCTGAGTTTGTCATCCCTATCTGTAAATTGAAGAATAAATCTATTTGAGAGGGAAATTCAATCGAGATTGATTCTCTTATTTTTACTATCCCTTGATTTGATGATCGAGTTTCGAAGAAATTGAAGAATAATGGGCCACCTTACAGTGCATCGGATGGGCCCCATTTGGCAATAACTGTCCTTAGAGGCCCACCAGCCCATCAATATGACCTAAACATTATCCAAGTATTTCCTTTTGGCTTTCATTTTTTATTTTTATAAATATTTCAGGAAAATATATACAGGCCAGAAATTGACAGGTGGCAAATAATGGAAAGCAAGGGCAATATTCTGCATATTTGTCACAATAAGTTCCTTGTTCCCCTTTGTTTTTCTTAATAATAACAATAGCAATAACACCGACCTTTCTTTTTATTACATAACTAGTTAACATCACTATAATTTTAAATATTTGATATATTTTAATAGGAGAAATTTAAACAAAAATATATATTAAATAAAAATAACAAATTTATCATAAGGCTCCGATTTATATTAATTCTATCTATAATATTTCATGCATAGGTTGATATTATTACTCCCTCCGTTCTATTCTACTTGTCATTTTAGCTAAATTTACGTATATTAAGACACTATAATATCTTACTAAAATGTCCCTATTAAATACAACTTACATTATTATTCATTTTCTTTCTTTAACCAATAAAATTGATCCACATAATAGTTGTTCATAGAAAATTGAAATATAATTAAGTTGGGAGAGAGATTTAGATAATAAATGAAGGGGTATATTTGGAAAATTATGAATAAAATATCAAAAATGACATGTTTTATGGAACACAAAATCAAGGCTAAAGTGACAAGTAGAATAGAACGGAGGGAGTATAATATTTATTTAAAAAATATAAATAATTTATTCATGCAATTAATTGTAGAACATAGTAATTTATAAAAAAATATAGTGTGTACTAAAATATATCATATATTCTATAAATAAATTCAATATATTAGAAAATTTTAACATATAGTTAAAAAAATTATATACTTGGATCTCAAGTTCTGTTAAAAGAGAAAAAATTATTATGTATAAAACTAATATTGAAAATATTATCATTTAAATCAAGTTTTGTTAAAAGATGTGTGCATAAAATTAATATAAAAAAATATCAACCTATAGATAGAAATTTTTATAGATAGAAAATTATATAAATACATTATCTATTTTATTAAAAATATTAGATGTATACAAAGAATAATACAAGTTATAATAATATTTATCATTAAAAAAACTTAACATTATTTTATTCAAACAATGCCACGTGGTGCAATTTTTTCAACAAACATAATTTTTGCTTTATAATGCATAATTAGGTAGATATACATATCAGTTACTTATGAAATTTCTTAAAAATTATAAGAAAAAAGAAGGTGATTGTGTACACCAAATAAGATTAAATGATGTATAATCTGTTTTTTGTAATATGTTTTACTACTTCGTGATCGATCAGCTGGTTGGTTTTTAAATCAACTACATAACACTTTTGTTTATAAAATAAACCAATTAAAAATCAAATCTAATCAATTAAATAAATAAAAGACAAAAAGAGGATGTGAAACCGGTTTGTACAACGATAATTTTAAGGCTTTTTGCCTTTTTGTGTCCACTTCCACGAAAAGATAATTAGAGAAACTAATGAATAACTTTGGCACTATTTTATGCAGGGCTTACGACGGGCTTACAATGTTTGATCCTATTGGATTTTCAGGGACTGGGTCGTGAAATATAGTGATACTTTCGTTCGAAAATACTTATTATTTTTTTTTGAGTAGAAAAAGTATTATTTAAGAAAATACTTGTTATTTTATGAATCGATAGAATATTAAAATAATTCACTTTAATATCTTTCTAGTTTGCTTATTTTTTTTAGAAGGATAAAAGACTAAAAAGAGGATGTGAAACCGGTTTGTACAACCAAAATTTTATGGCCTTTTGTGTCCACTTCCACGAAAAGTGTTAGAACATTATTGAAAAATCACGTTCTAAAAATACTAGAACAGAATATCAGTTTTGATAATGGCAAACATTATTGAGAACTAATGTGTTCGATTCAAGTATTTTAAGTGAACTACATGTCGAAAAGAAACTATATTGATATACGCAGATGTTCTCATCAAAGGAACTCGGAGTACCCATTGTTCCTTATACAAGGTAACTCATAAGTCAGTCCAAAACAAACAAAGCAAAGACATGTTTCAGACAAAGCAGAGACACAGTCTGTGCGACAGATTGTGCCGAAGTTTGTAACGGCTAGGATGCATCTCAAGAGTTGACAATGTTTGAATCAAGTCACATGTAAAGAAAGTACACATCATTAGAGGCCAAGACAAGGGCATTTAAGACTTTGCCCATGAAGATAAGAATTGGACATCAAGGCATGAGTGTCTATAAATACAAGTGAATAGTGAGTAGCAACCTACTTCTCTCCAAGCACAAAACCACAACCCTAGAGTGAGCTGAGAAACAAAGAAAGAAGATTCAAGAGAAGTCACCGACGACGAGTGTTCAATCTCAACGACGGGAAATAAGGTGTTCCCGAGCGATAGAGAACTGAGACCATGTGTAAGGTTTAGTTTATTTGAATTGAGTTGAGTTTGTTTGCTTAGGAAAAAAGTTGAGAAGATTTGTTATTATTGCTAGAGTTAGGAGACTGCAAGGAATAGAGAAGTTCAAATCATGCTTATACCTAAGAAACATCAATAATACAAGTAGACCATTCAAAATTTTCCAAGGGAGGTAGAGATTTACCCACACAACTAGTTGGTTGTCGTGAGGTTCCTCTATAATGAATTCTCTCTTGCGTTCTACTTATTTACTTGCATACTTGTCTTTCTGCTACCTAGGGAACAACTCCATAATTTTTTCCTACTCTATACTAATGCAAATCGATCCAATAAAAAGATAATTAGAGAAACTAATGAATACTTTGGCACTACTTTATGTCGGGCTTACGGACTTACAATGTTTGATAATAGTGTCGATTAAATTTTCACGAGTTGATAAACTTTGTTGTGAAATATAGTGCTACTTTCGTTCGAAAATACTTGTCATTTTATAAATCAATAAAAATATTAAAACAGATTTTACCTTAATTAATATCTTTCTAGTTTGCTTTTTGAGAAGGATAAATTTTTTGGCTTTTAGAATTATTTTTAAGGACAGAATAGAAGAATGGTTAATAAATATATGTAGAATGACAAATATTATTAAAAAACACACACTAAAATAGTATTTTTTTAACGGAGATCGAGTATATAAGTTTAATAATATTTTATTCTAGAACTAATTAATAATAAAAAAAATAGTGCACTAATTTATATACAAGACCATTAATTTATAGATTCAATCTTTAAATGTGGATTACATATATTAATATTATTATTTGTACCACATAGTCAATAAAAAATAAGCCTCTTCCTTTTTATGTCTTTGTCTGAACACGAACAATTTGACCTAGAAAATTCTAATTAAATGGTTAGTCTAATTGAAACCGTAAGCTTAATACATGTCAAACCTAAGTGCTCGAACTTAGATTCTATCACCAATTATTTTGAATATGTACTTTCAAATCATTATTAGCTTCGAAAAATTGAACCAATCACATATTAGCTAGGGACCCTTTGCTTACATTAACTTGTTGGAGCTTCTCAAATAATTAAACGAAGAATGTGACACAAAAACAATTTAGGATCTCACAAGTGTAATAATGCTATATGGATGAGTTGAATATTCAACAGTATTGTTCTACGTAGCTAGCTTCATTTTGCTCTCAAATAATCCCACCAAAGTTCGACACATATGATTGTTAATAAATCGATTATTGAATTAGTGTATACAACTCGTTCATAATCGATGAAGACGTACAATGTTAATGATTGCAAAGTATTTATATATTTTATATTCAAAGAATCTGTCGATGTTAATTAATGGAGAGAATTAACTATATATGGTATTCTGTTTTGTTTTTTTTGGTTAAGATATATGGTATTCTTAGTTTGTTCTATACGGAAGTGTAAACGGAGATTAATAAATTAATGCTATGATGTGTATGAATGCCGTGACATAAGAGATTTTGTGTGAAGTCATATACGCATCATATATTGTGGAATTTTGAGTAAGGAATATTATGACTAGAAGATGACTCATCGATATATAGCTACTCATTTCACAAATTAAATACAGAGAAATTTTGTTTGATATCCTTGATTTTTTAACTTTTTTAGATGATATTCTAAAAAAATAATTATTCTGGATAGCATTCCTAAAATTTTACAAAATTTTAGCATGTATTTTTACTTATGAATTTTTATTATATTATAACAAAATTCATTTATTTCTAATCAAAATATATTTTATTTTATTAACTTATTACCCAATTATAATTTGGAAATTATTAATATAATTTTAAAAATGACTCGATAAAAATATTAAAATAAATATAGTATATAAGTTAACTCTATATATGAAGTAGATTTTATGTTATATAATTTGAAATTTTCAAGTTAAAATCTAACAAATTTAATGTGAGCGGGTAAAATAAACATAGCTAGTTAGCTACTCATTTCACAAATTAAGTAGAGGGAAATTTTGTTTGATATCCTTGAATTTTTTATTTTTTTAGATGATATTCTAAAACAAATATATTCTGGATAGTATTCCTAAAATTTTACAAAAGTTTAGCATGTATTTTTTTACTTATGAATTTTCATTTTATTATAACAAAATTCGTTTATATTTCTAATCAAAAAGTATATTTTTATATTTTATTAAGCTAATACCCAAATCTAATTTAGAAATTATTAAGATAATTTTAAAAATGACTCTATAAAAATATTAAAATAAATATATTATATAAGTTAACTTTGTGAAGTAGATTTTATGTTATATAATTTAAAATTTACAAGTTAAAATATAACAAATTTTAATATTTATATTAAAGTATATCCATTTTATATAATTCATAATTGTCTTTAAATTTTATCTAGTAAGTTGTGATAATTTAAAATAAATTATTCGAACTATTGTCATATCATGTAAATTATATCATTTAAAATTGTCAAATATATAAAGTTAAAAGTTTATTTAAATTTTCCTTAAATAAATACAATTTCCATTATTGTATGTGTGCCAAGATTAGTGTCACATACATAAGAACTAATTAACCAATTTTACAAGTATATATAGTTTTTTTTGGTAATCAAGGAGGATAAAGCCTAGACATGTCAATTGGGTCGGGTCGGGCGGGTTCGGGTTAAATCGGGTTCGATTTCGTTATGGTTCACGAGTCAATCGAGTCGGGTTGTACCGAGTTTTCGGTCGAATCAAGTTGACCAACGAGTCTAAAATATTCTTTTTTTTATGATTATTAAAATTAATTTTTAATTAAATAATATTATTTAATTATAATATATTATTTTCATTTATTTTAATAATAAAATATGTTATAATTTTCAAAATAAATTTTAAAAGTTCTATAAATATACTAAATCGTTCAACCCAACGGGTTTCGGGTTTCAATCCAACGGGTTTTGGGTTCATTGGGGTTCAGTTGATTTCGGGTTTCGGGTCTTGCCCATAAAATTATCGGACAGTTCGGTCGGGTTAGCAGATTCGGTCAGCTTTTGACAGCTCTAGTAAAGCCCAATTTATCCATAATATAACTTCATTATCAGTGGTGTCAAACGGGTCGGTCAGGTCGGGTTCGGGTTCGGTTATTTCGGGTTTGGGTTGAGTCGGGTTCGGGTTGAGTCGGGTTCGGGTCGTAATGGGTCACCGGTCAAATCGGGTCGGGTTATTACGGGTTGTCGGGCGGGTCGGGTTGACCTAACATATCAAGAAAATTGTTTTTTTACAATTATTAAAATATTTTTTATTTAAAAATGATATTTAATAGTAAATCTATTATTTTTATCTATTTTAATAATAAAATATATTATAATTTTCAAAATATATTATATATTCTTAAAATATAACAAATTGGGTCAACCCAACAGTTTTTTGGGTTTGAACCCAACGGGTTTCGAGTCTATCGGGTTCGGTTTATTTTGGGTTTCGGGTTCAAATTTTCGGGTCTTGACCCTAAATTTTTCTGGCGGTTCGGGTCGGTTTTTCGGGTCGGGTCAGCTTTTGACAGCTCTAATTATCACATAGTAGAATTTGACATATTAATCTCAAAAATACTTCTAAATTCTCCAAGAGGATCCATAATATAACTTCATTATCACATAGTAGAGTTTGACATATTAATCTCAAAAATACTTCTAAATTCTCCAAGAGGATCATTGAATAAAGTAAAATTACCTAGCATATTCCTACTAATTCTCTAACTAACCAATCAATCACTTTGTTTGCACTCTAATTGAACGTCTTGAACTCAACCTCCCAGTCAGGAGAAGCAATCAATTGGTGACACTTTGCTATCATCGCATAAGAATCATTGGATGGCCTTTCAGTTTGGGTAATGCTTCTGACAATCTCCATAGCATAAATATAGCGACCATATGGTCGCGGGTGCGTTGGCGACCATATGGTCGCGGGTGCGTTGGCGACCATATGGTTGCCACATATAGAGACCATATGGTCGTTGAGATGGATTATATGTTTTGGCGGGCAACATCAATTTCGGCAGGTGAAATCCCGCTTTTTTTGCGACCACATGGTCGCTAAAAAACGTATTTAGTAAAATTGCCACCAATTCAGCATATATACCTAGATGTTTAAAAACTTCATTCTCATTCCGCCACCTTCACACAACCTCATACATATATAGCTCTTTCCAAAAAAAAATTCACAACAAAAAGAAACAATCATTCACAAAACTAAGTTGGTTATAAGAAGGAATTACGTCAATTTTTCCGACAATTTCATCAAAGGTATGTAATTAAAACTTATTCGCCACATTTCATTCCATCATAATATCGTTTTACACAAATATTGTTTGTAGAAAGTATTCGTTTATATAATTATAAGAGATTGTGTTAAGTAATTGTTAAATTCATATAGTATAGCAATCGGTTGAAGAAAGTTTTTATTTACATAAACAATTAATAGCGACCATATGGACGCTAATTAGCGACCATATTATCGCTAACACCATTTAGCGTCCATATGGTCTCTAATTAGCGTCCATATGGTCGCTACATCCAAGATTATATGTACCCGAATTAAATTAATTATAGTCTTATATTGAATTGCAGGAAGAAAAAATGCGTGAATGGATGTATGTGTGTAATATAGATGATTTTTTGAACAACGAGTTTTTAGTTGGTGTTACGAAATTTATCGACTTCTGCAAATATATGCCGACATATGACCCATACGAATTAAGGTGTGCAAGAATAGGAAACTGATTCCTGTAGATGTTGTGCATTATCACATTGTTAAGGATGGGTTTGTTCCGAACTATTACCATTGAGTTTCGCACGGGGAGACAGATGAAACTTTCATTGCCTTGTTGGCCGAGTCTAGACAGTATGAAGGTTGTAGAAGTACTAATCCAGTACCACCATTATTTGGGAATGATAATCGAATAGATCAGATGGTCTATGATGGTTTTAATGCCCGAAGTCATTACACTGTTGATGATCCCGTCCAGAATGAGGATATAAGGCATGAGCAACAATATTATCGTGAAGCACCCAATCCCGATGCACATCGTATGTACGACATGCTGTCGACCACAAATAGGCCGTTGTGGCCTGGATGTGATATGACCCTGTTGGAGGCGACGACTGAGCTACTAAGCCTAAAGTCAAAGCTAAGGATGACAGAGCGCGGATATGACATGATCTCGGATTTCTGCGTACGCGTTTCACACCCGGAGACCACATTACCAACCACGTTTTACGACACGAAAAAACTGGTTGAGGGTCTCGGGCTTCCGTACGAGGCCATTGATTGTTTCCCAAACTCTTGCATGATTTATTGGGATGCAGATGCAGAATACGCGACTTGCAAGATATGTGAGTATCCTAGATGGAGGCAAGTCAAGTCAAAGCTCTTTCCCTATTCTCGTATGTTTTACTTGCCAATAACTCCACAGTTGAAGAGGTTGTACGCATCAGTGGTGAATGCCGCGCACATGAGATGGCATGCAGAGCACGTACAAGATGGGGTGATGAGACATCTTTCAGATGCAGAGGCATGGAGGCACTTCAATGTTGCGTGGCTGTTGACGGGCCTTTACTCTGGACAACAAATAAATTTATAAGTCAAGACCCCGCTGAGTATAGGGGAGTCAGGATCATTCCACGAGAAGCACGGTTTGTTTATCGATAGACTACTAATAATGAAAATCAAACAAAAACAAGCAAAATACTCATGGCCAACCTCGTTAACGACTTTGTCAAGGTCGTTAACAAACCTGCGTAGACTACTAACTAACACTAACGACCTTAAAATAAGTTCGGTACCGAGGCTACGAACTCAGTAACGAATACGATCTTGGAGAACTCAAATAAAAACAAAGATCTAGGACAAGGGTCACCACAACATAGTCATGCATATAAACTTGTAAGAAGATAAAGATCACGCCTTTAAACAGATAAATTCATCAACTTTCATTGACTAGTAAGTAAGTTAATCTACTCTCATAAATTAATTCACTCAATCACTTGTTTTGGATCTAAAGTTTGAAACTTTCGTATTCAAACAATATCAACCTTCAAGTTCCTAACTTTCTCTCTCGATCAAGTTAAGACTCGAATTACCTTGACTTTCATCTAGGTATAAACACAACAAGCAATCTCAAAAATAGATATAAGGCATTCAACACATCATCTTACTCATCAAACCATGCATAACTATGCCGGGTTTCAACCCCGACCCTAGATAAGAAAACTACTCACTACTAATAATTATAAAATAAACATCTTCTATAAAGGAAAACATTGAAATCAAAACAACTACTTCAAATTAATAAGAAAATAATCGTCTTATAGGGAGTGGTGCGCAACGGCGTCTTGTATGGTGTCTTGTATGTCCATAGAGCGTCATCCAATTTAGAAGACCAATCCTTCCTAGAACGGGACACTGTATTCTCCAATATGCTCTTTATTTGCCTGTTTGAAATTTCAACTTGGCCACTGGTTTGGGGATGATACGATGTTGCCACTCGATGTGATCCCCCATACTTAGCCAAAAGTGCTTCAAAACTCCGCTCAATGAAATGAGAATCGCCATCACTAATGAGGACTCTTGGAACGCCAAACCTGGGAAAGATGTTAGTCTTAATAAATTTGGCCACGGTTTTAGCGTCGTTGGTCCTTGTAGCAACGACCTCCACCCACTTAGAGACATAGTCGACCGCCACTAGGATATACTTGTAGGGGCCTGATGTGGGAAAAGGTCCCATGAAGCATGGTAACGACCTTCCTGACTGATATGTCGATGTACCTTGGGTCTTTACCTTCGTGCTCTATGCCTTCCAGCCTCGGTGCCTCGTTAACGACCCTGAAGGGGTCGGTGACGAGGGTCTTGTTGAGTTCGACCTCGTTCAGCATGAGGTGTTCGTCTGGTCTGGAATTATTTATTGGCACCTCATTGTTCGATTCAGTGATATGCTCAACCGGCAATCTGGATAAGTGATCCGCCACTAGGTTCTCTGCTCCCTTCTTGTCTCTTATTTCATGGTCAAATTCCTGCAGTAAGAGCATCCAACGAAGCAATCTAGGCTTGGCATCCTTTTTGTCCATTAGGTATCTAACAACCTCATGGTCAGTGTAAACAATCACTTTGGATCCAACAAGGTAGGACCAGAATTTTTCAAAAGCAAATACCATAGCAAGAAACTCCTTCTCCGTTGTGGTATACTTACTCTGCGCCTCATCCAGCGTCTTACTGGCATAGTAAATGGCGTGGAGTTTCTTATCCTTCCTTTGACCCAAGACTGCGCCGACTGCATAATCACTGGCGTCGCACATTATCTCAAAGGGTAATGTCCAATCCGGGGACTACATAATAGGGGCGGACACGAGGGCTGCTCTTAACCTGTAAAATGCTTCAAGACATTCTGGGGACAACTCAAACACTACATCTTTCATTAGTAGGTTACTCAAAGGTTTAGCTATCTTAGAAAAATCCTGAATAAAGCGTCTGTAAAAACCAGCATGCCCTAGGAAACTCCTAATGTCTTTTACAAAAGAGGGAGGAGGTAGTTTTTCAATAAGCTAAATTTTTGCTTTATGTACTTCTATCCCTCTCTTAGAGACAAGATGTCCTAGCACTATCCCTACTTGAACCATGAAATGGCATTTTTCCCAGTTTAACACAAGATTGGTTTCTTCACATCTTTTAAGCACACGTGCAAGGTTAGTAAGACATGCATCAAATGAAGAACCATAAATAGAAAAGTCATCCATAAAAACCTCTACAATCTCCTCTATCATATCCGAAAAAATGGCCATCATACACCTTTGAAAGGTGGCGGGGGCATTGCAAAGCCCAAATGGCATTCTTTTATAAGCAAAGGTTCCATAGGGACATGTAAAGGTAGTCTTCTCCTGGTCATCAGGATGAATGGGAATCTGCCAAAAACTGCTATAGCAATCTAAATAACAGAAATAATCATGTTGGGCTAAGCGTTCTAATACTTGATCAATGAAAGGAAGCGGAAAATGATCTTTTCTAGTAGCACTATTAAGCTTCCTATAATCAATGCACATCCTCCAACTGGTGGTGGTCCTAGTTGGAATAAGCTCTCCCTTTTCGTTTTCTATGACAGTCATCCCCCCTTTTTGGAACTACATGGACCAGACTCACCCATTGGCTGTCCGATACAGGAAATATGATCCCAGCATCAAGTAATTTAATGATTTCCTTTTTGACTACATCCTTCATGTTAGGATTTAACCTACTTTGATGCTCTATAGTGGGTTTATGAATATCCTCCATGTATATCCTATGCATGCAAAGAGAAGGAGATATGCCAGTTATATCATCTAGGAAGTAGCCTATGTCTTTTCTATGCATCCTAAGCACATTCAGTAGTTTTTCTACTTCCTCATCCTTTAAGTTAGCATTAACGATGACAGGAAATGTAGAATTAGGACCAAGGAATTCATACCTGAGGGAGTCCGGAAGAGGTTTAAGTGTTGGAGAAGAGTCAGCTGGAATTAGAATTGGTTCTTCTGGCTCTGTCTTCAACAAAAGAGGTATTCAAATGCTGAAATTTCATTGTCTTCGGCCAGGGTCGTTAACGATGCTGATGGAGTCGTTAACGAGCTTGCTTCTTCTGCCAGGAGAATCGGTACTGGGGCTAGGGAGCTTTTTACCGAAACCGCAGGGGCTATTGCTTCCCATCTTTGACCTGAAAATTCATCATTTGACACCAATCTTCCAACGGGGTCTCCACATTCGATGATCTCGTTGTGGGTGTAGAACATCTTGACTTCGGCTTTGTCGGTCTCTTTTATTGACTGTTTGAACCGGAATTCCGTCACCTCATCCCAATTTCGAAAGTTAGGAGTCCCCTCCTAACATCAATTATGGCTCCAACTATGGCGAGGACGGTCTCCCCAAAATAATAGGCACTACCGGATCTTCGGGCATTGTCATGACAATGAAATCATTTGGAACAAAGAATTTGCCCACTTGAACCGGAAAGTCTTCTACAACCCCTGTAGGTTTGATGCAAGAGCCATCCGCCATGTATAGCCGCATGTTGATTGGCTCTAGTGGTCCCATGTTGGCTTTAGACCATATTGAGAGAGGGAGTAAACTGGCACTGGCTCCCAGATCACATAAAGCTTTGAATTTGTGGTCGCCTATGCCAATTGTTATGGCAAATCTCCCTGGATCTCCTAACTTTTCCGGTAGAGCTATAGATTGAACTTCATCCTGCAGCTCTGTAATGGATCTTTTCCTGCTAAGAATATCTTTCAAAAATTTCGTGTAAGCCGGCATTTCGCTTAGGGCCTCAGCGAATGGGATGGAAATATTAATGCCCTGAAGAATCTTTACGAAACGCTTGAACTTACTCTCAGTAGAGTCCATAGATTTCTTAATGGGAAATGGAAGAGATTTAAAATTCTTGGAACCAAGTTAGGCTCGAAAGGTAAAGTTACCGGGTCGACACTAGGGTCGTTAGGTATTCTCGGAGGATCGTTATCGATCCTGATGGGGTTGTTAACTACCCTGGGATTGAAAGGAGGGCTTAGATTAGAAAACTTACCTGAGCTAGGGTCGTTGACGACCCTGGGAGCCTCGTCGCCATGATGTCCCAGTTCGGTACTTGCCCTCGCTGGCTCGTTATCGAGCTGAACTGTGGCGTCCTCTTCAGCTTTGTCCTCAGCTTGGACACGCTCCGGTAGTGTCTTTCCGCTCCTAAGGTGTACCGCTACTATCTGTCCTTTAGGGTTCTCTTCGGGACGGCCCGAAAGTTGCCCTTGTGGCCTCAGAATCTGTACAACAAGGTTCTCTAGTTGGGAATCAACATTCTTCTTCCATACATCAAACTCTCCCCATCTTTTATTTTGGTGGTTAAGGTTGGCTTGAACTTCATTAACTTTATTGTGGACTCCATTAATGCTTTCCTATAACCCTTGTACCCATGATGGTGGCTCCTGATGGCTTGGAGGTCGATAAGGCGCAGGTCGTCTATTCGGTGGAGGCGCTGCATAGCTTGGATTTGGATTTTGATTGCCCCATGTCTGATAGTTGTTTGACCTGTAAAACTTACTAGGCTGGTTCCTATATGGGCCTCTCATGTAATTCATTTCAGTAATCGTCTCATCAGCTCTTACTTGCTCTATGTTAGTGCAAGCAGAAGTACTATGGGTAGAAGAGCCATACTCTTGACAAGATTGAGAGGATTTCAAAAAACTTACATGCTTCTTCAGGCGATTGACCTCGTCTTGTAGAAACTGATTTTTAACGTCTGGGTCAACTTCTTCTCGGTTAGGCACGTAGAGACGCTTCTGGGACTGGGGATTTTGTTGGGTTCCATACATGGCATCATAATTGGACAGCTTATCCAGCAATTCCCATGCAGCCGTAGGGTCCATCTCTATAAAACCGCACGTTGTATGCATGTTGATGCGGTTCTTGGTCTCGGCGTTGATACCCTGAAAAACGATTTATTGAAGAACATATAAAGGTTGCCCATGAGTGGGGCACTGTCTAAGCATCTCTTTAAATCTTTCCCATGTTTCAACAAAAGTCTCATTAGGCAGATGGTGATAGGAGGTGATGCGCTTCCTCAGCTCCGTTGTCTTGGCAGGAGGGAAAATTTTTGTAAGAAATTGATCATACGAGTTCTTCCAAGTCCTGATAGACTTAGGAGGTAAGCTCTCCAACCAGCTCAGGGCCTTTCTAGCAAGAGACCACCTGAAAGCTTTTAACAGCACATATTCAAGTGAGACACCTTCAGCAGCTATGGTGTCACATAAATCAAGAAAATTTCTAATATGTTCCATAGGGCACTCAATAGGTTTTCCTTCAAACTGAGCCCGCTTAATCAAGGATATAAATTGAGACTTAATCTCAAATGGTTTCTCTATCTCCGAAAGCACAATTGGGGATTCTGGCACCCTCAGTTCCGGATGCATGTATTGTTTGGCATTCCTCGGATAGGCATTCAACTCTTCCTGTAGACGAGTATTGTTAACTCGTTGACGCTCAGCCTCGGCCGCAACGTCTTCTTTCTCGGTTTTCAATGCCTCCATCTGGTTTTGGAGGATTTCCAACTAACGAGCAATCTCTTCAGGTGTGGCCATGGCTCGGTTCTCTCGGCGTCTACGGTGTAGGGAACGTTCAGGTTCTGAATAATAACCAGCATTGTCAAATTCGAGCCTTCGTCATCCTACCGGCATACGCTGAGAAAACAGACAAAGAAAACAAAAATTAAAAACAAAAACGGGGTCGGGCTATTCCCAGACCCACACATAAACAAACAAACTCGTTGCTTCCCCGACAACGGCGCCAATTTGTTGACGGGGTTTCTTGACTCTGGACAACAAATAAATTTATAAGTCAAGACCCCGCTGAGTATAGGGGAGTCAGGATCGTTCCACGAGAAGCACGGTTTATTTATGTATCGACTACTAATAATGAAAATCAAACAAAAACAAGCAAAATACTCACGGCTAGCCTCGTTAACGACTTTGTCAGGGTCGTTAACGAACCTGCGTAGACTACTAACTAACACTAACGACCTAAAAATAAGTTCGGTACCGAGGCTACGAACTCAGTAACGAATACGAGCTAGGAGAACTCAAATAAAAACAAAGATCCAGGACAAGGGTCACCACAACATAGTCATGCATATAAACTTGTAAGAAGATAAAGATCACGCCTTTTAAATAGATAAATTCATCAACTTTCATTGACTAGTAAGTAAGTTAATCTACTCTCATAAATTAATTCACTCAATCACTTGTTTTGGATCTAAAGCTTGAAACTTTCGTATTCAAACAATATCAACCTTCAAGTTCCTAACTTTCTCTCTCGATCAAGTTAAGACTCGAATTACCTTGACTTTCATCTAGGTATAAACACAACAAGCAATCTCAAAAATAGATATAAGGCATTCAACACATCATCTTACTCATCAAACCATGCATAACTATGCCGGGTTTCAACCCCGACCCTAGATAAGAAAACTACTTACTACTCATAATTATGAAATAAACAACTTCTATAAAGGAAAACACTGAAATCAAAACAACTACTTCAAATTAATAAGAAAATAATTGTCTTACAAAATCCAGAAGAAACCGAAAAACAAACAAAACCGAATCGAAACTCGTGATTAACGACCTCAGCTAACTCTCGTTCCACCGTGGTTCGATCTCTTTCTCCGACTCTTCTCTCTCTCTCGGCTCTTCCAAACTCGTCTCCTACTTTCTCTCTACTTGCCACCCCTCCTCTAGGCTACAAAGAAGGGTATTTATACTAATAAAGCTATCTAAATAAATAAGGATATAAGATAAAAACTTCCCTAAAAGATAGAAACCTACTCTAAAAAGATAGAAATAAAACTTAGAAGGATTACAAGACTTAAAATAAAATATAGGCCGAACGACCGAAAACCACCCTTATAAAAGCCATATTGCTCTAAACCACCCTTTTAATATCAATTTACCGAAAACCACCCTCATAAGGTCTTCCGTTAACAAATGACCACCCGTCCCCAACTCCCGTAAAAAAAATCCGTCTAAAGTATGAAATTACAAATCCACCCTTTATTTTTCATTATATTATATTATTATAAATATACCTAATAAATTAAAACTAATTATTGCACAAAAAAGACAGTCTCGACGTCTACCAAGCAAAATTCCAACACGATTTAACCCTTTCTTTGAACTCAAATGACTTCATTGTCACTAGTGACCTTGCCGGGGACAACATTAATGAATTCGGATCTTGAACTTCGACCACCAAAATCACGGGCTCACTTTTCTCTAATCCAGATTTGGCTTGCCTTTGTGCAGTTTGGGTTGCTACTGGTTCGTCGTCAACTCCCTCCGTTCCCAAATCTCGCCTTTGTTTAGGGTTAAGCGCACCAATCGTCGAATTTTTGGGTTTGATCTTGAGATTCATTTTCTTTGAACTCGAATTTTAGGGTTTGATCTTGAGATTCATTTTTTTGGCCCATTTCCTTTTTTGTACTTTTATTTCACATTAAAAAATTAATAATGGGGCATGTGCATACAACACTAACGGTTTTTTTGACGGGAGTTGGGGGCGGGTGGTCATTTATTAACGGAAGCCCTTATTAGGGTGGTTTTCGGTAAATTGAGATTAAAAGGGTGGTTTAGAGCAATATGGCATATTATAAGGGTGGTTTTCGGTCGTTCGGCCTAAAATATAATAACCCTAAAACTCATCAAAAACACTCTACCGACACGGAAATAAATTCCCGCACATGATCGGTAGGTCATCACTAAGATTTCTCGAAAAACCCAATCGCTAAGCCTCGTTAACGACCCTGGATAGCCTCCTTAACGAGCCTGGATTTTGACTTCTTCAACACTTCTTCTCTAAAAGTTTGAACTTCGACTTCTTCATCTCGTATTCTTCCGTCCTTCACCATAGCACTCCAAATTCAGCTCCAAAAAGCACCGTTTCCTTGCTAAAACCTACAAAAAGACACAAAACGGAGTAGCTTCCATATTTTTCACAAAATATGCAAAACCATCCAAAAACACACAAAACTAACCCTAAACTTATCAAAACTAGTCCTAATCAACTAAGAAAACAGACTAAAAACTATACCAAAAACACGAACATCAGTGGCCAGATTTTGCAACTGAAACACGAAATGTGAGACTAAGCTTGTGCACGGATGGTTTCAATCCGTTCGGGGCATTCGGGTGCCAATACTCATGTTGGCCTGTGATTAGGACACCTTACAACCTTCTGCTATCGATGTGTATGCAAGAAGAGGTTATGTTTTTGACGGTTATTGTTCCTAGACCGAAGAGTCTGAAGCAAAAGTTGGATGTCTACTTACAACCGTTGATAGCCGAGCTCAAGAATTTGTGTCTTAATGGGGTGTGCACATACGATGCTTGAAAGAAGCAAAATTTTGTCTTGCGTGCAGCTGTAATATGGAATATCAATGACTTCTCGGCATATTCAATGTTGTCAGGTATGTTGTTGTAGATATGCTTAATTAAATTGAATATATTATATATAATCATGCATATATGAAGCCGTGAAATTTAATGTGTTGCACCAAATATATGTTTGTGTAGTCTGGAGCCCTTTTGGGAAATACGCATGTCCTTATTCCATGGAAGACACTGATGCACTCTATCTAACACATGGACACAAAATGTGCTGGTTCGATTGTCATAGGAGGTTTACAGAACATGATTATCGCTTCTGAAACAATAAGAACGATTTCAAGAAGAGTAGAAGGGAACGTTGTGCTCCCCCGGTACTCCGTGACGAATACGAGATATTAGACCAGATTAACAATATGGGTTGATGAAGATAACTGAAGTGGGAGCCGAGCAGCATAATAAGACGGTCAGTAGAGGTTCGGGTTGGAAGAAGAAAAGCATTTTCTAGGACCTACCTTATTGGCCCAGTCTGTTAGTAAGACAAAATTTAGATGTCATGCACATTGAAAATAATTTCTTTGATAATGTTTTCTTCACCATTCTCGATGTTCCGGGGAAGTCAAAAGACAAGTGGTCGGCTAGAAAGGATCTAAAGGAATTGTGCAAGCGTCCGGAGTTGGAACCACGAGGAGGACAATAGGTACCCAAAGGCGTGCTATGCACTAGATCGTCATGAAAAACTAGTGCTTCTTGAGTGGTTGAGATCCGTAAAATTTCCGGATGACTACGTGTACAACTTGAGCCGATGCATTGATTTACACAACCTTAGACTCTTTAGGATGAAGATCCATGATTGTCATGTGTTCATGCAAAGGTTGATGCATGTTGCTTTTCGAGCATTTCTTGATGACAATGTCTGGGAGTCTATTGCTCAGCTAAGTGCGTTCTTTAGGGACCTGACATGCTACGAGCTTAAGCCTGAGGTGGTTATGCAGTTGCACAAGGAAATACCAATTATTTTATGCAAGCTGGAGCGTGTCATTCCCCTAACGTTATTTGATTCAATGGAGCACTTGCCTATTCATTTGCCACGGGAAGCTTTACTATTCTGATTCACTATTTTCTTTTACTATGCTGATAATACTATTATGATAATACTATTCGGATGACACTATTCAGATGCACTATTAACATTTACTATTCTGATGACAAGAGTCATGCATGCACATCACTAGTGGTCATCCATTTCAAACCATAAAAGGAGATTTCATCTCCAAATTACAACATGAAATCCCACCTAAAGCTTCCATCTCCAAATCATCTGATCAATGGCTCAAAGGATAGCGTGTTCCAGGCGCACGATCGCCTTTTCTCCAGAAGTCATCCACTTCTCAATCGTGCACGTGCTTGGGGATAGGGAGACAAGATCGGAATGGAGCACAAGACCAAATCACGCATTAATACTAGTGATCACTGATTGGATATTATCTGACGGGGGACCACCACCGGGAATTTGCCATTTTTTCTTGAACGGTGACGACATCACAGATCGCATTGAGGCCAGGGAAACGGCTGTGCAGCTTCACGTGCTCGTAGGTGATGAGATCCGGACAGTTGATTCTCCACGTACAACATGAGAGTCCATGAAATTTAGTTGTTTGTTGATGTTTTCACTTAAAAAAGAAACAATTGTTGTTCGTACGCTTTAATGAATTAGTTGTTTGTTTTGTCACAATTGAGTTTGGTCACATAATTAAATTTTGTATCGATATTGAAATTTTATATCGAAATTGAAATTTTGTAGTGCGAAATTCAATATTTTTTTAGGTGTGGTGACCATATGGTTGCTAAATAGCGACCATATAGGCGCCAAAATGAAAAAAATGGGGGGGGGGGAATCTGCAAAAAAAAGTGCTAAGTCCAAATTTTTTTAGGTGTGGCGACCATATAGTCGCCAAAATGAAACAAATGGGGGAATCAACAAAACAAAGCGCTAAGTCCAAATTTTGGGGTTAGCGACCATATGGTCGCTAACCCCATTTGGCGACCATGTGGTCGCGACTTTAGTCGCCGTATTATACTAACCATATGGCGGCCATATGGTTGCCATTTATCGACCATATGGTCGCTAACCCTAAATAAGGAGGGGAAAGCGGACTTTCCCCTCATTCGAGCCCGAGTCTTCTCTCCCACCCTCTGATTCACTCTCCAATCGCCGAACCCCCACCTCTGCCTCCGCCTCCTCTCCCTCAGGACGCCGCCTCCGCCTCGCCCTCTCCGCACCCCTGCCTCCTCTCCCACCTCCGCCTCTGCCTCGTGTCCCTCACGCCGCCACCTCCTCTCTCTCAGGCCGCCGCCTTCGCCTCTCCCTATACGCGCCCCGCCTCCTCTCCCTCGCTTCGGCCTCCGTCGAGCCGCCAGCCCGCCGCCACCAAAATGCCCCCTCGCCTCATTTTTCGGGTATTTCTCGAATTTTTTTCCTCTTTTCGGTTGGTTGAGTATTTCCGTTGAATTTAGGGTTTGAGATTTGGATTGAATTTGTAGTTTAGGGTTAAATTAAATTGTTAAATTGTAGTTTAGGGTTTTGATTAAATAAATGATAGATTTATGAATTGATAAAATAGTAGATTTGATGAATTGGGATTGAGTTTGGATAGAATTTGTTGTTGTTGTTGTTGTTGTTGTTGTTGTTGTTGTTGTTGTTGTTGTTGTTGTTGTTGTTGTCGTTGTTGTCGTTGTTGTCGTTGTTGTCGTTGTTGTCGTTGTTGTCGTTGTTGTCGTTGTTGTCGTTGTTGTCGTAGTTGTCGTAGTTGTCGTTGTTGTCGTTGTTGTCGTTGTTGTCGTTGTTGTCGTTGTTGTCGTTGTTGTCGTTGTTGTCGTTGTTGTCGTTGTCGTGGTTGTTGTTGTTGTCGTCGTGGTTGTTGTTGTTGTCGTCGTCGTCGTCGTCGCCGCCGCCGCAACCGTCGTCGTCGTGTCGTTGTTGTTGTTGTTGTTGTTGTTGTTGTTGTTGTTGTTGTTGTTGTTGTTGTTGTTGTTGTTGTTGTTGTTGTTGTTGTTGTTGTTGTTGTTGTTGTTGCTGCTGCTGTTGTTGCTGTTGCTGCTTCTGTTGTTGTTGTTGTTGTTGTTGTTATTGTTGTTGTTGTTGTTGTTGTTGTTGTTGTTGTTGTTGTTGTTGTTTTTGTTTTTTTGTTTCGCCGGGTTACGCCTCTCGAGCTTCGCATCGAGACGCACATGCAAGGCCCAGACCGACATTTTATAGACGATATGTACGCCCAAATCGTTGTAAGTATTAAGTTATTTTATATCTTAGTTAAATTCATATATTATTATTTATATTTATAGTATTTGCGTCTTTTTTTAGGCGCGGTCCCAAGAGATCCTCTCCCAGAGGTCCTTCGACTCGAAAACCCCGCCGTCCTTTCAGGACGAGTGCGATGCCTATTTGACGGCAGCTAGCGGGGTGGGCCCGGGCGGCGCTATCTTCGGGCTTGGCAACGTCGAGCTTACGACTGAATTGACGGACAAGTAGTAGGGTCGCTCAGCTCAAGGAGTTCATGGCCCGCATGCGGCGCGGATTCGATCCGCAGCAGGGTGGGTCCCATGGTGCCGACGGGAGTGATTCGGCCAACCCCGACGGAACCAACTAGTTTAAGTTTTTTAATTTTGTAAATAATTAAAATTAATATAAATTTTCAAATTCATATATTTTTTATTGTTTTTTTATATATTAAAATTAATATTATAATACGTAATTATATTTTTATTTTTTTATTAAATAAATCTTGGCGATTATATGGTCGCTATGTTTTTGAACGATTGTGTACTTGTCAGCGCACGATTTGCGCTTACGCTGAAACAAAGATTAGGGTCGTGCGGCCTTTTTTGATTGTAGCGACCATGTGGTCGTTATGATTGGCAAATGGTGCGACGACCATATAGCGACCACATGGACGCTACAATTGGCGACCAGATGGTCGCTACAATTGGCGACCAGTTGGTCGCTAAAATTTGTGACCATCTAGTCGCTATTAGGGGCAACCATCTGGTCGCAATAATGGGCGACCATTTGGTCGCTGTGGTCCTACAAGCAGTCACCACTATTGTGGCCACCATTGGCGGCCATGGTCGCGATATATAGCGGCCATGATCGCTATGGTCGCTAACTCTGGCGACCACATGGTTAGCGTCCGACCTTTTAGCGACTGGAATATGGTCGCTAAATCTGTGTTTTTTTATAGTGTCAGTGTTTAAGAAGACATTACGCTCGCATTGTTTTTTCCGAAAGAATTGGGTGGTACACGTCAATGTTCAATAGAGGGTTAGAATGTAGTTTTATCATCCAAAGTTTAAGAATAGAAAGTATAATATATAAGATTGATGGGTTATTTTTTATAGTCAATTGGTTTTAAGATGTGTAAGTACTAAAATTAAGAGATCTACTTTCTGTTTGTACACACCACTTAAATCTTCTAACCTACAAACAACGGAGAACAAGGCATTCCTACCCTGAATCCACCCCCGATGTCTAAGTCAATAGAGTTTTATTTAAAGTGTATCCAAAAAGAGGAGAGAACATGTTGGAACAGTTTTTGGAGTTGTAAGTATCGAACACTGAAACAACGTATCCCTCTATGTGTTTTCATGATAACAAACTCCATTAGAAACTAAGCATTTATTCAAGTGTTTTAGGAAAGAAAAGATTCATAGGAACTATAAGGGAAGCCTTGTTCAAATCCTTGAAGTGGACGCACATGCTCCACTTATCGTTGGCCTTCTTCACCAACACCACATTAGATAGCCACATGGGATACTAAACCTCGCGGATGAACCCTGTGGACAATAACTTACAATCTCTGCGTTCGCGGCCTCTGCCCACTCCTCGTTCATTTTCCTTCTCCTCTGCACTACAGGGTGAGTGGCCCAGTCGATGTTGAGAGAGTTCTACATGCCCACCTTCGAGACTCCCTTCAAATCACTAGCCATCCATGCGAAGACATCGCGCGACCAAGCCAAAAGGGTTTCCAACTACAGGGCCTAGTGGCTAGCGAGACACTCCCCGAAATAGAGCTTTTTGTTTTTGAACGGTGCGAGGACCTTCTTCTCAAACTCTTTCAGCCTTGGATGGCATGCTCATGCATTTCAAGATCAGCGCCTTGTCCTACATCCGCCAAGAACATCGGACTCTTTTTCCTTGCGGAGGTTGCATAACATGCGTGACCCTCCTCTTGGTTGCCCTTGACCTCCACAATGCCTCCCTCCACCGGAAACTTCATCTTAAGATGGTAGATGGAGACAACGGCCATAAATTTCATCAGGGACACTCGCTCGATGATCACGTTATATACCGACAGCAACCTCAACATTGTGAAGTCCACAATATCATTCGTTCTGGTTGTGCTCGTCCCGAGGGTCATCCATAAATCAATGAGTCATGCGACGTCCACCTCGTCACTCGAGAAAGATGTCAAATTTTCTACATACGACTTCAAAGATGTGAGGGATATCCCTAGTTGCTCGAAGGCTCCAAAATACATGATGTCTATAGAGGACCCAGTGTCCACTAGAGCGCGTTTGACCATTTTGGATCCGAGCTGGGTATGTATTACTAAGGGATCGGTATGCGGCATGTGCAACCCTTCAGCGTCTTCCGTGGTAAAGGTCATATTAGCATGTGACCTTGAGGATTGCTCGATGTTTAAGACCGAGGGATCATGATGACTGGCCCGCGAGTACCTCTTTCTTTCTTGTTGGCTAGAGCCAGCGAGAGAGGGGTCACCCGAGATGGTACGAATAAAAACATCTGGCACCGTCACGTGGCCCAAGCAGGCTTGTTTAGTCGGGAGTATGCATCTCTATGTTTTCAGTCTGCATGCGATTTTGATCCTTTGGTACGTTGTTCGCGCCAGTGGTGGGGTTCCCTCGTCCAATTTCTTTTGGATGGTACAGGGGCCCGCCCTTCCCCCTATACCCGCGTTGCCCACCGCCAAAGTAAACCCAACCTTTCATCGCGTTATTTGTTTGGGTTGGCGGGGACTTGAGTTAGCGTCATGTATGCATCCATTGTTGGCGACGTGATGGATTTAAACTTGCCTTTTTCTTCAGAGGTTGCCGCTTTCTCTGTCCTCGGCCAGGAGCTCTGATTCATCACGTCTTCAGTGTAGACATGGGCAGTGCTTCGGCATAGAGACTGTCATAAATTCTCGGGGATTTTAGGAATATGTAGTTTTTAAAGATCCCGGGGTACAGATTCCCCATCAAAGTGTCACGCGCCGATGCTTTGTCAACGTGAAAGATCTCTGATACCTCGATTGTGAACCTTGTAATGAAGTCACCAAGCGACTCATCCTAACCCCGAACAATCCCGAGGAGGTCACGCATATTTTTCTTGCGCTTCCTCGAACCATTGAAATGGGCGACGAAGGCCCTAGTTAACTAAGTGAAGGTTGAGATGGTTCCAATTCGGAGGTTAATAAACCAGGTCATGGAAGCCTCTTCAACGGTGGTTGGGAACACGTGGCAAAAGATCGTGTCATTATAGGAGTTAACGTTCATTTAGACGACAAAGTGATTGACATGCTCTTGGGGTCCGCACACCCGTCACAAAACACCATCTAACTTCTATGGAAATCTTTGGGAATCGGCTTGCCCTAGATTTCATCGGTGAAAGTGGAGAAACTGCCTCCCTCGGTGTTGTGCTGAAGCCTTCCTCCAGCGCGGTCATACCAAACCTCTCCAAATGTCGCAATCGCGATCATTGCGAGCACGATCATGAGATTTACATGGGATCCCGCAAGCACCTCTGACTCGGCTAAAGTCGTTGTTGCCAAGATCAAAAATAAATTACCCTAAACTACAAACTAGTATAATATGCAAGTAAGGGATCATACCCAAGAGAATCGGGATTCTGAACAATCAGCAGTTAGCAGAGTTTATTCAATCAATTTCACCTTTTTAATCATTCGATCATTGATTCATCCACTTTTCTATTAATTCCCTAGGTTAATTCCAATCCTTATAAAAGATTCCCGCTTGTCCACGGTCCAAGCAGAATTATGATATGAACGAGAACGCTTAATTCAAATCATGCAATATATTAAGGATAGAAGGATATCAAATCATGCAATCAAGCTACGAGTCTCATGCATAAAATAACAATCAAACACTCTTCCTCAATTCTAGTCCACGGTCCTAGAAAAGAGCTGTTTCAAGGATAAATAAGATTGCACATACAACAATCAAACCTAATCCAAACAGTAGATCTAAGTCAATCAAACAAGTTGATCAGGCTCATAAAATCAAACATAGATCATATAAATAAAAGCAAGAGTTTTGATATTAACCAAGGGATAGAAAAGTTATCAGAATCTCACGAATTACATAAAAAGGTTTCCCTGATCAAACAAACTCCAAGGGAAATTAGTTCTCCATAATAGAAATAAAACTTAATCAAAAGTAAAAGTAGAGTATGATAGATGTCTCTCAAAACTCAAGAACTAGAACTTAAAAAGAAGAAAAACAACCGAAATACTAAAAGATATAAAAATAAGATAAAAGATAGAACAACGAAAAACGAGTCGGCGCTGGAAAACCCGCCACCCGCGAGCGCGGATCAAAACCGCGAGCGCGGGTCATCTCAAGCTCCTCGGCCGCGGAATCTCCTTGAACTGCGAGCGCGGATCAAAACCTCGGGTGCGGTTCCTGCATGTCTTCATCTCTCGGATTCTTTCTTCCACCGCGGAATCGGGTCCAACACCGATGGCGCGGGTCTTGTTTCCATAAACTCTTCAGCTTGAACTAGGACTTCTGTCTTCCAAATCTTCAACTGTAGGCTCTTTTGATATTACAGATAAACATCCTAATCTAGCATAAAACACTCAGAAATCCTAATTAAAATACAGAATTACGCTGTACTAAAACCAGCGTATCAAATTCCCCCATACTTAGATCTTGCTCGTCCTCGAGTAAGCTTAAAATAAATCTAACAATAAATCCTATCAAAGATCCACATGAAGTAAAGGGAAATATGAAAAATCTAACTCTCAACTCACAACCCGAACCCAAGTTGAGAAATAATGAGCGAAAGACATGAAAGCTCAAATCACACACCTCACAGATACAAGATATAGAACTCAAGCTCAAAAAAGTGTAGATCAACCTAGGATCTACCCAACATCTAGAATGTAATCCCCAGACCAAAAAGTAGAATATGAACCTAAACACTCTGATTTTACCACTCATTCTACTTAGGCGCCTTTTCGGGTTTTCACCTAATCACTCATTTCATTTTTCTTAGGTGTGCTCACATATACTCACATCTCTCATAAACCTCTTATTACCCCAGCCTAATGCTGGTCCGGGTTACCTGCTTATTACCCGAGCCGCCCTTTCGGGTTTTCAACTCATCCCAGGATTTTATATGCCTTTTTCTTACTTTTTATGGCTTTTTTATTTTTTATTTTTTTATTTTTTTATTTTTTTTTTAAACTGAAAATACTGAATCAAATGAAAGAAAATAACATGCAACTGTACATATATTACAAATATAGCAGTGAATCCCCTCCCTTATATTTAAACCCTTCCTTGTCCCCAATGAAGCTAAGAAATAAAGAACAAAGAATGGAAAAGGGAATCAGAAGACTCACTACTGATCAAGTGGAGGAAACGGTGGAAAAGATGGCCACTGAGTCTGGAAAAATGAAACAGCCTGTCTCTAATGCTCCCACATCGCATCTTGTCGAACCGATAAGTGCTGCAATCCATTCAAAACTCGCTCCTCAAATGTCATCTCAAGAGTCCATGGTAAACCAGAAGCAGAAGAAGTAGAAGCAGAAGTAGATGCATGAGTAGATGGGGGAGGTACACCAAAACCAGCTGCACTCTGTGGACCAGGAGCCCATCCAGATGGCTCATCAGAAAATCTAGAATAGTAAGCCTCAACACGATCATTCGAAACTCCACCATCATCCTCATAATCCTCCATATCAACCTCCTCTACAGGAGCGTCTACATCAGGCTGTAAATGAAATGAATATACAGTATTTCCATACTGTAAAGCTGTTGGTAAACGCAGAAAAGGTGTAGCAGGATGCCCAAACAGTTAGCCCTAACTAACGCCTGATATGTATATCTGTACCCATCAGTCAAATGTCCTCCAAATCGGGCGTCATTCTGCTCCATAGAAATTTATTGATTTCTTCATCTTCCGTCCATTGTCTTGCCATTTTCCAATTTTTTATTTGATTTCGAATGTAGCTTGTCAAGTCTGCGATGCCATTATTCTGATCTTGTTGGAAAGTTAATTTATTTCGTTGATGCCAAACGCTCCACCAAATAACTGCTAGTTCCGTGATCTCTTGTCTCCCTAATAGTTGTTTAATTTCATTCAGGACTACCCGTGACGTTTTATTACTAGCGTCTATACTTCTAAGAGTCTGAGCCATGTTTGGGTTTATTTTATTTGCTATATGTATCATATACGGGCATTTAGCAAGAATATGGTTTGTGTCTTCCGTGGAGCAGTCACACAGGATGCAACCACCTGGGGTAGCGACCTGCTTTTCCCTTAGGCGTGCTTTTGTGGGGAGTCCATTACTATCGATTTTCCATAAGAAGTTTTTGACTTTCGGGTATATATCAAGTTTCCATATCCAGTTGTTAAGGCTTGGAATTTTCCCCTCTATGTTTGTAATGAGGTTCACAGCCGAAGCAGTAGAGAACCATCCATTTTTGCTTGGCGTCCAATATAGTCTATCTTGTATATAGTTGTCTGGGATCGGCACTGCTTGGACTTGTTCAACTATATCATCTGGTAGAACTTGTCTTAGTTGTTCTATTTTCCATTTTCTATCGTAAGAGATCCATTCATCAACTTTTGACGATCTATCAATTATTGCAGGGTTTTTTGCATGGGTGTGTAATGGGCCTATAAGGTGCCATCTATCGTTCCAAAAATTAACTGTTCTACCATCCCCTATTTGCCATATTAGCCCTTTACAAAACTCCTCCCTCATGTTTATAAGCTTTTTCCATTGCCATGATGTGTTCTGTTTTGGCTTATACGTGAAAAAATCGTCGTTCTTGAGGTATTTTTCCGTAACTATTCTTACCCAGATATTATTTGGTTCTGCTAAGATTTTCCATAATAGTTTCATTTGCAGTGCTTTGTTCATATGTTCTGTCTTCCTTATTCCTAGGCCGCCTAATTCCTTTGGTTTGCAAATTTTGTCCCATCCCACAAGAGGTTTGTATTGCCTATCTTTGTTCCAGAAGAAACTCCTGTTGATTCTATCCATTTCATTATGTATGGAGTTAGGGAGCATGAAGCTTTGCATTACATAGTTGGGTTTTGTTGCAAGGTTGGCTGTAATTAATGTTGTTCGTCCCTCTTGAGAGAGTGAGTTGGCTTTCCATTTAGTAAGTTGCCTTTGTGCCTTAATTACAGATTCATTGAAAGTGTCTTTATTAACCTTTCCATTAATCATCGGACATCCTAGGTACTTTTCAATATTTGTCATTGTCGGGATTCCTAGCGTTTGATGAACTATGTTTCGTTGTTGAGCATTCATGTTTTTAGAGGTTTGGAAAGCCGATTTGGTATAATTTACCTTTTGGCCTGAGATTCTACAAAAATCATCAATTATGTTTTTCACCTTTGCACACGATCCTTGCGATGCTTTAGCAAAGATTATAATATCATCAGCAAAGGCAAGAAATGGTATTCTAGTTCCACCTCGAGAGATAGGAAAACCGATCGAATTTTTGTCAATTTCGCTTGTCAACTGCAATTTTCGGGCCAGGATTTCCGCTGCAAGGACAAAGAGAAATGGTGATAGTGGGTCTCCTTGTCTTAATCCTCTTTCTGGTGTGAAAGGTTCTGTAGGTCCATTATTAACAAGGACTGATAGTGTTACAGAGCATATACATTCTCGAATCCACCCCACAAACTTCTTATCAAATCCAAACTTATTTAGGACATCAAGGAGGTAGTCCCAATCAACTCTGTCATATGCCTTTTCCATATCCAATTTAATTGCAACCCACCCATCTTTGGCTTTACTATTTCTAAAAGAATGTAGAACCTCATGAGCAATAAGAACATTATCTTGGATGGCTCTATTTGCAACAAAGGCTCCTTGAAGCGGATGTGTGATCTTGCTTATTACTTTCTTTAGTCGTTCTGTTATGATCTTTGAAATAATTTTGTATATTGTAGAACATAGACTAATTGGTCGATAATGGTTTGTGGAATTTGGGTTCTCAGTTTTCGGTATGAGGGTTATGAAAGTATGATTTATTTGTTTTAGTATCTTACCTGAGTGGAAGAAGCTTTTCACTGCTTTGGTTACCGTTGGGCCTACAATATCCCAATATCTTTTATAAAATTCTGCCGTAATCCCATCGGGTCCTGGAGATTTGTCTGACCCAAGGTTCATGACCGTAAGTTTAATTTCCTCATTCGTAACTGGTTGTAAGAGCATCATGTTATCTTCTTCTGTTACTTCTCTAGTAATTAGGTCCATATAGTCACTCGCGTTCCTAAGGTTGGTTGTTTCTTTTGTGTATCGTTTCTTAAAATCATTCCTTATTTCTTCGCGAATATTTTCTATCCCTATGATTTGTGTACCATCTGCTGTTCTTATTTCTTTTAGCATTTTCCTATTACGTCTTCCACTGGCCACCTTGTGAAAGTACCCTGAGTTTGCATCTGATAATTTAATGTGCTTCGTTTTTTGCCCTTTGTTTCCAATAAGTTCTATGGTAGTTCAAGATACACTCTTTCTTTTTTAGTAAGCGGATTTGTTTTTGTATCATGTCTGGTTGGGGTGAGATTGTTATATTCTTCTGTAGTTCAAGAAGTTGATCTTCCAATTCTTTTAATTGTTCGAAAATATTCCCTAATGTGTGCTTATTCCAACATTTTGCATGTTGCTTAAAGAGTTGCGTTTTTTTAACTAGTTGGAACATGTTAGAGCCTTCAAATTGAACCCTCCAAGCTTGTTTTACTATATTTCTAAAGTCTTTCCTGTACATCCACATTTTTTCTAATTTAAAGGGTTGTGCTTTGATCATCTCGTTGTTGCTTAGTTCCACCGATATTTTGCAGTGATCCGAGCTTGTAAAGGCGTGGTTTTTTGTACTTATGTTTGGAAACCATTGAATAATGTTGTTGTTGGCTAAGGCTCTATCCAATTTTTCATAAATGTTATCGACTTCCGTTTTATTCTTTCTCCAGGTAAAGGGATTTCCAACGGTCGGAATGTCTTCAAGGAGGCAGTCATTTTTGAAGTTTATTAGTCTTTCAAATCTATACGGTTCCGGATGGGCTCCTCCTTTTTTTTCATTAGGTTCTTGAATTTCATTTAGATCTCCTATAATTAGGTTTGGTAAGGTAGTATTTTGTAAAGTTTCAGTTAATTCATTCCAAAAGGCGTCTTTATCACCAGCATTGGGTGGTGCATAGACAAAGCAAATAGCAAGAGAGTTTTTTGTAATAAGATGAATATACTTTAGAATAATGTACCTTGGTGCTTGAACAAGCACTGTGATTTCCTCATTTATAAGTTGGTGCGCTTTCCAAAAGACTCCTAAACCTCCAGCTCGACCGGTAGCTGGGGACCACAAGACATTATCAAACCCAGCTCGCCGCCAAACCTGGTCGCTAGGAAGGGTATCGGTTTTTGTTTCGCCTATTGCCATTATTTGAATTTTTTGGATTTTGCAGAAGGAATCAAGTTCTGGCCAGAACGATTTCCTCCCAATCCCTCTGCTATTCCAAAATCCTATCGTCATAATAACTTATTTTATCTATCCAATTCTCGCTTCTTATACTTGTTCTGGTGATGATATAGACATGGTTCTTGGAATAAGTGCTCATTTTTACAGACTTGTTCCTACATTTTAAAGATATCAAATGACAGTTACAATCATGGTCTTCAACTGCATCCATCATATGGACTTTTTGCATTAAACTACCTTTTCCACCAATTTTATGCCAACAATAATCAATCTGTCTTAAGCATAGTGCACATAAAAAAATCTTATGTTTTCTATAGTAAGTTGTTCTATACAATGGTCCTATTAGGGGCCTTTGCTTTTGTATGTTCTTCATCTGTCTTGTTCTCTTCTGCCATCCTCTTCTTTCTCTATTTCTGTTTCGATCCTTTCTGTTTTCCTTTTCCTGATATTTTTTCTTTATGGGTGTTGCTGATGGACCCAGTTTGCTCCAATTTTCTTTCTTCAAGTTCTGTTCCTTCCACTTGCTACTCTGAATAGCACCTAAGTAGAGCCATCCAGTACCTCCTCCTTTCTTATTCCATTTTGTGCCTAAATTTTTGCTGCAATACCACATTTTGCACAGATAGTTAATAGTTCTCAAGAACAATACTTCTCATATTCTTATATACATATTCAATAGGATCACCAATCATAAATGCAAATAAGGAGGTTTCCTTAAGATGCATTATGTTTTCTCTAACACCACACAGCTGGATAAGGAAAACTAGCATATCAATTTTCTTCTTAGACTTTTCTTTTTTCGACCCCGAGGGTACTGCCTCAACAGGTTGCTTCATTTTGCCACCCTTTAAGGTCTCTTGGACCATGGTAGGCTGAATTTTCTTAGGAGAATGAGCATGGTCATTCTCCTCTTGTTCTTTAGCAAATGCAGGATCATAAACAAGTTCTTTAGCAATTAACATCATTTCATAGACAGCAATAACATACTTAGCCATAAAAATTTCCCTACAACAACAAACAAGAGGTGGTTCTCTCAATAGAGTGGCTTCTAAATAACCACCAAGATTTATCAACCTTGGGAGATTAGTCAGTTTTGATCTCGACATGTTATTAGCATGCCACACAGTATGTAGCTCATGGAAGTTTTTAAGTTGTTTAGGGATGTAATTCATTTCTAGTTGACTACCAAAATGGTTGACTAAGTAACAACAATTGTCTAAATTCTCTTTATTTAAGCATGCTAAATTCTTATTTTTCTTAATGTTCTTGCCATAGCTAGCCTGTTTTCTCTTACTTTCTGTTACGCTGGGAGAGGGAATGAACATATCCTTCATTCTACTAATGACATGGTCTTGATCAGAATACATCATATCATAATTATTTAAATAATAAAACATCATGATGTAAACCTCAACAACTTGTAAGAAGATAAACCAGGCAGCACAATTGGTACCAAGGTTTGTATTCACCATTTCTATCAAATAGCATCCATCTTTACCACCTGAATTATTCCTAGGATAGTTTTGTTTCCCAAATTTTTCTTTACCCGAATTCAGCAAGTGGCAATATCCATCATTGGAGTTATTAGATTTTTTGTCATAATACCAGTCATTTGTTTCCACCTTAGCTGCATTCATTAAATCATACAGGAGCCTATCATGATATTTACACCACTCATACTTTTTCAAAGAGACTAAAATTTTAGTAAAAGTCCTGCACACCGCATCAGTACGAAGGTGATAATCAACAAACACATATATTATATTTCTTTTCGTAATCTTAGCAGAATAAACCACAAGTTCTTGCCAAAAGCTAGAAGTCATGACACACCCACCTACTTGCTTAGTTCCAAGAGGCAAAGCAAAGCAAAATGCATTAGGTGGGTTGATCATTAATCCTAGAAACCCATCAACTATTACTATACAAGTATCCTTACCCCACTTGTTCGTGATCCATCCTTCAATTTTCCAATCACTTCTTAATTTTTGCCTCAACCTAGCAACCTCTTTAGGGTCTCCAATAACGGAATCAAATAGAGAAGTTTTCTTAAGATGCAGAATATATTCTTTCACCCTAGACAGCTGGTCTAGGACAGCCACCATATCAATCTTGCCTTTATTTTTGCTCTTTTCTTTCTTAATCCCCGAGGGGCCAACCTCATTAAGCCTTTTCAGTTTACTACCCTTTAAGGTCTGATCGACCATGGTAGGATTCATATTGGATTGAGGATGAGTGAAATCACCCTCTTCCTGGTCTTTAGAGAAGTGGTTATCTGAGCAGAGAACCTTCTTAAAGGATCTCTTTTGATTCTTCATCCCTACATTACTTTTCTCCATATTAGTGTCAATCCAGAGGGAACCATCAGAAAGCAAATTATTGTGCACAGAGGAAATTTTTAACTTGGGAGAGAATGGGATAGTAGAGAACATGGGAATGGAGCATCCCCATCTTCTCAATATATAACCATCAGGATAGCTCATCACAAAGACATACAAGTTCATAATAAAGTAAACAATCACAATAAGGAAGAGATACAACCTGCTATGGTTGGTCCAAGCGAGATTCTCTATGGAAAGACTAGTGTGAGAATGAAGCCTCACCACTAGTCCAGACTTCTGTCTCACATCTCCAGGAAGACGCCCCTCGGGAGACCCATTCGAGACGCCCATCTCTCTCTTATGGAAAAAAAGTGAAAAGGGATCTAATTTCACCCATCCTAATCTCCAGTAAGCACACGGGTCCTTGAAAGAAGGCTCAAAGCGTTTTCCAAGCCGCCGCCACCAGGCCGATGTGACTAGCCCCTTCGATCGGAAGGCCACGAATTCATCAAAGTGCAACCTTAAGGGCGGAATACCCCTTTCTTCGAATTGTTTATTTGCAGGAAAATCGGACCTAGACCACCAAATTGGGGTTTCTTGAAGAGAAAAGGCATCATTACGCCTGAAATTGGTCAAGGAAATCCCGAAATCGACACGATTTGGGGGGTAGATTTGCAAATTAGGCTTCTGAAATTGGGATTTTAGCCACTGTTTGGAGATAGGGTTTCGAGAGAGAAAGGGGCGAGGGTGTCGGGTCTCCATTTTACTCTGTAATTCAATTATTATTGATTCTTTCGATGGCTGTGCTTTTGTATACCTTTTAGCTTTTGTTTTTATTTTCTCTCTCTTTTGAATTTCCTTTTTTAAAACGAAAATAATAAAAATGGATGGAAAGTGTGTGTTGTTGAACTTTAGGCTATAGGAGTATCATTCTAAAAAGTAGAAGGGCACCATTAGGAATAAGTTTTTTTTTTGGGCACCAAGAGTAAATGTCAATAACTTAAGGGCACCAAAAAAATTTCTCAAAAAAAAATGATTAGCTGGTTTTATATAAATCAATAGTTTTGTGACATTGATCTTTATTATTAATTAAAATAATCAATAATTTTTGTAATTACCTTAGGTTAAATTTCACCTTATGTTACGCTTTGACTAAATACTCCTTGTCTTTTCACTCTCAAATTCAATTATATAATGTGCACCAATATCTCCAGTTAGCCTATAAATAAGACTTTTTTTTTTATTAAGAGACAAAGATGTAAAGAAGAAATATAAAAACTATTTATACTTTTTTTATGGTCGAAAAAAACTATTTGTACTTGTTCATTTCTTATTTCACTTATTATTTTTTTTGGTACGTAAGGATGGGTATTTCCTTTATTTAGTAATCGGCTGCCCGATTCGCTTGTCTCGGAACGTGTTTGAGCTTCACAATCCAATCCTCACTCCGCATCAGTTCACGGCATCTCGAAATAATGTCCCAGCAGTGAGCATTATTTCACTTATGATAAAAAGAAACTATTTGTACTTGTTCAATAGTTTTGTGACATTGATCTTTTTTTTCATTAAGATTCACCACATTGTGTCACGTTAGTTTTTTTCACATGTCGCTCTTATAATAAACCACATAGGATTTTAACATTTGTCACTTTTTCATCAAGTCATGTAATATAATCGTCATTTTTTAAGCCACGTCATATAAATTTTTTCCACGTCATATATAAATCAAATCCATAATTTTACAACATTTCAGGTCATTTTTATCATCATTACATTTACACTTCATTAAATTTTTACCATCATTAATTTACACATTAAATTTGTTGGCTAGGCTTCATTATCCTTCACCATCATTTACAAGCCCGAGGGTTCAAACCCGACCACCCAACGCCATTGTTGAAACTTGAAATCACACTTGCACCGCCTCGCCATGCCATCAAAATTATAACACCTCATCCTCTTCTCTCCTTCATCAAGCAACTTTTGACGGCGTCCCCTACTCCCCTAATAGCCCACTGCTCGGATACACATGAGAGGACAGTCGAGGGTTCAAGTTTGGCAACTCAACACTCGCTACGCCAACCAGAACTCTAACACCTCGCCCTATTTTCTCCTTTTCGGTCATCTTGATTCTTGATTCAATTTTAGTTGCTTACTTGTTTGATTGATTTATTTGAGATTTTTTTCTCGGTTTTGCAGGTATAGATTTAGCATTGATATTATTAATTGGGAGATAAAAACGGATCATTTTACCAAATCTTTTGATTTCAAATTTTGTAATTGGAAAAAAAAAGTAAGCTATGATTTTATTTTTGGCAATTTACATTCAAATTAAGCCATTTTTAAAAAATTATAGAATTTAATTATTTTCTTACAAATCTTTCATTTCTAATTTTGTACTCCGTATGTTGGATAGAACAATCTTTTATTTCCAAAAACAATTCACTAATCACTCTGTTTATCTAACCAAAATCTTAATGTTTGAATAAAAGATTTACAATAATAACAAATCTCAATGTTTTATCTTTCTTTTTTAATACGAAGACTTAAGCTTATAATTGAATTAAAAAACATATATGAGGAGGTAAATAATTTTTACATAAATTTTTTTTGTATATGAATATACACGACTACATGTGTAGTTGGATTTCTTGTGCAATATCTAGTAAGAAAATGTGGATATTTAAATCTTCATGCATCATTAACTTAATGACTAAAGAATTTAGAAACTGAAAAATATAGAGTATATAATATACATCCACTTTGACTAAAGAATTTGGATGATGAGATTTCGGTATTTATGGGTGTTTTGTAGAGTGTGTGATTTACTGATTTAACCAACGTCATCATGCCATGGCGTGAGTTTCGAGCTTGTGTGCCTCATATCTTTTCGTTTTCTCCCTTTGCTTTGATCATCTTTTTTGTCGTCCAACGTTTGAATTATCTGTACTCCATTAAGTATATAAGTGGATCTATCAACCAACATCCCCGCATGCGTATTGTGCGAATTTTCACTAACGCCCCGATTCATTAATTATGTGATCACGATACTCATTGTATTTAGTTCCAAATCACTAAATCTTTAATTTCAATATAACCCGACATCCGATCGAGAATAACACACGACGCTTGTTTTGTAGTACATTGCATTATGAATATTTGTGCAATACGAATTTTGTACACCAGTGGATCATCACCAATTCACCACAGAGGCACAGACTAACATTATGACCAGCCAAGCCCTTAATAAAACATGTGCCTTGGACACATGACATTTTTGATGAAGTCCCAATCTCAATTCTTGATTCAAACACATCCAATAACTCTTGTTCTTGTAAATTTTCAATAATTTAAGATGAAAAAAAATAAACAAACACAACTTTGCTACACTTTTCATAAAAAAACACTATTTAATACGTATAAAGTATCCTTTTTAAGGCTTGAAATTGAAAAATAATTATTCACGCGATCACGCCCCTAGCAAAGGGGCTTTTCTTTTTTTGATTTGGTTAAGATTTAGTGTAGTCCAAGTACTTGAACTAGCTTTAGAGCACCCGTAAAGGGGTGAGAACTGGTTTACTAATCAATTCTAACAAAGAAGGGCAAACTGCCGCCCTGGATGCTCGAACCTGAGACCTCTTGCACATTGGCAAGAGGCTCAACCGTTGAGCCATGAGCACTTGCTCAAGCCCTAGCAGAGCGCACTTGTTCACACCTTAACACGGTCCTAGATTTATATTTGTAGAGAGGTTTGAGACCTTAATTATATCACAGATCTAATAGTATTAAATTTGAATTTAGATTTAGCAAACATACCTTTCTTTAAACAAAAACGATATAAATTCTTGCATTTCCTTCTCAACCTAATCAACAACCATTAACAATGACAGAACACTTGTTCTTAATCCAACGAATCCCTCTTCTCAAAGAAGCCTTGACCTTGCCTTCAGCTGCATAAACTTTATACTTGGCGATCCTCTTCTTCCTCTTCGAGTCCGGATCCTTGAGCCCCCATTGGTTCGAAGTTGATCGGTTACCCGTATTGCAAGAGGCCGCGTTCGACGACGAAGGCAAGGAGTCAGGCAATCCAGTCCGACTTGCGTGCACTTGGCTCGTTGTCGATGATCCAAACACCCTCCTTCCGCTCACAACTCCGTCTCCTCCTCTCCGGATACTCGAACCATGACCCGAATACCCGGACCCACTCATATCTTAAGGGTTGCTTTGCTAGAGAAGGGAAGGAAACCAGAGTGAAGATTTCGGAAGTGGTTTGAATGTTATAAGGAGAGGTTTGTTTGGTGGTCCTGTTTGGCAATTTTTTAGAAGTTTGAGCATTATTCTATAATATTATATTTTGTGAAGTTTTCTTCTGAACATCACTGGGTTCATCAGATCTTTTTGCATGAACACAATTTGATATTAAAGAGTTCCAGCATTTCACGTTTAAGTCTGTCTCCAGCTTGACTTTTTCTTTCCAGGGCTATTATTTTTTCTGGGTGTATAAGTGTGTACAGCTTGAACTTGGTCTGAAAATGACGATTAAATATTAATTAAACGTCATTGTAGAGGTATCTGATTACCAGAATACTTAAAAAACAGTACTAATAAATATTAGGAATGCAGGTATTTTAAATCTAACACAGAAGAATAATTGGAAATTGCCATTTTTTGGAAGTTTCTGGTTGAATCTGTAAAGATATAACACGTGAAATGGTAGTTCATACTTAGAGATGCACGAGAGCTAATAATAACACACACACAATATTGTTATTGTAAGAACTTGGACTTTCACCATCACAAATAAAAAGTCAAAATTTGTCACAAAGTGAAGCATTATATTGTTTGATGTAACAATCAAGATGTTGAAAAACACTTGAATGATAAATAGTTTCCTCCATAAAGTAAAAGGACAGCAGAGAGTCTACAAAAGCTAAGAGTTTTCAACAGATGAAAAGACAAAAGTTCCATGGAATAGTAATCTGTATTCCTAATCATAACAGAAAACAGCAAACCAAGATCTCAAGACGATGGAGGGGCTGGGGCCGAAGCATTGGCATTAATGTTTGCTTGAGCCATGCTCTCAGCTGATGGCGGCTGATAGATCCGTGCTTTCTTTAAAATATCAGCAACTACCCAACGCTTGTTCTTGCTCAATGGTCTAGAAGGATCCAACCGAACCTAGGGTAAAAACGCATTCAAACTTGTTAGGTCGTTTAAACATCACCACTGACAAATACGATATGCAATATGCATGAATTGCTTGCTTCAAATAGCTTTGGGTAAACGGGTAAATACCATTCAAGCATTTAACAGAAAGAGCAACAACAGGATGACTTTGCAATAATTTTGATAGTAAGAGGACTTCACTGAGACAATAAGAAGTTCAGGAATTCATTTGTAACATCACCCAAAGTTTTAGGACAATGGGATTTGCCCACGGATATATACTAGCTAGTGCTACTTTGATCTAATTTCTTATTCCTTTTTTTTTGCACAAGTAATGCTACTGGTAACTCAAACAGCATGGAAATAGTTGGGGCTTGTTCGGTTGACAAATGAATTCCCAAGATGTATATCAAACAATGGTCTAGAAGGATACAACCAGACCTAGGGTACTGGGTAAAAACGTATTCAGACTTGTTAGTTCATTTAAACATCACCACTGACAAATACAATATACAACATGCATGAATTGTTTGCTTCAAATAGCTTTAGGTGAATGGGGAACAG
Source organism: Fallopia convolvulus (assembly GCA_964016875.1). Taxonomy (NCBI): domain Eukaryota; kingdom Viridiplantae; phylum Streptophyta; class Magnoliopsida; order Caryophyllales; family Polygonaceae; genus Fallopia; species Fallopia convolvulus. The sequence goes on from OZ024723.1 coordinate 5,090,514, forward strand.
AAGGATGAATGTGCAACAATTTTGATGGTAAAATGACTTCACAGAGACAATAAGAAGTTCAAGGATTCATTTGTAACATCACCCAACAATAGGATTTGCCCACTGATATGTACTAGCCTGTGCTACCTTGATCTAATTCCTTGTTCTTTTTTTTGTTTGCCAAAGTAATGCTACCAGTAACTCAAACAGCATGGAACTACTTGGGGCTTGTTTGGTTGACAACTGAATTCGCAAGATGTCTATCAATCAAATGCATCTGGTTAAATATTTTGTATTGAAAAAAAAAAAAACAGAATATTTAACTTGGAGCAATTTTTCAATTCCTACATTTGATAGGAATTCTAATTTCCCCGATATTTTCTTCCCCATAATTGCCAATGAATTAGTATTTAACCAAACATTATTTACAAAGTACAAATCCTAGGAAATAACTTCACATATTTAAATTTCTGAGAATTAAACTTTCCGCATTCCAAAACCAAGCACTTATAGAACACATAGTTACTCAAGCATATACGCCACCAGAAAAATAAGATTAGAAAAGCCATGTATGCATGCTGAATGATCATTGCTTAAGCAGAAATTGGTAGGGAGAGGTAGAGATTACCCGGTCACCAATGTTGCAATCATTATTCTCATCATGGGCCATGAACTTGCTGGTTCTTTTAACGTACCGATTATAGACCTTGTTGTGGAAGAGACGGTCAACCGCAACAACCACCGATTTTTGCATCTTATTCGAAACCACAACACCTATAAGTTGCTTCATTCTCTCTTTCTATATCTCCCTGTTTCTGAATTGCACAAGAGGAAACTACTCAAAACAAAGGATCAAAATTGAGATGCCAGATGAATGCAAAAGAAAAGAAATGAGAGGTCATTCAGGACTTTGAACAAACAGTTGGTAGGCGTTTACAACTAGTCCAAGAACAATCCCATTCCAAGTACCAAATCAACACCTTTGATGGTTAGGGTTTTGGTAACAATCAGAAGGCAACTAAGCATCAACGATTTACATGTTCAATTAGCAACAAATTCGATTGTAATTCAGACACGAAAGCCATAACTAAACAATCAGATACATTTATCAGGACTTCACAACTTCGCACTACAGCTCTTAAACCCTAAATGAAAATTTAACAGAGATGGAGCTATGGAGACGAAAGAGAAAGAGAAGAAGAACCTTGAGAAGTGCGGGCGGCGGCGGAGAAAGGTTGTGGTGGCGCTGGCGGGTTTTTGGGACGGCGACTATAAGCGGACAGACTGGAATGAGACTTTAAAGTTTGTCACTCCACAAAAATTAGTTTGACATCTCTTATTTTTCACTAATTCCATTTGGCACCAAAATTTAATTTGGAATCTCTTAATTTTACCCAATTTATTTTGATATAACATTGTTTGGTTGAATTGGGCATAAGGATTCAACATTTTATTTATTTATTCATTTTTTTTTATAATATATGCACATATTAATCACTCAATAGTAGACTTGTCATTCGGGTTGAGTCAGATGGGTTCGGTCATTTCGGGTTCGGTTTAAGTCGGGTTTGGTTCGTTACGGGTCACGGGCCGAACGGTAGGGTTGTTGCGGGTTTTTGGTTGGGTCAAGTTGACCATCGGGTATAAAATATCGTTTCTTTTATGATTATTAAAATCAATTTTTAATTAAGTAATAATATTTAATTATAATATTTTATTTTTATGTATTTTAATAATACAATATGCTATAAGTTTCAAAATAAATTTTATAAATTCTATAAATATACTAAATCGGCCAACCCAACAAGTTTCGGGATTATCAGGTTCGGTTTATTTTAGGTTTCGGGTTCAAATTTTTGGGTCTTGACCCTAAAATCATTGGACGGTTCGAGTTGGGTTTGTGGGTTACGTCAATTTTTGACAACTCTACTTAATAGTATGAGCACAATGAACAAAAATACAAATTATATGCACATTTCATTATTTAACATTCTTTTGTTTTTTTGTATGTATGGTAAGTTGGTAACCCTCAGCTCAAAGTATGTCAACCTCGGTCATATTTCAGTAGAGTTTAATAAAGTTATACAAATGGAGTTCCAAGACTATAATAAATAAATAAATAAAGTTAATCTAACTTCTATCTAAGTTCTTTGTCAATCTTTCTAACTTGTCAATCTTTCTAGCTTTTCGTGGCCTATGAAGATCCTTCATCATGGTGAAGAAAACGTCAGCAACCCTTTCTAGCTTTCTACACATACCATCTTGGGTTTGACCGTTTTGTCAGGTGCTACGTCTAGTGTTGATTTTGTGATAAAATGATCTTCCTCAATTCTCAAATTCTTTCCAATTCTTTAAGTTTCACAGTTCCAAGATATTATTTCAACAAGTACGGCTCGTACAAAGTCACCCATTTTACCCATAGTCTAAAATCAAAGGATTCAAATAAGAAGACATTATTATTAGTACAAAAACTAGAGACCAGAGCCACCACACATACAAAAACTCTAGGCTGTCTTAACTCTTAACAACCCCATGGTCTTTTGACAAAAACAAGCTTTTTGACACCATTGGCTTCGGTGGTCATAAACAGTAGCACACAAGTGTTAGGTTGTGCATCTATTTGGTTGTTTCTTTAAATAACTGAAATTTTGACCCATAAAAAGCACATAACTGACAACTCATTACAAAGAGATATTCTAGCGTAGCTCTTGTTCCCCCAAAAGCACTAAAGCAAAATCCATCTTTTGCAATACTTCCCGGTTACTTTGTAGGAATTGAAATGGCAAAGAAAACACAAAAATGTCGTGCAGCACTAAAGAAAAATCCATCTATTGCAATATGACCCAGTTACTTTGTAGTAATTGAAATGGCAAAGCAAACACAAAATGTTGTGCTTCCTAGGAAAGTTTACCAGGATTAAGCAAACAAGGCCTAGCTCTGACGAATGGAATATAAGACATGGTGTTACAATGGAATGTAGTAGGTGAATGTTCATCATCAAACATAGTTACAATAGTAAAAAATTATAGTAACTTGATGCATGATGGAGCAATAGCAAGAAAGAAGACGATGGAAGCTCGATATAAATCAAAAACCGGTCGACGGCTCCCCCTATACGTAATTGGGAAAAACGTCAATCCGATAAAGTGAAAGATAATGTTTTACTTTTACCGAGTAGCGACCCTTGTTATTTACTTTCGGAGTGAGAGGAGCTCAAAGCTACGAATATGGTCGTTCCGGTTGCTTCGTGATGTTGTGCCTGAAGCACGAGTTTTTGATGCAGGTCGGGATTCAGCCCCCTGTTGGAGTCTCTGGGTGACTGTTGTAGAAAGGTGGTTACTGGTTGAGGGCATCCTGCCGGTACGAGGATTAATAGCGGGATCGCCGGAGGATGTTGGCCGGCTCCCTGGGAATGCAGCTCTTCTGGAGGAGCTACTGACTCTGGAAGCGTTTGCCTTTTCTGAATCACGTTGCTGAAAATACAAAATCTTTTTAAGTCAAGACTAAATATCACTTGCATTTCTAATACTAAATTTAAGTTGTTGCAAGTTAGCATGCATTTTTCTTTATTGCCTAGCGCCTAGTCAGGGCCTAGGTGGCCCTAGCCCGTCTTGCGGAAGACTAATTTCATCAATCTTTGTTGGCATTGTATTTTGAATTTCAGAATCTCAATATGACAATTCATCCATGTGTTTAGTTACCAAAGTAGTACATGAGAATGCAAAGGAAATGGAGCTAATTCTGTGCAGCAAATATATTAATTTTTTCTGGTTTAATGTTTTTCTCTTTTTTTGGGCCTTTGTTTTTCTCTTTTTGTTTTTCATCCCTTTTCACTCCACAACTTAGTTTTCTATGGGTCTTTCGATTTTATCCTCTTGACTTGCTTGGGGTTAAGGGAGTGTACAACTTGATCTCCCCCCGACCTTGCTCTTGGTAGATGCAGTTGTTTATATTTATGGGATAAAATATATGCAACAACGCCCCTGCAATTGTAATTGCAGAGAGCCGGAGTCCAAAATGATCCTCCAAGTTAAAAAGCGAGCAATAATCTACTAATGCACGTGAACATAATGCAGGAACAAATGAAGAAATTTATTTGCAATTACCCCTCCTCTTGATGCTAACACATGCTGCGAACTTCTGTGTTTTGTATGGTCAGCGGATGCCAAAGCATTTCTTCTAGAAATGGCTTCTACTGCACCAGAAAGCCTATCTCGCAGCTCTCGCCCCACTGATACGAGAATTAGAAACAAGGTATTAGAAACAAAAAAAAGGACAAAAAAACTAGATTGCACTTTTAAACTGTACTTTGCATAAAAAACCAAACAGGCTTGCTCAATTGGTAAATTGTTAAGATAGGATGAAGGATAGACCTGATGTCCTTTCTGGTCTATCTGCAGAAGGTCCTGAAGTTACACCTGGTTTAGCGCCAGCAAGCTAAATGCCACAGGAAAACGATGTAAAAGATAATACAGTTACTATATAGTATTGTTGAGCTGATATAGAAATACAAACCAAGGGCAAGAGATTGAGAGTAAGCTAACCCGTGCTCTTGAGCTGCTGCCAGCCTGAGGATACTTCAGTATGGTCCAGTCAAATACATAATCAAACTGATAACCTGTGTTCAACGCATAATATTAATGAGATATAATGGTTAAAAAAAAGAGTCAATGTTTTATTAACAAAAAAAAAAGAATTAGAAGCTAAAACTAAACTTGGGAGTTGGGGCTTTCTTAAGGTGATTTACCTTCCCGGATAAATAGATCCCTGAAAAGCCGTTTTAAATATGAATAATCTGGCTTATCTTCAAAGCGCAATGCTCTACAGTAGTGAAAATATGATACAAACTCCGGTGGGTATGATTTGCATAGAACCTGAAGCACATATTTCCACAGTAGATCACTTTCACATTTCCTCATTAAATCAATAGAAGAATCACCACCAGTTAATGATAATGAATTATAATATTGAAAGGCTATATTTGTGCATGACATGACAGAAGGGGCAACCTTGTAGCCAGTTTAGCATTGAATGCCTACTATCATACATTTACTGAGTACAGTTCCACATAGTAAATAAGCAAGGCTAATATGGTACATGAGCAAGACAATCATACCTCAATAGGAGTCATCATCTTCTTCTCACTGATCCTATCATACTTCTGTTTTTTGGTGTTGGCTTTTAGTCCCTGCCAAGGAAGACTGGAGCAAAGGTATACAACATTGGAAAATGATGATAGTCAGTAAAAACTGTTACTTCTATTAAAAAAAATATTAAGTAATCAATCTAGAGATCAACCTTCCTCTTAGAAAATACATAAGCACATATCCAAGGGACTCCAAATCATCCCTTCTACTTTGTTCTGAAAATGGCACCAATTATTAGCAATATCTCATCAATCAGACATAGAGGGAAAAAATGACGAAATATAAAGGAAATGTGATGTATCACCAATTCCGAGGTGAGTGTTGACACTTGCATATCGTGCTGTGCCAGTGAGACTCTTATTCTCTCTGCAAAAGTGTATATAGAATGTCATTATAATGAATAAAACTAGACCAAAGTAGAGTACAGACAGCCAAAACATCATTTCATTTAGCAAGCTATAGGAAGTTCAATAAAAGAACAGGAGCAATGAGAAAACAAGATCCAAAACACCACTGCATGGCACTACTTGCCTGTACGGGATGTGCTTATGAGTTTGAAGATCCCTGTACTTCTTCGCAAGGCCAAAGTCAATAGCATATACCTATGTTGAGATGCATAAAGCATTAAGTTTTGAAGCATCAATTCATTACTACTTCTTTGGTGGTTAGAGAATAAAGGTGATACCTGGTTTGCTTTGCGACCAAGACCCATTAAAAAGTTGTCAGGCTTTATATCTCGGTGAAGAAAACCTTTAGTGTGCATGTATTCAACCCTGTTAAGCTGTAATTACAGTATGATAAACATCATTTAGGCAGTCAAAGCACAGTCATTACTACAATTGCTAAATTTACTTACTAATTGATCTGCAAGCATCAGTACAGTTTTCAAAGAAAACTTTCTGTTACAGTAGTTGAATAAATCTTCCAAGCTTGGCCCTAGCAAGTCAATGACCATGGCATTGTATTCACCTTCAACACCGAACCATTTGATGTGTGGAATCCCAGCTTCAACATAGCATACAAGTAATCAAGTCAAAAAAAAACTACAGAAAAAAGGGTCATGGCAGTATGCCATCCATCAGGGTTAAAAATAAAACCTCAAGTAATTGAGGGAGGAAAGCAATTGTTGACACTATAGACTAAATGGCATGTATCTTTAAATCTCCTTTCAGTAGTATCACAGAATGAAATTTTCACAATTATTATCAATTTGGAATGAGCGACAAATTAAGCGATGTAAACATCAACAGAAAACTAAGAGCCCAATGCTATGGATGACACCAGTAGGATGAGATTTCAATAATATAACAAGGAACTTACTTCCTCCTTGAAGGATCATGTACAATTTTGATTCATAATGAAGTTGTGGGTGCTTAGTCTTCACAGATTCCTGTGAAAATGAAGCAACAAAAAGGAAGGATGTAGGTTCAGTATCATGTTAACATTTTAACCAAACACAGGGTATTTCCAAACAAATAAAAAGTAAGCAAGTGGTATTTCAGCCAAGGTTCCAAGGACAGCATCAAACAAGAGCAGAGAAAAGAATCCCAACAATGTATCTAAATGACATCAAAACAAGATCATATGGATGTATGATTGCAAATCAATGTTGAAGTCACAATGCAAATTACATGTCAAATAGACAACAATCTGCAATCTGATGATCCTACTTGTTCAAGGCTGAAGCCATTATTTATTAATATATAATGGCAGAAGATTCTAGGGATCTCATATGATTTACTTTTCTGAACATTGAGGCAAGCAGAAAGAGTTTCCCAGAAAAGAAACATTAAAAATAAAAAATAAAAGAACATTTCTAAAGACAAGGTTCAAGTGGCATTTCCTAAACCCCTCCTATAAGTGTTCGACATTTCTCTTGACTGAAAAACATGCTAAGTCATTGTTGGAACATAAAAGAGGGGAAAAAATCAAACAAATTGTTCATCCAAGAAACTAAAAACACATTCAGCATACAACCATTGATGTAAACAAATTTGCAACTCACCAACTTGATAGCCACTTCCTCGCCAGTCTGTATATTGATACCTGAAATCAATCAGATAGATGCAGTTCAGAAATAAAGCTTGATGAGAAGATGAAACAATTAAAGATGGAAAAATTCAAACTTCCAGAAGAACAAAAGCTACGAAAGGAAAAACTACTGAGAATACCTAAATGAAGCTCCCCAAAAGATCCGCTCCCGATTTTCCTCCCCATCTTGAACTTTCCACCGACTATACGATCCATATTCTTCGTTGTCTTATCCTCTTCACAACAGGAGAAATCACCAAATTGGATTCAGATTTATACTTAACAAAAGCCCTAGGCTTTCTCCTCCGCGATCAACCAAAAAATTACTCGATCTACGCCCCAAATCCAACACCATAAACCTCCTTAATCGGACAATTGCCTCTCCCTAAACTCTCTGCCTCCCAAAATAGGAAACCATTAAGAATGCAATGCAATTGCTCAATCGAATCTCCTCCTCCCCTCAATATCATTAACTCGTGTTGAACCCTAAATCTTATACGAACAGCTCTGGAAATCGGAACTCGGATTTCAACAGCATACGATACTGACACCGATCACCATCATGCGAATTGCATTTGAAAAAACAAAATCAAATATTAAATTCGCATGATTACATCACAAATCTCCGCGGGCTAAACAAGAAGGATATTGAGAGAGAATAACGGAAATTGTGATAGGGGAGAGAGAGACAGGGAGAGGAAAAGAAGGAGAAGCTTGCGATGAACAGGGGAGAGAGAGATGGGACAAAAGACAAATTGAAGTTTTTCCAACAAAAGAACAGCAAACACCAAATATGAATACGGAGTAGTATAATTATCTTGATTTGTAAAATATGTTTTTACTTGTAAATTGTAATTACTACACCGTATTTTTCTTTCTTCGTCTCTTATTTTTGTTAAAAAAAAATTTCTGTAGATTTAAATTTTTTTATATTGAAAAAAAGAGAGAAATTAAAGTACCAAAGGAAGGATTTTGTTTGCCCTTTTTTTTGGCTATCTAACACGTTTTTACTTGACAAACGTGCTTGCTTATCTTTTATTTTTTTGACCATTCCTATAAATATTTTCACTCATATATATTGGCCTTTTAAAAATAGATAAATCTTAAAAAAGTGTAATAATCAATTTTTAAGTTATGGATATTTTTTGAAAAATAAAAAATAACGAACAGAAAGTTGTGTTTTAAAGCCCGAGCACTTTTGATGTAAAATAATTTTTTGAAAATTTCACATTATTTTAAGTTGTGTTTTGTACCTTAAAGACTTGGTGACTTTGGATGGGAAAAATCCTAGATCACCAACGATAATACCCATTATTGTAAAACTAGTTGCACTCGTCGTACCATGTACGACTACAATTCAACACCATGTATAACTATGATTCGATATTTTGTATACATTATAAATAGGTTATTAATAAGAGTCCGGTTCACGTGCGAATGGGCGCCCAGGTGCGAAATAAGAAAGAACAGGAGCCGTTGGATCAAGAAAAATCAAAGGCGCTGATCATTTCACTTAAAAAGGGGAAAAAACGGCACATGCGAATTATTGGCGAATTATTCGCGTATTTTTGAAAAAAAACGGAAATAGGACACGCGCCCAGATTGTTCATCAGTATTGTGGATTTGTTCATCAATAATGTGGATTTGTTCATCAAAACTGTGATTTTGTTCATCAAAACTGTGATTTTGTGCATAAATAAACTATTGCTTGTGCATAAAAAATCTATTGTTTGTACATAAAAAATGAACAAATGTGTATCAAAATTACATGCAATATGTTCATCAACATTGTGATTTTGTTCATAAAAAAACAAAAATATTTGTTCATCGGTTTGTGCATATTTGTTCATCGGTTTGTGCATATTTGTTCATTAATAATATCAATTTGTTCACTGGTTTATGCATATTTGTTCATTGCCTTTTTCATATAATTGTTCATTACTAGATGCATATTTGTTCACTAGTAACCTCAATTTGTTCATTACTATATGCATATTTGTTCATTAATAACATCAATTTGTTCATAGCTAAATAAGGCACAAGCACACCTCTTCGATTTGTTGCTATCTCGTTCTCTTAGCATACACCATATTATTGCAAAGTCAAATTCTTTATCTCTATTATCTTTTACATTCAAGTTTCTACATTAAACTTATCTTATTTTGGTAATATATTGAGCACTTCATTCGTATTGACAAGTTAGCCTTAAAGCACTTCATTCGTATTATACTTTGAATTCAAGATAGCCTTAAAGCACAAAATAAATGCAAAAAATGCACAAATAGATAGTCCTAAATGTACAAGTTGATGGTATTAATAGTCCTAAATGTACAAGTTGATGGTATTAATAGTCCTAAATGTACAAGTTGATAGCATTGACACATAAAACATAAGTTTATTTCAATTCACAAATAAGGATATAATAATGAACAAATAAGGTTATATCAATGAACAAATAAGGGTATATCCATGAACAAATAGGGTATATCAATGAACAAATAATGGTATACCAATGAGCAAAAAAGAAGTATACTAATGAACAAATAATAGTATACTAATGAACAAATAATGGTATATCAATGAACAAATAGGGGTATATCAATGAACAAATACGACTATATCAATGAACAAATATGGGTATATCAAAACTAATTATATGTACATAAAAACTACATAATATTGTATTCCTACACATAAATAAGGTTAAAAAATAAAATTAAAAATTAAAAAAGTTCGAAATCGATGAACAATGTTATCAAAAACTCAATGCACAATTAGTTAGTATTGATGAACAATTGGTGAATATTGATGAACAAATCGCTATTTCTGATGAACAAATTGGGCGCGTCTCATAAAAACGTATTTTTCGAAAAATTCGTGAATAATTCGGGAAAAATTCGTCCGTGTCGTATTTTATTGAAAAATACGTGAATAATACGGGAAAAATTCGCCCGTGCCGTATTTTTTTTAATGAATGTTTAATCAGGGACGTTGATTTTTTGGAATCAACGATCGAGATTTATTCGTATTTCTCACCCAAGCGGCCATTCGCACGTGACTCTTTTTCTATTAATAAATAAAAATATAATATAAAATGAGTCCGGTTCACGTGCGAATGGGCGCCCAGGTGCGAAATAAGAAAGAACAGGAGCCGTTGGATCAAGAAAAATCAAAGGCGCTAATCATTTCACTTAAAAAGGGGAAAAACGCGGCACGGGAGAATTATTGGCGAATTATTCGCGTATTTTTGAAAAAAACGGAAATAGGACACGCGCCCAGATTGTTCATCAGTATTGTGGATTTGTTCATCAATAATGTGGATTTGTTCATCAAAACTGTGATTTTGTTCATCAAAACTGTGATTTTGTGCATAAATAAACTATTGCTTGTGCATAAAAAATCTATTGTTTGTACATAAAAAATGAACAAATGTGTATCAAAATTACATGCAATATGTTCATCAACATTGTGATTTTGTTCATAAAAAAACAAAAATATTTGTTCATCGGTTTGTGCATATTTGTTCATTAGTAATATCAATTTGTTCACTGGTTTATGCATATTTGTTCATTGCCTTTTTCATATAATTGTTCATTACTAGATGCATATTTGTTCACTAGTAACCTCAATTTGTTCATTACTATATGCATATTTGTTCATTAATAACATCAATTTGTTCATAGCTAAATAAGGCACAAGCACACCTCTTCGATTTGTTGCTATCTCGTTCTCTTAGCATACACCATATTATTGCAAAGTCAAATTCTTTATCTCTATTATCTTTTACATTCAAGTTTCTACATCAAACTTATCTTATTTTGGTAATATATTGAGCACTTCATTCGTATTGACAAGTTAGCCTTAAAGCACTTCATTCGTATTATACTTTGAATTCAAGATAGCCTTAAAGCACAAAATAAATGCAAAAAATGCACAAATAGATAGTCCTAAATGTACAAGTTGATGGTATTACTAGTCCTAAATGTACAAGTTGATGGTATTAATAGTCCTAAATGTACAAGTTGATATCATTGACACATAAAACATAAGTTTATTTCAATTCACAAATAAGGGTATAATAATGAACAAATAAGGTTATATCAATGAACAAATAAGGGTATATCCATGAACAAATAGGGTATATCAATGAACAAATAATGGTATACCAATGAACAAAAAAGAAGTATACTAATGAACAAATAATAGTATACTAATGAACAAATAATGGTATATCAATGAACAAATAGGGGTATATCAATGAACAAATACGACTATATCAATGAACAAATATGGGTATATCAAAACTAATTATATGTACATAAAAACTACATAATATTGTATTCCTACACATAAATAAGGTTAAAAAATAAAATTAAAAAAGTTCGAAATCGATGAACAATGTTATCAAAAACTCAATGCACAATTAGTTAGTATTGATGAACAATTGGTGAATATTGATGAACAAATCGCTATTTCTGATGAACAAACTAGGTGCGTCTCATAAAAACGTATTTTTCGAAAAATTCGTGAATAATTCGGGAAAATTCGTCCGTGTCGTATTTTATTGAAAAATACGCGAATAATACGGGAAAAATTCGCCCGTGCCGTATTTTATTTTTTTAATGAATGTTTAACCAGGGACGTTGATTTTTTGGAATGAACGATCGAGATTTATTCGTATTTCTCACCCAGGCGGCCATTCGCACGTGACTCTTTTTCTTATAAAATTTAATATAAGTAATTTATTGCTCATATTACCTATTTTTATTATTTTTAAACATTATAAGTATTTAATAAAAGAATACATATATATCTATAAATAAATTCGTGAAAAGATATCATGCTAAAAGATAAAAGATATTTATACTTATTTTAAATTTGTTATCTTTAATTTTAAATATTTTTATAAGGAAGTTTTCAAAAGATATTATTATACTAAATAGATATTTGTTTGATGTTAAAGATAGCTTTAAATAGTTAAAGAAAAATTTAATAGGAAAAAGTTAAAATATTATGAATAAAAAATTAATTTTGTAAATATGAGGTGGGGCTAAAATCGTTCTGGTGGCTCGAAAATGTATAGCTTTAATATATAGTTATAGATAGGGGTGTTGATGATCATAGATATTTGTGCACACATTACTAGTGTCATCACAATGACAATAGGAAAAAAAGGTTAAATTTGTGCATGCATGCCTAGTATCATCAGAAAAGTAAATGGCATCAGAAAAGTAAATGGCAGCACTATGGTAAAGTTAAATATGTGCATGAATGACTAGTGTCATGAATGACTAGTGTCATCAGAATGGTAATATAAAAAAAGTTAAATTTATGCATGCATGAATAGTGTCATCAGAAAAGTAAATGACAATAGTATTATCATGATTACAAATCTTCCACATAGGTATCTGATTCACTTTCAAACTCCCCCTCAAACGTTTCACTAGATGTCTCTACATCAACCTCAACGACATGATCATCTCCGTTTGGGTCATTTAGCAGACCAAGTGGATCAGTATCTTGTGTATCGTCAATAACTCGTGGAAGTGAAGAATCATGTTGAAATGTCTCCTCAATGACAACCCGACGTGAATTACTCTCATTAGGGTCTACACCGTTACCTTATCGGGCCACACACGTGACTTGACTTTACACACCGCTTTCCAATCAACATTTGCATGCCTAACCTTTGGGTAATCGAGGAAATAAACTTAAGTGACTTGATGTGCTAAGATGTTCCGATCTTTCGTTCTCAACATTTTATGTTTGTGAACATCGACAAGCTTTAGTTGAGGGTGAATGCGTGTTCCTCCACACCTTGTAGTGTCAAACAATGAACAATTGAAGACAATAAGGCGCTTGACGGTTGGAGATAAGTAATTGAGCTTAATTATTTCCTCTAGCACACCATAGAAGTCCTCCTCATTAGTTCTAAAGCTTTGTCTCAAAACACAAACTCCACTATTCTCAGTTGCCCTGGTTGATGCGTGTGTCTTCGTGTGGAATCGATAACCGTTCACAAAATACCCAGGATAAAAAATGTCTTCAGTCTTCACTTTATAAGAGGGTCTACAAGCTAGTGTTGCAATATTTGGATTTGAAATTGTCGTCCTACATGTGGAGGAAACAATTACAAGTGGTCAAATTATTTCATTTTAATATGAAAGTTAAATGTGTTTTACATGGGAGTAGAACCAAAGGCGAAAGTGTCTTTCCAAAATCTTTTGTTGTTCAACTTTGGTCGCTTGCACAATTCCTTTAGATCCTTTTTTGCCGACCATTTGTCTTTCGACTTCCCCGAAACATCAAAAACGGTGAAAACTATATTATCAAAGACATTCTTTTCAATGGGCATTAAATACAGATTATGTCTTACCCGCAGACTTGCCTAGTAAGGTAGGTCTGCTTTTCTTCTTCCAACCCGAACCTCTACTTACTGCGGCATTGTGCTCCTCGACTCCCACTTCAGTTATCTCCATCAACCCCATATTTTCAATCTGGTCTAATATCTCGTATCCGTTACTGAGTACAGGGGGACCACGACGTTCCCTTTTACTCTTCTAGTAATCGGTCCTATTGTTTCGAAAGCGATGATCTTCTTCTATAAACCTCATGTGACAATCGAACCAACACATTTTGCGTCCATGGGTTAGATAAAATGCATATGTGCCCTCCATGCAATAAGGATAACCATATTTCCCAAAAGTGCTCCATCCTACACAAACATATATCAGGTCAACGTAGTAGATTTAATAAGCACATATATGCATGATTATAATTGACCATATATTTAAACATATAAACAACAACATACCTAGCAACATGGAATATGTCGGGAAGTCACTAATAGTCCATAGTACAGCTGCACGCATGAAAAAATTTGCTTCCTCCACGCATTTTATGTGCACACCCCCATTAAACCACAAACTTTTGAGCTCGACTATCAACGACTACAAGTAGACATCCAAATTTTGCTTTAGACTCTTTCGTCCAGATATAATAACCATAAAAAACATAACCTCTTCTCGTATACACATTTACGATGGAAGTTCGTAGGGTATCAAAACCATGAGCCATGATGAGTATTGCAGCCCGGACGACCTAAACGGATTGAAACCGTCCGTGCACAATAGTCTCACATTTCGTGATTCTGCTTCAAAATCTGGCCATACTACATTGAAATGCCTCCATGCCTCTGCATTTGATGGATGTCACATCACCCCATCTTGTGCGTGCTCTGGATGCCATCTCATGTGTGCGGCAGTCACCACCAATGTGTATAGCCTCTGCAACCGTGGAGTTATTGGCAAGTAAAACATACGAGAATAGGGAATGAGCTTCGTCTTGCCTTGCCTCAATCTGGGATATTCACATATCTAGCAAGCCGCGAATTCTGCATTTGCACCCCAGTATATCATGCAAGAGTTTAGGCAACAATCTATGGACTCATACGAAAGACTGAGACCCTTAACCAGTTTTTTCCTGTCGTAAAATGTGGCTAGTAATGTTTTCTCTAGGTGAGATACGCATCTGTAGAAATCTGAAATCATGTCGTATCCGCGATCCGTCATCCTTAACTTTGACTTGAGGCTAAGTAGCTCAGTCGCCGCCTCCAACTGGGTGACATCACATCTAGGCCACAATTGCCTATTCGCGACCGACAGCATGTCGTACATACTGTAACACCCCCTTCCTACCCTGGAGGTATTACCGCCAGTAACCCCGATTAAGACTAAACCGAAGCTACCCAAGGCTTTAAACTAACTGAACAAACTAAAAGAAACATTACAGCGGAATAAATATAATTGGTCTTATACAAACCTTGACTTAAAAGAATAAATAAATAGAACAATCTTCTATTTAACAAAAATCTTCAACAAGTCTTCCTTGAGTTCTTATTTCTGAAACTCAACTTCGCTTTGAAGTAGTTCAATCATGATCTTCACTCAAGTATAGCCATTAGAAATCTTTCTTCAACTTCTGGAGCTTCAAACATCTGAATCCGCCTCTTGAATCAACTTTCAAGAAGAACCTGATGTATCGTAAACCAACGGTGGACACCAGCCAACCAAATAAAAGAAAAGAAAATGGACGGGTTAGTCTAATGATAGACTAGCAAGCGGAGAAACTAACTTGGTTCTTATGGTTGTAACTAAACATATTGGCATCCAAATCCGAATAGACTCGGATTTGATCCAACAGTTAGCAGTCTTATAGAGAATAAGAAGGATACTCGCATAATCAAGAGAGAGAACACCACCGCTTGTGGTTTCTTTAAGAAGCATAAATAATTGTTGGGAACTCATATTAATCACATCACATTTTAAAAAGCCTCCGTCGACTAATCAGATTGACTTAATCAAAGTTTGATTAAGAATCATTCATAACCAGGTGTAAGAATGGCTTTCCGACTGGACGAACCATTCAGGTATATTAATGTGCCTAACGCACTTATCTTATATTACTTTCGAAACTTTTCACAACAAGTTGGTGGCTTTTAATCGGACCGAACTACTGCCGAAGGAACACAATGCTACCGAGGTCAGAGGGCTTATTTCATCCTTGAACAACCCGAATAGCACGAGTCCCGATGTTGTAGAGATTAGAGGGCCTGTTTCATCCATAATCATCTCAACACCAAGATCTTAAGACTTAAGTTATCCTTGATCTTTCATTTTGCATATGGTGAGGTAGAGATCCCAGAGGCCTATTACCAGGTCGTCTACACTACACCGTGCTGAACCTGCACTTAGCTAGAGTGCCTATCAACCCTCTCACACGAAGAGTAGGGGAAGAGAGTCATGACTCACCATTAGGATTAGGCCCCTCCTAATGTAATATTGTTATAAAGAGAGGATATAAAACCACTCCCTGAACTATCTGAATCACAACAATGTCTCAACGTGAGACAGCATACAAGGTCACCCACAACGGACCTAAATCCAGTTCTACCGCAAAACTGAATAAACAACATGGTCATTATTTCTAATAAATATAACGACCTATCATATTTTATTAATCATACAATTTGTTCCCAACGCAAATATTAAATGGGATCCAATTCTTCATTTAATAACAATAACGCAAGAGAGAATCGTCCACTTGCCTTATAAGGCGTGCTCGACGTCCTTAGCAATTCCAACAGTAATCTGTATCATCCCTCTGACAAATATAACCAAAGGATTTCTCAGCAACGAGCTCACAGAAATACTTCTTAGTTGTATTCTCAACTCCCACAACTTCCTAATCGATAAACGATTTAATTTCCGAATATCGATATATAATAAATCCTTAGTTATCATGCTTCAAGGAGCCATCTTGGCGGAATTATAACTAATTATCCGCTTCTCTTTTGAAACAATTTTCTAAATAAAAATTGTTCATCAGCAACAATTCTAAAAGATTACCAAATTTCAGCTCAAACGGATTAACGACGAATCCCAAGTAATTATCCGAAGTCCTTTACTTGACAATCGGTATCCAAAACTTGTCTTCGCTATAACGGAAGATCCGGACGTCCGTTTCACGAGCGGTTTGAACCTGTGGAACCGTATCAACGTCAAGATTATAAAAACCATAAATTTAATTAGCAAAGCGGCACCGAAAAGCCCTTACGGTGGCTCCGCAATCAATCCGCTAATTAATTTCGATCGTATATACCTTCACTCGAACCCATGGCTCGTTTGGCTCGATCATGGCTCGATCCCCGAGCCCGAGGGTGGTTGGGCGTTGCCCGACAGCAGGCCTTGCGGTGGGTGGTGGTCGGAGAAGCTAACGATCGCCGGCGGCGACGTACGGCGAGGCGAAGGAGAAGACCGGCGTGGCGTCTTCACTTCCTCCTTCCCGAGCCCGTCGTCGTCCTCTTGATCTCTTGCTGGTTCTGGAGCAGCAGCAACATGGAAAGGTGAAGAGGAAGATGATAGGAGGTGGAAGAAGGTGAGGTGGAGGAGGAGGTAGGAGAAGATATAGCCGGCGGTGAAGAATTGGTCCCGAGTCCGTCTTGCGTCCTAACTTCCCTCACCTCTCGAGCTTTCCCCCCCCCCCCCCTTTTTTTTTCTTTTCTTTTGTTTCAATCCAATCGCATATGTTTAGTGAGTTTTTCCACCTGTGGTACATAATTATGTACCACAGGTGGAAAAACTCACTAAACGAAAAACGTCCCGTAATTTATGTAGACCAATAAAATCAATTTTCAATGCTTTTATCTTGCTACCTTCAATTTTTAAGGCTTCCGTTTCGCATTTTAAATCCTTTTCGGTACAATATTAAAAAGATGGCTTATCCAATAAATATTCTTTTTCCACTGAAAAATCCTAGAATTCACACCGATCCATAAAATCATTTCTTTGTGATTTTAGGATATCACCAACAATTTTCTAGGATTTAATCTCCAACAAAAATATTGGATTAAGCGTTAAAACGGTCAAAAAGGTTAAAAAGGATATCCGAAAAAATTCAAAAATATCCTCAGAAACCGCAGCTATTACACATACGTTGTGCATCGGGATTAGATGTTTCATGATAATACTGCTCTGTTCGATTATCATAACCAGATACTGTTGGCGGAATTAGATCAGTACTACTACAACCTTCATTCTGTCTAGACTCAACCAATAATGCAGCAAACATTTCATTTGTCTCCCCGTGCGAAACCCACTAGTAATAGTAAGGAACAAAACCATTCTTATCAAGATGATAATGCACATCATCTACTGAAATCAGTTTCTTATTCTTGCACCATCGACATGGACACCTTAATTCTTGCAGGTTATAGATTGCCATAGATTTGCAGAACCCGATAAATTGAATAACGCCAACAATAACCTGGTCGTTCAAAAAATCATCTACAATACACAAATACATCCATTCACACATTTTTCCTTCCTGTAAATGAATATAAGATTGTAAATAAATCTCAGGTTATATTTGGCAACCATATGGTCGCTATATTTAACTTGGCGACCATGTGGTCGAAATTTAACGACCATGTGGTCGAAATTTAACGACCATATGGTAGCCAAAGCGAAAATAGAGAATAATTGCACTTGGTAATATTTGGCAACAATATCAGTTCCTTATTCACTAATTCGTGACCATATGGTTGCTACCCCCAATATTTTCAATAATTTTATATACTATAAGGATTTTAACGAAAATTTGCAATAATTTTATATACTACAAGGATTTTAACGATTATAAAACACAATGTCTTATAATTATTTAAACGAAAATTTTCTACCAACAATATGTGAGTATTAAGTATAATATGATGAAATTAAACAAAAAAAGTTTTAATTACATACTTGTAATGGAGCTATCAGCAAAATATGAGTGAATTCCTCACTATAAGCAACTGAGGTGCGCAAATGCTTCTTTCTTCCTTTTGTGAAAATTTTATTCTACAAAGCTAGGTATGAGGATGTGTGGAGATGGCAGTATGAGGATGTACAATGCTAGGTATAGACGCTGAAATGGCGGTAATTTTGCCAACTGTTGTATTTAGCGACCAAGTAGTCGCTAAATCCACGGGGTTTAGCGCCAGAAGTTGGCGACCACTTGGCCGTAGATGTTAGCGACCAGGTGGTCGTGGATCTCATGAACCAAGTTAGCGACCATTTGGTCGTAGGTTTTAGTGACCAAGTGGTCGCGAACTCAGGCCATGAGATTCGCGACCACTTGGTCGCTAAAATTTGCGACCAAATGGTCGCTCGCTTGGGTCATGAGATCCGCGACCACCTGGTCGCTAACATTTGTGACCAAGTGGTCACCAACCTCTGGCGCCAAAATTGCCCGGGCAATATTAGCGACCAAGTAGTTGCTAATATTTTTTTAATTTTTTTTGGATTTGGCGACCACTTGGCCGCTAATTAGCGACCATCTTAAGTGGTCCCTCAAATGTGGTCACTAAATCTGCAGAATGGTGTAGCGTGCCATACTTTAAAAGACCGTCAATATGTGAAAAAGGGAAGGGTGGAAAATTATACTGCACATTCAACGAGTTTTTGTGCGGAAATTGACAATGGATGATTTATTGCTACAGAACGAGTTTAATGGGTGGCTTTCAATAATTCGTCTTATAACGGGTGATTTAGGACAACATGTCCAATTTAGAGAATGTTTATTTGACAATTTCTCTAAATTTTAATGTTATAACTTTAATTCAATTTTCGGTCAAATTGTTGTTATTTGGTAGAATACCTATGTTTGTAAGGTGTGGTTCAAGTGACATGCAACTCCCTTCCAAGAGGGAACTAAAAACTTTTTCTTGATTGTCTGATCTTGAAAAATCAATAGCTATGACTATGATCACACAATAATTAAAGTAAAAAAAATCGTAAAAAGTCAAAACGAGCACATTTTATTTTAAAAATCGCGAGTGTGCATAATGTTATATCTAACTGTCCATAATGTTATACATGAGTGTGCATAATTTTATTATTGATTGTACATGACTTTTTAATTGAGTGTGCATGATTTTTTAACTGTGTTTGCATGATGTTCTTATAATGAGTGTGTATAATGTTACTAATAACTTTGCATAATTTTATAATTGAGTGCATGATCTTATAACCTAGTGCGCATGACTTTTTAACTGAGTGTGCATGATGGTCTTATAATAAGTGTGCACAATGTTTATACTAAGTGGCATTATATCGTCACTGACTGTGCATATATTTTATACTGAGTGTAGTTTTTTTAATTTTATAAAGAGTCACAAAAGGATTAGAAAAACAACAAAAGGTGTTGTCATTGCTTGTGTGCAGACGCTCATCTAGTTGGACGTGCTTAATCCTTTAACTGAGTATGCATAATACCATTAACCGAGTATGAATGAATGTGAAAAATCTAGTTTAACCTCTTTCCTCTCAAAAACCCAAGTGATAAAGTTATGCGCACTCAATTACAAAGATTATGCACACTCATATTAATCATGCAGGCTCAATTAAAAGAGTGTGCACACTCCGTTTATGCACACTTAGTTATGATAGTGTACACTCAATTATAAGATTATGTATGTTCAGTTTTAAAAAAATGCACACTCAATTATAAAATCATATACATTTATCTAAGAATCAGACATACTCAATAAAGAAATCCATACACACCAAATTATAATATCGTACACATATACCCTAATACATTATAAAGCAAAACCCAAGTCTGTTGTAAAATTTGCGCCACGTGATATTTTTGAATAAATTAATGTGAAATTATATTTTAATAAATTTTGTAACAACTTATAGTATTCTTGCTATATATACTAAATAGATAACATGTTTATATAATTTTTTATGCATATAGTTTTCTATCTATGGATTATGTATTAGTTTATTACAATAGATAACATATTTATATAATTATTATATACATAAATTCCTATGAGATGATATTTTCCATAATAATTTAATATTTTTATCTCTTAACAAGATTTAGGGTCTTAATATTTTTTTTATCTTTTAACAAGGCTTGAGCTCCAAGTATAAAATTTATATCTATATAATGATATAATTTTAAATAATAAATTTTTTTATGTTGATATATTTTTATTTTGAGAAAAAGATATAATTTTATGTTGATGACTAAGATTATTTGTAAATGTCAAAAAAAAATCGAAGTTTAATTTAAATTAATAAAATTAGATTTTCTTTATCTTTTTATGCATTTATATTAAAGATTTTTTTCTTAAATCAAAGTTTGATAAATAAAAAATAAAAATTTACAAATCTTGATGAATACTTGCTTAAATTGAATTTTGATAAAAATTTACATTACATTTTTCTTAATTTCCTTTTTATTTTATTTATGTAAATATAGAATTTTTTTTATCTAGCCCCACCTTACATTTAAATATATTTTTTTTATCTTTATGTTTTTTTTTGTAATTTAATATGGATGATAGGTAGAGGTGTCAAACGGGTTGGTCAGGTCGGGTTCGGGTTCGGTTATTTCGGGTGAGTCGGGTCGGGTCGTAACGGGTCACCGGTCAAATCAGGTCGGGTCATTGCAGGTTGTCGGGCGGGTCGGGTCGACCTAACAAGTCAAGAAAATTGATTTTTTTTTACAATTGTTAAAAAAAAATTATTTACAAAATAATATTTAATAATAAATCTATTATTTTTATATATTTTAATAATAAAATATATTATAATTTTTAAAATATATTATATATTCTTAAAATATAACAAATTGGGTCAACCCAAAGGTTTTTTCGGGTTTTAACCCAATGGGTTTCGGGTCTTTCGGGTTCGGTTTATTTTGGATTTCGGGTTCAAATTTTTGGGTCTTGACCCTAAATTTTTCGGGCGGTTCGGGTCGGTTTTTCGGGTCGGGTCAGCTTTTGACAACTCTAATGATAGGTTAATTAATACATTGAATTTTGTAAATTTTCATATAGATTAATTTTCTTTATATTTTAATTTTCCGTTATGTAAATTTAGTATGGAAAACAACTTTATAGATGGATTGAATGTTGCAAAATAATACATAGATAATTTTCTCTATATCTACCTAATACATTATAAAGCAGAAAATATGTCTGTTGAAAAAATTGTGCCACGTGGCATTACTCAAATAAAAATAATCTCAAGCTTTTTAATAATAACTTGTAGTATTCTTTTAATATTTTTTAATATTATAATAACTAGATCTATCTATATGTTGATACTTTCTATATTAGTTTTATGCATATCTTTTAACAAAACTTGATCTATATATAATATTTTTTATATTAATTTTATACATAATAAATTTTCTTTTATCTTTTAACAAATCTTACTTTCCAAGCATATAGTTTTTTTTATCTATATGTTGATATTTTACAATATAAAAATTTATTTATATAATATAGGATGTATTTTATATCTACCTGAATTTTAATAAATTAACATTAAAAAATGATTTTAATAAATATTTTAATAAATATTTTAATAAGTTATATTATCCTTTAAGTTATAGCATTATATTTTTTTTTATTTTTTTCTCTATGTTATCTTCTATACTAATCTTTATTTTAATATTTTCCATATTTTGAAAGATGATTATATTCATTACAAAGAAAAAATATAAAAACTCAAATAAGTAACCTTAAAAAATATTTTATAAAAAATGATTATTTTATGCATATTAATATCTTAACAAAATTTTAAAAAAATATTTTAAAAAATTCAATTCAAGTGAAATTAACATTTTTAAAATTTTAATAAAAATATGGGGTAAGATCTCAACAAATAATGACAATAATTTTTAAGTATATTCAATTCAAATATGCGGCATGATCTTAATTTTTTTTTATAAATTACATAATTTTATTGCTATATTATGTACGAGTTTAGTTCAAATGAAACGAACTCTTATCCTGAAACGAACTCTTATCCTGAAACGAATGCACTTTTCCTAGTTCATAGTGCACTTTTCCTACTTCAGAGTGCACTTTTTCGCATTTGCATTTTTCGTACTTTTCAGTGCACTTTTCGTATTTTTTGTAGTGCAATTTTTCATATTGCACTTTTTGTACTTTTCAATGCACTTTTGTATGAAAAGTGCACTATGAACTAGAAAAAGTGCATTCGTTTCACGTTTTAGGATAAGACTTTGTTTCATTTGAACCAAACTCTATTATGTACAAGTATTTTAAATTTTATATTACTATCATATTATTGTATAATCTTTAGTAAAATCAACCCGTGAGTATCACGGGGATTCAACTAGTTTAATTATAAAATTATACACAATACATTATAACACCTTTCACATTCAATTTCATATTTTTCATTTAAATAATTTTTTTTTTTTGGTGATATAAAAAGCTCTCACAAAATCTCAATCCACAAGCCCGGTAAAAAAGGGCAAAAGCACCGAAATGTGAAGTTTGACGCAAAGCAATATGGCCCCACATTTTGCACTAAATGGCTCTATCCATGAGAGAGGCGGGCCCCTTCTGTTTGAAGGATTTTAAAAATATTTTTTTATTAGTAAGCAAAATAAGGATAAATATTTTTCATGACGAAACCATCTTCGCTGCTAAATTCTAAATTTATGACCCGATCAACAGAGACTGTGAATCAGGAAAATCGGACACGACTAGTTTGATCCAGTTGTAGGAAGGCTGGGGCATAAGTGATTTTCATTCTTCGGTTGAAAAAATCGTACATCTTCATTTTTTTTCCCTATAAATTCGAAAATTTATCAAATGAAACTGAGGTTGAATAGTGAGTAACTTCTTTGGTCAGAAATTCTGTACAAAGTAACTCTTACAGCTAGCAGGAAACGAGTGTTAAACTGTACCCTTAAATTATACAAATATCAAGCCCACCAACATAATTACATTTTGTACAAGAACATCTGTTAACATGAATCAACAGAATCTACGCTCAAAACTATCGTAGAAAATTAGTATTTCTGTACTTGCATTTCTTTTTCTCACGCTTGATCTTCATTTAATGTAGAGGATCAGGGAGGGCTGAAGCAGCATAGTTGGTCCATATTTTTTCCTACACTTTTGAACAGCTAACCATTACCGCGTAAAGTTAGCATTGTAACTCATAACGAGGGATGAAGAAGTGCTAGCGTTTCCGTTTATGGCGTTTTCGGGGGAAGGTGGCTCGTCTTGGTTCACCTCGTGTTCAAGATTCACGGAGCTCCCCTGACCAGATCGATTGCTTGACACTGGATCCGGCGAGCCTTCTGCTTCGTCCTCTGTTACATGAATTTCAGAATGTCAGAGAGATTTCTTAAACTTGCATTGAATGAGTTTTTTTATGAAAAGGGAAATAGAGAAGAAAACTGTGTTGTATACATGTCATAATTGACATTGACTTACCAAAGATTGACTTAATTGTTGGCCGTTTGGGCTTGGTATCTTTCTTCTTCAGTTCAGCTGCAAGAATTCAAACGAAGCATCATTCACAAGGCCAAATTACACCTTTTACAAGATCAAGTAGCTACACTACAGGTGCTAAGATAATGGCTTTTCTGATGTGGCTTTTACAGAGAACTTGAGAGAAGAGAAGAACATTTTCAGATTTCAGAAGCTATCTTAAAAATGTCAAATGATTCAGGTTTCCATAATGACATTTTCTCTTGCAATTTGATAATTAAGGAGTAACTGAAATGATGCAGTCCATGAGAACCCAAAAAAGCTAGAAAATATCACATTATTCAAAATTATCAGATTCAATACAAGAGAAAGGAGGGAAAGAGAGATACTCATCCCAGGAACTTGATAGCGATTCACAATCTCAAAGTTTTTATATGTATAGCCCACAAAATTGAGATCCTTAGTTGACGTCATCTGCAGGATTCGACAATTAAACAAATAAGACAAAAACAACAATAATACGCAATTCTATCACATTCAATAACATTAAGAAAAAGTTGGGCCTCCAAAGCAATATTCATTACCTTTCTCCAAGGACCAGACCTTGAGCTCGCCTGGCCTGAACTATCTGACTGCATACCATAAAAAGAAAGACATATCAAGTACCATAAATGATGCTTTTCTAGTGACTTCAGAAATACTCTAAAGTTGTACCTCATCAAACTGTTCAAAATTCTGAGTGTCTAATTCATCTTTAACCTCAGGAATGAAGGCAGCATCCATATGATAGATCCCCTCCCAATCAATACCATCAAACCATGGATGAACCTGGGATTGAAAGGGAAAAAGGAAACAAGGTCCTGAAACATGTGGCAAATTCAATGTCGTTCCATATTTAAGAACAAGATGTGACATACAACACCTTAATTTCATTCGCACCCTTGGACCCTAGTCTCTGGTTCACATTACACAACAATTTATTAATGAGATCTTTTGCATCGGTGGATAAAGTTGCTTCTTCTGGAAACTTTAAATGAGTCTTCCAATTTACAATCTGCAAACCGTGGGACGAGGAGCTTTTAAATTTTTTGAGTGTCATTTGAAAAATAGGAGGAATTTAGTGAGGGGAGAAAGTAGTCCATCTCCACATAATAAGTAAAAAAGCACGATAAAATGGGTATTTACCTTCCTACATGTGGACATGGGATCATCTGAATAGAAAGGAGGGTAACCCACAAGCATTTCATACATTATTGCACCAAGTGACCACCTGAAGAAAACAGATATCACAGAATTTTAAAAGAGATTAATGTGAAAAAGGAAACAAGAGAAATCTGTTTGCAACTCTGCATAGTTCTAGTGGAAAATAAGAAATTTTCTCTTTGCCATCTTGTTGATTTTATTAAGCATATATGTAGAAAAATGTTATTTGCCTCACATATGCTCAGTATTCTTTCATGCTATTCAGTACCACATGCCTCTTCAAGATCACTAATTTAATCACTTATCTATAACAATATTTGCTTGGGGATCAACAAACGCAATAGGATATAATTTACATCAAGTTAAAAAAAACAGTATGCAGGATACCCATATATTAGATTTACCAGTCACATTCCAGTCCATATCCCTTCTTCAGAAGAACTTCTGGGGCAATGTAATCAGGTGTTCCAACAGTTGAATATGCCTGCACAATTATTATACAAGTAGTGCTTATATTAAACTACAACCGGTAATAGCTTTATCGCATTATTAAGCATGATTAAGTTTTCTTCTTCAAAGATGGGATCATTGCAGTTCTGCTATCCAAATAAGTAAAAATCCTAAAGAGGAGGAGATTTACAAGCATCCTCCGGTTCTGTTGCCAGTGTTGCAATTGCTCTTGTTGAGTACGTTTTGGTTTAGCAGAATCAGAAGTTGGAGAGCTGTAGGGGTTGTTAGCAAAATCATTCTCTTCAAGTACACTGCAATCCAATGGTTTACATAGTCCAAAATCTGATAGCCTCAAGTGACCATATTTATCAAGTAGCAAATTATCTGGCTTGATATCTCTGTAACACGAACAGAATGAAAAAAATAAACAAAAATTCCATTAACATGAACCTATAATGTATAAACCAAATACGGAAAATTAGGTGAAGTACCTATGGACATAGTTATGTTTATGAATAGACTCAATAGCTAAAATTGTTTCTGCAACATAAAATCTTGCTTCATCCTCTGTCAATACATCCTTCCTCATAAGCAAGGTCATCATATCACCACCAGGGAGATATTCCATTATGAGATACAAATACTCATCATCTTGAAAAGAGCAATAAAGCTTCACAATGCAATTGCTGTCAACTTCAGCAAGCAGGTTTCTTTCAGCTTTTACATGCTCCACCTGCATTTTTACAATTTAAATGAGGTAAAGATGTTAAATAGAATGACATGAGGCATCAAATAGTTTTAGAACCATAAATTTTGGTTCAAGATTATGACAACACATTATACAGAACATGATAGAAGTGGGGAATTCATCAGGAAAAAAGAGGAATATATACCTGTCCTCGACGAAGCATCTCTGATTTCTTCAACTTTTTCATAGCATATACATGACTTGATTTCTTCTCCCTACAAACTCTAACCTGGAAAATAACAGTTTTTTTAATCATCTATCCCTCTATGAATATTACTTTTTGGGCTAAAAATTTACGAAACAGGACATATAAATGGCATAGTAAAGGATCAATATAGTAAGTGACATTTTGCACAAAGGAGATAAGCATTTCTTTTTCTAAACATATAGAAACGGACACTTCCCACATTATGTGCTTTTTGAGAAAGCACACAGCTTTATTTTACTTCAAAAACATATGTGATATTACAGAGCAGCGAAAGGCAAGGGGATCCTTGATCCTTTGCTCTCTGGAGTAGGAAACGAAATAAAATAAATTATTGGAAAATGAAAAACCATATACCTCACCAAATGCACCCTTCCCAATCATTGTCAATAATTCAAAGTCTTCAACACCCATTTTATGCCTTTGAAGTCTCATGTATTCAGTTTCTTTCTTCTCCAGAAACTTCAATAGGTTATTTTGATCTTCTTCAGAGACATCAGCATCAGCCAACTTCTTCTCCAACACATTTCGTCTGCTCAACAAGAAGGAATGAATAAAGCAGGCAACAAATAACCCACTCGAAGTTGCACAAACATAAACAACCTAATCTGCCTATGACAGGCATTTCTTCTAACCAAATTTATCCAGCAACAAATAAACATTTCAAATGCCATGTAAAGAAAACATCTAGGGAAAGACTCAAAAAATTTGTTCATATGACCCATCAAAAAATTTGATTTAAAAAAAATGAATACCTTTCTCTTCTCTCCTGCAAATTCTTCATTTGCTCCTTGTAATGGTTCTCAATATACTGCTTTGCAGCATCAACTCTCTGCTTGGTAACATTGGATGGGCCGTCATCGTCAGAAACGGAATCCGATCCACTTCCATAAACGGATGAATCCTTCTTCCTAGCTGCTGAACCCCTCGATTTGTCACGTGGCTGAAGCTTATGCAACCAACTCTTTGCTGAATCCATTATTTTTGATTTTTCCCCACCTCCTTGTTAGAACTCAATGTAGAAAAAAATTGGCTTCCACAAAAATAACGCAGATGCCAACTTTCCCTGATTCACTTGTGATCACATTAATTGTGACCAAACAACTGAATCAATCCTAAGATGCAATGCAGCATCCAAATTTGCGAGATTTCTGTGCCAAAACCACAATAATAGAAGCATTATTAGCTAACAAAATGTAACTTTGCTTCTATAGCCAGATGCGTGCAAAATTCCTAACAATTTCCACATTCAATACAAAAATGAAAAGATACTAATTGCAGCATTGTATCTAACAATTATGATCGAGAAGCATTCGAGCAACAAAATTACCTCAATCTCGCGAGAAAAAAGAAAGCAATGAGCAATGCAAACACTCGACAAGGAGGGGGGAAATTTGAAAATGCAAGGAAAAAAAACGGGAAAAAAAAGTTCAAGGATCGCAAATTTACCAAATAATTAATTAATTGAACACGCATCAGAAACCCTAGAGAAAAATACGGGGGAGGGAATCAATGAAGGCAACTAAAATTGGCAAAATCAAAGACAAAGATAGGAAAATTTTACATTAAGCGAGAGAAGGAATCGGAAGAATCGAATGGAAATGGCTGACGAGTGCTACGAAGGCATGGGTGGCCTAAGCGGTTAGGAGGACATGTAAAATAGTTGTTATCCTTTGATTAGTTTGTTAAGTAAGGAGTTGTTTGGTATAAGTAAGGTATCATTTTGATTAACTTTGTGTGTTTTGAGTGGTTTGGTATTAGGATCAAATTTGGTATTACTTACTAACCTTGAATTTGGACCAAAAAGTAGGTATGAGATTAGGTATAAGTCACACTCGTATTCCGTTATGAGTCATTCATTCCTTGGCTTCATAATTATATCAATCAACAAACTAAACTTTTAACAAACCCTCAACCTTAAAACTTTGTGTCTTCGTATAAGAAAATTTCGTTTTGTCATTAACGAATGTAAATATGTTAGTATAAGAATAATGTTTACTACCTGCAGATAAGAGGATAGGTACTACTACAGTACTACCTGCAGAAAAGAGCCAATAGAAAATCATCCACAAGACAAATTATCTTAATTCTTATGTTTAAAAAAGGTTTTTAGTTTAAAAAAAAATTACATGTAAATGGGTAGAAAATCATAACATAATCTTTTCTTAATTTTGATTATTGGAAGGTTTTGATTTTTAGTTACAAATAAGTTTATGTTGGATGAATGTTAGTTCTTAACACTGGAACAATGATTTCTCCATAGTAATCGAAGTTTTGATAATGAAAAACACTTGTAACAAATTCCCTATACAAGTGAATACAGGAAAGATATATGTTCACAAGAAAAGCAAGAGAAACATTTCCCAGGACCCATCTGAATACGTGACAACTAAATGAAGGACAAAAAGGGCTTTTTACTGTTGTCTTGGGCGGCAAGCAGAGTCTCAAGAAGGAAAGCTTCCAAAAATGGTACGCTGGTCTTTTGAACAGTATCGTGCTCTCCAAGAGAAAAAGGACAAAAGTGTCAAAAAGAAAAAAAGCGACCACTATAAATAGAAAGCGAGGAAGGTAGGTCAAATGAGCTCTTAGAAAGGAAAAAACAGAAACGAATGAAAGAAAGCAAGTAACAAAGAGAGCTCGAGTGACTCGGTGAAGACGAAGAACCAGATCCAGAGAAGGAAGATCCAGATCCAAGCGATGGGAACTGCGTGAAGCTCGCCATCGACTTGGAAGTTGGTTCCGGTGCAAAAGGGACCTGCATCGGGAACGAGTCAGGTTCAAGTATCATATTGATTGTGTCAAGATCTAGATTCATGATGGCTTAGTCGTTAGTATTGTTTGTAAGTGTGTTTAATTACGAACAATGGAGAAGTTCGCCTTTGTATTGTGCATCTTGAGATCTATCAATCTAATATAGTACTTGTTCAAAATCCTTCAAAGGAGGTAGATGTTTACTCTCCAGCTAGTTGGCTGTAGAGGTTCCTCTATAAGGAAACGTGTCCTTCATTTCGCGTTACAGTTTTATATTCTGTATTGTCTTATTCCGCTGCGTAAGGGCAGTGGCTGACCCAGGGGGGCTTGTGGGGGCGGCTGCACCCCCTTACATAATATATTTGTATTAGAATCAATATATTACAATGAATGTAAGCAGTGCACTTGGTGGGAAGCACCCCCCCTATACCCAATCTTCAACCAGTCCCGTGTTCGATTCCTAGGACGCATCTCTCCCACAACTCTATTTTTGTGCGTGGCCCCTATTTTCTAGTTTTGTGACTTAATTATTATTTTGTTTTTAAGTTACTTTGCGTGGCCCTATTTTCTAGTTTTGTTACTTAATTATTGTTTTCTTAGAAATTTTTTCTTTTTTTTTTAATTACTAATAAGAACATATAAAACAATACTCCGTAGTAGATAAATTTATTTCTTGTTTGTATTTTATGATAAATGTAATATGTTTATTTTAAATAATGTTGATTAATTAAAAGGAATAAAACTAAGTAAATAATTAATTAGTTATATTTACTATGTAAAAAATAAAAAAAATAGAAAATATCATACTCCCTCTGTCCCATTAAGTTTGTCCATAAAGTATTTGTGCACTGTTTTTTTATGAGGGTTTAATTCTGTGTCAGGAGTGAGAAAAGGGGACTATTCAAATAGAGTGATCCATGTGGGGATTTATTAACCAATGACAATCAAGCATTCAATTTTTGGGGACCAATAGAAAGTGTGCATTCAATGCACACGGATGGCTCTTTAAAAGCCATTTTTTTGGATCTTCTCTATAAAAGCACACACATCATTTAATTCTCTTACAATTTCAGATTTACAGAACATTTAAAGAGAGAACCTGTCCAAAACACATCTCAGAAAATAAAAAAAAGCTTCAAAATTTGTCTTTTTTTTGGCATCATTGCTTCAACTCGACGGCTTCAGTTTTTGACCTAAATGAGACACCTCTAGAAGTTGTCACCCCACCACAACATAGTCACAGCTTTGAGCTCAATCAGCCACCAGAGGAGATGCAAGAGCAACCGACACAAAGTTCACATCATCAGCCAAGCAAGTCGAAGCTCAGCAGTGAAAAAAGGTTTCATATTCTAATGAAGCTGCATCAAATACCAACAAAAAGAGGACATCTCATGAGGGGGGCAATGCAAGAAGTGGCCACAGAATTCATTGTTTCAACAAGGACAACATCAAGAATATGGAACATGGCCAAACAACAAGCTCAAGCAATGCAAAGGCCTAATGTCAACACAAAGTATCACAATGGAGGCAGAAAGAGGACAGAGGTAGACATTGCAAAAATCACATCACTTAACATGGGGGACAGAACTTGCATAAGGGACTTGGAAACCAAGCTTGAGATGTCAAAGAGCAACACACACAGACTACTCAAAAGAGGAATCATTCGACCACATACAAATGCTCTCAAGCCAGGTCTCAAGGATGCAAACAAGCTTACAAGATTAGAATGGATAATCAGCCTACTAAATGGAGCCACATCAGAAACAAAGACAGATTATTATCCCATGTTTGACTTTGTCCACATAGATGAAAAGTGGTTCAACTTAAGCAAGAAATCTCAACGTGTATATCTAGCACAACATGAGAGAGGTAAATACATATCAGCTAGCTCAAGCAAGTTCATAACTAAGGTAATGTTCACTACTACAGTTGCAAGACCTAGATTTGATTCAGGGGGACAATGCACATTTGATGGGAAAATTGGTATTTTCCCATTCACATATAAAGAGGCAGCAAAAAGAAACTCAAAGAATAGGGTCAAGGGGACAATGGTGACCAAACTGGTTGGATCCATCAACCAAAAGGTCACAAGGGCCATGCTCATAGAGCAAATTGTACCAGCAAACAAGGCCAAGTGGGCCATAAGATGGTGCAAGTGAAAGAGTCATATTCATACAGCAAGACAACGCAAAGGCACACATAAATCAAAAAGATACAGCATGGCAACAGGTTTACAAGCAAGATGGATTCACATTCATCCTAGTTCAACAACCACCAAACAACCCAGATTTAAATATTTTAGACCTTGGTTTTTTTAGGAGCATTCAATCTCTAATGCATAAAAAATGCCCAAGGACATTGATGGAATGCTAGATGTTGTCAATGTGGCTTTCAATGAGCTAGACCCTAAGACTCTAGGCAATTTATGGATATCACTTCAGTATGTAATGAATGAAGTTCTGAAAGTTAAAGGGGGGAATAATTATGAACTTCCACATATGAACAAGAAGAGACTAGAATCTCAGGGAAATCTACCAAGAGAGGTTCAAGCACCAATGTGGGCTGTGCAAGCAGCATGGAATTTCATTCATGCAAACAGAAATGGAATGCAACAACAACAAGGAATGCAAGACAACACTCAAACAAGTGAAGTTCATCATCATGAAAGCAATGAAGAGCTTCAAAGTCAAGAGGATTCATTTGAAGAAAATGACATAATGTAGGGAAAGTATGGGCTTGGTTTTGGTAATTTTTTGTGTAAGTAAATGAACAATGTTTAAGTAGACTCCATGTAAGGAAATGTAACTATTTTGGGACCTTAATGATTAACAAGAATATCAATTTTAAAGCCATCATGATAGATGAAAAGGAAACTCAGTTTTAAAAACACACTATTATCTCAGAAGTCCCCACACATTATTGACACATGTTCACTCACTAAACTCATGACACATAGTGGCATGCCAAAGCCATGACCATGGCTGGCTTCCACAAGAATGTCAATGGTAGTGAGTAGGGGTGGCAAATTCTGATCCGACTCGAAATAACCGACCGAATAACCCGATTCGAGAACCGACTGCTATCCGAAAAAAATTACAAAATGAAATCTGAAACCGACCCGATCTGACCGATTCTAACCCGAACCCGAAAGCAACCTGTTTAAAAAGAAACCCGAAACCGATTATATCCGAAAAGACCAACCCGATACATACCCGAATCCGAGCAACCTGAACCCGAATGTACCCGAACCGGTTGTACTCGAAAACCGAAACAATCCGAACCTAGTTACACCCGAAACAACCCGAACCGTATTTTACCCGAGACTTGGAATAAGATCTTATTTATGATTAATGTATAAGATCATGTAAATATAAGAGATCAGATAATTATTTGGATATTAGATTAAAATTACTTTAATATCTTATTTGTTATTAATATATAAGATCATATGAATATAAGAGATCGTATAATCATTTAGTTATGAAATAGTCTCAGTTCTCGCACCTTGTACGAAATTTTATAAAATTATTGTATTATGTATTTGTACTTGTTAAATTTTGATCAAACCAATGATATAAGCAAGAATATTTTAGAAAAACTATACATATCTTATCTAAAATTAAAAACTATCATTTCTAAAAATAATCATTAAAAATTGATATAGGAAAGGATATTTTAAGAATTATATATATCTTATCTAAAAAATATCCTATCCAAAAATAAAACTAATATATTATTTTTTTATATATATATAAATATAAATATTTAAAAATATTTGATTAAATTTCAACTAATCGGATTGATTTAAAAAAGATGAATGATATAGTTTAATATGGAAGCGTTTTATATATTATTTTAACCTCCACTTTAATATATAGTAATGATTGAAGTCATTTTAACGACTTTAGAACTACTTACCATAGTCTCATATAGTCATAGATTCCAATATTATTATTCATCACAAAAGATATATTTCTTCAATAAAATGTAAAGATTTTATTTATTTATGTATATGATCTTGAAAATGTACGTGGCTATAAAATTATTATTTATGAACTGAGATCATTTTAAATTTTTGGAGTATAACATCATATAATCATTAGTTGTAACATGTAATTAGTTGATTGCAATATCATAAGAATTTTTTATGAATATAAAATCTTACATATGTTTAATATCATATAATCTTTACTTGTGATTTGTGAATATTCTATCTTATGAATTTGTAAATTGTGATCATCTATTCATTTGATTGACTTTTCATCGGTCAAATATTAATTGATTTATTCTACAAATGGTACTAAATGCCTATTTCATCTTCAAAAACTCAATATCAAATTCAAATTCAAGTAGTATATTATAAATACATCAATTCTTGATATTATCATGAGCCATTTATTAAATTCATATAACTTTTATCACTTAAATAAAGCTATTTTGAACTCTTAATATCGATTTCCACCGAAATTCAGTCAGGACCTAATTCAACCAAAATTTGATTTAACCGAACACCGATTTAACCGAATTGATTCAACTGAAATCCGATTTAACTGAAATCCGATTCAATTGAAAATTGCAAAAACTGACTCAACCCGGATTTGCTTGACCGATTTTGACCCGATAACCCCGATGTAACCGACAATTTACACATCCGACCCGATCCGACCCGACCCGAAGTACTCGATTACCGATCATACCCATTACTGATCGAAACCTGAATGATCCGAAATCCGAATAACCGAACCGAAATCCAATCGATTTACCGAATTGCCACCCCTAGTAGTGAGCCATCAATGAACAAGCATCTCAGTTTTATAAGGCATCATCATTGATTAAAAGAAAAAAAATGACAAAACAACCTCAGAAGTCCCCAAACATCATTGACACAAGTTCAAGCACAAAACCTATGACACCTTGTGGCATGCCAAAGCCATGATCATGGCTGGCTTCCACTAGTGTCAATGGTAGTGAGCCATCAAAGAACAAGCATCTCATTATTTAAAGGCATCATCATTGATTAAAAGAAAAAGTTGGGAACAAACAAACACAAACAAGGAATGCTTACATACACACCATCTCAGTTTTTGGAACAAAAAGAAACACAAACACACCATATGCTTACACACAAACCATCTTAGTTTTAGGAACAACAAACATACAAACATTTTCACACAAACATGAAAGCACACAAAGCAGGGGATAAATCACACAACAAGCAAGGAAACTGCAACAACAACAACATTCAAATGAAGCTAGAGATCAGGGGACTTAGCTAAGTATCCTCCTCGGAATCAGGGGCAACTTCACAATCAAGATCAGAGAACAAACCATAGCTCTCTTCATTATCAGGGGCCGCATCAGAATCAGGGGACTTGTATGGGCCGTCGACCTCATCATCCTCCACCTCAACTTTTTTGGGACTATATGAGTGGACTCCTTTGCAATCAGGTCCCCACTCACAGTTAGGTTCATCAGAGCATGCAGGAGCCAATGAATCAGATGATCGGGGACTGTCATCCCCACCAAAGAATGTATCAAGACTCATCACAACTTAGGGGACTAGCAATCTGCAAGACACCATAAATAAAAAAGGAGAAAGAGTGAGGACAACATGTGCAGAAGACATGTCAAAACTGATATTCATCATGGATCAATACGCACCAAGAAAAAACTCACCAGAGGGGGTAGAAGTTGGATCGATCCAAGCAGCCAACAAGCATGCACAAAACAGAGGGTATAGAAAACATGCAACAGTGAGATCTCGATCCAATCAATCGATCAAATAACAAATGAATTGCAAATGTGAGAAATTGATCAAAGCAACAAGCACATAAACCAACCTGACTAACTAGAGGAAGTTGATGAAGGCTCGATCCAAGCAATCACCAAGCATGCACCAACCAGAGAAGATAGAAGATGGATCGATCAAGTAAGAAAAATTGCACAAGTGAGATGAAGAGGTATAGAAGACGAATCAATATAAGCAACAACAACAATAGAACTCACCAGAGGAGGTTGAAGATGGATCGATCGAACCAAAAAGTCAACATGCACCAACCAGAGGAGACAAACACAAAAGACCAAATGGTGAGAAAGTGTTCGAAACAAGATCAATGGATCGAAGAACCAAGCAAGTACGCACTCACCAGAGGAGATCGATCCAACAACAACCAACCAACAAACAGGGGAGGGCGAACCAAATCAAGAGATCGAGAGAGCTGCGCGTGAGATCGAGAGAGGAGAGGATGAGATCCAGAAAGAGAGAGTAATGAAGAGGAGAGGATGAGATCCAGAGAGAGAGGATTGAAGAGATGCTAAGTGGCGCACCAAATGAAGAGAGTTAGGGTTTGTGAAACAGAGAGAGCAACGAAGATGAAGCGGCACAACAAGTGAAGAGAGCTAGGGTTTGTGATCTCTCGATCTCTTGATATATATGGGAGGGAATGGATCAGGACCAAAACCAGTCCAAAACCAGAGGAGGTCCAACAATGAAGAGAGCTAGGGTTTGTGCGTGTGTGTGTGTGTGTGTGTGTGTGTGTGTGTGAGAGAGAGAGAGAGAGAGAGAGAGAGGACGAAGAAGTGGCGCAAGTGAAGAGAGCTAGGGTTTGAGAGGCTCTCGAATGGGGTTTATATGGTAGGGGTAGTGGATCAGGCCCAAAATCAGTCCAACCAGAGGAGGTCCAACAATGGAGCTCTCATGTGATTCAACAATGGAGATGAGCCCGAAATATTTGACCCAAAACCCCATCAAAATGGATCTCATTTTGTGCAAAAAATAAAAATAAAAAATTTGATAATGAAATTAATTTGTAAATTTGTGTTTTTTTTAGTATGAATTGTTTAAGTGTAGTTAGTTTATTGAGTTAAAGAGATGGAGAGAGATTATTGGGGAAGAAAGAGTTGGTAATTATAGGTAAAATAGGTGATTGAGTGGGGATAAGAGTGTAAAAATGTATAGATAAAAATGGAAAGGTTTGAAAAGTGGACAAACTTTTTGGGACGCTCAAAATGGAAAGGCGGACAAACTTAATGGGACGGAGGGAGTACCATATTTACCTTGATTAATTATATACATGTAAATGACTTATCAATTTGTAATTTATATTTTTATAGTAGAAAAATCATCAATAGTTAATTTTCTTTTTGTTAATTATTGTATAGGATACAACAATTAATTATAGAATGATATAAAACAATATTTGATAAATATTAGTAAGGGATATTTGTCATTTAAAAATTAATATTACATTAAGTTCTTTCTCAAAAAATGTTTTTATATATCAAAATATAACTCTTGGCATTATTGAAACGCTACAAATAAATATATCTTGATAATTAATGTTAAAATTATTTTATTTTAAATATAATTTTATAAATTTATAGAATATACCTTAATTGATTATGGATGACATTGACCAGTTTTGTATGGTAAAAATTTTAAATCAATTTCCTCTCGACATATCCGTAAACAAGTCTTACTTCTCGTCGCCCCCCCCCCCCCTATGAAATCTTGGGTCCACCACTGCGTAAGGGAACTGTCACTGGAACAGTTTCCAATTTATCTTACTAACACAGATCGTCGATCCTACAGTTTATATATATGTAAATTGGTTGAAAATCCTATCAAAGATTCTATTATATTACTTCCTTATTTTTTTTAAATTTAACTTGAAAAAAGGATACTCCGTATTAATATAATTTCATAGTGTTTGATCTGTGTACATGGTAGTACTGATTGTATTGCAAATCGTTGGAGTTTATATATACCACCATGGTACTGTATTTATGATTAATTCGATCCTTGAACTTGTTGTGGTTCGTTGTTCTTTTCGAAATGCAATTATTTGAATTCGTTATAGCTTTCCAAAACAACCAATTTGAGCTCATTTGTATGGTCAAGTCTTTGTTTCCATCTTTTGTAGATCTTATGTATGCAATATGAGCAACTGTTGCTGTCAAATTGCAATGCTTTTCCTCCCAAATCTTTCTCCCAGTTCTAACAATTGATCATGCAAATCAAGTATACCACTCTCAAAATTTTGACAGTCACAATTTACCCTCATAAGTAAATTAACCAATCATGGTTAAAAAAATCTTCTAATCTAACTCCCGTATACTATCACTTGTGAACCAGATTTTCTTCTGGATAACAATGGCAGCAATATCACGCTCTTCATCCATATCAGGAACAGATTTAACTGTTCCCACTACTTCCCAGTGCAATCCTGACAAGGCTCTCTTCACTTCCTCCACCATTGATCTCTTATCTCGGATTATCACGAAGCCTTGTTGCCTGAGGATCCGGTCCATCTCAATCAGAAGATCCTCTACACTACACCCTTTGCTTTCAATCTCGGATAGTAACATCCATGCATGAAGTAGATCATATGTTCTTGGATACGTTGAAAAAGATTCACACCTACAAATATCATCATAGATCCAGTGAGGC
This sequence comes from Fallopia convolvulus, assembly GCA_964016875.1. Lineage (NCBI taxonomy): Eukaryota > Viridiplantae > Streptophyta > Magnoliopsida > Caryophyllales > Polygonaceae > Fallopia > Fallopia convolvulus. The sequence continues at coordinate 5,128,293 of OZ024723.1, forward strand.
TCCGCTACAGCGGAATTTGGGGGTCAAGATGGGGGTACCCTTGCCCCAAGGAAAAGGAGGTACGCCCGATAGACCCAAGAAAAGCTGAAATCCAGCTATGTGACAATAATAACTGAATTTAGTTAGAATGCAACAAAATTGATATAGGGACTAAATCCATCTCAAAGGCAGTGTATAAAAGCCAATGAGCATGAGGATGCGCATCATAAATATATGGAACAAGTTTTGAATATGAATTTAGCTTACCAATTGTGATTGGTGCCAATGAGGCCTCTGTCATAAATCAGCTTGAGTGTGTTGGGCCCTTCATCAGACACTATGTTCATCACCCATACAGGTTTATCCTTTAGAGCAGCTGCAAAAGATCCCATGTTTGCTTTCATATCCATCACGTTTCTGAGGGTATCCCGATTGATCTTTGGACCCAAAATCCTCCAGTATCTATCCACTCTTCGACGCCATACTTCCTACGAGTGTTTATTCATCAATCTGCTCACATTACTTCCATTCAAATCAAGAATACAATAGGGATGAATTGATCTTGTATGCATTTACCAAATCCTTGTTGAACATTTCCGGAGTGAAGCCAAAATCAGCCACTCGTGGCGATGCAGTGGTCAGCCGATTGGGCCAAGCAGCTAGTCCGCTTCCTCCGGCTCTATGATCATCTGCTTAAGCTAAGTCAAAACTGATAGAATATGTGCACAATAACTGTGAAATTCAGTGGGCTACCATGTGAAACTTCATTGGCCACGTGCATACGTAAGCCCACTACACACGCCCAGTGAGTTCCATCCTAAAACCAATTGGCAATAGGAGGAGTAACAAAAGCTATTTATACTGGCTTATTTCTCTTTTCCGATATGGGAGTATTCTAATAATAACCATAGTAATATAAGAACTACTTACGGTCAGAATAAGGAGTAATGCAGGCTTCCATATTAACGCCTGAGACGGTATCCGGGTCGTCTTCCGGCCTGCAAAGATACGGTTGAGTACCGATCGCCCTCTCCATATAACAATCGTTTGTTAACGGTTTAACCCATATAACGGTTTGGTTCCTCTTGGCAGCTATCCTCCAACACATTCTCTTAGCAAGCCCGCTCATTTCCCGCCAAATCCTAAGATCCTCGTCGTCTTGAGCGTACGCCTCAAGGGACGAGTATGCAAAGTAGCCTCCGGGTCTAAGGACCCGATCGAGCTCAAGGAGGAGGATCCCGCCCCTCTGAAGCCAATCGATCCTACAACGAGAGCAATGCGCAAGATCAAAGGACCGGCTTGGGTAAGGAAGGCGTTTCGTGGCTAGAACACCGAGGTAAGATGGGACTCCTCGCTCTAAGGCGAATTGGATTTGGTTTTGATGGACGTCGTTTGGGGATAGCGACATTGTGAGGACGTCGAATTTGAGAAGGTACGCTCCGAAGCTTGCAACCCCACAGCCGACGTCTAGTGCTGTTCGGATGCTTCCTCTGTTGTTTATCTTGTCATCTGGAAAGCCGAGCATCTGCCAATTGTTTATAAGGAGATTACGAAGAAGAAAGGATGGACAATGGGGAAATCACGAAGAGGTCATTAGTACGTACATTCGCCATTGCTTTGATGTATTTTGTGGCTCCGTAAGGGAAATGAGTTCCTCCTCCTGGGAAATGGATCTTGTCGCCTCGGACCGTCATCCAATTCTGATCGGATTTCTCTGTGGCGAGATGGGTGTGAGGTATGTTCACTTTCCATACTTCATCTCTGCTTTTGGGCCACTTGATTGGAATCTGCTCAATAAAAGACACAAAACAGGGTTCTTTGTTATCAAGATTCATTACCTTTATAAAGCAATCATAAACAAGAACAAAGAAAAGGAATTTATGTATTTGAGCCTTTTTTCCCTAACTATTAGGTAAAAATTAGGTGGGAGTAGGCTGAGCATGAACTCCAACTTATATTATCTTTATAGATGAGAACACAAAGTTTTGGATGTGCAAAAATCTAATTGGATTGGCTAAGGGTGCGATTTTATCACGAACTCCCTTAACCTTCCTAAACACACGGTAGAAGCATTTGTAATCATAATTTCAATTTCCTATGGACACAAATACTTTGGACGACATTAAAGTGTTGTAGCCTTTAATCTTATAATGTTCTAAAAAATGCTAAGGGCCGTTAGGCGGTGAGGGACCGCCTAGTGCCTACACGAACTGAACGGTGGCCTAGGCAGTCTGAACAGTTAGCAGAATAGGACCTTCTAGCGCCTTGGCAGGGCCTAGATGAGACCTGGAAGGGATTCTTAGAACAATGCTGGTACATTGAATCATTTTCCTTTTCAAAGATTAAAAAGATGGAAGAAGTTGTCGTCTTACCCACCTTATAACCCAGTGGAGGAGGAATTAGGCAATTGAACCGCCTCTCAGGAGGCGGGCAATGCCTCTCGTAATGCTCCATAAGTACCAAGTCCAACTTCAACCTCGTTTGGTAGATGAGGTTCCTATCTAGGCAAGGGATGAGCTCCGAGTATCGATCATCACACACCTTTGACCCACACAACAATGTATTATTATTATACATCCTTTAACCATTAACATAACTAACAAGTCATGTCTCGAAAATGACAAACGTAAACTCACTGGAATCGACTTCGATACAAGGGCATTGTCGTCTTTGTCATCTACAGACGCGGTTGTGGAAGAAGAGGATGAATCGTCGTTGGCATCCAGTGAGACTAAGTTCTTCCGGGATTGACTAACATTGTCATAAATGGAGGAGTGGTTTGGAGAGAAGACGATCAATATCAATCCGATGCTGACTATGATTAGAACGATGAAGATCATCACTTTTACCTTGTGATCTCCAACTGTTCTAGCCCTTGTCATCTCTTTATGACTGCCAAAACAAACCTATTTCTTGTATTTTCTTTAGAACTGTGCTGTAGAACAGGGGGAAGCTGAACAAATTGCTTCCCTCCAAAGCCTATATATAATTGCAAAAAAAAAAAAAAAAAACTCTATGGGATTCTTAATCTAATTGTCCTAGTTGTTGAAAACCCAGATCCAAATGAAATTGGGATGATATAAAGATGGATTTGTTTTTGATCTGGTTACTATCAAAGTATGATTCCCAAGATGAAGGAAAAGTTGGGAGAAAGAAAACCAAAAAAATTAAAATTGTTTCTTAGAAGCAAAAATAAACTCAAATAGTCTTATTTGTGTTGTAATATGTGAAGCTTCGAGTGATATTCGCCCGAATCTCCTCCTAATACTCTGACCACATTTCACTACTTGTACTCTTGCAGTGTATTTTTTTTAATAAGGTGTCACATCCGGCCCATCATACTTGGGCTGGCAAAAAAAAACCCATTTGTGATACATTATTTTCTAGTACTCCCTCCGTTAAGATAAACTTGTCGTTTTAGAATTTGTATTAAAAATTAAGAAAATTGTTTGATTTTACTTAAATATCCTCAATTCTGTTAAGATCTTTTACCATATTTTGTATATTTATGTAAATATTTTTAATTAATAAGGATATTATTGGAAAAAATAGATTAAAGTAAGACAAATAACAATTTTTAGAATAACAAGTTTACTTTACGGAGGGAGTATGAAAATTTCCACCGAATTTACTATAAACCTCGTTGTTGTTATTATTTTAGGGTCAAAATAAAGGGAAATAATCTCATGAGAATGACCACGTATATGAGAAATGAACATGAATCTCAACCATAAAAACAAAAAAAACAAACTCTAGATTAGACATTCATTAAAAGGGAAATAAACGACATGGACGAATTTTCAAGTTCCAAGTTTTACATGAAAAATATGAGAGAGGCCGATGTGATCCTAAGGAACAAGCGTTTAGAAAAAGGAATAGCTGTTCAATTTACAATCTTATTATATTGAGAAAGTGTTACGGATGTTTGATTGTGAGGACTATACTCCTCTAAGTACCCCCTGCTTACAAAGTGAGAAGTTGATTCTGAACAAGGATTCAACAGTGCTTCAACTTGTCGAGTACTCACATATCATTGATTGTCTTATGTACGCCATGACGAGCACTAGGCTTGATATTAGCTTTGTTTTGTTTTTATTTTTAAAATATGTATGTACTCCTACCCAAATGTGCATGAAAAAATCGATGCGCTGAAACTTTATCTAGAGCAATCGCCAATCGGATGCAATTTTTATTTTTCTACAGTGGGTAAGAATGTTTCCCTCATGTCTTGAATTTCAAGATTCTGCAGTGTCATGAATTTCTGGGTGTTTTCCTGCCCCTTTCCCTCTGATAATGGAGGCCTTGAAGTGCCTTCAGTTTCAAGATTCTGCTGTGTCATGCACAGCAAAAAGCCATAGTAGGGATCTGTTATTGTTGTTGGAGTGTCCATAATATGTGGCTTTTCAAAGATTTAAAGGCTTCTGTTTTGGCAACAAACATTATCAAATATCCTAGATGGATATAAAGTTTGTTAGACTTTTGTGCATTAAAGATTCCTTCCAAGACTTGAGAGGCCCAAACTCTGGATGTGATCCACACTTTTTTAACACAAATGCAATTGATTGTAGAGACATTTGTGAGTCATTAGGAATCCAATATTAGTTTGATCCGATTGGTCCAAGTTAGTAAGAAAATTTTAAACCAAAAATAACATGCACTGAAATTATTGAAGCCTATATTCGACCACATTATATCTTGAAATGATGTTAGGTTTGAACATATTATAATTCGTTTTATTAAATTATGTCCTAAAAAGTAAACACATATCTATATGCATACTTTTACTCTTTTAGTTATATTGAATATTATAAATTTTGGGCCCTAAAAATCATGTGTCCTGGACCTGTGTCCACCCTGCCCTTGCCTCAGGGCCAACCCTGCTAAAAACATACGTTAAGAATATTAATATAAAAAATTAATAACCCTAAATAATACACCATCCGTTCTTGACCAAAAAAATACATCACCCGTTTGTCATTTTATGAATTGATACAAAAATTAAAAACCACTTACCAACGATGCATTGGCGTAGTGGCGTTGGGGCTACACTTGGTAGGACGAACCGTGTGTTCGATTTCCCGCAATGTCGTTGGGAGGGGTCTGCCGTAATCCCATTCAGTGCCCCGGTCTGGACGTAGCCCGTACGGGTGAACCAGGCGCGAGAGCAAAAATAAATAAATTAAAAACCACTTAATTTTACCTAAATAACTTTCTATGCTTAATTTTTTTAATTAGTTCTGTTCTTGGAGAAAGAGAAATATTTTTATATTTTTGGATATTTTTAAGAACAAAATTGGAAAAAATTTGGTAAAATATCTGCTAGAAAACGGCACCATAGCCACGAACGTATAGTGTCGAAAATATTTGAAGGCATATTTGAGGTTACTGCCACCGAATTTAGCATCGAAAGTATAATTCGAGGTTAAATGACCTCAAATATATTTCGAGGTTATTTTTCGGGGCAAAATAACCTCTAAAAGCAAATTCATAGCCACATTCGAAACTAAACAGATGCGAACTATAATCATGGTCAATTTCGAGGCTAACATTCTAGCCTGTTCCCCCTTAAAATGCATTCAAGGCTAGAGACGAAGCTATATTCGTGTGCACTTAGCCTCAAAACAAGGCGTTGAGGCTATAACTAAGGCTAAATAGCAACGCTATAACTAAGGCTAAATAGAAAATCAAAGTTTTGATGCCATATTCGAGGCTCACTTCGAGGCTAAATTGCACCAACCTTATTTAATGCATGGATACTTTTTACCAACCTTATTTATTACGGTTTAGAATTTTCGTTTTACTAGAACATTTTCAATATCATTTTCATGTCCCTTCTACCATTTTGTTTTCTTTGCTATTTTCAAGTTCCTTGCAATTCCACACACTCCATCTAATTTTTGGGAAGATCTACTTAGAAGTCAATTGGGAATCATTCTCTTTTTAATAATTTTGTGGTTAGGATTTATATAACCCTAGTAATATTATGTAATTACTTTTGTGGTTCAATACTTTGTGTTAAACTTCGTATATATATGATCGAAGTGTTAAGCATATATTTCATGTGCAGTTAAACAAAAAGATATTTATGATGTATGAGTATGTTATTTTTTTATATTAATTTTCTATAAATAAGTATAACAACTTTTTAACTAATATGCTTATAGCTAGATACGTTGTGTCTTGTAATATATTCATTTTATAGAGGTTGATTCACATGTAAATGATTCTTATCATGAAAAATATAAACAAATGAGGACCCTTAGATTTGAGAAATGGATGACTAAGTTAAAAAAGATAGGGGCAAAATGGTAATTTTGACAAAAAAAATTTAAAAATAAAAAAAATTAAATTTTTTTTCTTAGTTTCGCTTATTTTTGCCAAAAACACGAAATTTAATTTTTTACCTTACGTTCACATATTTTATGCATATGTTCACACTATTATAAGACATGTTCACATATTATCACATTTTTCAGTTAAGAGACTTTACAATATGTTCACATATATTACAAGTGTGTTCACATATTAGTATTGTTTGTTCATGTTTTATGGTCATATGTTCATGTTCGATTAAATCATAATATAGACGTTAAACGGCTTAAAAAAGTTGACAAAAAATAAAATAAAATAATTTTTTTTTATTATTTTTTCGCTTATTTTTGCCAAAAACACGACGCTTGACATTTTACATTCTGTTCACATATTTTATACACATGTTCACATTATTACAAGGGCTGTTCACATATAACCACATTTGAACTTCGGAAAATTTAGTATACGTTCACATATAATATATGTACGCTCACATATTAGTATTACATATTCACGTTTTATGGCCTTATGTTCATACTCGATTTATATCATTCTACATACGTAAAAAGAATTACAAAATAAAGTAAGAAAAAAAAATAATTTTTTATTTATTGTATTTATATTTTTTTAATCAGATGGCCTAGATTCATTTCTAGTGTTTCAATCGGATAGTCCAGATTCGTTCTTAGTTTTCATGATAATCTCCATTTTTATTTGATTCAATCTCTCATTTTATATCTATAAGTATGTTGATTTTTTTATTATGAATTTCTTATTAAATAAATAAATATTATTGACCCTTTAATGTTAAATCGGTTAATTGGTTCGGTTCGCTCGGGTTTGGGTTTAGATTAACTATGGGTTCATGTCGTCAAAATTTACAAGTTTATCGAGCCACATATTGCCCTTTTTATGCGGGTTTCGGTCGACCCAATGGATTAAGCGTGTCGATTTTTCATAATTAAAAAATAATATTATAACTGAATAATATTTTTAATAATAAATACTCCCTCCGTCCCATAATGTTCGTCCTAAAGGACGGTTTTCACACAAATTAAGAAAATAAAGTGAAGAAAAAGTAGTCAAAGGGAATGGGAGAGAGGGTGTGATGTTGATGGATAAAGATGGGAAGAAAGAGAAGGAAATAAGGAAATGACTAAAAGGGGTATTGGGGTAGATTTTTTATTGGAAAATATGGATAAAGGTGATATTGAGTGAGGGTAATATTTCAAGAAATATATAGATATAAAAGGAAAATGGACAAATATTTTGGGACGACGAAAAAGGAAACAAGACAAACATTATGGAACAGAGGGAGTAATATATTAAGACATTTTAATAATAAAATATATTATAATGATTAAAATAAAATTTATAGATTCAATTGTTGATTTAATTATTAGTAATATTATTTTTACTATTTAAATTATAATATCTATATCATATTTAATTAACATATTATAATTTTTATTTGAAAAAGTGTTCAAGCAAGGCCTAGGTTATCAATTAGTACAATACTAAAGGAAAAATCAATTCTTTGTAAACATATGAGCTAGTGGAAAATCTGAAATAAAAATCTTTGTTAATGTTTTGTTTTTTATTTTTCTTCTAATACACTTTTACTTTACACACTTTTCCTACCATTACAAAAACCAACTCCTACACAAATCAACACTTTATAATTTTTATTACCGAAAGAAATATGATTTAGTCATGAAAATTTATCCATAAAAATAAATTAAAAATAATTATTTTAAATTAAACTCGAACAAAATACGAAAATTACACTAATTCTAATTTTATTTTTAACTTGAACATCCGTATCCATATATGTTACCGTCTTCTATGATGATTTTTGTGAACTTTTAAAGTTGAACATTTTAAAATTTTGAATAGCTTCAATTATGATGGTATTATTTAACAAATATTTTTTTTCACGTGTGCGTAGTATGTGCAGATACTAAAAATTTAAAATTAAAAATTGTTTCTAATTAAATCAAGTAGACCTATCAATCGAGTCGGGTTTGGGTTGGGTCATTTAGGATTCGAGTTGAGCCGGGTTCGGGTCGTGACGGTTCACATGTCAAATTGGGTCAGGTCGGGTCGTTGTGGGTTTTCGGATCGGTCGGGTCGACACGACAAGTCAAGAAAATCAAATTTTCACAATTAATTAAATATTATTTTATTTAAATAATAAGGGTCTGGTTCAGGTGCGAATGGGCACCTAGGTGTGAAATAAGAAAGAACAAGAGCCGTTGGATGAAGAAACATCAAAGACGATGATCATTTCACTTAAAAAAGGTGAAAAAACGGCACATGTGAATTATTGGCTAATTATTCGCGTATTTTTGAAAAAAACGGAAATAGGACGCGCGCCTAGAGTTTTCATCAATATTGTGGATTTGTTCATCAATAATTTGGATTTGTTCATCAACACTATGATTTTGTTCATCAAAACTGTGACTTTGTGCATAAATAAATTATTGCTAATTGTACATAAAAAATCCATTGTTTGTACATAAAAAATGAACAAATGTGTATCAAAATTGCATGCAATATACTCATCAACATTGTGATTTTGTTAATAAAACACAAAAATAGGACACTTTGATTTTGTTCATCAACATTGTGATTTTGTTCATCAACAATGTGATTTTGTTCATCAACACTGTGATTTTGTTCACCAAAATTGTGATTTTGTGAATAAATGAACTATTATTTGTGCATCAAATATCTATTGTTTGTATATAAAAAATGGATGAATTTGTATCGAAATTGTATGCATTAGTATATGTGTGTTCATCATAATTAACCGTACGTGAAACAAAACTAACTGTTTTGATGTCGGTCTTGGTTTTTTCTTGTTTGACTCCTTTGGATTTGTAATTGTCACTACTGTGAAACATGTGGCTACTTCTTGGGCTCCAAATATAGCTAAATAAGGCACAAGCAGTCCTAATCGGTTTGCAGCTGGCTTGTTCTCTTATCATACATCATATTATTGCAAAGTCGGATAATTTATCTATTATCCTTTGCATTCAAGCTTCTATATCAACCTTAACTTATTTATGTACTATATTGAACACTTTATTTGTTTCTTTTGTTGTGCTCGTATAGGTAGACATGAAAATTGTGTAGATAGTCCTAAATGTACAAATTGATGGTGTTGACACATAAACATAAGTTTATTTCAATTCACAAATAAGTGTATAATAATAAACAAACAAGGTTATATCAATGAACAAATAACAGTATATTCATGAACAAATAGGGTATATCAATGAACAAACAATGTACAAACAAGGTTATATCAATGAACAAATAAGGGTATATCCATTAACAAATAGGGTATATCAATGAACAAATAATGGACAAACAAAAGTTATATCAATGAACAAAAAAAGGTTATATCAATGAACAAATAGGGGTATATCCATGAACAAATAGAGTATATCAATGAACAAACATGGTTATATCAATGAATAAATATGAGTATATCAATGAACAAATATGGATATATATATATATATATAGATATAGATATATGAACAAACAAGTTATATCAATGAACAAATAGAAGTATATCGATGAACAAATATGGGCATTGAGACCTCTTGATCCAGGCTCGAGTTTGTCTAAACTTGATGTCTAAGCATGGTAAACCATGGATGTTGCGAAGCTTGATCCGGCATGACTCCTAAATGATCTAAAAGAGAATAAGTTGCATCTTGTATCTTCTTGTTTCGAGTTCTTGTGATTGGTCCGTCAAATGACACCTTTAGATTTTCCTCGACGTCGTTAGGAGTCATAGACGGATGTTTGACATCAATTATTGAACTTGAAAAAAGAAGACCTTTGGGGTTTAACTTTTGCTTATATGTTGTAGACAACTTGGAAGTATCATAATGACCTTATCTTTAACAATTAGAACACCATTTCTGGTTTGAAAATAATTATATGTACATCAAAAACTAGATAATATTGTACTCATACACATAGATAAGGTTAAAAAATAAAATTAAAAATTAAAAAATTCAAAATCGATGAACATTGTTATCAAAAACTCGATACACAATTAGTTAGTTTTGATAACAATATGGATGAACAAATCGCTAGTTTTGATGAACAAACTGGGCGCGTCTCATAAAAACGTATTTTTTGAAAAATACGTGAATAATACGGGTAAAATTCGTCCGTGCCGTATTTTATTGAAAAATACGCGAATAATACGGGAAAAATTCGCTCGTGCCGTATTTTATCTTTTTTAATGAATGTTTAATCAAGGGCGTTGATTTTTTTGGAATGGACGAGCGAGATTTATTCTTAATTCTCACCTGGGCGGCCATTCTCACACGACTTTTTCTCAAATAATAATAATTAATAATAATCTATCATTTTTATATATTTTAATGAAAAATATCTTAAAATTTTCAAAATAAATTATATATATATTCTGAAAATATAAGAAATCGGGTCAACCCAATGGGTTTTCGGGTTTCAACCCAATGGGTTTCGAGTCTATCGGGTTCGATTTATTTTGGGTTTTGGGTTTAAATTATCGGGTCTTGACCCTAAAATAATCGGGTCAACCCAATATTTCTTTATAATAAATAGACAATTAAGATTTATTAAACTCATTTATGCTAAACCTAAGAAAATTTAAATTTCACAAAGATTTTAATAAAATTATTAACTTAGGCTAAGTTGGATGTGTTGATGCACTTTTTTATGGTATTATCATTCTTGCAAACAATGCAAAATAAAAATTCAACCTCTTGAGGTTGAATTTTATTGCACTAATTGTGCCACTATTGTCAAATACGTCATTCATAGGTATATATTTACAATTAAAATTTACTTTTTTAAATAATTAAATTAATCTTCATAATATAAATTACAATTTGTTATATCCACAATGAATCTAGCTCAGCGGATTTTGTTATCTTTGATCATGATGTTAAAAATGGGTTAATCAATCGGTAACCACAGTATTAGAAGCAAATATTAAGGTATTCTATAAATGATATTGTATGATTCCATTACAATTATTGCACATACGTTAATTAATGATTTTGCGGCTACTTACATCATTTAGTTGATAACTACATTTCAGAAGGACAAAAAGTTTTAATTGGAAAGAGATGTTTGTTTAGAACTGATGTTGATTCCTCTAAACTCGAAGAGTCGTGCATCCACTGTTACTAATATGACAAACAATGCAAAAGTTCTTTCTAAAGTAAAAAAATCTAAACATGAGGTATTTACTATTCTTTTATAGCACCATATTTTTCCTTATTAAATATTTTTTATACTTTAATCGTTAGATGTTAATACATCCTAATTCATAAGTAATTATATTTTATTTTTGCATAATAATGTTGAGCCATCTCCATCTGGGCTTGAAATACACTCCAATTTATCCTCAAATACGTCATTAACTCCTTTAAAGCTTTTCAAATAAAAGTTCATCTCTAGATGATGATAATGGAGAAAAACTTAGGGAAGATCTAATTTCCACTTCCTATTCCAAAAAATATACAAAGCACGAAAGGAAAGACTAGGTCTCTTACATACCACATGCAAATTTTTACAATCTTAGAATATGAACTCTGTTTCTCGATCATTATTTTAAATACATTTTCTAATTTGATTTAGATTTATTTCAAACATATTTTCTTATTGTTATTTCTATTTAGTATTTGAAGGTTAAATGATATGAAAGTATATTGACATTAAGTTATATTTGATTTGTTTCAAAATAAATATTAAATGTTTACTTCAATAATATTATAATATATATAAATTAATATATGCATATAATAAATTTTACTATTAAAGACCCGTGCAAGGGCACATGAACATCAACAAATATCTAAAATAAAGTAGATAAACTATAGGAAAAAAATTAATAATAAACAATAAAAATTTACTAAATATGAAATTGCTAATGAAAAAAAAGTAAAGCCTTTAAAAAGACTTATCATAAACCCATCCTAGAATATCTTTTTGGATGAGGACTTTAAATTCTTCGTATTTCATGTCTATTCTAAATACAACGTGTCGCTTAAGCGCACAATTTTATCATCCACTCCATTTGCTTCTCTGGAATTAAGATCAATCTAAAGTGTCAAAAATCAATTATATTATATCATCATAACTATATACTAAAGCGGATGTTACAAAATTATTAAACGACATATGTCTCTTTTAGATTGGACCACACCGCCCCTTTTATTAAAACCAATCTTTGACAAAATAATTAATTTTAATATAAAAATAGTGTAATGTACGCACAATCTTATATCACTATAATAGATGAATAGAAAATCACATTCCTAATTTTAAAAAAATAATATTTTATTTTTGGATATGATAAATTGGAAGATTATTAAGATATTTTTTATGCTATATATTATACAAATATTAGGATATTTATTTTATTTTTGGATGCATATCCTAGATTTAGATAGTTAAGTTTAACTAGTTGAATTTCCGTGATACTCGCGGAGTGATTTTACTAAAGATTATACAATAATCTGATATTAATATAAAATTTAAAATACTTATATATAATATTGCAATAAAATTATGTAATTTATAAAAAAAACTTTAAGATCGTGCCACATATTTTAATTGAATATATTGAAAAATTATTTTCATTATTTGTTAAGATCTTACCCCATATTTTGATTAAAATATTTAAAATGTTAATTTCACTTGAATTCAATATTTTTAATTTTTTTTGCTAAGATATTAATTTGCATAAAATAATAAGTTTTTATAAAATGTTTATCAAAGTTATGTATTTGAGTTCTTATGTTTTAATTTGTAATGAATGTAATAATATTTTTAAATATGGAGAACATTAATATAAACATTGACATATAAGATAACACAAAGAAAAAAATAAAAATAATATAATGCTATAACTTAAGAGAAAGAGTCTCGAACGAATGGGCGCTTGTGTGAGAAATAAGAATAAATTTCGCTCGTTCATTCTAAAAAATCAACGTCCCTGATTAAACAAAATAAAATACGACACAAGCGAATTTTTCCCGTATTTTTCAATAAAATACGGCACAGACGAATTTTTCCCGTATTTTTTGAAAAATACGTTTTTATGAGACGCACCCAGTTTGTTCATCAGAAATAACGATTTTTTCATCAATATTCACCATTTGTTCATCAATACTAACTCATTGTGTATCGAGTTTTTGATAACATTGTTCATCGATTTCGAACTTTTTTAATTTTTAGTTTTATTTTTTAACCTTATTTATGAGTATGAATACAATATTATTTAGTTTTTGATGCACATATAATTAGTTTTGATATACCAATATTTGTTCATTGATATACTATTATTTGTTCATTGGTATATCAATGAACAAACATGGTTGTAATCTTATTTGTTCAATGATCTAACCTTTGTTTTTGAATTGAAATAAACTTATGTTTCTGTGTCAATGTGACCAACTTGTACATTTAGGAAAGTTAATACCATCAACTTGTACATTTAGGACTATCTATTTGTGTATTTTTGCATTTATTTTGTGTTTTAAGTCTATCTTGAATGCAAAGGATAATACAAATGAAGTGCTTTAAGGCTAACTTGTCAATACGAATGAAGTGCTCAATATAGTACCAAAATAAGATAAATTTGATGTAGAAACTTGAATGCAAAGGATAATAGATAAAGAATTTGACTTTGCAATAATATGGCGTATGCTAAGAGAACGAGATAGCAACAAATCAAAGAGGAGTGCTTGTGTCTTATTTAGCTATGAATAAATTGATGTTATTAATGAACAAATATGCATATAACAATGAACAAATTGAGGTTACTAGTGAACAAATATGCATCTAGCAATGAACAATTATATGAAAAAGGCAATGAACAAATATGTCAAAACCAATGAACAAATATGAATATAACAATGAACAAATATGCATCTATCAATGAACAAATCTGCATAAACTAATGAACAAATATGCATAAACCGATGAACAAATATGCCAAAATCAATGAACAAATCCACAATATTGATGAACAAATCTGGGCCTTTTTTCTCTCTAAAATACGCGAATAATTTGCTAAAAATTCGCCCGTGCCGTTTTTTCCCCTTTTAAATGAAATGATCAGCGTCTTTGATTTTTCTTGATCCAACGGCTCTTGTTCTTTCTTATTTCGCCCCTAGGCGCCCATTCGCACCTGAACCGGACTCATAACTTAAACATAATTATTGTAGGATATCTAGCAAGGATAATATAACTTATTAAAATAGTTTTTTTAACATTATTTTATTAAAATTTAGGTAGATATATTAATGTATACTTAAATATATCATATATTGTATAAATAATTTATTATATTCTAAAATATCAACGTATAAATAAAAAAATTATATACTTGGAGGGTAAGATTTGTTAAAAGATAAAATAAAATTTATTATGTATAAAAGTAATATAAAAAATATTAGCATATAAATCAAGTTTTGTTAAAAGCTATACATAAAATTAATATAGAAAGTATCAAGATATAGATAGATCAAGTTATTATAATATAAAAAATTAGATGTATTGAAAGAATAATGCAAGTTATTATTAAAATGCTTGACATTATTTTATTCAAGTAATACCACGTGGGGCAATTATTTCAACAAATATGGTTTCTGTTTTATAATGTAATAGTTATACCCGTCGTGCCATGTACGACTATGACTCGGATTATGTATGAACATATTGATTTTAATATAATGATACATAAAAGATAAAAAATTTATACTCACGTATATACGATAGCTTTTTATTTTTAGAATCAAATAAATTTCAAATTTTTACAAATTTTATAAATAAATATAGAGAAAAATTATTTAAAAAAGATACAATACTATAAATAAAAGTTGAAATTGTAAAAATAAAGTTGGGCCAAAATACAGTTATAGACTAATCAAAATTTAATTTTTAAAAAACTTTTACATCTAAAATAGATAAAAGACATAGATAATGTAATTTTTGTCATCTTGTAATTTTTTTAGATTTTTTTTTATAATTTGATTTAAGAAATCTTTCATAGAGATAGATATATAGATAAATATAATGTAATCAAATGATAACCAATTATATACTTAGAATCTATTCTAATATATACTATAGTTTATTTTATGTTAGATCAAATCTTTTCAATATATATAAATTGTGAGAATGACATGTACGAAAAATCTTAAATGGCACATGGTAAAATCCTACGTGGCAGATAGCTTATATTGTGATAGAAAAAATAACTGAAATAAATTATTATAAATAATATTCATCAATAATATTTTACTAATTATTTAATGCTTTTATATTTTATTTATTTATTTTAGATATAATCTTTTTAAGTTAAATAAATTATCATATCGAATATTTAACATTACTACTTAAGATTTAATATTAGATAACATCTTTATTTTGGATAAAATCTTTCTTAGATTAATTTATCATATTTCTATATTATCCTAAAATAATATCAACATATATAAATTGTCAAAATAAAAAATCCTACGTGGCGAAATCCTAGGTGGCTTAATGTGGGAACGACACATAGGAAATATAACACCCCGACTCCCGACGGGGCGCTACTAAGAAATAGACCTTACAAGGTACTATTAATTAGGTTGACAACTACACTGTAGGACCTTACAACTCGGGCACGACGAGAAAACATAATAAAACATCCAACCTTTATTTAATAAAACTTAGAAAAACGTATCATGCATGAATCCCCGAAAATTATAAATATTCAAATTCGTCACTACGCCTACTGAACTTGAACTATTTGAACAAAATTATAATAAACGAAACTCAATACCAACTACGTCTAAACAAATATTAAAATCAACATTCTAAACTATTATAAATAACTAATAAAAACCAATCCCACTATGACACGCGCTCTTTACCACTCCGGCCCGCCATCTGGCCTCGGTTCCTGCACGGCTCCCTGATTCATACCTGGAACTGAAAAATATTCCCCGAAGGGTCAGCGTCTAATCTACCAAGCTAGAAAGAATACGGAAACTGTAGAACGCTTTGAAACCATTTATCTAAAGTCAGCATACAAATCCACAATCGCAATCATAACTCTAAAGGCCAATACCTAAATTAGTTATATCAGTCACACAAGTCACATACGCATTTACAATCACAATCACACAGCAATGCAATTCTTCCTTTGTCCACAATCCGTCTTCCAAGGCGCTCATCACCGCGCCGAGTGCAGAGGCAGGCCCTCCCACTCCACTTCACAATCTCCCTTCTAACCCCTGGCTAAGCCTCCACTGGAGCACTTGCCAAAAACACACAGATAATAATTTTCGTTTTGAAGGGGCACGATTCTCCCAGTCACACGGGTCAAAGTAGCCAACACTTCCTCAACACCAGCTACGATGGGCCGTGTCGGAAACGGTACCAACACAGAGAAAACGTTCCAAAATATTTTCCGATAAATCACATTTAAAATCATTAACGCACACAACACACAAGGAGCTCAAAACAATTTAAAAGGTATTCGGGACTAGTTCCCAAAACCCGTCCTACAATATCGATATGCAGTCTAACAAGGGAGAAAAGAACCGAGCAAGTCGAAAACGACTTACCTCAAAATGAAGGATCCCTAAGGAAAGCGGAAGTCAAGAACGCGAGCGGAAACAATTCCCTAGGGCATTTAAATAGTAAGAGATTAGCCCAAGTACGAGCCGAATTAAGGTAACCCGATTAAGGAGTCACCTCTAATTCATTTAAGCAACCGGAACTTATAAAAAAAAATAGATTTTAAGAAGGTAACTACTCCGTACTAATTTACACCCGCCCACCAAACAAATATATATTTACTCCACTCCACCAGCCCAACCAAAACAAATGGCCCAACACTAATCTTCCAGCCCAATAATAATAAAAAAAAAAAAAAAACCAATTTCTAGCCCAACTACTCAAGCCCGTCTCCCTTCAAAACATGTTTGACAAGCCTGGAGCTTTGACCCCGCGTGGGCCCCACCCCTTCCTTCTTCTTCACCAAACTTCGTCTTCAACCTCACGACACCGGACGACATTCCCCGCCTCTGGTTCGCCTACGCCCCGCTCCACACAACTCCGGCCTCCGTTCGCACACCACCAGTGTTTCTAGGCGGCTCGACTCCACCCTTCTCGGCGTCTCTAAACCACCTCTGCTACCGACCCCCTTCGTCGCCGTTTTCCGACCACCGACCCCTCCGACGACAACTTCTCTCTGGCCTCGTCTTCCCAACCCGACCCCTTGCCTCACCTCCTTTCCTAACCCTGCCCGACGACCTCGAAGGAAAACAGAGACGGGAGCGCACGGCCGCCTTGTTCGCCCTCTGTTCAACCCCGTCGGCGCTCCGGAATCGCTTCGCCCCGCCACTCTCACCGGCGACTTTGCAAACAGGTTTCCGCCCCTCCTGTTCTCCCTCGCACTACCCCCCCGATTCGACCTCTCCAGTTCCGACGACAGCCGACTCCCCATCGCTCCTTCGCTGCGTTCTCCCGATTTCCGATGACCCGATCCGCCCTCTCCAATTCCGACGACATCTTGCTGGTGTCGACCCCCACCTAAAGCTAATACCCGTCCCACAGCAACAACAAAGAAAAACAGAGAACTAGAACCTCACCGGTAAACGATGGATGACGGCGACGAACTCCGATAACCCCGCAGGCCCCTCCCGCTGGCGTTTTCCTATGGCGAATTGAAGGAATCGGTCGCAGAACAAAAGAGAGTTGACGAAGATAAGTGAAACCAAACTTTTAAGGTTGTTGTTGAAAGTGAACAGGGGAACGAAAGATTCAACTCACCAGAACAAGGATTGGGTGAACGATGGGCACAAACCCGTGAACGATCCCTCCGTGAGCTTTGGCGATGGTGTGGCGTTTGAAGATTGATGGTGGCGAGAAAAGAACGCTGATTTCTCGGTTTATAAGTCGGAACAAATAAACTAAGGAGGCTTGGCGAAAGATAGATTAAGATTAGGTTAATTAGGTGCCTATCCAATTAGTTAGATAAGATAAAGTTTGTTGGGGTTGATAGATTGATCGGACTAATTTACAAGAAGATAAGGTAGATCTTGGATAGAGAAATATATATATACATTTTATTTTTATTATTTTTATTTTTATTTTATTTTTTATTTTTTTTTAACTTGTTTAACGGATAATCCATGGGATCAATAATTAATAATCCGAGGTTACTTGTAAAACCAGAACTTGATTGTTTGCGTTAACTATGAAACTCGTTTTTCCGACCTAAAAGAAAAATGAACCCGAATATTACATACTACCCCCCTTAAGAAAGTTTCGTCCCGAAACTTTATAGAAAGAAACTACATTTCGAGGTTCCACAAACCTCTCCCCCTAAAAAGGGGTTCGTCCTCGAACCGAAATTCATTGATAACGATAACCATAACCAGTACCAGTCATCCAAAACATGCAGCACGTCACTAAAAAATTAAACAGTCAAACAAGCAAGTCAAGCAAACAAGAATCACGAAGCAAACATCGAATCTGAAGGCAACACGCTAATTACTAACCTTCCCCCCAAACGCCTCTACTAAACCCGGGTAGATCTCTGGGTAACCCTCACTCATTCTGGACTCAGTCTCCCAAGTGGCCTCCTCAACTCCCCGTCGATACCACTGAATTAACACCAAAGGAATCTCCTTGTTCTGCAGCTTCTTCATTCGTCTATCTAAAATTTTCAGCGGTTGTTCCCGGAGAGTGTGATCTGGTTCCACCTCCATCTCCTCATAGTTGACTCCGTGACTAGGATCCAAGACATACTCTCATCTACGAAATGTGGAAGACAGGATGACCTCGGTTCACTGCGAAAGATACTGAACTTCCAAGTTGTGCGACTCAAACTAAAGCCATCCTGTTTATCTTCATTTCTACTTCTATTTACTATAATTATACCTTTTTCCCAGGGCTTGCAAACGTAAAGACTCCATCTCTTTGCAATGCGATACGTCTCCATCCAACTTCAAGGGATCCTTAGAGCTTGCCCCCTCGGTATACGAGCCATTATAGTCTCCACTCTTTCGATAGATTTCGGTTCATGCGATCATCTTATTGTCACCAAAATTGAACAATGGTAGTTTACTCATAAAGTTCTCTATAACTGAATAGTGATACCATAAATTCCATAAAAATTCAGTGCTTTCCGAAATTGACCCCTACAACCTTTCCTACAAGCCCTTGATTCCAAAATCTCGATCAGGTCTATGCAAATCTGTTTGATCAGTCTAATCCTGGACTCCGAGTTACGGTTAAGATTTACTCCCATCGCTAGGATGATAATCGTGGTATTTCTTCATGAATACATCCTCAAAGGCTCATGAAAATTAGATATCTAGAGATCGTATCCACTACTTGAATCATGGCCGACTTGTATCAACTAACCGATATATTCTGCGTTCGAATGACACGACTTAGGTCGTAGTGTTAATATCTCCTTGCATCCATGATAGTATCTGTAGCTCCCTTTGGATTAGTCCTTCTTTACCATCACATCCTTGTCCTATTGTCAATGCCCAAAGGTCTTTTCCCTTACGTTTCCTTTTATCCTACAATTGTGGTATTGTAACCACTACTTCTCCATAGTTCATACATAAGGCTTTAGTCTTAATTAACTCTAACTAGAGCATCCCTCAACCATTTCCAATAACAGTTCGTTGTTTAAACATGTTTTCTTCCCAAGCTTACGCATCTTCTGAGTCTCGTTTCTATGGACGGTACAATTTCTTATTCAACTTCACTAGTGCGATCGCCCCAATCTGCTGCTCAATGCCTTGTCATAAATGGCTTCATTGATTATTGTAATCACTCCTTGTGCTTCCATCTTCAGCTGCATACACTTTGATACTCCTCGGAAATCTTCTTAAGTCGGGTGTTCGGCTCTTCTTAAAGAGCAATATCCTTCCTTCAATCGACATTGCTAGTTTGGGTCCGACTACTTCCAATCCGATAACTTAGATGCTTAATTTAGATTTTCTCCATCTTGCTCCATCTTCCTTCGATGTCGATCACTTCTGCATCTTCTTGTACTAGATTCAACAACTCGATGATGGTATTACGAAGCTCTTGGAGACCATATAACCCAACACTACAATCCTACTTTTGTTGATTCCTCACACTTCCTTAATAGTTATAACACAACGAACGGGATTAAATTTTGTCCAACTGACACTTAGAATTAGAATGTTAAAATTACTAAACTACCAGAGGTCCTTCAGCTGATGGTGGCGGAGTCGCGATGTGTCACCTACCCCCTATATGCAACATGACTACCCCAGTAAAAACATTTTGAAAACACCGGCCGGTTTTGGTTTTAAGTTGGACCTCGGGTACTCTTTGTTGGTCAGTTCCATGTGCCCTGTTGTCAACCTCGCTCTGATACCAATTTATAACACCCCGACTCCCGACGGGGCGCTACTAAGAAATAGACCTTACAAGGTACTATTAATTAGGTTGACAACTACACTGTAGGACCTTACAACTCGGGCACGACGAGAAAACATAATAAAACATCCAACCTTTATTTAATAAAACTTAGAAAAACGTATCATGCATGAATCCCCGAAAATTATAAATATTCAAATTCGTCACTACGCCTACTGAACTTGAACTATTTGAACAAAATTATAATAAACGAAACTCAATACCAACTACGTCTAAACAAATATTAAAATCAACATTCTAAACTATTATAAATAACTAATAAAAACCAATCCCACTATGACACGCGCTCTTTACCACTCCGGCCCGCCATCTGGCCTCGGTTCCTGCACGGCTCCCTGATTCATACCTGGAACTGAAAAATATTCCCCGAAGGGTCAGCGTCTAATCTACCAAGCTAGAAAGAATACGGAAACTGTAGAACGCTTTGAAACCATTTATCTAAAGTCAGCATACAAATCCACAATCGCAATCATAACTCTAAAGGCCAATACCTAAATTAGTTATATCAGTCACACAAGTCACATACGCATTTACAATCACAATCACACAGCAATGCAATTCTTCCTTTGTCCACAATCCGTCTTCCAAGGCGCTCATCACCGCGCCGAGTGCAGAGGCAGGCCCTCCCACTCCACTTCACAATCTCCCTTCTAACCCCTGGCTAAGCCTCCACTGGAGCACTTGCCAAAAACACACAGATAATAATTTTCGTTTTGAAGGGGCACGATTCTCCCAGTCACACGGGTCAAAGTAGCCAACACTTCCTCAACACCAGCTACGATGGGCCGTGTCGGAAACGGTACCAACACAGAGAAAACGTTCCAAAATATTTTCCGATAAATCACATTTAAAATCATTAACGCACACAACACACAAGGAGCTCAAAACAATTTAAAAGGTATTCGGGACTAGTTCCCAAAACCCGTCCTACAATATCGATATGCAGTCTAACAAGGGAGAAAAGAACCGAGCAAGTCGAAAACGACTTACCTCAAAATGAAGGATCCCTAAGGAAAGCGGAAGTCAAGAACGCGAGCGGAAACAATTCCCTAGGGCATTTAAATAGTAAGAGATTAGCCCAAGTACGAGCCGAATTAAGGTAACCCGATTAAGGAGTCACCTCTAATTCATTTAAGCAACCGGAACTTATAAAAAAAAATAGATTTTAAGAAGGTAACTACTCCGTACTAATTTACACCCGCCCACCAAACAAATATATATTTACTCCACTCCACCAGCCCAACCAAAACAAATGGCCCAACACTAATCTTCCAGCCCAATAATAAAAAAAAAAAAAAAAAAAACCAATTTCTAGCCCAACTACTCAAGCCCGTCTCCCTTCAAAACATGTTTGACAAGCCTGGAGCTTTGACCCCGCGTGGGCCCCACCCCTTCCTTCTTCTTCACCAAACTTCGTCTTCAACCTCACGACACCGGACGACATTCCCCGCCTCTGGTTCGCCTACGCCCCGCTCCACACAACTCCGGCCTCCGTTCGCACACCACCAGTGTTTCTAGGCGGCTCGACTCCACCCTTCTCGGCGTCTCTAAACCACCTCTGCTACCGACCCCCTTCGTCGCCGTTTTCCGACCACCGACCCCTCCGACGACAACTTCTCTCTGGCCTCGTCTTCCCAACCCGACCCCTTGCCTCACCTCCTTTCCTAACCCTGCCCGACGACCTCGAAGGAAAACAGAGACGGGAGCGCACGGCCGCCTTGTTCGCCCTCTGTTCAACCCCGTCGGCGCTCCGGAATCGCTTCGCCCCGCCACTCTCACCGGCGACTTTGCAAACAGGTTTCCGCCCCTCCTGTTCTCCCTCGCACTACCCCCCCGATTCGACCTCTCCAGTTCCGACGACAGCCGACTCCCCATCGCTCCTTCGCTGCGTTCTCCCGATTTCCGATGACCCGATCCGCCCTCTCCAATTCCGACGACATCTTGCTGGTGTCGACCCCCACCTAAAGCTAATACCCGTCCCACAGCAACAACAAAGAAAAACAGAGAACTAGAACCTCACCGGTAAACGATGGATGACGGCGACGAACTCCGATAACCCCGCAGGCCCCTCCCGCTGGCGTTTTCCTATGGCGAATTGAAGGAATCGGTCGCAGAACAAAAGAGAGTTGACGAAGATAAGTGAAACCAAACTTTTAAGGTTGTTGTTGAAAGTGAACAGGGGAACGAAAGATTCAACTCACCAGAACAAGGATTGGGTGAACGATGGGCACAAACCCGTGAACGATCCCTCCGTGAGCTTTGGCGATGGTGTGGCGTTTGAAGATTGATGGTGGCGAGAAAAGAACGCTGATTTCTCGGTTTATAAGTCGGAACAAATAAACTAAGGAGGCTTGGCGAAAGATAGATTAAGATTAGGTTAATTAGGTGCCTATCCAATTAGTTAGATAAGATAAAGTTTGTTGGGGTTGATAGATTGATCGGACTAATTTACAAGAAGATAAGGTAGATCTTGGATAGAGAAATATATATATACATTTTATTTTTATTATTTTTATTTTTATTTTATTTTTTATTTTTTTTTAACTTGTTTAACGGATAATCCATGGGATCAATAATTAATAATCCGAGGTTACTTGTAAAACCAGAACTTGATTGTTTGCGTTAACTATGAAACTCGTTTTTCCGACCTAAAAGAAAAACGAACCCGAATATTACAGGAAAATCCTAGGTGGCGCAACGTGGTAGCCTTATTTCTTGCGTCTTATATATATTCATAGATTAGGTAGATATAAAGATAGTGTAATGAACAAAGAATCTTATATCACTGTAATTAAGTTTATTTTGAACCGTCCAATGTATATAATAAGTTGATAATTTTTATCTGATTACTTATATATTTTCATAATTAAATAAATTATCATGTTTTGGATATTAATTTAAATCGTAATATTAATAAAATATTATTGTTTCAAATAAACTACTTTTATAGTTTATTGATTTTAAATATTTATTCAAAGTTTATATTTAATCATTTACATGATTATTTTTCTCGGATAATAAATATTTTTTAAATATTTTATTATTAATATTTTATTTAAGAAAACCCGTACAAGATACGGAAATACATACTAGTATATATATATACTAAAGTAGAGGTTAAAATAATATATAAAATAACACATGTCAACTCTGTATTAAATCACATCACCATCCTTTTCAAAAAAAATAAAATCACATCACCATCTTCTTAAAATTAATTTGATTGGTTGAGTTTTAATTGAGTTATTTTTATTGGTTTAAATTTGATTGTGTACATCCACACTTGCATAGAATTATTTTATTAATACTAGGCGATAGACTTGTCAATCGGGTCGGGTTGGGCAAGTTCGGTTTTGTTATGGATCTCGGGTCAATCGAGTCGGGTTGTAGTGGGTTTTCGGTCGGGACGGGTCAACTAGCGGGTCTAAAATATCATTTTTTTATGATTATTAAAATTAATTTTTAATTAAATAATAATTTTTAATTATAATATATCATTTTCATTGATTTTAATAATAAAATATATTATAATTTTCAAAATTATATCATAACTATAACCTAAAGCGGAGGTTAAACAAATTATTAAACGACACATGTCGTTTTTAGATTATACCACACCACCTTTTAAAAAAAATAATCTTTTATTTTTGGATATGATAAATTCTTATTCGTGTTTTTAGATTATAAGATAGAAAATCCTATTATTATTTTTGGATATGATAAATTCTTATTCATGTTTCTAGAATATAGGATAGAAAATCCCATTATTAAACAATCTTTTATTTTTGGATATGATAGATAGGAAGATCATTAAGATATTTTTTTATACTATCATACAAATTCTAGAATATTTATTTTATTTTTAGATAGAATTGTTTTTTAATTAAGATATCTTGATTGAATAGTTATCTTTGTAACCGTATATTACTAGCAATCTCCTTGCCAATTTGGTTATTATTATAATTCCAATCATTTGTTACCTTATATGAAAAAATCTTGATTAGTTATATGATAATTGCCCTATCTTTTCACGGTGATCATAACAAAAATTTACATTTAAGGAATTATATCATTATTTTCTCGGATAATAAATATATTTGAAAATATTTTATTATTAATATTTTATTTAAGAAAAACCCATACAAGGTACGGTAATACATACTAATAAATATACTAAATCGGTCAACCCAACGGGTTTCGAGTTCTATCGGGTTGGGTTGATTTCAGATTTCGGGTTCAAATTTTCGGGTCTTGACCCTAAAATATCGGGCGGTTCAGATCAGGTTAGTGGGTTAAGTCAGCTTTTGACAGTTCTACTAGACGACCTTCCATAGATTGCCCTTATATATTATTTAATTCTTAGCAAAGCAAAAGCTCTTTTTTAAAAGCAATTAAACATCAAAAACTACAATTCGGGGAAACATGTACTCAAATTAAGCAAATTACATGTTGATACATTGATACAGGATTGGAATAAGCACGTTGGAGAGGTGTTCCTCTCAAATCTTTCATATGATTGACAATGTCAAGTCGTGCATTGAAGTAAGTTTCTACTACTATAATTATACAAATTAAATCATTATCTTTTTAAAACATTTGCCTTTCAAAACAACTATATAAACGGAAGGGAATTGGCAACTAATTACATATCATCTCATCTTACATTTCTTTTCTTTTCTACATAGCCTAAACATGGCTTTCAAGATCTCATCCATAATTTCTTCCTTGATTTTCTTGGCTCTTGCAGTTATTGCATCGGCCGATTATTACGGGTACAACTCTCCTTCCCCGGTTTATAAATCACTTGCTTACACTCCTCCTATTTACAGCCCTTCACCAGTGTATTACAAGAAGCCTATATACTCTCCTTCTCCGATATACTACAAATCACCAGTGTACACCCCTTCACCAATATACTACAAGAAGCCCGCATACACCCCTTCCCCGGTGTATTACAAATCTCCTACATACACACCTTCACTTGTGTACTACAAGGCTCCCGTCTACACTCCATCACCCGCCCACAATGCTCCTGTGTACACCCCATCTCCTACTTACAAGGCTCCCATCTATACTTCATCTCCTGTCTACTAGGCTCCAGTTTACACTCCATCACTCGCCTACAAAGCACCTGTATCATACACCCCATCACCCGCCTACAAGGCACCCATAGATTACACCCCATCACCCGCCTACAAGGCTCCAGTCTACACCCCATCACCTGCCTACAAGGCTCCCGTCTACAAACCATCACCCACCTACAAGACTCCCATCTACACCCCATCTCCCACATACAAGGCTCCCATCCACAACCCATCACCCACCTACAAGACTCCCATCCACACCCCATCTCCCGCATACAAGGCTCCCGTCTACAAACCATTACCCACCTACAAGGCTCCTGTGTACACCCCATCTTCTGCCTACAAGGCTCCCATTTACACCCCATCTCCCGCCTACAAGGCTCCAGTCTACACTCCATCTCCCGCTTACAAGGCTCCCGTAGCTTACACCCCATCTCCCGCCAACAAGACTCATGTCTACACCCCATCCCCCGCCTATAAAGCTCCCGTAGCTTACACCCCATCTCTCACCTACAAAGCTCCTATCTACACCCCATCTCCCGTCTACAAGGCTCCAATCTACACCCCATCCCCCGTCTACAAGCCATCTCCCGCCTACAAGGCACCAATCTACACTCCATCACTGACCTACAAGACTCCCGTATCGTACACCCCATCTCTCGTCTACAAGGCTCCCGTCTACACCCCATCTCCCACCTACAAGGCTCCCATCTACACACCATCACCGACCTACAAGGCTCCTGAGTACACCCCATCTCCTGCCTACAAGGCTCCAGTTTACACTCCATCTCTTGCTTACAAGGCTCCAGTCTACACCCCATCTCCCGCCTACAAGACTCCCGTATCTTACACCCCATCTCCCGCTTACAAGGCTCCAGTCTACACCCCATCACCTGCCTACAAGGCTCCCGTCTACACACCATCACCCACCTACAAGACTCCCGTCTACACCGCATCTCCCACCTACAAGGCTCCCGTCTACAAACCATTACCCACCTACAAGGCTCCTGTGTACACCCCATCTCCGGCCTACAAGGCTCCCGTTTACACTCCATCTCCTGCTTACAAGGCTCCCATCTACACCTCATCTCCCACCTACAAGGCTCCAATCTACACCCCATCTCCCGCCTACAAGGCTCCAGTATACACTCCATCTCCCGCCTACAAGGCTCCCGTCTACACCCCATCTACCGCCTACAAGGCTCCTGTCTACACCCCAACCCCCGCCTACAAAGCTCCCGTAACTTACACCCCATCTCACGCTTACAAAGCTCCTATCTACACCCCATCTCCCATCTACAAGGCTCCAATCTACACCCCATCCCCCGTCTACACCCCATCTCCCACCTACAACGCACCAGTCTACACTCCATCACCGACCTACAAGGCTCCTGTATCGTACACCCCATCTCCCATCTACAAGGCTCCCGTCTACACCCCATCTCCCACCGACAAGGCTCCCATCTACAAACCATCACCGACCTACAAGGCTCCTGTGTACACCCCATCTCCTACCTACAAGGCTCCCGTTTACACTCCATCTCCTGCTTACAAGGTTCCCGTATACACCCCATCTCCCGCCTACAAGGCTCCAATCTACACCCCATCTCCCGCCTACAAGACTCCCGTATCTTACACCCCATCTCCCGCCTACAAGGGTCCAATCTACACTCCATCTCCCGTCTACAAGGCTCCCATAGCTTACACCACATCTCCCGCCTACAAGGCTCCCGTCTACACCCCATCTCCCGTCTACACACCATCTCCTGCCTACACCCCATCCCCCGCCTACAAGGCTCCCGAAGCTTACACCTCATCTCCCGCCTACAAAGCTCCTATCTACACCCCATCTCCCGTCTACAAGGCTCCAATCTACACCTCATCACCCGTCTACAAGGCACCCGTCTATACCCCATCTCCTACCTACAAGGCACCCGTCTACACTCCATCACCAGCTTACAAGGCTCCCGTAGCTTACACCCCGTTACCCGTCTACAATGCTCCCATATACACCCCTTCACCTATTTATAAGGCTCCCGTGTACACTCCAACTCCCGTCTACAAAGCTCCAGTGTACACCCCATCACCAACATACTAGGCTCGTGTCTCCCCCGCCTACAAGGCTCTAGTCTCTACCTCATCTCCGGCTTACTAAATTCCTAATACACTCATCATCGAATTACAATGCTCTAATTTACACTCCCTTATTGAGAACAAGAAACTTGCTTAAAGCTATTAAGAGAAACCTATTTTGTATTTTGAAGAGATTTCTTAATTTGCTTGTCATTAAATTAATTTTGGTGTTTCAAGGTCATTTCATTTCCTTAAAATTTTAATTTATATATGTACTTTCATTCTTTATATGAATAAAATAATATTATTGTTGAAATTCAACTAAAGAGTGGGTTCCATCTTCTGATATATGCTCATTTTCTATTATTTTTGTATTTAATAGTATATCTTTTAAGCTATTATGCAAAAGATGTTTCCTTAAAGAGAGATGGACAAAAATATTGTCACTACCTTAAAAATTATGCACAATTCAATTTAAATTGGTTTTTTAAACCAAATTTGAGTGAGTAGAGTTCATTCCACGTCTCAAAAGCATAATAGATATTAATTGTGCTCCTTACTATTTTCTTACTATATTTTGTATCCAAAAAAGTGCCATGTTATTACATTATTGTCATACTAAAAAAAATAATAGAATCTAAAAACAAGTTTTCAAAAATTTCGTTAACCATACCAAGCTTGGTCTTATTGAATAAGACAATTAACATCAATCTGTTTCCATCTTACAAAACTTGCTCCATCAAAGACCTTTGAGACTAATTATGCCACGATTATCAAATGGATGTAGAGAGTATGGATCATTGTGATTTGAAACCTCACTATCACTATTTTTCCCTTCGATAGTATTAGAATCATCCATGCTTTAAATTTTAGAGAACTTGCAAAATAGTGAAATAAAACACATGATCAAAACAAAGAGCATGATTAGCATAGATACCATATTGGAATAAAAACAAATTAAATACAACAAAAATAAAAACATTGACCTAGTGTAGTTCGCTATAGTGGAATCTGGGGGTCAAGATGGGTGCGACCCTAACCACCAAACAACAACAACCCAATCAGTGATAAAAAAGACAACAAAAACAATAGAACAACAAAATGACAAAACCATAACGACCTAGAGAAACCCTCTATCCTAACGACTAATTGCCCACTACCCCGATCTTCTCCCTCCAATTGTCTCTACACCTTGCCAGATTTGTTGAAATCTCCAACTAGTTGATGGATTTCTTTATACTGTCCTTCCAACATTTCTTTATTGATCCTCTACCTTGGCACAAGTCCCTAAAAACCAATCTCTCACACCCATGAATCAGTTTTCCCGAGACTCCGCCTCTATACATGCCCAAACCATCGAAGTCTCGATTCTCGTAGCTTGTCCCTTATACTATACACCTCCACCTTTGATGTGAACCCGTCTTCAGATTCACGGAAGGATCTTGAACTTCGACTCGTATTGGGTCTCTCGAACTTAGAATAGATAGTGTTGAGGCAATTAAGCCTAGAATCAAGGAGGAAATTAGAGTGTAGAGATCAGAGGGATCGAATTCAAGGGAGAAAACGAGAGAGACAAAGATTTTGAGGGAGATTGATGACGCCTAATATGAGATGCGTGGAGTAATTCCACAACAATTCGTTATCATAAATCAAGCGTGAGCAAAACAAGGGGGCAGGACTTCTTTATATAGAGGAGGCACCATGAAACCTTAAGGAGGTGTGGGGGACTAGGGTTGCACATGCAAACAGCCCAACGTCGGCCGAAGCCTATAATTACCATACTAAATCTAGCAACACCATATTTAGAATGTTTATAGAAAGGAAAAGTAGTAAAAAGGCAATAAAAGACAGTGGTCACGAGGGAGAGCTTTCAGTTACGAAGGGTCTACCGAGTTGGAATGCGTCGGTACCGAGGGTGCCATGGTCGGTAACAATGGCTTGATGAGAAGAAAAATCGAAGGAAATTCCAAAAACCCTACCGACCTGACGGGGGTCGGTACCGAGGCACCTCCGTGTCGGGAGCGGAAAGCTGAGTTGGCGCAATTAATGATAATTATTCCGTGTCTTTATGTTTTTTAGATAGTTTCCTTTGAAGATATATCTTGATAGATTTTATTTCCTTAGGAGTAGTGTTAGCTTTAGTATAAAAACCCTAGTCTTAGCTTTAGTTTTTCATATCATGCAAGTTTTGGGAGAAACGCTACTCTTTATTTTGATGCACGTTTGACGTTTGGGAAGAACGATTGTTGGAACATGTAAGCTTTCTTTTTAATTCAATTTAGTTATTTTCTACAATGATGTGTGAGTAGTTTTTCCCTTTCTAAGGTTCGGGTTAACCCAACAATGGTTGTGTGTGCTTGCCTTTGATCATGAATTGAATGTTTTTATCCATAATCTATTCTCTTGTGCTTAATTCCGTGATCGAAAGATAAGGAAATTATCGTTTACAGTTTGAATCGAAAGAGACAACTGTGAAGTGGAATAGTTGATTAGGGTTTGGAAACGAAAGTTGATTAATCCTAATTAAAGTATGAGATAGATAGATAAGTTTATTGATTTAACGAAAGTTAGTTGATTTGTTTGCATGGTTGACGAAAGTTGACATCTTTATGTTATAAAAGCATGATCTTTATGATTCATTAGTGTTGGCATGCGTGATTGATGTTGTGGTGATACTTAGACCTTATAAATCTTTTTTCTCCTTGATAAAAATCCAATCTTTCTTGCTTACTTGTGCCCTAAGTTCAACGAAACTCTAAACTGACTCTCTCCGATGGACGAACATGATTTCGCTATACTCAACGGGGTCTTAATCTATAAGTTTATTTGCTTGTCTGGTTGATCAAGAAACAATAAGTACATATTTTATTACAAAAAACTATGATTTCTAAAAATAATTATTAAAATTTGATATAGGTAAAAATATATTTAAAAACTATACTTATCTTATATAAAAATTATCCTATCCAAAAATAAAGCTAATATATTGATTATTTTGTTTAATATATAAATTTAATTAATTAAAAATAATCAAATTAGATTTCAACCAATAAAATTGATTTTAAAATATGGATGATGTCGTTCAATGTGTGGCGTTTTATATATTATTTGACCAAATTGATATAGGTAAGAATATATTTAAAAACTATACTTATCTTATATAAAAACTATCCTATTAAAAAATAAAGCTAATATATTAATTATTTTGTTTAATATATAAATATAACTAATTAAAAATAATCAAAATAGATTTCAATCAATAAAATTGATTTTAAAATATGGATGATGTGGTTCAATGTGTGGCGTTTTATATATTATTTTGACCTCTACTTTAGTATATAGTAATGATAAATTATTATAATATTGATTAAAGATTTAGATATTTTACTTTCCTCCTTTCTATTATAGGCATGGGTTTGGTTTCAGAACTGCCTGTTCCGGTTCCATCAGACCTTGGAACCGAAACCGACCTTGGGCCGGTTCCCCGGTTCAGGAACCGAAAATATTAAAAATAAAAAATAAAAAAACCCAGTCCGACAAAAAAGAAAGAGGGTCGCAATCACGGTCCATAAACTGCGGTCGCGACTCATTGGACCACGATCATGATTTTTGTTATGTTGAAAATAGAACCTTCTGTTGGAAAACTACGGACACAATTATACAAAACGTGACCGCAATTCAGTGTGCTGGGAAGAAAAAATAGGAAGACTTGGATAATTAAAGGGATTGAACTTAAAATTAAGTTGCCTACGTATCCTCTCAGGATTATAGAGGAATCAAAGCCCACATAGTTCTCTTACCTTTGATATGAAATCCCACTTGCTTACCATCTATGACGATCCATCGGAATTAGTGGAAGCGCTTTGCGAGTCATCCTCTAGGCCGTCTGAGTCTGATGTTTCGGATACTTCCGACTTTTGTTGATAAATCTCTACCCTCTTCCAATCACACACGCACACTTGGGTTT
This sequence comes from Fallopia convolvulus, assembly GCA_964016875.1. Taxonomy (NCBI): domain Eukaryota; kingdom Viridiplantae; phylum Streptophyta; class Magnoliopsida; order Caryophyllales; family Polygonaceae; genus Fallopia; species Fallopia convolvulus. The sequence continues at coordinate 5,160,216 of OZ024723.1, forward strand.
CCAAGACCTTGGGTTTTAAATTCAATCACTTTGAGTCTAGGACGTGTCCTCCTTCGCTAAATGTTTGCTGGACTGATACGATTGAGGCGAGACCAACAAGCACTTGAGCCGCGATCTTTACCAAGGTTGGGAAAGTCTTCTTGGGGGTCTTCCACCAAGCTAAAATATCAAATTCTTCTTCACCATCCTCTTCGACTTGAGCTTGAAGAAGATGAAGATTGTGGAGGTAATGGAGAAGATGAAATAACACTACATGAATATTCAATAATCAATTTCTCTATTTATCTTCTAACTTTACTAATCATATCCCCAACACTGACATCATCATCATTAAAATCCAATTCTAATGCATCGTAATAACAATTCAAAAACATTTCTAAACAGGTTATATTAAACCTAGGATCAAACACACAAGTAACAAGATAATTACTGGGAATAACTTTATAATAGTTCAACCATTTCACTTTCATAACATGAATAGTACCATAAAGTTCGGAGAAATTACTCCCTTCACAAAACACACCCGCCACATTCAACGCTTCAAAACAAAATAAATGAGAACAATGTTTATAAACATGATTAAAAGTTAATCTTGCATCATGAAAAACTTTCAAAACTTCTAAAATTTTATAACAATAATCCCAATATTGAGAAATAGTGGGAGTGTTCGGAAAATATTGAGCGGCAAAAGAAGTTAAAACATCTTTGTAAGGCATGCATGCATGAAGTAGTTTAAAAGTTTAGTTTTAATGATGACAAGCATCTTTTGGAAAAGTTCGGTGCCTAACACCCTTTTGACTACAAAACAACTTCCATTCTTGGGCGGTTCAGGTGCTAGCTCACATACAACTAACAACATATCTAATAGGGGAGACTAAAGGTGACATAATACTTAAAACATCTTTGACAAATAAGTTTATAATATGGAAAACACGTCTTATATGAAAATACTTCGTTCCTAGGATTGATTGACAATGAAGAATCAAATCTCTAATTGAAGCGGTGTTGTTAAATGTATTGAGAAACGAGATAGAAAAAACTCAATGAAGTAGTCTATACTCTTCTAAAATAGTATGACTAATGTTAATAATCATTAAAGCGGTATGAGAATAGTCAAATACTCTATAAGCCAAAACATGTTTTTGTACAACAAAGTGACCATCAAGAAAATGACATGTTAGGCCCATGTATGGATGATTTTGCCAATGATCACTCCAAATGTCACTACAAATTGAAACTTTAATTTTATTTTCACCAAAAAATTTCACCATTGCCGTTTTAAGGGCTTTCTATGTTTTCATTACATTACATTACTGTCAAGGTGTGCTCTCTTCACGTGTAATGTAATGTAATAAAAGCCCGTAAAACATATAAAGCTCGTAAAACAATTATGTTTTTTCAAAGGACGATTATGCAAATAATGCATGGAAAAGAATGTAATTATAAAAACTAGAAAAAGATTGAGGAGTATTATAAACTTATGAGATTGAGAGATAGAGAGAGATTAGTAGTGTGGGTTGGAATGAGATCATATATGTGGATATTTAAAGAAGAAAATTAGCAACTAGTTGTTGTCATTAAGAACTAGCCGTTAATAACTAACCGTTGCCATTTTGGCTTAAAATCGCGATTGTGGTTTTGCCTTTTTCCAGAAATGCGATGGCGGTTTATTATCCGCGATTGCTGTTTTAATTTTGGTCTTAAAAAATAGTCGTTGGCCATGGAATCGGGGGTTCCGAACCAGGGAACCGGTGGGGCCCATCTTTGGTTCCAAACCGCCGGTTCTCTAGTTCCTATAGTGGAAGAACCAGAATCGTAGTGGGAACCAGAACCGTGGTTTCGGAACCGGACCCATGTCCACTTTATATTATTATTCCATTTTAATTTGGATATAAATAATAAGTAATAGTAGATTTTAAAATCAATCTGATTGGTCGAAATGTAGTTGGGGTATTTTTGATTGGTTGAAATTTGATTGTTGATCACACATATAAATATTTTATTTATATGTTAAATAAATAAATAATATTTATTTTTTGATTTTTAAAACAAAACAAAAAATTGGTTCACATAAGGGAACTTTAAGGTATACTGTTTTTATTAAAATAAATAATTTAAGTTCACTTGATTTTTTTAATTATTATTTAATTTTGATATTAATAATAAAAAGAGAGATTCTAGAAAAAATCAAAAAAGATTTTATTAAATAATTTATTTAATTTAACTTGATTTATTATTCAATTTGGATATTAATAATAAAAAAGAGTTCTACATTCTAGAAAACCTTTAAATTTATCTTTGTTATAAAAATCAAAAACTAATTTCCGTTTTGAGATTATAATTATTTATCCTTTGATAATTGATGTACTTGAAAAAATATTATCAATATTTTATTTAAGCAAAACTCATATAAGGTACAAGAATCTACTATCTATCTATAACTATATAGGCAGAATACATCGACAGACACTTGAACTTGTACACTTTTTTCAACCAACACCCCGTACTTTGAAATGTTCAATTAAACACCTAAACTTAACTAAATTTGTTCAAATAAACACAACTCCTTAGAGTGAGATTTACGCGCTGACGTGTATGCCATGTAATAGCCATGTAGGTGCCACCTAGATAAACGTATTAATTTTATTAAATTTTAACATGAAAATGTAAATATTTTTTCCCTTTATTTTTATTTTCAAATCTCTTCTCTCTCGCTTAATGGGAACAGAACGACGTGCTCGGAGAAGAGTGTGGAGGGAACGGCAGACTCGGAGAAGATCTAGGAACCAGATCCAAAACCACAAAGAGTCGAGCCGGAACGACGGACTCGGAGAAGAGTTCAAATTCTTCACTGTCAGCTAATGGAACCAGATCCAAAACAAAGAGAGTCAAGCCAGAACGACGACAAATCTTCTCTGCAAATCCGATGACTCTGGAACCCGGAACAACGGTATATATCTTCTCTGCAAATCTGACGGCATATCTTCTCTGCAAAGCTGGAACGACGACATATCTTTTTTGGAGGAGAAGATCGGATCTGGATCTGGAAAATCCAGATCCGAAGCTACGGTTCCTTCCTATGCCGCCGGTGAAGTCTTCGAATTCTTTCTCTGAGTCCGTTGTTCCGTCCTGACTCTTTCTGGTAGTCGTCGACTCGTCGTTCCGGCCTGATTCGAATTGTCGCCGGTGAAGAATCCGAATCTGTCATTCCGTCCTGATTCATCTGTCGTTCCGTCCTAATTCGTCGGCGGAAATCCGAGGGGTCTTCATCCCCCGCCCATCCTCCTCCTTCAATTGAAAATGGCAAGTTTAACGGAAATCTGAGGGTTCCGTCCTGATGATTCTCTCAATCGTTCTTAAGGAGAAAGAGGATAAAGAAGATAGAAAAAAAAGAAAAATATGTAGTTTTTCACATAATTAAAAGCAAACGAGAAAAAAGTAAAAAAAATCACTTTATATGGAAATTTTTTAAGAAATGATTATTTTTTAGATTTTGAAAAGGAAAATTGTGATATTTTATATAATCTTTTTAATAAGTTAAAATTAGTGTTTGAAAAGTTTATCACTCGCCTATTAAGAAAGTAGATTTCACGCGCTATGCCACATCAGTGCTTAGTGTTTATTTGAACAAATTTAGTTAAGTTTAGGTGTTGAATTGAACATTTCAAAGTACGAGGTGCTGGTTGAAAAAAGTTTACAAGTTCAAGTGTCTGTTGATGTATTCTGCCTAACTATATATATTAAAGTTGTACCTTTTCGAGCCACCCGAACGATTCTAGCCCCACCTCAATATTTACAAAATTAATTTTTCCTAATATTTCAAAATTTTCCTATTAAATTCTTCTTTAAATATTTAATTATTTAAATCTACCTTTAACATCAAACAAATATCTATTTAGTACAACAATATTTTTTGAAAACTTCCTTATACAATTATTTAAAATTAAAGATAAAAATTTTAAAATATTTTGAAATAAGTATTAATATTTTTTCTCTTTAGCGTGATATCTTTTCACAAATTTATTTATACATATATATATATACTCTTTTATAATAAATAATTTAATGATAAATACTTATAATGGTTAAAAATAATAAAAATAGGTAATATAATATTTAATAGATATATTGAAATATTTGATAATCTCTAAATTAAAGTACATAGAAAGTAATAAAACATATAAAATTTAATCTTATCTAATATTTACTTTATCGAGTCACAAAATGAGTTTGACCCCACCTTAAATGAAAATAAATTATTTTTTAAAATTATTTTTATCTCTATTCTTCATATTTTATTTTATCTTATTTATTAATTTAATTATTATTTTTTGCAAATCTTATCTCTTCCATATTCTAATATATAAATATTTTTTATTCATATGTTATTTAGTTTTAAAATTAAATATGTATGAAATATCATCTAGGAAAAGGAGAAATGTACATTATTTTACCTTAATAATCTTTTTTATTCTCAACATTAAACTTAATAATTTATATTTAATTTGTTTTATTTGATTCCAAAAAAATTAAAAATTTTTAAATTGTACATGCAATTAATTACTTACATTAATTTTTATATTATATTTTTATTTAATATCTATAAAATATCGAACCATAGTCGTGCATTACACGACAAATATAACTAGTATATATAAAAGCAATAAGGTATAGAGCCATTTCCTTGCGCCACCTCATCATTTTCCACATGTCGTTCCAAGAATGTGCCACATCAGATTTGCCACATGTCATCACCATAGTAATCCATATATTTTATTTCCAAAACACCATAAATAAATTACAATTCTTGGTTTAATAATATTCTAACAAAATCTAAAAGATAATTTTCCTTTTTTTTTAATCTATAATACACTTTAAAAAAAAATATAATACCAAAACGGAGAAGATAATATCAAACAAAAATATAGACTATAGAATATAATATCTACAAAAAAAAATAAAAGTACAAATTTTGGTTTTAATATCCAAACAAAATCTAAAAGATAATTTTCATTTATTCCAATAATAATGAAATATTCGATTATAAATATATCAAAAATAATTTTTTATTTATATTTTTCATAAATGGAAGAATATAGATAGAAAAATATAAAATATTGACAACTAAATCTTATCTTATTATATGTAAAGTAAATATAGATAAGGAAATATTGTTATCTTATCATTTATGCCAATAGTAATGAAATATTTGTGTTTTTTACTTATCTTCTTTCCATATAGAACACAATCAAATATATTAACTTTTACTTCATTTTTATGTAATTTTTTATTTTTATAAGATAATACCATAAAAGTATTATTTTAATTGCATTTTTCGTAATTTTTAAATTTTTTATTTTACTTATTTATTAACATAAAAATATAAAATTTATTAATTTCATTTATCATTGTTTTTCTAATAAAGCTATTTAATTGCGAAAATTATAATAAAATAATTTTTTAATAGAAAAAGCTAAATAATTAGTTCTATCCTAAAATTGTAACATCTCTCAAATAGTAATTTTATATTAAACAAAAAATTTTTGAGTAATTTTTATAGATCAGGATGTAATCCATTTTCTCAAATTTAATTTTTTGAATTTTTTTAATTTACCAAATTTAATAATGTACATTTTGCGTAATTTTTTTTATCTCCTTTAATAAAATAAGAATATAAATTTATTAATTCAATTTATTATTTTTTCAAATAAAGCTATTTAATTATGAAAATTACGTTATAAAGTCTTTTTAATTGAAAAGGTAAAATAATTAGATTTATCCTTATATTTTAACACATCTTAAATAGTATTTTAATATTCGATAAAACAAACTTGAGTAATTTTTATAGATGATGGAATATTTAACTTTTTTTAATATACTAAATCTAGTGATTTATTTTGATTTTTAATACAAATAACTAAAGTTCATTAATCTTTAACTATATATTAAAGTTGAACCTTTTCCAACCACCACGATAATTCTCCTCCCAACTTATAGTTTACAAAAATATTTTTATTCATATTATTCCAAAATTTTCTATTATATTATTTTTATCTATTTAAATCTATTGTTAACACCAAATCATCATTACATATTAAAAAATAACGTTATAGTTTGAGGAATTCCTTAAAAAATGTTTAAAATATAAAGTTAAATATTTAAAACTTTAAAATAAGGATAAATATCTTTTATCTTTTACCATGATATTTTGTACTAATTTATTTATAGATAAATATTGATTTTTTTCTTACAATAAAAAATTAGTGATAATATCTTTGTGGATATATGTTGATTTTTTTTACATTTAAAAAAATAAAAACAGTACAATATTTAATAATATTTAGTGTTGTAGAAATATTAATATTTTTAATAGTCCACTAGTTTATGTATATGGAAAGTAATTAAAAAATAGATAATATAATATTTAATTATATCTAATATTTTGATTATTATCCAATAGAATAATTTTGACACCGCTATAAATTAAATTAATTATATTCTACCTATTTTTATTAAATAAATTATATTTTTTCATATTAAATTTTATCTTATTTATTAAAATAATTTTAAAATTGTAAATTTTATCTATCCCATTTTTTAAAAGTATATATATATTTTGTTTTATTTTATTCATATTTTATCTCCGATTTTTAAATTAAACCTATTTTTTAAATATTGTTAGGAAAAAGAGAATTGTAAATGATTTTATCTAAATAATCTATTTTTTATTCTCTACTTTAAACTTTTTAATTTAAATTTAATTTTTTTTATTTGATTCCAAAATAATATAATTTTTAAACTTGATACGGACAATAAATTACATTCATTAAATTTTATATTATATTTTTCTTTATGAATATTATACTTATAATATTTCTAAAAATATTGAGTCGTAGTCGTGCATGACACGATGTGTACAACTAGTATATACTAGTAATATTATAAAAAACAAAAAGATTAGAAATAGTCTTCTCGATTTCTCATATGCAATGACCAATACTTTTAATTGAATTTATTAATTAACACAAATTTGTTTCCTTCCATAACTAATTTTCTTATTCCCAAGTTTTTCATTACATCTATCCCTTATCGTAGTGCCAAAGTTTCTATTTATGGGGTTGATGGGGAAGTAACACTTTACCTCACCTAATATGAACTGGGGAGGCCTGCCTGGCTCATATAATGAATTCAAATGTACGCAGATGTAGATGTTCTCATTGTGGTCTATCGGAAAAAGACAAACTCAATGACGCCTTCCTTCAAGGACTAGATGCGTTGTCATATGCAACGTGGCAACCTGACTAGCTGTCATCATCATCAATATGCAACGTCGATGCGTTGTCATATAATGATTTTTTTTGGTAGTGCCAAATATACCATCTAACTGTTAACTGTGTCAATTCTTGTGAAATCATCTTGTTTCTATTTCCTCCATAATATTCTAACTTAATAGAGTTAGTGTAAACATCCTTCAACTAGATCAACCGAGCACCTCTTTTAGTGTTGATTTTTATTGTAAGCTCATGTACATTCAACTCTACCGAACAACACCTTCATATTACTGTAAAGAATGCTATGGAAGCTTGATTGTATTGCATTAACAAGAGATACAATATATAGGAGCCTAGTATCTACACAACATCTTTAAGGATAGAAACTAAAGATATAAAAGATAATATAAAAGGGAAAGAGATAACTAAATAGCCACCAAATATGATCTTAACCAATATAACAATATCATGGAAAATCATTATGGAAGGCAACGGATTCTATCCTAACACCGCCCGCAAGATGGACGACCGACGATGAAAGTCCAATCTTGGACAATAGCATGAAGAGAAAGTGGAGATTGCTGATGAATGGTGATGACAAACATAGGTGTGCCATTAGATATCAGAGAAGCCATTTTGCGGCTGCCCAATGAAGATCACTCGACCTATATAGGCCGAGTGATCTACCTCAGGCATATATGCGTGAATTGAGAGAGACGATTGACAGTGAAATCTACCTCAGGCCAAGTCAAAGAGAGGTATTAATTGGAGGCTACCAATGACTTGTCGGTAGATCGTAGGGTTGTCATGAGGAATGCCATCCGCGAGAGTAACTTGCGAATCAAGAGCCAACATAGGGCTAGTGCAGACCAGCTTCGCATCCAACATGGAATATTTTTCCAAGAGATCCATAATGTAGTAGCGTTGATTAAGGAAGATTCCTTTAGCAGTGGGGTGGACCTCCACACCGAGAAAGTAATTGAGGGCACCTAGGTCCTTTAGGAAGAACCTTGTGCGAAGAACATGAAGGTTAGAGGCTAGAAGATTCAAGCAAGAGTCTGTGACGATAATGTCGTCAACTGATGTTCATGTTTTTAATATGTTTCTTAGTTTGTTTAGTTTTGTTTTAGTAGTTTTTAGAGTTAGTTTTGTGTGTTTTAGGATGAGTTTGCATATTTTGTGAGAAGCATGGAAGCTACTCCGTTTTGTGTCTTTTTACAGGTTTTGAGCAGGAAAGGAGCGCTTTTTGAGCTGAACTAGAGTGTTATGGTGGAGGTCAGAAGAACATGAAGATAAAGAGGAAGATTGCATAGGAAGAGTGAGGAGAAGTTCAAGATAAAGTCAAGAGAAGTGGAAGAAAAACCAAAACCCAGGCTCGTTAACGAAGTTGTAAGGGTCGTTAACGAGGCTTAGGGATAGAATTTTTCGAGGGGTTTTTGTGTTTTCTACCGACCCTGTGCGGGGTCGTTAATGATGGCTCCGTGTCGGTAGGGTTTTAAATGATTTTAGGGTTGTTATATCTTATATCTTTTATCTTGTTATCTTTAGTAGAATAAGTTTTTATCTTTAGGCTTTTTAATAGATAGCTTTCTTAGTATAAATACCCTTATTCTAAGCCTAGAAGAAGAGGGACGATTTTTGGAGAGCCGAGATTTGATAGGTCGAGTGGAGAAGGTTGCGAGCCTGGTTTGTTCGAGAGAAGAGCTAGGGTCGTTAGTCGGATTTGCTCGGGGTTTTTGTTCTGTGTTTTTTTCGTTTTCTTCAAGATATTATAAGACGATATTTTCGTATTAATTTCAAGTAAGTTGTTTTTGTTTTCAATATTTTGTCTTGTTGAAGTTGTTTGCGTTATTATGATCAGTGAGTAGTTTTTCTTATCTAGGATCGGGGTTGAAACCCGACATAGTTATGCATGTCTGATGAGTGAGTTGATGTTTTGAATGCCTTTTATCTATTTGAGATTGCTTGTGTGTTTATGCTTAGATAATAGTCGAGGTAATTTGAGTTCTCAATTTGATCGAAAGAGAAAATTGTTAACTTGAAGGTTGATATTGTTCGATTACGAAAGTTTCGAGCTTTGGATCCAAAACAAATGATTGAGTGAATTGATTTATGAGAATTGATCGGTTTGCTTGTTAATCAGCGAAAGTTGATGAGTTTATCTTTTAAAGGCATGATCTTTATCTGCTTATGAGTTTATATGCATGGCTATGCTGTGGTAACCCTTGTCATAGGTCTTTTACTCTATAAGAGTTATCATTCGTTATATTCGTTATCGAGTTCCTTTGCCTCGGTACCGAACCTGCGCTTTATTTTGTTCGTTATTTTGTGTTCGTAGTTTATCCAGGTTCGTTAAGGAACTTGACAAGGTCGTTAACGAGGTTGGTCGTGTGTGTTTCTGCCTGTTTTGCTTGTTTTTCTTATTTTTGTTAGTTGATAGACAAACAACCGTGCTTCCCGTGGAATGATCCTGACTTCGCTTTACTCAGCGGGGTCTTGACTATAAATTTATTTGTTGTCAAGTTAAATATCCGTTTCAACAAATTGGCGCCGTTGCCGGGGAAGCAACAATGTTCGTTTGTTTATCTGTGGGTCTGGGAATAGCCCGACCCCGTTATTGTTTTTTATTTTGTTTTCTGTGTCTGTTTTCTAAGCGTATGTCAGCAGGACGTTGCAGGCTTGAATTTGGCAACACCGGTTATTATTCCGAACCTGAGCGCACCTTGCACCGTAGACGAAGAGAAATGCGATCCATGGTTACACCTGAAGAGATGGCTCAACAGATGGCAGAACTCCAGAGGCAGATGGAGGCGTTGCAAGCTGATCGAGATGTCGTTGCTGCCGAGGCTGAATGTCAATGAGTCAACAATGCTCGTTTACAGGAAGAGCTGAATGCTTATCCGAGGAATGCCAAGCAATATATGCATCCAAAACTGAGGATGCCTGAGTCTCCAATTGTGCTTCCGGAGATAGAGAAGACTTTTGAGATTAAGTCTCAATTTATATCCTTGATTAAAAGGGCTCAGTTTGAAGGGAAACCTACTGAGTGCCTTATGGAACATATTAGAAATTTTCTTGATTTATGTGACAATATAGCTGCTGAAGGTGTCTCACTTGAATATGTTCTGTTAAAAGCTTTTAGGTGGTATCTTATTGAAAAGGTCCTGAGCTGGTTAGAGAGCTTACCTCCTAAGTCTATCGGGACTTGGAAGGCTTTGTATGATCAATTTCTTACAAAGTTCTTCCCTCCCGCCAAGACAACGAAGTTGAGAAAACGCATCACCTCCTATCACCAGCTGCCTAATGAGACCGTTGTAGAGACTTGGGAAAGATTTAAGGAAATGCTTAGACAGTGCCCCACTCATGGGCAATTATATGTTCTTCAAGAAATTTTTTTCCAGGGTATTAATGCAGAGACGAAGAACCGCATCAATACGCATACAACGTGCGGTTTTATAGAGATGGATCCCACAGTTTCACGGGAATTGTTGGACAAGCTTTCTAACTACGATGCTATGTACGGTACCCAGCAATCACCCCAGCCCCAGAGGCGTCTCTACGTTCCTAACAAGGAAGATGTTGACCCCGATGTCAAAAATCAATTTCTGCAAGACGAGGTCAACCGCCTGAAGAAGTAGGTAAGTTTTCTGAAATCCTCTCAATCTTGTCAAGAATGTGGCTCTTCTACCCATATTACTTCTGCTTGTACTAACATAGAGCAGGTAAGAGCCGCTGAGACATATGCTGAAGTGAACTATATGAGAGACCCATACAGGAACCAACCTAGTAATTTTGACAGGTCAAACAATTATCCAACATGGGGCAACCAAAACCAGAATTCAAACTATGCAGCGCCTCCACCGAATAGACGACCTGCACTGTATCGACCTCCAGACTATCAGGAGCCACCATCATGGGTACAAGGGTTACAAGAAGGCATTAACGGAGTTCAAGCCAACCTAAATAACCAACTAAAAAGATGGGGAGAGTTCAATGTGTGGAAGAAGAATGTTGACTCCCAACTAGGGAACCTCGCTGCACAGATTCCAAGACCACAAGGGCAACTCCCGAGCCGAGCCGACCCGAGGAGAACCCGAAAGGACAAATAATAGCGGTACACCTTAGGAGCGGGAAGACACTACCGGAGCGTGTCCAGGCTAAAGAGAAGAGCCCTTCAACAAATAAAGAAGCCACGACTCAGCTCGATAACGAACCAGAGAGGGTCGTTACCGAACCTGTACATCATGGTGACGATGCTCCCAGGGTTGTTAACGACCCTAGTCCAGGTAAGTTTCCTATTCCGAGCTCCTCTCTTAATCCCAAGCTCGTTAACGACCCCACCAGGGTTGGTAACGATCCTCCGAGTGCACCAATTGACCCTAATGTCAACCCGGTAGCATCACCTCTCGAGCCCGATTTGGTTTCGAGAATGGTGAAATCTCTTCCTTTTCCTAATAAGAAATCAAAGGACTCTACTGAGAGTAAGTTCAAGCGTTTCGTAAAGATTCTCCAGGGCATTAATATTTCTCTCCCATTCGCTGAGGCCCTAAGCGAAATGCCGGCTTACACAAAATTCTTGAATGATATTCTTAGCAGGAAACGATCTATCACAGAGCTGCAAGATGAAGTACGATCCATTGCTCTACCAGAGAAGTTAGGTGACCCAGGGAAATTCGCCATAACAATTGGCATAGGTGACCACAAATTCAAGGCTCTATGTGATTTGGGAGCCAGTGCTAGTTTACTCCCTCTATCAATCTGGTCAAAGGCCAACATGGGACCATTGGAACCTATAGACATGAACCTCTACATGGCAGACGGATCAAGCGTAAAAGCTACATGAGTCGTGGATGATTATCCCATTCAAGTCGGAAAATTTTTTATTCCAAATGATTTTATCGTTCTCGACATGCCTGAAGACCCTCAAGTCCCCATTATCTTAGGTAGTCCATTCCTAGCTACAACAGGTACTAGGGTAGACGTGCGGAAAGGACTCCTCACTTTTGATATTGGAGAGGAACGCGTGGAATTCAGCCTTGACCAGAACGCTAATGACCCAACTGCGGCCATGCAGAGCGAGTTGACCCAGCTAGAACTCGACATAGCTGTTCCTAAAGACCCTCCACCAATTAGCAAAGAGGACGAGAATTTCACACAAATCTCTACCGACCCTCCTTGGTCCAGTACCGAGTCCCTTATACAAGTTTATAATGAAGGAATTGTTAGCACAGGGTCAGTAATGGTTCCAAAGACCTCAGTGTTAACATCGTTTCCAATAAATCAAGGTGGGTACTCTAACCATGAATTCACTATTACTGGTTATGGTTCTTATCCATATTCTGTTCCTACACCGTATCCCACTATATATGCTATAGAGGAGTCCAAACCACCTTGGGTTGCGGATTTCACTAACCCTTATGTAGGAATACCGGGCATATTGCTAGAAGATAAAGGACCAAATTTAGTGACTCAAGCTAATAATTCCTACAGAGCTACGTATGCTGTCTCTCAAAACCCAAACGTAGCTGTAAGAGAACCACCTTGAGCCAAGGTAAGTACGTCGAGCTGACGACGTTAAAAAATAGCGCTTACGGGAGGCAACCCGATTTTAGTTTAGTTTAGTTCTTTTCTTTTAGATACTTTTTCCTAGCTTTCTTTTGAGTTTTTTTCTAGTAGTTTAGAAGGTAGCAAGATAGAATGGTTTTAGGCTAACATGATACAGGAGTTGGGCTTAGAAAATCACTCGAAACAGGTCACGCAGGCTCGGTAACGATCCCTTACCAGGATCGTTAACGACCCAGTTTGGCGACCCGAATTCAGAAAATGGGTAGGTCCATATGGCAGGTTCTAGCCGAGCTGCAACAAGAGCCCGGAAGAAGAAGAGGACTCAACGGTCCCCGTCTCCTTCCCGCATGGACAACGTGATTTTGCGCACCCAAGCACAGGCCGATCGCTTCAATACCATCTTGGATCGAGACCACTACACTAGGTGGTTCTTGAGGTCGAGTGCAAAGTCCATGGTGATTTACGAGGATGTCAAAGAAGCCTTCGCTATTCTCGGAATACCTCAATTTTTAAAGAAGGTGGCGACACCGCACTTCCTCGCTCTTACTTCTGAATTCCTGGCTACTCTGGAGACGAGATTCCCAACCAAGACCTCGGTAGGATGATGTCTCTCTATTTGGTGGTGTTTTTATATGTGATTTCCTTTGTAAATATGTTTCTTTTTTCCCTTTTCTTGTGTGTTTTGTTCCTTTTTAGCTTAGTTCCCGTATTTCTATGAGATTCGGAGACTATGCGCATTTTATGTGTTTTGTAGGTAATTTGGCATGGATCAAGGGTCGTTTTGAAGGAGAGTCGAGACATGGAGCAAGGCCCGAGCTAAAGAGGGAAAGAGAGGAGCAAGCCATGAAGAAGAATAAGAGGAAAGCCAACAAGAAGAAGGTGGAACGAGTTTCGGACCGAGTTGCAACCAACCTCGGGCCCGACTTTGAAGTCTCCAACCTCGGACCGAGATGCACAGTAACTCGGGCCCGAGGTCCTCCGTGTCGATCCGAGTCGGTCACCGAACTACTTGGGCTCCAAGGCACGAAATTGTGGACTTCCACTTTTGCCCCTCATTTAATCCATAAAAGGCCCTCTTGTCTTCTAAGAAAGGGTTCACACACACACACAAAAAGGGGGCTCTCTCACAAAGGGGGGGGGGGTTCCAAGGGATCCAAGAGGATTCTTGGAGAGCAAGGAGGAAGGAGAGGAGAAGGAGAAGAGAGAGAATCGGCCAAGAGAGAGGAAGATTGATAGGTTTGGTTGATAGATTAGCTTTGCTTTGTTTTGATCTTGTGGATTTAGAAACCCTTGATTGGAATTTGTGGATTGCTTTAGATTGGAATGAAACTTTGCTTTGTTTTGAGATTGATGATGTTGATTGCTTTCCCTTTTGATTTGTTTGCTTTCTTTGTTTGCCACATGGAGTAGATCTCCTTGATCTTGGGTTATGGGGGAAAACCCTAGCTAGGTTTGGGCTAGAAACCCCAATTCCATAGCCTTGAGTGATTGATCTAAGGAACCCACTCTACATAGAGCTACAATTCCTTGCGAAAGTCGGGAATCAAGGCTTGAGATTGGCAAAGTAGCGAAAGTGAACATGTATCAATCTCAAGACCTTGCTTCGAAGGGGATTTCCCCAATGATCGATGTGTAGAAGTGGTTGGAACGAGGGCGAAAGCACTCGATCCTAGTCCGATCATCACTCATTGCTTGAATTGGGGTGGATAAGCCTTAATCTACTAGAGAAGGAACCCAAAAGCCCAAGATCTACTTTTAATCTTTGAAGTTCGACAAACCCAGCTACCTCGGGCCCGACTTACCCTACGTCGGTCCCGACTTCCTCTTGTCGCCAACATCGGGCCCGACGTGACCTCTGTGTCGGTCCCGACTGTTTTCTTTGTTTTCCTTTGTTTTATGCTCTCCTTTCTAGCTCCCTAGTGTCTAGGCACATCGATCGAGTAGACTTCCCGAGTGTTCGACACCCACCACGTACTACAACGGGGTCGGGTTATAAATTGTATCTCTTGACCCTCGCACACCGAGAGAGGCGATCAAAAAGAATGGCGCCGTTGCCGGGGAAGTCTAAGTGCATTGAGTGCCAATTTGGTGAGTTTCTTGTGTTTTGGTAGTGATTTGGGTGAGGGAATAGCCCAAACCCTTTGTTTGTTTTTGATTTGTTTTGGTTTGTGTCTTTGTTTCGTAGGTGTATGCTAGCTCGTTCCTACCGAGGAACACTTGAGCTTGAGTTTGTAAGTGATCCGGAAAGTATTCTCAAGGAAGCCCGAAGAAGGAAAAGGATGGAGAATCAAGCTCTCCATGTTGATGAGGAGTTGGCTCAACTTAGGGCCGAAATGGCTAGATTGCAACTCGAGAAGGACAATCAAGAGGCGGTGGCAAGAAGAGAACGGGAGCAACGGATGAGAGCCGAGGCTCAACTCAACGCTCTACCCCAGAATGCACGCCAATACATGCATCCGGAGTTGAGGGTACCCGAGACGGCTATTGTGCTTCCCGAGGTTGCCAAGAATTTTGAGATCAAGACGCAATTCATCTCCCTCATCAAGCGTGATCAATTCGAGGGCCGTCCACATGAGTGTCCTATAGAGCACATCAAACGCTTTGTGGACATGTGTGAGACGATCTCCACCGACGAGGAGACATTGGATTATGTGCTTCTAAAGGCGTTCAAATGGTCACTTGGGGGTAAGGCCACACATTGGCTCGAGAGCCAAGCTCCTAGGTCAATCACAACTTGGAAGACACTCTATGACGCTTTCTTGATGAAATTCTTCCCGCCCTCAAAGACAACCGAGTTAAGAAGGAAGATTGCAAGCTTTCAACAAGGTCCGAATGAGCCCCTCTTCGAAGCATGGGACCGTTTCAAGGAGATGTTGCTCCAATGTCCTACTCATGGCCAACAACCATATGTGCTTCAAGACATCTTTTTCCAAGGCATCAATCCGGTAACGAAGGACAAGCTCAATCTCCACACCGATTGTGGGTTCATAGACTTGACACCGGATCAAGCTTGGGAGCTACTTGACAAGCTATCCGATTATGAGGCCATGTATGGGGTGAGTCAAGCTAGCAAGGAGGTGAAAGTTCAAGGTGAAGGTGCAAGGAAGTTATATGATCCAAAGGGAGAAGACATTGATAGGGATGTGAAGCTCCAATTCCTTGAAGGTGAAGTGAGCAAGCTTAAGAGGCAAGTCCACTACTACAAGCAAAATGCTAGAGCTTGTGAGGAGTGTGGATCCTTTGCACATGCTACACAAGTTTGTCCGAATGAGACCCAAGTGCGCTTGGCCGAGCGAATTGAGGAGGCAAACTATGTTCGAGGAAATTTCGGTGGAAGAGGCAACTTCAACAATGGTGGTAATGGCCGGTGGAACAACGGTCAAGCTCAAAGTTACAACAACAACTTCAACCAAAACGAGCCAAGGGCGCCACCACCACCATATAGACCACCGGGATTCAATGAGTTACAAACATTTGCTCAAGAGATGAGAGATGGGTTCAAGGAGATGAGGACCCAATTCAATGAGTTTGGTGCATGGAGGAGGCAAGTCGACAATCAATTTGCTCAAATTGCGACTCAAGCCCCGAGAGAGAATGGGAGACTTCCGGGCCGACCCGAGGAGAATCCTCGAGCTCAAAACAATCAAAATGAAGTCCGGGCAATTGGATTGAGAAGTGGCCGAAACCTATCCGAGCCACACGTGCCTAAGAAGAATGAAGAGAGTCAGACCAACTTACCCAGCAAGTCGGGTCCGACATTCCCCGAAGTCGACCCAGCAAGAAGATCGACTCCTTCACCACGGACCGAGGTCGAGAGCAACTCGGGACCGACGTACACAGACCTCGATCCAACTCCTCTGTCCAGGACCGAGATTCACAACATCGGGCCCGACATGGTGCCCAAGTCGGTCCAACCAGGAAGTGTTGCAAATGAAGTAGGGAAGTCCAAAGAAGTTGATCCAAGCAAGATTCAAGGTTCAACAATTCTTCCATATCCCTCGAAGAAGCCGAAAGATGTTGTTGAGAACAAGTTCAAGAGGTTTCTCAAACTCTTGCAAGGCTTGAACATCTCTATCCCGTTCACCGATGCATTGAGTGAGATGCCATCTTATGCCAAGTTTTAAGGGAGATTTTGAGCAAGAAGAGGTCCATAGTTGAAATGCAAGATGAGGTCAAGACCTTGGGGTTACCGCAAAAGCTAGGAGATCCCGGTCGTTTTGCTATAACCATTGGTGTGGGGTCTCAAAATTTCCAAGCCTTATGTGACCTTGGGGCAAGTGTTTTGGTGATGCCCGCTAGCATTTGGAGAAGAGCAAATTTGGGTGAAATGGAGCCAGCTGATATGTCCCTAACTATGGCCGACGGTTCCATCATCAAGGCTAAGGGAATATTGGATGACGTTCCGGTGAGAGTTGGAAAGTACTTTGTCCCCGATGATTTCGTGATCCTAGACATGCACGAGGACCCCTTGGTCCCAATAATCTTAGGAAGACCATTCTTAGATACGGAGGGGGCAAGGTTTGATGTCAAAAACGACAAGGTTTCCTTTGAGATTGGTGAAGAAAAGGTCGATTTTCACTTCAACAAGGCCTTGAATGAGCCGGACGCCTTGGCTATCCTCAAACTTGAAGAGAGTGCTAAGAGAAAAGGAGAAGAAGTGGAAGTTGATAGAGAGGTCATTGTGTTGAGAAGTGATGAGAGGTTGAATAAACAAATACAAGTAAGGGAGTTGTTGGAGCAATTTAAGGATCAAGATGAGTCAAGGATCAATGCTAGCCCAAGGAGAAATGAAGAGTATCCTTACTTATATCCTTTTGATGTTGGTGATGACCACAATTCTTCCCAAACTTTTGATTCCTACATTTGTTTAAGTGATTTGAAAGATGACTTAGGAGACTCCTACATTTGCCTTAGTGACTTGAAAGATGAATTGGTAGAATCTCCTAGGAATTCTTTGGATAACTTTGGTGTAGGAAAAGAGGAACATGATGGAGCAAGTAAGGAGAAGAAATCTCATCCGTTGGAGGAGTATGATGAGAGAGGCCCGAGACCGGATAGCCGTGCCTATATAGACCATCGTTGGTGGTTTTATGGGTATGAAGGCAATGGGAATGGGCATAACAATGGCGAGCAATTCACCGTGTTTCACCCGCCATAAGGTTGAGGTTAGGAAGTCAAGCTAGTGACTCTAAACGAGCGCTTCTCGGGAGACAACCCGAGCTAGTAGCTTTCTTTTCGTAATTTTAGTTTGATTTTTCTTAGTTTAGCTTAGCTTTTCTCTAACCAATCCCTATCTAGTGTTTTGTGGATTTATGGTGTTGTGCATCCTTCAAAGTTGTGTAGGATTTGAGGTGAAATATTTAAATGGAAATATGGGAAAGAAGTTGCAAGAGGATGTAGTAAGATTGGTGACCCGAATACTCCCACATCGAGCCCAGGTAAGTCGGGCCCGACATAGGGACGTCGGTCCATGAAGTCGGTCCAACCCGATTTGACTAGTTGGAATGCCAATTTTGCCCTTGACCTAATTTGTCCCTTTCCCCCATTAAATACCACCCCCCACCTACCTACCATCTTCATATCAACCACCATTCCCAAAATACAACTCACCTTCCCCACACTCTCAAAGTCGGCCATCCTCTCACTCACCATACTCGATCCACACACTTCCTTTCTTCATCTCGATCCAATCACGAAAAGGCCTCCCTAACCCGATTCCAAAGAAAAATTTCGAGTTCAATCTCGTTCTTCATCCCCCATCTCGATCTAGATTGAGAAAAATTTGAGTTCTAAGTTGGTTATTTGTTTAAAAGTTCAATACTCTTCAAATCCGGTATGTGTTACTCGATCTTTACCTATTTCCTTGAAGATTTTGTGCTTTCATTGCATAGATTGAGTATTGCCATGTTTGATTGAGAGTTTGAGCTTGAGCATCAATGGTGTATTTGCATGATTTGTGAAATTGAGCTTTAATGTTATTTATGCATGCTTAGATCCATTTAGAACTTCGATTAGGGATGTTTGAATTTGAAATTTAAGTGCATGATAGAGTGATTTGGGTTGATTTAAGGCTAGAAGTCGAAGCATGAATTAGGTCGAGATCGACGTGCCCAGGAAAGTCGGGCTCAAGGTGTGAAAGTCGGTCCAACATGTCGGACCGAGGTTGACTAAGTCGGGCCCGACATAGACTGGAAGTCGACCCTAGTTGTTTTTGCTTTGTTCTTGTGATATCATGTGGATTCATGTGTTTAATTGTTGGCTATAGCCTAATCATGATGTAGAATGATCATTTGCTTAGTTATTGTTAGAAGATGTCCGTGATGATTTATGTTGGATTGAGATGCATGTGAGTCTAGAGACTAAGTATGGGGTTCCCTTTGTGTTAAAATGTTGTTGTGTGTTGATGAGTGCTTTTGTTGAGTTGTATGGAGTTTATCTTGGATCCTTTTGTTTGGTTGGATGTGTGTAGGTACCATGGAGACAAGAGCTTCATCCTCTCATGTGGAAAGGCCAAGGAAGAAGTCCAAGAAGACGAGGAAAGAGCCGAAGTTGGATGATGTCTATTTGGAGGATGATGAGCAAGTGGAGAATTATGAAAGATATATGGCGCTTGAGCACCACACGAGGTGGCTTGATTGGGAAGCCGTGAGGAAGATGGACATGGATCAAGCCCTTCCAAGATGCTACTCCCACATCGGTCTTAATGGAATGCTAAGGTGGGACAACACTCACTACCCCGCCCTCACCTCGGAATTTATGGCCACATTCGAGTGCACTTATGATAATGTGGAGGATGAGGAAGGGGCGATCACTTTCCGATTGGGCAACGAGGACCATAATCTCACTCTTAGGGATTTGGCTACCTACTTCGGGTTCCCATGCCCAAGAGAAGAGTCCGACGTCAACAATGAGAAGGTGAACCAAGTGTGGCGTCATGTGGCCGGGAAGAGTGAGATGAGAAAGGGCGCCTCCACAGCCGAGATTGCTAGCCCTCTTTTTCGGGTCATGGTGCGAGTCTTGGGGTGTGCAATCTATGCTCGTCATGAGTTGAGCAAGCCGATGAAGGAGGAAATCATGTTGCTCCATGAGATGCTCTTCAACACCAAGAAGCCCATGAACCTTGCATGGGAGTGGGTCAAGATGGTGCGGGACTTCCAAAGTTCCTCTTGGATCTACTTCGGTGGGATGATAGCAAGGCTCGCCATGCGTCTAGGAGTTGATCTTGACAAGTAATCTCCGGCTCCGAATGGTGTTGAGTTCATGAACATGAAGTATTTCAAGAAGGCCAACATCATCAAGGAGAAGCTCTACATGATTTCCTTGGCCCCTCACTCAAACTATGATGGTGTGTCGATCCGGTTAGTGCACAACCTCTATGACCTTTCTCGGTATCAAAATTGGTACCAAGGGTGGGCCGGAAAGCCACACTCATTTGGTGACCCCGAAGGTGCAAGAGAAGGGCGGCGACAACAATCTCAACACATTAGGTTTACCTCTCCACCATCTACACCGGATTCCGTCCAAGACAACTTCGTGTTTGCACCTCGTGGGGAGGACATGGATGTCGATCAAGGGCAAAGTGAAGAAGATGAGCGCCTCCAAGGCTTGATGGCCGACCTCCGGGCCACGCACCATGCTCCAACACTGGCGGACCGAGGTACACAACAAGTCGGGCCCGACTTCCCTCAACGTCGGTCCACTTCATTCCATGGTGGTGAGGTCCCGAGGCATTATGAACGAGGAGAAGGGAGCGGTGCAAGGCGGGAGCAATTCCAAGGTGGCGGTTATGAAGGCTATGCCCAATGGTACGGTCCGGGAATGGTGTTTCCCGAGCAGCAACAACCGATGGACATGTCCTTCTTAGCCAACCAAATGTCTCATCTCCAACTTCAACAAGAAAATGTTCTCCAAGAGGTCCATCAAGTGAATCTCCAACAACAACAAATGTACCAACAACAACAACAAATGCTTCAACAACAAAGCTCTTTCCAAGCTAGCCAACAAGAGATGAACCGGGCCCTCGGCTACACTAGACGAGAGGTAGAGGAGCTTAGGGAGGTGGAAGACTGTTGGATCGTAATCGGTTAGCAGTGAGCTTGGGAACTGGCAATTAAGCTGTTCCCAAGGCAGCGGAAGTAAATAATCGCAAGTAATAAAAACAGTTAATGGGACAGTTCCTTTATAGAGGAACCCCACTACAACCAACTAGTTGTATGGGTAAACCTCTACCTCCGCTTGGAGGATTTTGAATGACTTACTTATATTGATTGCTTTGTTCCTTAGTTACACAGCCGGATTTACACTTCTCTGTTCCTACAAGTTCTTCCTAACTCTAGCAACACTAGTAAATCCTCTCAACTGAGTTCCTAAGCTCACAACAGCAAAACACAAGTAACTCAAACCTTACGTTGACTTCTCAGTTCCCTTGCTCCAGGGAACTTCAGCTTCACCATCGTCGAGATCACACACTCGCCGGCGGGGACTTCTCTTCCTTTTCTTTCTTTTCTCAGATGTGGGTGTTTTGTAAGTTCTGGGAGAAGTACTCAAACCGAGTACTATTCATTTGGCTTTATAGTCCATTTGTCTTGGGCAGTAGCATCTTTCGTTTGTGTCCAAAATGCCCTTTGCTTGATGCCCAAGTTGTACTTTCTTCACATGTGACTTTGGTTTGAACTAGGTCAACTTCTTGAATCAATCGGACCGTTGGATGAAGCGTGACAGTCTGATCCTCAGACTGTTCCCTCTGGCTGTCTGAGACAGGATCCCGCGATCTGCGCTGAACGGTCGTTGTCTTCACATGTGAGTTCCCATTTCATGGGAACTGACTTCTTCAGAGTTCCCTTGATGGAAACTCTTCATCGTTGTAAGCTTGTGTTTTCTTGTTTGTTTCTGGGAGTTCCCACTTCATGGGAACTCTCCTCTTCAGAGTTCCCTTGATGGAAACTCTTCATTGTGGCTAGCAGTGGCTTTGTCATTCATAGGAGTTCTTTGCTGTACCTGTGTTCCTTAGAAATACTTGAACAAACCACATTAGTTCCCTATGGTGTTTGTCATTATCAAAACTTAAAGAGGAGTGAATCGTTGATCCGTTGCTTAGAACCAGAGGTCCCAACAACGTCCCAACAATTTCCCCCTTTTTGATGATGACAAACCCATCAAAAAAAAATGCAAATATTTCAATGAATGATATGCTGATGAGTTCCTAAGTATGATTTTGGGAAATCACTCTTAGTGAGACATTTAGATTTAGGGAGCCACTTCTGGTGAGACACATAGTTCCTATTAGGCTTTTTATGCAATTGTTCCCCCTTAGCTTATGCGTGGTCTGTGATGACTTAAACTTTGAACTCATCTCACATTTTTTATCTTTCCCCCTTTTGACATCATCGAAAATCAAGCAAAGCAATATTAGGAAAGAATGGAACACGCAATCAAAATAAAGACCATTTCATTACTTAAGATAATATGTACAATGGGAACCCAAGTACAATTTTGTGGTCATTTTTGGATTAAGGGAACAAGAAGGGAGAGATCATGGGCTTTGAGGAAACAAGGCGTCACAAAGGCGCGTAAGGACTTGGGTAAGCTTTTCTTGTCCTCTGGCCAATACTGCCTGGTCCCTAGCAATCTGATCGAGGGTGTTGGCGATGCGGAGCAACACTGGAGAGTTCCCCTCTTGTGTATCAGACTCTAGGGGAGCCGCCTCCTCTACAGGCTCTGAGTGCCTCATCTTCTGGGCAACTTGAATGTCCAGTTCCCTTCCAAGCTCGATTTCTTCTTTAGAGGCATCGTAGAGACCCTCTTTTTGTAGGAGCTTTTTGATCAGCCCGGAGTAGGGAAGGGAATGGGAATTGGAGGCCATGCACTTTTCCATGTGCCCAAGGATAATGCGGGGAAGATTTATGGGCTTCTTGAGGAGGAAGTGGTAGAGGATGATGGCATCGGGGATGTTGACAACCAGGCGCTTTTCTTGACGTGGGACCACCAAGTTGATAATGAATTGGTGAGCGAGCTTGGCAACCAAGGATAGATGATGCGTC
This sequence comes from Fallopia convolvulus, assembly GCA_964016875.1. NCBI lineage: Eukaryota > Viridiplantae > Streptophyta > Magnoliopsida > Caryophyllales > Polygonaceae > Fallopia > Fallopia convolvulus. Next base: position 5,183,092 of record OZ024723.1, read on the forward strand.
GAGTGGACCTTAGAGGGAACCCGACCCTCAAAAACTGTGTTGTACACCTCGGCGCTGTTGAAGTCGCCCCAGAGCTTGCTGGGCAACTCGCTAAGCCCTTGACCAGGGACCTGGAGTTGAAGGCGGATCGTAGACGTTGTAAAAATGAACTCGTCGCCTTCGTGGGAGAGAGTTCCTTGAGTGCCGTCGTTGGTGATAGTGAAGTTGTTGTAGAATTGACGCACTTGTGAGGGATCTACGCTCACAGTTTCTTGGCAGAGTCTCTCCCAGCCCTGGGCCTTGATCAGTTCCCATAGTTCCTCCAGACCATTTTCAGTCAGCGCCTCTTGGGAAACTATGAGGTGATGGAGAAGCTTGCGGCGCTCACTGACATGATGCTTGGTGGTCCCCTTCCCCTTTCTGGACTTGCTTTTGGATTTGTTCCCCCTAGAGACCGTGCGAGGTCCTTTCTGCTGAGGGGTTGCAGCCGCTTCGATCATGAGCACGCGGTCCCTTGGTGGTGGGGAACTCGCGGACACCACCATTTGGTGTCCAGGTGTAGGGATGCGTGCTGGCTCCTTTGAAGCGGGAGCTTCTTCTTCTTCTTCGACCTCATCATGGGAGGTCCCTTCTTCCTCGGAGGAGCTCGAACCCGATCCCTCCGCGTCATCTCCAGGATGACTTGTTGTTGCCTCAGCACCTCCAGCTGGTGCGAGGTCCCTTGTCTCTGTTGGCTCTTGAGGAGCAACCTTTTCTGGGGACTTTGTCCCTTGGGAGACTGTGTGCTCACAGGGACCCCTGTTGAGTTCTTCCTCGATGTCCTTGAGCTGGGCTTCCTCCTCCAAAGTTCCCATGATGATCGGAGGAGGGTCCTTGGTCATTTTGCTGATGACCACAGAAAGAGGAAGATCGTCGTCGTCTGAGGAGAGGTCGACGGTACTTTTGGATGGTGAGGGAGAGGGGAGTTTGGTGGTGGTGGGAGACGTGATGGAAGAGGGGAGAGGAGAAGAAGGAATAGGGGTTGTGAGTTGAGTGGAGATGTGTTTTGGGGAGGAAGGAGAAGGCGTTTTGTGAGGTGAAGGTGGAGTTGGAGATCCCGTAGTGATGGGAACGGGAGGAAGGGAAGGAGGTTGGGATGTTGGAGTTCCCATTGTGGCGAGAACTGGAGGAGGTGGCGGAGGAGGTCCCTTGATTTGAGGAGGAGGGATGGAGGAGGAAGAGGGAAGTAGACTCTGGGGTTCGGAGTTCCCATCGTCGGAAGGAAAAAGGTAGGGAGGTTTGGGAGCACAAGAACTCTCCTTGGAGCAGTTCAGGTAGTCCTCAAAGCGGAAGAAAGCCTTCTTTCTGGGCTCCGAGAATTCAGAGGCCTCAGAGTGTTTACGCTTTTTGGATTTGGAGGGGTCGTGGGAGTGTTTGGATTTTTTGGATTTTGAGGAATCTTTTGATAAGTGGCGATGTTTGGATGAGTGGCGATGTTTGGATGAGTGGCGATGTTTGGATTTATGGGGTTTTTCATTGATGGAGGGGCGAGCATCTCCGAAGTTGTCAACGATGACAACTCCGGAGGAGGTGTTGGTGGTTGGAGGTGGAAGAGGAAGAGATTCGGAGGAGGAAGAGGTCCAGGAGACGGTTTCATCAACCTGAGGAGGAGGAGGGGGCAAGAAAGGGCTTACTTGATTGTATAGCCCTTGAATGAGGACATCCTTCATGGTTGGGTCCTGTTCTTGCTCGATCTCGTTCAGTTGAGTGATGAAGAGAGTGCGAGGATTGGCAAGTACCCACTCTTTGATTTGTGCGAATGTGTGTTGAGGGGCCATTTTTGTAAGAATTTGGGAGGTTTTGGAGGTTTCTTGAAAAGAGAGTGAAAGGGATTTGGGGAAGACGAATGACAGGGATGAAAGATGGTGTAAAGGACCTAAAAATGGCAAAGAGGGGTTTTAAAGGAGAGAGGAGGTGAAGGGTAGAAGGGGAAGTGGAATAACCTCGATAACCGTTGCCCAATGAACGTGGGGCGCCGTTTCAACTTCTCAAGCACGCTTCTGGACACGCGTCACAATATCTTGGGAAGTCCTTTTCAAATTTTGAATACTTGGCCTGTAACGCTTCAGAGCTTCTGACACGAAAGTCCGCTTCCCAAGTGACGGTTTTTCTTTGAAGATTAGTTAGTGTTCCCTTTGTAGATGCAGCAGTTCCCATGATCATTTCAAGGTCAGGGAGAGTGAAGTGGGTGAGAGAACTTCACACTCATCTTTTTGTGGGGCTAGGGAACTCAAAGGGAACCAGACGATTTGCAACTCGATAAAGGAAATGTTTTGGCTCATGAGAAGCATTTGTCTAATCCCTAGCTTAAGGTGGGTCATATGATCAACCGTCATGGTGGCTTGTAATGAGGGATAAAGGGAACTCTGGTTGATCATTTTGGGCCAAAAGAAATAGAGTTCCTTTGTACACATTTTTTCTCTAGACTAGTAATCATGGCATAGTGAAAGCAATGAATCCAAGTTCCTTATCATGCAATTTTAGATAAACTAGTCAGGCATTGGAAGAGAGATAAACAAGGACTTGTTTAGTTTAGAGTTATCATCCCTAGATGCATTCGAAAACGCTGGTAGGGACGTCTGTCTAAAGCTTTGGTAAGAATATCCGCAATTTGCTCTTCAGTTCTACAGTGTTCCATCGAAATGTTCCCATTCTCAACATTGTCACGTAGAAAGTGATGTCTTATATCAATATGCTTAGTTCTAGAATGATGCACAGGATTTTTGGAAATGTTTATGGCACTAGTGTTATCACAGAGTATGGGAACTGGGCCAAAAGACATACCGTAATCCTGGAGTTGTGACTTAAGCCATAGAACCTGGGAACAGCATGATGCGGCAGCCACATATTCAGCTTCAGCTGTGGAGAGTGCAACTGAGTTTTGCTTTTTAGATCCCCACGAAACTAAGCAGGATCCTAAGAACTGGGCCATTCCTGAAGTGCTCTTTCTGTCAACCAAGTGCCCTGCAAAGTCAGCATCTGTGTATGCAATGAGCTCAAGGGAACTGTTCCTTGGATACCAAAGGCACAAGTTATTGTTCCCTTTGAGATACCTGAAAATTCTCTTCACCTCTTTCAGGTGTGATTCCTTAGGGTTAGCTTGAAAACGAGCACAAAGACATACGGAGAACATGATATCAGGTCTACTAGCGGTTAAGTAGAGAAGGGACCCGATCATACCTCGATAGTTCCTTTGGTCCACACTGATACCTGTTTCATCTGCATTTAGCCTTGAATTTGGTGAGATGGGAGTGTCAATGGGCTTTCAATGTTCCATCCCATACTTCACGAGCATTTCCTTGATGTATTTCTGTTGATGGATCTTTGTTCCCTCCTTTGTTTGGGATATTTGAAGTCCCAAGAAGAACGTGAGTTCCCCAATGAGACTCATTTCAAACTCACTGCTCATGAGGTCCTTAAATTTTTCTACAAGAGTTTCGTTAGTTGCTCCAAAAACAATGTCATCAACATATACTTGCACAATCAAAATGTCTTTAGACTCTTTCTTTAAAAATAAAGTCTTGTCTATGGAACCTCGAAGATATCCATGGGACAAGAGGAATTGAGCAAACCTGTCATACCAGGCTCGGGGAGCTTGTTTGAGTCCGTAAAGGGCCCTTTCCAGGAAATAGACATGGTTGGGCATTTTCTCATCTTCGAATCCTGGAGGCTGGGCCACATACACTTCTTCCTTGAGATGTCCGTTTAGGAAGGCTGTTTTCACATCCATTTGATAAAGTTTGAATCCCTTGTGAGCAGCATAGGCGATGAGAAGTCTGATTGCCTCTATCCTGGCAACTGGTGCGAAGGTCTCATCGTAGTCAATCCCTTCCTCTTGTCTGTATCCTTGTGCTACTAACCTAGCTTTGTTCCTTGCTACAGCTCCAGTATCATCGAGCTTGTTCCTAAAAACCCATCGGGTTCCTATGATGTTCTTGTTTTTGGGCCTAGGAACTAGCTTCCAAACTTTGTTTCTCTCGAATTGGTGGAGTTCCTCTTGCATGGCTTAAATCCAGTCCGGGTCCTTTAATGCTTCTTTGATATTTTTGGGTTCCACCATTGAAACAAACGCGTTAAAAGCACAAAAATTATTGAGAGAGGAGCGAGTTAGAACACCTTTATCAAGAGGGGAGATGATGTTCTCAAGGGGGTGGTCCTTCCTTTGTTGAAAGGTTCTTGCATAAGTGAGTTCCTTTGCATGTGTATTATCCTCATGGGAACTCTCATCTTCAGCTTTTTCATTTGATGTTTCTTCAAAGATTTCTGGCAGGTTCCCTCTTTGTTCCCCTTGAATACTTGATTCTGGCAGTGTATTGTCTTGGGGGACAGCAGAGTTGTTCCCTGAAGAGGGGACCTCGAGAGAGTTGGAGGTTTCTTGTAGTTCTTCTGAGGAGGGAGCCTCAAGGGAGGTTTGATCAGTGAGGGTTGGACCTTTGTCGTTGTTCCCTGATTGTGGGATATGGCTTGCACTTGGATAGTCTTCATCCCTTTTCCTTGGCTCATCCTCGTCATCATCATCATCTTCATGTCTGACTAGCTTGAACAGAGTTCCCTTCCCTTGGGACTCGGTTCCCATCTTTACAGACTTTTCATTGAAGACGACATGAATGCTTTCCTCTATCTTCTTGGTTCTTTTATTGTAGACTCTGTAAGCCTTGCTTTGTGATGAGTATCCCAGGAAGATCCCTTCGTCGCTTCTGGGGTCGAATTTGCCAAGATTGTCTTTTCCGTTGTTGTGAACAAAGCATGTGCAACCAAATGTTCTCAAGTGTGAGATGTTTGGTTTTCTCCCTTTGATGAGCTCATAGGAAGTCTGGTTGATCAGGGGCCTTGTCATGGCTCGATTCAGGATATATGTAGCTGTGGAGATTGCTTCAGTCCAGAAGTACTCGGGAACTCCACTTTCGATCATCATGGTTCTAGCCATATCTTCCAGAGTTCTGTTCTTTCTCTCGACCACTCCATTTTGCTGAGGGGTGCGAGGAGCTGAAAAGTTGTGAGAGATCCCATTTTTCTCACAGAAGTTTAGGAACTCCGAGTTTTGAAACTCAGTTCCGTGATCAGATCTGATTGCTTTCAGTTTCAGCCCCAAGCTTACTTCAGTTCTTTTGATGAGGGGCTCAAATTCTTCAAACGCTTGTGATTTTGCCTTCAAGAAAACAACCCAGGTGAATCTTGAAAAGTCATCAATTAAGACATACATGTACCTTTTTCCACCGTAGCTGGCTGTTCTCATGGGACCACAGAGATCCATGTGAATCAACTCCAGGGACCTGGTTGTGCTTACCACCTTCTTTGGTTTGAAGGAGGTCCTGGTCTGTTTCCCTCGAACACATGCTTCACACATTTTGACTCCTTCGAGATTGATCCGTGGAAGACCAATGACCAGATCCTGTAGATAAAGCTTCAGGATTTGATTTACACCAGCATGTCCCAGTCTTCGATGCCAGAGTTCCGTGTCATCTTGGGAACTCGCAAGGCACAGCTTCATTGGTGGTTCAAAGTTGGTGTCCACCACATACACATTGTTGTATCTTCTTCCTCTCAGAATTACTTTGTTGGTCTTCTTGTTGATGACGAGACATTCATCTGAGTCGAAAGTGACGATGTTGTTCCCTTGATCACACATCTGGGAGACACTCAGCAGATTGTATCCCAGATCCTTTACCAGATTTACGTTGCTAACTTTAATAGATCTATTGAGCAACACTTCTCCTTTTCCAATAACTTCTCCCTTGTTCTTGTTGCCAAATGAGACGTGGCCTCCTTCGGCATGAGTGTGGAGTGAGATGAGGATATCCTTGTTCCCTGTCATATGGTTCGAGCATCCACTATCTATGAACCATGTACTGTTCCCTCTCACAGCCACCTACAAGGAAAAGTTAGTGTTTTGAGACCCAGGCAAGATGACTCTTGCCAGGTCCCTTGCAAGGGAAAACATTTTCATTTAAGATATAGTCAGAAATGTTGATGTCTTTGGAATTTTGAGAGTTGGAGTTCCTTTGGTGATGAGCATGACGTTTTTGTCTGTTTGGGAACTCATGGCTTCTAGGGATTTGGGCTCTCTTCTTGGGACATACATCCTTGTAGTGCCCATGAGCACCACAGTGCCAACATGTCTTGTAGTATTCTCCCAGGTAGTATTTTGGGTGTGGTCTCTGGATACGGTTCCTATCCATGGTTTCTTTGTTGTAAACTCGAGACCCATTTCCCTTAGCAATTTTGACATAGATTCTATGTCCAGAGTTCCCAGTATAGTAGTCTTTCTCACCATTGTTTCCACTCTCTAGGACCCTGATTTTTTCTTCGAGATGAGCATTTTTCTGTTTCTCGCACTGGAGTTCTAAGGCTCTACACTCATGGATCTCATGTTCGCTCAGGGGTGACTTTCTGTTCTTGGAGCACTCACCTTTGTATCCTATGCCATGTCTGGCTGGGACGAACTTGATTTGGGAACTAGAGGCTTCAGGGTGTTCGGGAGTCTTACTCAGGTTTTGCAGGAGGGTGTTCTCATCTTTCTCTAAAGTTTTGATTTCTCTTTCTAGATCTACGATGTGAGACACATGGGACTTGAGTTTTTCTAGAAGGGATATGCAGTTAGGACAGGGCTCAAGACCAACTAATTGAGAATTTATGTGTTCCTGTTTTTCCAACTTGTTTTGCAGTTTTATGTTATCTTTAACAAGACTTGAAAGGATTTTCAACAGTTCAGGTTTTCCATAATTACTCAAGGAATCAAGAACAGTTTCAGTGGTTACCTCACTGGGTTGTTCCCCAGTGGTTTCTCCTATGGCCATGCCACACATGTCCGGGAGTGCCCATGCTTCAGGATCTTCGTCCTCATCATCGCTCCAAGTAGCGATGTAGGCCTTCTTTCCTTGCTTTCTGCCTTCAGTTCCTTGTGGACATTCCTTCGCAAAATGTCCTTTCCTGTTGCATTTGTAGCAAGTCACTTCTGAGAGATCCTTCTCTGTGGGCTTTCTTTGGGAACTCTGTCCCTTTCCCCAGTTCCCACTGTTCCGTTGAGACTTTCCTTTGTAGAAATTTCGAAGAGCCTTTGTTACAAGAACTAGCTCTTCATCCTCTTCTTCTTCAGAGTCTTCATGTTGTTCTTGGGTTGATTTGAGCATCTTTTCGATCTTGAGTGCGATCCCTCGATGAGCTCGAGTTTGTTCCTTATCATCGATCTTCCTCTTCTCATGTCCCACTAGCTTTCCAAACACTTGATGAAGCATAAGTGTTCGATTTTCTGGGTTTTCCTTGAACATCGTTCTCTCGTTTGCCCATTCTCCAGTCAATCCATTGAAGAGCTGTTGGACCTTCATTTTGTGGGTGATTTCTTCTTTTGTGATCCCCAATCCTTCCATCTTAGTGCAAAGTCCTTCAAACCGGGATTGGTAGCTATCGACGGACTCTCCCATCTCCATTTGGAAGTTGTAGAACTCCCTCTTTGCGTTCATTTGAAGATCTTCTCTGAGATCTGAGTTCCCAACGTGCATTTGTTGGATGGCTTCCCACATTTCCTTGGCTGTGTCAAGGTTTGCAACCCTGTCACAATCTTGTACGCACATAGACCTCTTTAGGTACTGTTTGGCTTTGTAGTTTGCCTCCATGCACTTGTACTCGTTGGGACCCCACTTTGAGAGGTCGTTGACAATAGCTGGATCGATTTCGAAGTTCCCCCTTTCGATGACGTACCAGGCTTGGTAGTCTTGGCCACGCATCCAATCTTTCATGTCTCGTTGCCAGCTTTCAAATCTTCCTGTTATAAGCCTTGGCGGCTTGCTGGTATTGTTCCCCACCTGAGTAAGTTCCTGAGCCATTTTGACACCTGCGATGCTAACACAAATCTAGAGCGCTCGCTCTGATACCAATTGTTGGATCGTAATCGGTTAGCAGTGAGCTTGGGAACTGGCAATTAAGCTGTTCCCAAGGCAGCGGAAGTAAATAATCGCAAGTAATAAAAACAGTTAATGGGACAGTTCCTTTATAGAGGAACCCCACTACAACCAACTAGTTGTATGGGTAAACCTCTACCTCCGCTTGGAGGATTTTGAATGACTTACTTATATTGATTGCTTTGTTCCTTAGTTACACAGCCGGATTTACACTTCTCTGTTCCTACAAGTTCTTCCTAACTCTAGCAACACTAGTAAATCCTCTCAACTGAGTTCCTAAGCTCACAACAACAAAACACAAGTAACTCAAACCTTACGTTGACTTCTCAGTTCCCTTGCTCCAGGGAACTTCAGCTTCACCGTCGTCGAGATCACACACTCGCCGGCGGGGACTTCTCTTCCTTTTCTTTCTTTTCTCAGATGTGGGTGTTTTGTAAGTTCTGGGAGAAGTACTCAAACCGAGTACTATTCATTTGGCTTTATAGTCCATTTGTCTTGGGCAGTAGCATCTTTCGTTTGTGTCCAAAATGCCCTTTGCTTGATGCCCAAGTTGTACTTTCTTCACATGTGACTTTGGTTTGAACTAGGTCAACTTCTTGAATCAATCGGACCGTTGGATGAAGCGTGACAGTCTGATCCTCAGACTGTTCCCTCTGGCTGTCTGAGACAGGATCCCGCGATCTGCGCTGAACGGTCGTTGTCTTCACATGTGAGTTCCCATTTCATGGGAACTGACTTCTTCAGAGTTCCCTTGATGGAAACTCTTCATCGTTGTAAGCTTGTGTTTTCTTGTTTGTTTCTGGGAGTTCCCACTTCATGGGAACTCTCCTCTTCAGAGTTCCCTTGATGGAAACTCTTCATTGTGGCTAGCAGTGGCTTTGTCATTCATAGGAGTTCTTTGCTGTACCTGTGTTCCTTAGAAATACTTGAACAAACCACATTAGTTCCCTATGGTGTTTGTCATTATCAAAACTTAAAGAGGAGTGAATCGTTGATCCGTTGCTTAGAACCAGAGGTCCCAACAACGTCCCAACAAAGACCAAAGGTGGCGGGTCCAAGATAGCTACAACACGTGGATGAGCGGGAACTTCCCTTCCCGTGAGGACCAATGGACACGCCCGGAGCCTCAACTTCAACCACCACCACAAGACTTCTACCAAGAACAAGTGTACGAGAGGGAGCGGCAAGCAAGGCTCCAAAGAGGACGTAGACGTGACAACCTCGCCGATTGATCCTATACATTCCATTGAAGAATAAGAAATTGTGAGCTTTTCATACTCTTCTCTCTTGCTTTTAAGTTTTAATTTCCTCTTTTGATGGGGACATCAAAATTTTAAGTATGGGGTGGGGGTAAGTGTGTTCATGATTTCACTTGTTTATGTTTGTTTATTATTTTGAGGATATTTAGTTTGTGTTTCTAGTTTGTATTTGGGATGTTTGCTTATTGGTTTGTGGAATGACACGGATGATTAATTTGGTCTTGAATGGATTAGCTTTTGGTTTTAGAGAACTTTTTGCAAAAAAATCCATAAAAATTGAAAAATTGTGTTAAAAAAACAACAAAAAGATTTTGTATTTTGTAGGTTTTGGACTAGAAATTCCCATCTTAGATTGCCAAAATAAAAGCTAATGATGATGTGAGCATGTAAATTCCTTTGCATATTTTTGGATAGTTTAGCCTCTAAAATGATGTTGCTTTTGATGTGATCATGATATCTTGCTTGTTTTATTGAACATGTGAGTTCTAGGATGAGTTCTTATGCAACTAAGTATGAGTGACCCTTGTGAGATTGATTTTTGGCCATTTTAGGGAGGCTTGTTCATATTTGCATATCCCTCATTTTTCTTGTGTGATTACCTCATTCATGCTTAGTAAAACTTGCTATTGCGGTGTTTATCTATTTTCCGAGACCGTCATGAGAATTGTCCTAGCATGGTCACATTGATTTTGAACTTTATTCTTCTAGTCACATAAATGTTCCATATCCTACCATGAAGATAATCCTTTGTTTGTAGCCCCGTTCTAGCCTAAGCCTTTGTTTGAAACTCCTCAAAAATATTATTCCTAGCCTTATATGACTTGACCCTTATGGGATTGGACTTTAGAAGAGAGGTTTGGATTGTATTTGAAGAGTTGAGATTCTCTTGGGTTTAAGGGCAAAAGAATGGTGTTATGAATCATGTGGGTAGTGCATCTTTGTTGTACAAAAATGAAAAAAAGAAAGAAAAGGAAGAAAGAAAATGTTGGAAATGTAAAGTGGAATAAAGCAAGGAGCTTAAGTGAAGAAAATGGTCCGACCGAGTTACAAGCAACATCGGGCCCGATGTCATAAGAAAGTCGGTCCAAATGTAGAAAGTGTTGAAAATCCAACAAAAAGCATAAGAGCAAAGATGAAGTGGAATGTTAAGTGAAATTTTGGGTTGAAAGGAAAATGTTAAGTCTTTTGGGTGAGTGTGAAAGTAATTGTGGAATTTTGGTGAAGTTGGTGAGAGTTTAGGTTGTTCAATCCCCATTGAAAGCACCACAAGACCAAATAATTCCCACCTTGAAAAATACCAAAAGCCCCAATTACAACCCGGCCGAATGGAACCTCATTGAGGACCTCCATTGAGCCAAGTTCGAAATTCTTTGTGTACTTTGCATTAGGCATCTCTAGGTGGAGGAATTGGTGATATTAGCTTCAATAGTAAAGTCTTTACTTGCATGATTTTTGAGCTTGAGTGTTCATTGCTAAACCCAAACACATGATGAGTGATACACATTCACATATCCCTAAAGTGAGGCTTAGTTGCATTAACTTTATTCCTTGGAACACTTAATCAGGTGTGATGATGTAATCTTGCTTGAATATCGATCACTTGTGCTTAAAATATGTTTTCATACGAGGCTTTACTTGAAGATTATGTTTCGGTCTTGCTTACATTGTTATTGCTTGAGGACAAGCAAGTTTAAGTATGGGGTATTTTGATGTCTCTCTATTTGGTGGTGTTTTTATATGTGATTTCCTTTGTAAATATGTTTCTTTTTCCCCTTTTCTTGTGTGTTTTGTTCCTTTTTAGCTTAGTTCCCGTATTTCTATGAGATTCGGAGACTATGCGCATTTTATGTGTTTTGTAGGTAATTTGGCATGGATCAAGGGTCGTTTTGAAGGAGAGTCGAGACATGGAGCAAGGCCCGAGCTAAAGAGGGAAAGAGAGGAGCAAGCCATGAAGAAGAATAAGAGGAAAGCCAACAAGAAGAAGGTGGAACGAGGTTCGGACCGAGTTGCAACCAACCTCGGGCCCGACTTTGAAGTCTCCAACCTCGGACCGAGATGCACAGTAACTCGGGCCCGAGGTCCTCCGTGTCGATCCGAGTCGGTCACCGAACAACTTGGGCTCCAAGGCACGAAATTGTGGACTCCCACTTTTGCCCCTCATTTAATCCATAAAAGGCCCTCTTGTCTTCTAAGAAAGGGTTCCCACACACACACAAAAAGGGGGCTCTCTCACAAAGGGGGGGGGGGTTCCAAGGGAGCCAAGAGGATTCTTGGAGAGCAAGGAGGAAGGAGAGGAGAAGGAGAAGAGAGAGAATCGGCCAAGAGAGAGGAAGATTGATAGGTTTGGTTGATAGATTAGCTTTGCTTTGTTTTGATCTTGTGGATTTAGAAACCCTTGATTGGAATTTGTGGATTGCTTTAGATTGGAATGAAACTTTGCTTTGTTTTGAGATTGATGATGTTGATTGCTTTCCCTTTTGATTTGTTTGCTTTCTTTGTTTGCCACATGGAGTAGATCTCCTTGATCTTGGGTTATGGGGGAAAACCCTAGCTAGGTTTGGGCTAGAAACCTCAATTCCATAGCCTTGAGTGAATGATCTAAGGAACCCACTCTACATAGAACTACAATTCCTTGCGAAAGTCGGGAATCAAGGCTTGAGATTGGCAAAGTAGCGAAAGTGAACATGTGTCAATCTCAAGACCTTGCTTCGAAGGGGATTTCCCCAATGATCGATGTGTAGAAGTGGTTGGAACGAGGGCGAAAGCACTCGATCCTAGTCCAATCATCACTCATTGCTTGAATTGGCGTGGATAAGCCTTAATCTACTAGAGAAGGAACCCAAAAGCCCAAGATCTTCTTTTAATCTTTGAAGTTCGACAAACCCAGCTACCTCGGGCCCGACTTACCCTACGTCGGTCCCGACTTCCTCTTGTCGCCAACATCGGGCCCGTCGTGACCTCTTTGTCGGTCCCGACTGTTTTCTTTGTTTTCCTTTGTTTTATGCTCTCCTTTCTAGCTCCCTAGTATCTAGGCACATCGATCGAGTAGACTTCCCGAGTGTTCGACACCCACCACGTACTACAACGGGGTCGGGTTATAAATTGTATCTGTTGACCCTCGCACACCGAGAGAGGCGATCATAGGACAGATCCGATTTCGGCTCAACAATGTCAGTCACGAGTACACTATGGCAGAGTTCAATGGTATTCTCGAGCTCTCTAACCCTTCTCGGGATTACAAGATTAAGGACTACTAGGTGACAAGGACTTGGAGCTATATTTCCGGAGAAGTAGAGCCGTCCGCTGCAACACTTTTTGGGGCTAGCATCATCAACCCTATCTTTCGGATCATTCTCCGAGTATTAGCTGCTACGTTTTGGCCCAAGAGAGAGTTGAATAGGCCAACAAGGACGGAAGTTGCATGTCTCCGAACCATACTCTTTGAGGATCCCGCCCCGTTGAACTTGGGGTACGAATGGCTATAATATGTTGAGAATCAAGGGATCAAGTCAAAGGAGGTGTGGTGTGGAAATTTGGTTAGTCTCTTGGCGGCCAACCTCGGTGTCGACCTCTCCCTCTACACACCGCGCCATGCTCTGTTGCTAGACAAGAATTATTGGTTCGCTTCCAACATCTTTGTGCGGACCGAGAGAGGCCACGCTACCAAGGTTCAAGGCCGAGATGTCCTTCTCACCCAAGCTAAGATGGATCTTCTTTACGTGCCAAATTGGTACAAGTCATGGACAGGGCATGCATTCCCGTTAGAGCCCAAGCCACAAGATGAGCTGTCGTTGAGGTCGTGTGTTTCCCGGTTTGTTCGGGAAGGAGATGTCATAGATGAAGATGATGTAACACCCCCTCCTTAATGAACTTGAGGTGTTACACCAGTAACCCTAATTAGTCCTAATTCAAGGTTACCCAAGGCTTTAAAACTTATAATCACAACAAGTATTACAACACTTTATTACAAACCATAGTATGACTTCCTTCCATGCACAAAAACATAACCACAACTTGGACAAAAGTAAAATATTTACAACAGACTTGTTCTTCTTCACGCGACCACTTTCAAAACCTTTTTACTTCCTAAACTCCTTAGCTAGCCTTCTCTTCGCGGATTAACTTCTTTAGTAGCTGATGCGTCGTATACAGACGCTGGGCACCAGTCGACCATGCAATTGAATAAGGTGGTCGGATTAGTCTAATGAAAGACTAAGCAAGTGGAGAAAATGATTGGTTCCTATGGTAGTGACTAAACATATTGGCATCGAAATCCGAATGACAACCGGTCGATGATCCAACAGTTAGCAGTCCCATAGAGGATAAGAAATGAGGCATGCATAATCAAAAGATAGGACACCACAACTTGCGGTTCCATTATGAAACATGAACAATTGTTGGGAACTCGTATTAATCACATAACTTTCTAAAAGCAAGAATGGCTTCCCGACTGGACGAACCATTCAGGTATTTTAGTGTGCCTAACGCACTTATCTTATATTACTTTCAAAACTTTTCACAAACAAGTTGGTAGCTTTTAATCGGCTCGAACTACTGCCGAAATATCGTGGTATTGTAGAGATCATCGGAGTATTTCATCCATGTCATCTACTCTGTACCCAAGATCACAGGACTTCAGCTGTCCTTGATCTTTCATTTGCATATGGTGAGGTAGAGATCACAGAGGCCTATTACCATGTCGTCTACACTACACCGTGCCGAACCTGCACTTAGCTAGAGTGCCTATCAACCCTCTCACACGAAGAGTAGGGGAAGAGAGTCATGACTCACCATTAGGATTAGGCCCCTCCTAATGTAATATTGTTATAAAGAGAGGATATAAAACCACTCCCTGAACTATCTGAATCACAACAATGTTTCCGCGGGAGACAACAAACAAGGTCGCACATAACGAACCTAAATCCAGTTCTAGCGCAAACTGAATAAACAACATGGTCATTACTTCTAAAAATATAACAACCTATCATATTTTATTAAGCATACAAGTTGTTCCCAACACAAATATTAAATGGGATTCAATTCCTCATTTAATAACAATAATGCAAGAACGAACCGTCCACTTGCCCTATAAGGCGTGCTCTACGCTCTCAGCGATTCCAACAGAAATCTTTATCTGCCTTCTGCCAATTATAACAACAGATTCTTCAACCACAAGCTCATGGATACAATTCTCAGTTGTATAATCCAATTCTACAACTTCCTAATCGATAAACGATTTGATTTCCGAATATCGATATATATATATAAATCCTTAGTTATTATGCTCAAGGAGCCATCTTGGCGGAATTATAACTAATTATCCGCTTCACTTTTGAAACAATTTTCTAAATAAAAATTGTTCATTAGTAGCAGTTCTACAAGATTACAAAATCTCAGATCAAACGGATTAACAACGAATCCTGAGTAATTATCCGAAGCCCTTTACCTGACAATCGATGTCTAAATTTGTCTTCGCTATAAGTAATAATCCAGACGTCCGTTTCTCGAGCGGTTTGAACCTGTGGAACCGTATCAACGTCAAGATTATAAAACCCATAAATTTACTTAGCAAAGCGGACCCGAAAGGTCCTTTCCGTGGCTCCATAACCACCCCGCTAATTAATTTCGAGCGTTAATACCTTCACTCGAACATCGAGCTTGTTCGGCTCGATGGTGGCTCGACCCAAGGGCCCAAGGGTGGCGGTGTGGTGTCCGGTGGCAACCCCTGGTGGTGGGTGGTGGTTGGAAAGGTGGTGGCAAGGAAAATCACCGGCGGTGGAGGTCGAATTCTATCGTCCAAGCTCGTCGTTCCGTCCGTTCTCTATCTCTCTCGGCCTTTGTGTTTGAAATGGAAGAAGATAGACTTTTGAAAAGTAAAAAAAAGTGGCTTATACAATTCTATCTCCCAACTCCTTAGCATCTAAGCAAGAGACGGTAAAATGCAATTTTCCGTCCCGGAACGGGACTAGCGTTAAAGCAGTAAAATTATGTACCTCGGGTGGAAAAACTCACTAAACGAAAAACGTCCCAAAAATTATGTAGACCAATAAAACCAATTTTCCATGATTTTATCTTGCTACCTTCAATTTTTAAGGCTTCCGTTTCGTATTTTACATTCCTTCCGGTACATAATTAAAAAGACGGCTTATCCAATAAATATTCTTTTTCCACTGAAAAATCCTAGAATTCACACCGATCCATAAAATCATTTCTTTGTGATTTTAGGATATCACCAAGAATTTTCTAGGATTTAATCTCCAACAAAAATATTGGATTAAGCGTTAAAACGAACAAAAAGGTTAAAAAGATATCCGAGAAAAATTCGAAAATATCCTTAAAAACCGCAGCTATTACAGATGATGAAGAATCTGAGGCAGGAACAGAGGCGGTCACTGAAGAGCTCGATATCGGGGATGACAATCTCGGTACCGAGGTTTTGGGCAACACTGACAACTTCGTTAACGAGCCACCTAGGGTCGTTAACGACTACTTCGAGGCTACTGCCGAGGCACACAACTCGGTAACGACCCCCGCCGCATTCTGTCGAGCCACATTCTTATGGTCTTATGCCCTACAATCCGGTAATTTTTCAAGACCACTTCCAGCCTCACAACCACTACCAACCACCTCCTCAGCCCAATTACACTGGATCGAGTATCCCACCTCCATGGGCCGAAGATCTCTCGTTTCAGATGCAACAACTTAATTTGCAGCAGACTCATATCCACCAGCGGAGGGATGGATGGGAGAGTGTTTATTCTGCTCGCATGGTGCTAGATGATGCAAGGCATCAACAGAGAGAGAGACGGCTGATGTAGAGCGTTGGAGGACATTGTACGACTTTATGGGGAACTTTGAGCACCAGTTTCCACCACCAGGGCGCTGATTCAATTTGAGAGTTTTTTTTTTCTACTTCAATAATCTTGTAAGTTTTTTTTCTCTTTTTTTCTATTCTTTTCTTCTGATTATTTTTATTACAGTGGGGACACTATAATCTTAAGTATGGGGTGGGAAAGGGTAGAAAATCTTGTGTCTTGTGTGTTTTAGTTGTTCTTTGTTTTATAAAAATAAAAAATCACAAAAAATTGAATTTTTTTTAAAGAAAATTCAAAAACAAAAAAAGAGTTTTAGAATAGATAAATACCCTTTTTCTTATGGTTCTATGATAGTAATTGCTAGCATGATCATGTAATTCCTTGCAAGCATGTCTTTGATAGTATAGCCTGATTCTTGATATAAAGTTGTTTTTATAGGGGAATAACATTTGATGAAATTGAGCATGTATACTTTTTAGCATAAGTGAAGCAATCCAACAAAATAATTACCTTGTGAGTTGTTTTTGGCCTTATAGAGAGAACATTTAAAAATTCCTCTTCTTTTCTAGTGTGATTTACTCTCTTTATGTATAGAGGAATTGGCTGAAAACCACCCGTATAATATGGCATATTTCACTTAACCACCCGTATTTTCAATAATTATTTAAAACCACCCATATTACATGCTCCGTTAGTGATTCACCAACCAAAACCAAGATCCGTTTGATTCCGTCTAAAAAAAAGTGACATGGCACCTCAAAATTTAATTGTTTTTTTAACCTTGTCACATAGACACATTGTTTTAAATCACCATAGTGACATGGCATTACACTCATATGGAATATGTTAGTATTTTTTCTTTTTCTTTTATAAAAATTTATCATACCCCTCTCCCTCGATCTCTCACTAGTATATCCCAGGCCATAACCAGATCTATCATCGGGGAATCGAGCTCGGGCTATCAACCGCCACCACCACCCCACCTCCATCGTGCCGCCCTCTTCTGTCCACGCCCGTACCTACAGATCCTTTGTTCGGCCTGCCGGTGTGCTTCTCCTCCAATTTCAATTTCAAACCCTAAGATCGAAATTGTTCATCACAATCCCTTCGCCTCCATCACCACCAACGAATTCATCCAGCAATTGCCTCACTCCCCTCCTCGACAAAAGATGAAACTCGACGCCCCAATTGGAGACAAACGTTGCCCCAATCGGAGACAACTGCCTGACTCCCTCCTCGAATTTCTCTTCTTATGGTTTTCTAGATTTTTGCCGTGGCCGAATTTCGGGAGATAATTCAATTGCTCGTTTTCATAGCTACGAATAAACATATTTCTATAAGAGATTTGGTGGAGAAAAATCAAGGGATTAGAAGGAGGATTTGAAGAGTAGGTTTTGTTCTAGGTTTTTTATTTTTTCAATTGGGGGGGATTGTGAACAGGGAAAGGGGAAACAGATCTGGGTTTTTTCAATTGGGGGAGAAATAAGATTAGAACGATGGAGTCGAAGCCCTCGAAGATGGAGTCGTAGAGCTTGGTGAGTTGCTCCGACTGTACGCGGCTATGTATGGCGGTTGTACAGGTCGCTCGAGCAAAGAGGGCTGCGCGGTCGGACTCGAGCAGGCAAGAAAGTTGGTATGCAATGGTGGTCAGGCGGAGAGGTGGTGGTCCGGTTGGGTTCAGGTGAGCAAGAGGGGTGAGGGATGGAGAAGGAGGAAAAAAGAGCAGAGGGAGTCGGACGTCGATCTATGAAGAAAGAAAAGAGAGGGGAGGAGAGAGAGGAAAAAGAAAAAGAAATTAAAATAAAATAAAATGTGAGTGCCATGTCACACTATTTGGAAGTGGACAGAGTTGGCTTTTGGGTGGTGAATCACTAACGGAGCATGTAATATGGGTGGTTTTAAATAATTATTGAAAATACGGGTGGTTAAGTGAAATATGCCATATTATACGGGTGGTTTTCAGCCTATTCCTCTTATGCATATTATCTCTTGGAATTGTGATGGTTATTTATTTCTTGAAACCTATATGAGATATTAGTTCATTGCATGTGAAATCATATGATAGAGAACTTACTTTTCATAAGACCTATTAATCCTTATCCACCCTTACATTATCCTTCTTTTGAAGCCAAGCTTGAGCCTTATAGCCTTTTATTTTTAGCTCTACAAAATTTTCCCTAGCCGAGATAAGCTTGACCTTATCCGGGGATTAGGACTTAGATTGGAGAGGTTTGTTTTGTTGAGTGATATGTTATGTTTGGTTCAAAATCAAGGTTTTGGGAAGGGTAGATTGGAAGTCTCTTGTGTTATTTTGTAAGAAAGATCTCTTGGTAAAGAAAGGATGCACAACAAAAAAAAGAAGAAAATTTGTTGAAAAGAGAGAGAGAGAGAATGAATACACGATGAAGCTCGTTAACGACCTAGTTGGTTCGTTAACGAGGTTGTTCGAGAAAGAAAAAAGAGAGATGAAAGAAGTAAGTAAAGATGAAAAGGATAAAGAAAGAAGTAAGATGTGCATTTGTGTTTGAAAGATAAGCCATAGATTCTTTTGAGTTTTATGAGACTTTCTAGGATATTGGGTGAGTGAGAGTACGCATAAAGAAGAGAGAGTTTAGTTATCTTTTGAGTGTTTTGGAGATATGTGAGTTTTTAGGAATCTTTGATTCCCGGATATAATTAGCACCATATAGCCAAAAAAAATTTCACGTCTTATTGTCTTTACCAAGCCCCATTACAACCCGACCAAATGGAAGCTTTTATGAAGTTTTTCATTGAGCCTAAGTTTCTCTTGATGATTTTTGCGTGTTTTGACAAATCTTAGGTGGAGAGTTTGGTGATATAAGTTCCAATTTCTATGAGTTTTTGCATATGAGATGAGTTGAGAGTTGAATTTATAAGCCTAAACACTTGAGAGTTGAGTGAAACACATATATCCCTAATGAGGTTGGATTGTATTTGCTTATGTCTATTTAGTACTTATATGTGTGATGACGTTAATAGTCATCTGCTATTTTTTATTATGTTTTTGATGTTGCTTTTTAGTTGATGACAATTTTCTTGATGAGCATGATTGTTTGGTCTTGGTTGTTGTTTAGTGATTGCTTGGGGACAAGCAAGTCTAAGTATGGGGTATTTTGATGTTCATGTTTTTAGTATAGTTTTTAGTATGTTTCTCAGTTTGTTTAGTTTTGTTTTAGTAGTTTTTAGAGTTAGTTTTGTGTGCTTTAGGATGAGTTTGCATATTTTGTGAGAAGTATGGAAGCTACTCCGTTTTGTGTCTTTTTACAGGTTTTGAGAAGGAAAGGAGCGCTTTTTGAGCTGAACGGGAGTGTTATTGATAGCATGCATTTACATAGTAGTTTTAGGTTAGTTTTAGTCTCTCTTAGTGGTTTAATTTTACATGCTTAGCTTAGTTTCTTAGCAGTTTTAGTTTTCTTGTGAAATCGGGATCTACACGCCTATATGTTGGATTTCAGGTGTTTTTGGAGACCCGAAGAGGTTGAAAGACGAGCCAAGATGACAGAAGAGTTGCCATAGAAGATTTGAAGTAAGAGGTTGAAGATTGGAGGCCAATTGAAGCAAAAGGAAAAACATGGGCCAGGAAGGGCAAACCGCAACCAAGTTCTGGTTGTCCTGGACCATGTTTTAGACTGCAGGGAAGTGTTGGGAGGGTATTTCTTGACAACAAATAAATTTATAAGTCAAGACCCCGCTGAGTATAGCGAAGTCAGGATCGTTCCACAGGAAGCAAGGTTGTTTGTTTATCGACTACTAAAAAGCAAACAAAATCAAACAAAAACACACACAAGCAGCCTCGTTAACGACGTTGTCAAGGTCGTTAACGAACCACCGTACCTAAAAAGACTCAACTAACGACCTAAACAAACTCGGTAATGAAATTCACTTAAAATAATTCAAATAAAAACAAAGATCTAGGACTAGGGACACCGCAACATAGCCAAGCATATAAACTCGTAAAAAGAATAGATCATGCCTTTAAATAGATAGAATTATCAACTTTCGTTGACCATGAAGCAAATTAACCTACTTTCGTAACCTAACTCACTTAATTGCTTGTCTTGGATCTAAATTTTGAAACTTTCGTTTTCAAACAATATCAACCTTCAAGTTACTAACTTTCTCTTTCAATCCAGTTAAAAACTCAAATTACCTCAACTTTCATCTCGGTATAAACACAACAAACAATCTCAATAATAGATAAAAGGAATTCAACACATAATCTTACTCGTTAAACATGCTTAACTATGCCGGGCTTAACCCCGATCCTAGAAAAGAAGACTACTCACTAATCATAACTACGAAACAAGAAATCATTGAAAATAAATTACTACTCAAATTAAATAACAAATATGTTCTTACACAGAAAATCAGAAGAAAACCCGAAAACAAACAAATACCGAACCGAAATACTCGATCAACGAACTCGGTAACTCTCGTTTACCGACCCGACGACTCGTCTCCGATCCTCTCCTTAGCTCTCTCGGCTCTTCCTCTTCTCTCTATGCTCGATTTCTCTATCTATCCATCCTCCAAAGAATTCCCCCGCTTTGCTAGGATAAATAAGAGGGCTATTTATACTAAAAAGGCTAAAAACTAATAAGGCTAGAAGATAAAAAACTTTCCTAAAAGATAGAAATAAAACTCTAAAAAGATAGAAACAAAATCTAAGAAGATAACAAGACCTAAAATACATAATATAATAACCCTAAAAATCACAAAAAGATACTCTACCGACACGAAAATAATTTCCCGCACAGGATCGGTGAGTTACAAAGTGAACCCTCGAAATTTCTTATCACATGGCCTCGTTAACGAGCCCTTACAGCCTCGTTAACGAGCCTGGGCTTGGTTTCTTCCACACTTCAACTCGTAAAACCTTGACTCTGACTTATTCAAACTTGTATTCCTCCGTCTTTCACTGTAACGCTCCAAATTCAGCTCCATATAGCACTTTTCCTTGCTAAAACCTACAAAATACACAAAATAGAGTAGCTTCCATACTTTCTATGAAAATATGCAAAACTATCCAAAAACATACCAAACTAAACCTAAATTTATCAAAACTAAACCTAATAAATAAAGAAAACCTACTAAAAACTATACTAAAAACATGAACATCAAAATACCCCATACTTAGACTTGCTTGTCCTTAAGCAATCACTAAACACTAACCAAAACCAAACAAACATACTCATCAAGAAATAGCCATCCTCTAAAAAGCAATATCTACACATGAGAACAATATAGCAAAAGATACTTAACGTCATTACACATATATGCACCAAATAGACATAAGAAAATACAATCCAACCTCACAAGGGATATAACGTGTTTCACTCAACTCTCAGGTGTTTAGGCTTATAAATTCAATCTCTCAACTCAATCCAATATGCAAAAACTCATAGAAATTGTTACTTATATCACCAAACTCTCCACCCGAGATGTCAAAACATATAAAGATCATCAAGAGAAACTTAGGCTCAATGAAAAACTTCATAGAAGCTTCCATTCGGCCGGGTTGTAACGGGGCTTGGTATAGACAATAAGGCGTGGAAATATTTGGCTATGTGCTGCTAATAATATCCGGGAATCAAAGACTCCTAAAAAAAACTCACATAAACAAAACTCATAAAAACAAATACCAAACACACTCTCTCATTATGCACACTCATTTTACTCACCCAACATATCCTAGAAAGTCTCATAAGAAATAAAAGAATCCCTGATTTTATCTATAAACACATATGCACTTCAAACTTCCTTCCTCTTTTTTCTCGCTGCCTCGTTAACGAGCCCACTTCAGAGTCATTAACGAGCTTCATCGTGTATTCTTTTTTCTTCTTTCTTCAACTTATCTCCAACAAACAACTTTATTTTATGCATTTCTTCCTTTATCAAGAGATCTTTCTTATTACAAGTAAAACAAGAGACTTCCAATCTACCCTTCCCAATAATCCCTCAATCATAGCAAACAATATATGTCACTCCTTTTTTACACTCAACAAAAATACCACTCCAATCTAAGTCCTAATCCCCGGATAGGGTCAAGCTTATCTCGACTAGGGAAAAATTTTGTGGAGCTAAAAATAAAAGCTTCATGCTAGAATTGGTTATCAAAAGAAGGATCATGTAAAAGGTAGATAGGGAATAATAGGGCTCATAAAAATAAGTTCTCCATCATATGATTTTCACAAGTAGTGAACTATAAATCCCATACGGGTCTCAAGAAATAGATAACCATCACAATTCCAAGAGATAATATACATATAGAGAGTAAATCACACAAAAAAGAAGAGGGATTATTAATGTTCTCCCTATAAGGCCAAAAACAACTCACTAGGTAGATATTTTTTGTTGGATTGCATCACTTATGCTATAAAGTATATGTGCTCAATTTCATCAAATGCTATCTTCTTCTAAAAACAATTTCAAGTTGAAGATTCCGGCTATACTATTAAAGACATGCTCGCAAGGAATTATATGATTAAGCTAGCAATTACTATCATAGAACCTAAGAAAGGGATATCTATCAATTCTAAAATCTTTTTTCCTTTTTTCCAAAATTTTTCTCGATTTTTTTTCAATTTATGAAACAAAACGACTTAAAACAAATAAACACATAAGATAACAAGTTTTCTACTTTCTCCCACCCCATACTTAAAATTACAATGTCCCCACTGTAAGAAAATAAGAAGAAGGAAAAGAAATAGAAAGGAAAACAAACAAAGATAAAAAAAATAAGAAAAAGAAAAACATAAAAAAACTTACAAAGTCTCAAAAGTGGAAAACAAGGAAAAACGTCTTCTGCAAGCTGAATCACTGGTTCGGTGGAGGAAAGTAATGCTCAAAAGTACCCATGAAGTCGTACGTCGTCCTCCAACGCTCAGCATCATCCACCTCTTTCTGGCGATGCCTCTCATCCTCCATCGACATGCGAGCAGAATAGACAGTCTCCCATCTATCCATCCTCCTATGAATACGGTCCTGCTGGAGGTGAAGTTGCTGCATTTGAGCAAAAAGATCCTCGGCCCATGGTGGTAGCATACTCGATCCTGTGTACTCGGGCTGCGGAGGTGGTGGATAGTGAGGCTGGAAATGGTCTTGGTACAACACTGGGTTGTATGGCATGAGTCCATAGGACTGAGGATCGGTAGGAGCTGCGGTGGGTGATGAGGTATATTTTCGTGGTCGTTTATACCTATCAAAGAAATCTTAGCTTAACCAACTCAGTAGAGTGGTAAGTAAGAGTCGATCCCACAGAGACTCGTGTTTTAATGTTATTACTTATGTGCCAAGTAACTAAAGGGGGGTTTTCAGAATGATTATCTAAACTAATATGCGAGAATAAAACTAACTATGAATGCAAATATGATTTGAATATATGAGAAACAAACGTGTTCAACTAGTTAGATCCATCATGATATTGATTCATTGATCATCAATTCTCTTGATTCTCTTCTCACTTGAATAATCTATTGTGGATAGTGATCCTACTAAGGATTAAAACCCGAACTTCATATATAGTTGATAGAACAACCAGTCTAGTAACCCTAATTATTTAACAACCTAGAAGACCTTCTAGATTCAATTAAACAACAACATGACGATTCAAGTTATCAATAGAAACAAACAACTTAGAGCAACCAGACATCTAAGTGACTTGTGAATTTATTCCCTACTTTAATCAACTTGTCCAACCGGTACTAAATTAATTAAAGTCTACTCTTGATCAAATTAACTCCGACCGGTAATTAATCAGATTCAGTTGTAAATCAATCTAGAAATTCTATTAGGTGATCAATCTAACAAAACCCTAGAATAATTCAGGTTCAGTTAAGCACAGGAAATAATTTCTATTCAAGTTTGTTGAGAATCAATCAAACCTCACAACTATATACAAATCATGACTTCAATAACTAGTCAAACACAAGAGAAATTTAGCAATTCATATCAGCAGGCTTCATGCTTGAGCACACAACATGGAATTCAGAAAGATGTTTGTTGGGGTCTTCACCACTATGCCCATGGAATGAAGGCAAAAGGTGGATCAACCCGGATTTCAACTCCAACTTGACTCCCTCAGCAAGAGCAGGGAATTGCACCGCCAACGGTTGTTGTGCCAGATTCGGTGCAGTCAACTCTCTCAATGTTCGGTCACCCACCTCGACGAATTCAGCAGATTCGGATTCCGAGTCAGAGTCTTCAAGAAAGAATGGCAATGCCTGAAAGTGATTCCGGATTTCCTTCCTTAGCTTGAAGAGTGTCCTGTCAATATCTAGATCAAACAACAGGGGAGATGAGTTAGTAGCACGGGTATGAACCATATAACAGGTTCACACCCAAAACAGCACGAAAGTAATAAACACAAATAGCGACGAGTCCCCGACAACGGCGCCAAATTTGATGAGGTATTTTTTCGTGGTCGTTTATACCTATCAAAGAAATCTTAGCTTAACCAACTCAGTAGAGTGGTAAGTAAGAGTCGATCCCACAAAGACTCGTGTATTAATGTTATTACTTATGTGCCAAGTAACTAAAGGGGGGTTTTCAGAATGATTATCTAAACTAATATGCGTGAATAAAACTAACTATGAATGCAAAGATGATTTGAATATATGAGAAACAAACGTGTTCAACTAGTTAGATCCATCATGATATTGGTTCATTGATCATCGATTCTCTTGATTCTCTTCTCACTTGAATAATCTATTGTGGATAGTGATCCTACTAAGGATTAAAACCCAAACTTCATATATAGTTGATAGAACAACCAGTCTAGCAACCCTAATTATTTAACAACCTAGAAGACCTTCTAGATTCAATTAAACAACAGCATGACGATTCAAGTTATCAATAGAAACAAACAACTTAGAGCAACCAGACATCTAAGTGACTTGTGAATTTATTCCCTACTTTAATCAACTTGTCCAACCGGTACTAAATTAATTAAAGTCTACTCTTGATCAAATTAACTCCGACCGGTAATTAATCAGATTCAGTTGTAAATCAATCTAGAAATTCTAATAGGTGATCAATCTAACAAAACCCTAGAATAATTCAGGTTCAGTTAAGCACAGGGAATAATTTCTATTCAAGTTTGTTGAGAATCAATCAAACCTCACAACTATATACAAATCATGACTTCAATAACTAGTCAAACACAAGAGAAATTTAACTTACAAAGGTTCAAGTTTGCCTCTAGAGAGAAAACCCTAGCCTCCAAAGTTGATCAAAAGTTATTAGAAAATAAAACTAACATAAAGTATTTATATGTCTACTAAAAATATGCCTCAATAACTATATCTTCAACATATTACTCGGATGACAAAAGCCCATTTGAACAAACACTAAAGCCCAAATCAAAACCTCGGCCCAAAACACTTGCTCGCTGAAAACTTCCGAATGCGCGGCTTCGTCATGCAAAAGCATGGTCGCGCTTTCTCTTGCAATCCCGCGCAATTGGCAACCAGTTAGGAATGCGCGGGTTCATTGCTCGGCTTCAACCCGAGCACTTGGCTTGTCTTCTCCTTGTCTTGGCTCTTCTTCATCCATGCTCCTAGCATCCCTTAGCTCTCTTGGATCGTCCACCACCACCATGATCCATCTGTACTCGCCCCGCTGTTGCTCCTTAACCTAAAAACCTGTAAAACCGAGTAAACCAGCGCATAATACCCGATAACACAAAAACCTAAAAACTACATAAAAACTAATCTAAAACCAACTAAAACATATATAAAACATGCATCTAAACTACTCCTATATGCAAGCTATCAAATTCCCCCATGCTTAACCCTTGCTTGTCCTCAAGCAAGACATAAATCCAATCACACCACAGAAATGCAATCTTACATCCATCTCAAGTCAAACAAACATTTGACATTTAATCAAAAACCCAACCAAGACTTCCTAACATGCATCATCATAAGCATAGAGTAAAGACCATTCATTAATTCTAGACCTCACCAAGGTATATGTGTTCGCACTCAAACTCTCAAGTGTGTAAGGACGTGTTTCACTCAAAATCAACCATGAAAACTAGACTACCATATGCTTGCATCAGAGTTCTAAATCTCCACCGCTGGGGATCAAATACATAACAAAAATCATGAGGTCTTTTTAAGGCTTGTAATGGGGCCAAGGTAAAGAGAAATTAGGAAGGAATCATATTTGGCATGTGGTGCTAAATCCGAGATAAAGAACTAGTCCTAAACCGAAATTCAACATTTTCTCATAACACTTCCCAACTTCACTCTTAACTCCATATATTTACACTTAAGCACTTTGCTTCTTCTTTTTCTTTTCTCTTTCTTTTGCCTCTTTTTCAACTCTTTTCTCTTATACTAATGAAGACTACACACAATTCAAGCAATTTTTCTTTTGTTTTGCAACATAATTCATCTCCATTTTTTTCTTTGAAACCCAAGAGTTTTATTTCCTCTTTTTCCACCTTTTCCTCCAATTCCCCCATACTTGTACATAACTCACACAAAATCAAAAACAAAACCTAAAGTCCTAAATCCCGGATTATGGGTCAAGCTTATTAGGCTAGGAATCATTTTGTGGAGCTAATAAAAATAGGCTTAAAGCTCAAATAAGTGGGGTGTCAAAAACATGGATCTTGTAGGGTAGAAAGGGAAATAACAGGCTATAAGAAACATTGCCTCAATCATTTTAATGCTATGTATTCAATCATATAAAGCAGCCTTGACAAAGAGTATTAACGCAAGTTCTAGAGCTAGATAATCATGGTGATACACTCAAGAAATATAGAGAACAAATATAATCATGAAAGGCCAAAAATCTCACAAGGTAAAGTTTTGTCTAGAATTTCAGAATAAATCAAATACTCAAGCTAAATACATGCTCCATCCTATAATCAAAGTAATCAATCAATGATCATGCTTATATCATATCAACTTCAGTAAATCATGGGTTAGAATTTATACTTAGCATAGAAACACAAGAGGAATCAAACAATGGGGAAATAAGAACCTAAATGAAATATTTTTGTATTTTTTCAAATTTTT
Organism: Fallopia convolvulus; assembly: GCA_964016875.1. Classification (NCBI taxonomy): domain Eukaryota; kingdom Viridiplantae; phylum Streptophyta; class Magnoliopsida; order Caryophyllales; family Polygonaceae; genus Fallopia; species Fallopia convolvulus. Next base: position 5,210,130 of record OZ024723.1, read on the forward strand.
CTGATTTTTTTTTCATTTTTCAAGAATTTTAATCAATGCATGCAAAAATTGAAATATGACCTAATCTAATGCAACTACATGCAATTCACAAGTAATCCCCTTCCCCCATGCTTAAAACATACTTTGTCCCCAAAGTATAGTAAAAAGGTAAAGGAAAGAGAAAAACTCACAAAACTCTAGTTGTGTGGCGGGTAATAAGGCGGAAAATCTTGTGGTGGTGGTGGCGGCTGAAACTCCGGTGGATACTCTGGATGTGGTGGATGATACGGCGGAATCTCCTGTGCTGGTGGTGGCTGATATGGTGGAAACTGAGGATATGGCGGATCTGGAAAGGCATACTGAGGATACAACAGATGAGGCGGATAGCCTGTTGAGCTCCATCCATCCAATCTGGTGTTGAGTAGTCTGAACTGCTCATCCTAGCGAGCCTGAAAAGCAGCAAGCTGCTGATCCTAATGAGTCTGATAAGATGTGAACCTCTGATCCACATAACCTCTCATGCCCTGAAAGCTCTGATAGATGTGAGAAGACATATCATTGTATCGCTGCGTGTTGTCTAGTTGCATCTGTCTCATCATCTGGTTATACTGAGCATCAGAGTAACGTACACCTCCAGCATGTATAGACGGATCAAACTGTCTCTGCTGATCCTCCTCCTCAGACTCCTCCTCCTCATCAGTATCAACATCTTCAGCAGATTCTTCCTCTTCTTCTTCTTCAGCCATGGTGAAATCCTCATCCATCTCCTCTTCATTAGAATCCACCACAATAGGAACTGAAATCGCCTTTTTACCCCTAACAGGGCCCTTAACGGTTGCCACATCCAAATCGTCAGCCTGAACCTTAATGAGCCAGTTAGCTGGACTATCTCCAATCTGCACTCGGTGTCCATCAGGAAGCTTCATAACCCTTCCAGAATCACCAATCACCCAGAAGTAAGAGTTTTTGTACTTGTAGAGAGCGCCCATTTTCTTCAACATGATGAAGTGAATAGGTGAAGGCGGAATATCAACATTTAACTTGCTAAGATCGATTCTAAAGTGCTTGGCTAGGACAGTCACAATCCCGCCAATACAAATATCTCCACCACCTTTGTTCCCAACATGAACAATGTGGTGCATCAGCATAGCACCCAAGTTCAACGGCTTCCTCTTCAAGCTCGTAGCCAATACAGTGACGTCTTTCTTGGGACAATTGTTTCCCCCATCACCTTTCCCATTCAGAGTACTTGCAATAAACCGCTGGAAGACTTTAATAGCGGGATGAGTGATGGGAGAAGCCTTTTCTCTAGATGGATTATACTGGGATCTCCCTGTGATGGCTTTCCAGAAATGCCTGTCAGCCCAAGTGGCTCCTGCCTAAGTAAGCACTAAATCTCTACTGATAGGAAAATTACAGAACCCAAACACTCGGTTGACCTCTTTCAAGGTCATCTTCCTTCTAACTCCCCCTAGCCAAAACTTAATCTCCCCTTCTCCTTTAAAATTAGTGGACAAAGTGCTCAGAAACTCCAGTGTTAACCCTTTGAAGGTCGGTTCACACAGCTTCAAAAACTCACGCATATGCAAATATGCTCCTATTTCATTTAACAGATGAGCTATCCCAATCTGGTATATCAGATCCCAGTCGATGAACCGAGTTGCTTTCCATTCTCTGTCCTTGAGAAGTTCAAACCTAATCACATGATTGTCCTTGGTCAGAGTGATCCCAAAAGTTTCTTGGGTGACCTCCCCCACCACATCAGGGGGAGCTAAAGCGGCTTGGGATGATGAAGATCCATCAGTTCGGCCTCTCTTGTTGCCCATGATATCAGAATTTCAAGTAAACCTGCACAAACACCACACAACAAACAAGCAAGCGCAATTCCGTTGTCCCGGCAAGGACAACCACAACAATATTTCACAAATAATCACTCAAACGCTCTCTTCCCCCACTACCTAGAACAATTTAATTAAAATTAATCAAATTTTAATCAAATTACTATGTAATTTTCGGATTTGCATACAAAGGTCAAATAAAACACGAATCTAGACTAGAATCATGCAATAAACAAACTTTTTTAAAGGACTTAAGCCTAAATCCGAGCCTAAAGGGGTCAAATTCGGGTTTTTCTAATCAAACCTAGATCTAGATTTAATTCTACTAAAACCGAATTTTTAAGAGGAGATTGTGAAAAACTTACTTGAATTCCGCTTGAATGGGAGTTCCTTGCTTGAATTTGCTTGAAAACCCGCCTTGAATGCGCTTGAATGGAGCTTGGAGTGGTGGCTTCAATGGAGTTTTGAGGTGAGGAAGAGAAGGGAGGCTGCTCGAATGGCTGAATAAAAGACAAGGGCTCGGGTTTATTTTTAGGTTATTGCGTTGAAGACGGGCCAAAGCGCGGGATTACACTGGATTTCGCGGCCGCGCAATTGCGATCCCGCGCTTTCATGCCCCAGTTGCAATTGCTCGGCTTCGGCCCTGCGAAAGCGCGGCCGCGCATTTCCATGTCCAAGCCGCGCTTTTGCAACTGGGCCTGGAATGCTCGGCTTTGCTCAGACTCCTTTGGCCACGCAATTTTTGTCCCAATCCCGAGTTTTTATCCCCTATACTTCTGAACATGCCCGAGTTATCTGATGTTTTGAGGAGTATTTCTAACTAAACTAACTAATAAAAACAAAAAAAATTGCAAAACAGAAAGCAAAAATCAAAGAAAATCTATCCTAAAACATGGGTTGCCTCCCAAGAAGCGCTTGTTTAACGTCTTTAGCTTGACGTAAAAAAGATATCAAGAAGGATACGAGCTATGGAATTCGATCTCCTTCCCCTCGAATCCCATCTTCAGTGTGCCTTGCGGTATGTCAATCCTTGTATTTGCAGTCTTCAAGAATGGTCGTCCTAGCAACATAGACATCTTTCCAACTCCCGATCCCATGTCCATTACTAGAAAGTCAGCCGGAAATTGCAAGGAGTCCACTGTGACCCATACATCTTCAATTTTTCCTTTGGGCCTCACAGTGGAATATCAGCCAACTCCACTATGGTTCTGGTCTCTTTCAATGGTCCCATATCGAGCTTCTCATATAAGGAAGAAGAAATCACATTGACAGATGCACCTAAATCAATTAAAGCTTCATTCACCTTGGTGCTTCCAATCATGCAAGGAATGGTGAACATGCCAGGGTCACTGCACTTCTCAGGCAAACGCTTCTGAAACACAGCAGACACATGTTCTTTCTCTTTGACTTGCTTCTGACATTTCTCCTTCTGTCCTCTTTTCAGAGTGCACAACTCCTTCAAAAACTTAGCATACCGAGGTACACTCTTGATCAAATTCAGCAATGGGACATTAACTCTGCATGTACTGAAGACCTCGAACAACTCTTTATCATTGTTCAAATTCTGGGTTTCTTTCAAGGCTTCCGGAAAGGGTGGAACCGGTACATAAGCTTTCAGAAGAGGTGCAGACATATCTTCTAACTCGCCCAAAATGCGCGGCTTCGCATCCAAATGCGCGATCGCGCATTTCTCCTCGATCCCGCGCAATCCCAACTGGGACTGTATTGCGCGGGATGCACTTTGCTCGGCCGCGCTTTTAGCAGCCATGCCGAGCAATCGGTCTTCGTTCTGTTCCTCGGTTTCTGTAACCTCGCTCAGCTGGCATACTTGTCTTGCTTCAGAACCACCATAAATGGAGATAAACGACATTTGCCCTCGGGTTAAGTTCTGTCTGAGACGGTAGCTTACTTGAATCTCTAGCTTCCAGTTTACTCACTGCCTCAGCAATCTGACTAACTTGGTTCTCTAAATTCTTTATACTAGACTTGGTTTCCTGTTGAAGCTGAGTTAGAGAACCATGCATTGTAGAAACTGACTGAGTCAACTGTCGGACCATCTCCTCTGTGGACATAGCATTCTAATTCACTCCCTGAGCCTGAGGTTGGAAAGGCGGTCTGTACTGCGCTTGGCCACCTTGATGGTTGAACTGCTGATTGTTGGAATTTCCATACCTCAGATTAGGATGATCCCTCCAACCTGGATTGTAGGTGTTGGAGAAGGGGTCATACCTCGGCCCAGGTGGTCCATATCCTCCCACTGCATTCACCTTAGCATTCTGATCTTGAAGTGTAGGGCATAAATCAATGGGATGCATGTTATCAAAGCAAATTTCACAAGACTTCACCTGTTGTCTACCACCTTGCTGCAACAGCTACTTCATCATCATTTTCAACTCTGTGACTTCATCTTGAATTCTTGTGTTAGCCACCACAGAGTTTGCAGCTTTCGAGCTAGTTTCTCTTTTGAACTGTCTTGTGCCCTCAGACAGTTGTGTGAACAGGTCAAACGCAGTAGCAGGAGTTTTGTTGAGAATGTGACCTTGGCAAGCTGCATTGACCATTCTTCTCTCATCATCCAAGAGGCCATTAAACAAATATAAGATCAGGTCTTGGTCAGTGTAGCCATGGAAAGGGCAATTGTCTATCAACCTCTTGAATCTCTCATAGTATTCGTACAAGGACTCGCTTGCTTCTTGTTCAATATTACTGATTCGCTTCTTCAGATCATTGAGCCTTGTAGCAGGGAAGTACTTCTCCAGAAAAGCTTCTTTCATCTTAGCCCATGTATCAATACTTCCCGGAGCCAAGTAATAAAACCAGTCTTTAGCCTGATCCTTGAGAGAAAAAGGAAAGGCTCTTAGCGCGATCTGGTCATGAGTCACATCAGCAGGCTTCATGCTTGAGCACACAACATGGAATTCAGAAAGATGTTTGTTGGGGTCTTCACCACTATGCCCATGGAATGAAGGCAAAAGGTGGATCAACCCGGATTTCAACTCCAACTTGACTCCCTCAGCAAGAGCAGGGAATTGCACCGCCAACGGTTGTTGTGCCAGATTCGGTGCAGTCAACTCTCTCAATGTTCGGTCACCCATCTCGACGAATTCAGCAGATTCAGATTCCGAGTCAGAGTCTTCAAGAAAGAATGGCAATGCCTGAAAGTGATTCCGGATTTCCTTCCTTAGCTTGAAGAGTGTCCTGTCAATATCTGGATCAAACAACAGGGGAGATGAGTTAGTAACACGAGTATGAACCATATAACAAGTTCACACCCAAAACAGCACGAAAGTAATAAACACAAATAGCGACGAGTCCCCGACAACGGCGCCAAATTTGATGAGGTATTTTTTCGTGGTCGTTTATACCTATCAAAGAAATCTTAGCTTAACCAACTCAGTAGAGTGGTAAGTAAGAGTCGATCCCACAAAGACTCGTGTATTAATGTTATTACTTATGTGCCAAGTAACTAAAGGGGGGTTTTCAGAATGATTATCTAAACTAATATGCGAGAATAAAACTAACTATGAATGCAAAGATGATTTGAATATATGAGAAACAAACTTGTTCAACTAGTTAGATCCATCATGATATTGGTTCATTGATCATCGATTCTCTTGATTCTCTTCTCACTTGAATAATCTATTGTGGATAGTGATCCTACTAAGGATTAAAACCCAAACTTCATATATAGTTGATAGAACAACCAGTCTAGCAACCCTAATTATTTAACAACCTAGAAGACCTTCTAGATTCAATTAAACAACAGCATGACGATTCAAGTTATCAATAGAAACAAACAACTTAGAGCAACCAGACATCTAAGTGACTTGTGAATTTATTCCCTACTTTAATCAACTTGTCCAACCGGTACTAAATTAATTAAAGTCTACTCTTGATCAAATTAACTCCGACCGGTAATTAATCAGATTCAGTTGTAAATCAATCTAGAAATTCTAATAGGTGATCAATCTAACAAAACCCTAGAATAATTCAGGTTCAGTTAAGCACAGGGAATAATTTCTATTCAAGTTTGTTGAGAATCAATCAAACCTCACAACTATATACAAATCATGACTTCAATAACTAGTCAAACACAAGAGAAATTTAACTTACAAAGGTTCAAGTTTGCCTCTAGAGAGAAAACCCTAGCCTCCAAAGTTGATCAAAAGTTATTAGAAAATAAAACTAACATAAAGTATTTATATGTCTACTAAAAATATGCCTCAATAACTATATCTTCAACATATTACTCGGATGACAAAAGCCCATTTGAACAAACACTAAAGCCCAAATCAAAACCTCGGCCCAAAACACTTGCTCGCTGAAAACTTCCGAATGCGCGGCTTCGTCACGCAAAAGCGTGGCCGCGCTTTCTCTTGCAATCCCGCGCAATTGGCAACCAGTTAGGAATGCGCGGGTTCGTTGCTCGACTTCAACCCGAGCACTTGGCTTGTGCTTGGCTTTTCTTCTCCTTGTCTTGGCTCTTCTTCATCCATGTTCCTAGCATCCCTTAGCTCTCTTGGCTCGTCCCCCACCACCATGATCCATCTGTACTCGCCCCGCTGTTGCTCCTTAACCTAAAAAACTGTAAAACCGAGCAAACCAACGCATAATACCCGATAACACAAAAACCTAAAAACTACATAAAAACTAATTTAAAACCAACTAAAACATATATAAATCATGCATCTAAACTACTCCTATATGCAAGCTATCAGTGGGTCGACAGAAGCTCTCGGTGCCTCGTTAGGGATGTAGGGAGGAGGTTGGAAATGGTCGTTAACGAACCTTGTAGGCTCGTCAACGAGGACGTTGCTGCCCAAAACTTCCGTGTCGAGGTCTTCATCTTCGAGGTTAAGCTCCTCAGTGCCGCCCTCAGTGTCGGCTTCTTCAGTGTCGTCGCCAATTACCTCGGTATCCTCATCGTCATCTTCATCTTCCTCCATTGCTTCTTCATCTCGCTCAAATCTTGTCTCACACGGCCGTAGTGATAGCTCATCCTTCGGCTTAGGCTCTAACGGGTAAGCATGCCTCGTCCACGCCTCGTACCAATTTGGTACGAGGCGTGGGCCTAACGAAGCGGTCTTGAACTTTTACTTTGAATCCTCCTTCGGCTTGGATGAAAATACCGGAGCTATACCAATAGCTCTTGTTGAGGAGTTGAGTGTGGGCCGGTGTGTAGCGAGCGAGGTCAACTCCAAGGTTTTTAGCCAAAAGGCTAACCAAGTTGCCACACCAAACCTCCTTGGACTTGGTTGATTTCTCGACGTAGTAGAGCCATTCGTACCCCAAATTCAAGGGGCCGGGCTCCTCAAAAAGGATGGTGCGGAGACAAGCAACTTCCGTCCTTGTTGGCCTGTTTATCTCTCTCCTTGGCCAAAACATAGCGGCTAGGACTCGGAGAATGATCCTGAAGATGGGGTTGATGATGCTTGCCCCAGATAATGCCGCTGTGGAGGATTGTTCTTCCCCCGTGATGTAGCTCCATGTCCTAGTCACTCTGTAGTCTTTCAAACTGTAGTCTCTAGACGGATTTGGAAGCTCTAGGATAGCGTTGAACTCTGCCATGGTGAACTCACGGCTCACGTTGCCGAGCCGAAATCGGATTCGTCCCGTCGAAGTCTTTGACGGGAAGCTCGTCTCTAGAGTGGACAAGAACTCGGATGTGAGGGCCGGAAAGTGTGGTAAATTCTCCTTCTTCAGGAGATGGGATGCACCAAGGATAAGAAAGGCTTCCTTGACGTCCGTGTAGATCCCCGTGTTGATAGCACTAGACTTCGAGAACCAACGAGTGTTGTGGTCCTTCTCTAGAATGGCACGGTATCGATGCACTTGGCCTTGAGTACTCAAAATCACGTTGTCCATGCGAGGTGGAGATGGGGACCTATGGTTCCTCCTCTTCTTCTGAGCTCGGGTAGCGGGTCTACTTGAACTTGCCATAAGATCTACAAAATAATCAAAAAAACTTTTCCAAGATAAGATCTACTCAAAATAGATAGGCAAGAGACCCCATACTTGGTCTCGAAATAGCCTCGGAATTATTCGTTAACTACCCAATTGGGTCGTTTACGAATCTGGACTGGTTGTTGAATTTTGAGATTATGCAGGGTCGTTAACGAGCCTGGGTGGGTCGTTAACGATCCGCCGAGAACCAAATCACAGAATTCCGAGTTTACTCTACTTTAAAACAAGCCAAAATTCAAGCATGCAATCCTTTATACTCCTCACTAGCCACACAATCGGAAATACGCACCCCATACTTGCTCGATTACCCAACCCGAACATGCTAAATTTTACCCAAAATTTTGACATGCAAAGTTTGTAGCTTGATACTAGAACAAGAAAAATTCATGCTTTTCACAATTAACTTCTCACTATGACACATCTAACATGAATATCCCTCTCTAAATCTAGAAATACGAAGCAAAAATCACAACCATGGGCAATATTTAATCATGAACACCGATCCTCTATATGAACTCAATCCTAGACATGAAATTTCTTCCCTAAAAATCATAAATCATGCAATTTCGAGTTAGGGTTTAGAAAACATACCGGAGAACCGAGAAACTTGAAGAACAAGGGGTCGGGAATTGGGTGAGTAACGAGCTCGGTGGGGGCTATCGAAAGCTTCGGATCTTCGACGGTAGAGGGAAGGGTTTCCGGGCTTCGGTAACGATGGTTGCTCGGTGATGGTGGCGCGGGATTCCGATCGGTGGAAGGGGTCTTCAAAGGTTTTTGGTTGAGTTTGATTTGAAAGGATTTGAGAGTGAAAGAGATTTGGGAGGGGTAGAAGGGTTATATAGGAGAGGGAAGGGATAGGAAGGGGTAGAGGGGTGGCGGCTAGGGTAGCGAAAAAGATAGATTAGGTTAAAAAAAAACTTACCTGCCCGTTTTGCCGAATCGGGTCGTTAACGACCCTGGGTGGGTCGTTAACGAGCCACCGTAGCCTCTTGGAGTGATTTTTCGATCCCTTCTCCTGCATCTTGTTAGCTCAAAATTAAATCCTTATTTCTATCCTAAAAACTACTCAAAAGAACTCAAAAGAAAGCTAAGAAAAAGAGTCTAAAAAAAATAGAAAAATCTAATTCTATACTAAAAAGCAGGTTGCCTCCCGTAAGCGCTATTTTTAACGTCGTCTGCCCGACGTGTTCCTTTGACTAGTCTGATGATGTGAGAGCCATGGTTACTCTGATCTCCTCATCTGGGTCGGTTTTCTCATGGAACTTCGTCAGCCGGTGCCCATTAACTTTGAAAATTACGCCTCGGTTGTCGATCAACTCTACCGCTCCATGAGGATAAATGTGATGAACCACAAATGGCCCACTCCATCGTGTCCTAAGCTTCCGTGGGAATAATCGGAGTCTAGAGTTGAAAAGAAGTACTTTCTCACCGACGTAATAAGTTTTGGGCACTAATTTCCGATCATGCCACCTTTTAGTGCGCTCCTTGTAAATTGCGGCATTTTCATACGCCTTCAACCTCAGTTCTTCTAATGCTTGCAAGTCCATGAATCTTTTTGCTCCTTCTGCATCGAGGTTCATGTTGAGCTCTTTTAGGGCCCACAATGCTTTATGCTCCATCTCGACCGGTAAATGACATGCCTTGCCATACACTAGATTGAAAGGAGTAGTGCGTAGAGGCGTCTTGTATGCCGTCCTGTATGCCCATAGAGCGTTATCTAATTTAGAGGACCAATCTTTCCTAGAACGGGAGACTATCTTCTCCAATATGCTCTTTATTTGCCTGTTTGAAACTTCAACCTGGCCACTAGTTTGGGGATGATAGGGTGTTGCCACCCGATGGGATACCCCATACTTAGCTAAAAGTGCTTCAAAACTCCGCTCAATGAAATAGGAGCCACCATCACTGATAAGGACCCTTGGAACGCCAAACCTGGGGAAAATATTAGTCTTGATGAATTTAGCCACAGTCTTGGCGTCGTTAGTCCTTGTAGAAACAACTTCTACCCACTTAGAGACATAATCGACTGCAACTAGGATGTACTTGTAGGGGCCTGATGCGGGAAACGGTCCCATGAAGTCTATGCCCCATACGTAAAAAAGCTCAACCTCCAATATCCCGGTAAGTGGATTTTCATGTCTCCAAGTGATGTTTCCTGAGCGTTGGCACTCATCACATGCTGTCACGTACGCTTGCACATCTTTGAACATGGTTGGCCAATAGAGACCACTTTGAAGAATCTTCGCCGCGGTTTTGAATCCTTTTGCATGGCCTCCAGTTGGAAGTGTGTGACATAGATGGATCACTTTCTCGATCTCCTCTTCTGGAACACAACGCCTAAAGAGGTGATCGCTCCCTTGCTTAAACAAGTAGGGATCATCCCAATAGTACTGTTTTACATCATGGAGAAATTTCTTCTTCTTTTGTAGGGTAAGGCCCTCGGGAATCACGCCTCCTACAAGATAGTTAGCGAAATCCGTAAACCAAGGGGCTTTTGACCCTCTAATAGCATGGATTGATATTGGGGAAGAAGAAGTGGAAGTAGGAGAAGGAATGGAATTTATTTGACCTTGTTTGGTTTCAGAAATCTTACCTGAATGGGTCGTTAACGAGCTTGGAGTCATTATTTTATCCTCGGTAATGACCTCCCGTGGCTCAGTAACGACCTGATTGACTGTTATGCCAACCCATTCTGAAAGTTTATCCTTGCAATGTATTCCTTCCAGCCTCGGCACCTCGTTAACGACCCTGAAGGGGTCGGTGACGAGGGTCTTGTGGAGTTCGACCTCGTTCAGCAGGCGGTGTTCGTCAGGTCTGGAATCGTTTATTGGTACCTCATCGTTGGACTCGGTGATATGCCCTACTGGCAATCTGGATAGGTGATCTGCCACTAGATTTTCTGCTCCCTTTTTATCTCTTATTTCATGGTCAAATTCCTGCAGTAAGAGCATCCAACGAAGCAATCTAGGTTCGGCATCCTTTTTAGCCATTAAGTATCTAACAACCTCATGGTCATTATAAACAATCACTTTGGATCCAACAAGGTATGACCGGAATTTTTCAAAGGCAAATACCACAGCAAGGAACTCTTTCTCTGTTGTGGTATACTTACTCTGCACTTCATCCAGCGTCTTACTGGCATAATAGATGGCATGGAGCTTTTTGTCCTTCTGTTGCCCTAAGACTGCGCCAACTGCATAGTCACTGGCATCACACATAATCTCGAAAGGCAATGTCCAATCAGGGGACTGCATAATGAGGGCAGATACGAGGGCAACTCGTAACCTGTAAAATGCTTCAAGACATTCTAGAGACAGCTCAAACACTACATCTTTCATTAGTAGGTTAGTCAAAGGTTTAGCTATCTTAGAAAAATCTTGAATAAACCGTCTGTAAAAACGAACATGCCCAAGGAAACTCCTAATGTCTCTTACAGAAGAGGGAGGAGGTAGTTTTTCAATAAGCTTGATTTTTGCTCTATCTACTTCTATCCCTCTTTTAGAGACAAGGTGTCCTAATACTATCCCCTCTTGCACCATGAAATGACACTTTTCCCAATTTAACACAAGATTGGTTTCTTCACATCTTTTAAGCACTCGTGCAAGATTAGCAAGACAAGAATCAAATGAAGAACCGTAAACAGAAAAGTCATCCATGAAAACTTCTACAATATCCTCTATCATATCCGAAAAAATGGCCATCATACATCTTTGAAAGGTAGCAGAGGCACTGCAAAGCTCAATGGCATTCTTTTATAGGCAAAGGTTCCATAGGGACATGTAAAGGTCGTTTTCTCCTGATCATCAGGGTGAATAGGAATCTGCCAAAAACCGCTATAGCCATCTAAATAACAAAAATAATCATGCTGGGCTAGACGCTCTAACACCTGATCAATGAAAGGAAGCGGGAAATGATCTTTTCTAGTAGCACTATTGAGCTTCCTATAATCGATGCACATCCTCCAACTAGTGGTGGTTCTAGTCGGGATAAGCTCTCCCTTTTCGTTTTCTATCACAGTCATCCCCCCTTTCTTTGGAACTACATGGACCGAACTCACCCATTGGCTATGCGATATAGGAAATATAATCCCAACATCAAGTAATTTAATAATTTCCTTTTTAACTACATCCTTCATGTTAGGATTTAACCTACGTTGATGCTCTATGGTGGGTTTATGATTATCCTCCATGTATATCCTATGCATGCAAAGGGAAGGGGAAATGCCAGTTATATCATCTAGGGAGTAGCCTATGGCTTTCCTATGCATCCTAAGCACATTCAGGAGTTTTCCTACTTCCTCATCTTTTAATTTAGCATTAACAATGACCGGCAAAGTAGAATTAGAACCAAGGAATTCATACCTGAGGGAGTCTGGCAGGGGTTTAAGTGTTGGGGACGGTTCTGCAGGGATTAGAAATGGTTCTTCTGGTTCCGTCTTCAACACTTCCTCAAGATATGCAAAGGCTGAATTGGAATTCCGTCACCTCATCCCCAATTTCGAAAGTTAGGAGTCCCCTCCTAACATCGATTATGGCTCCAGCTGTGGTGAGGAACGGTCTTCCTAAGATAATAGGCACCACCGGATCTTCGGGCATTGTCATAACGATGAAGTCGTTTGGAACAAAGAATTTACCCACTTGGACTAGAAAGTCTTCAATTACCCCTGTTGGTTTAATGCAAGATCCGTCTGCCAAGTAAAGCCGCATGTTGACGGGCTCTAGCGGTCCCATATTAGCTTTAGACCAGATTGAGAGAGGAACTAAACTAGCACTGGCGCCCAGATCACATAAAGCTTTGAACTTGTGGTTGCCTATGCCGATTGTTATTGCAAATCTCCCTGGGTCTCCTAGCTTTTCCGGTAGAGCTATTGATCTGACTTCATCCTGCAGCTCTGTAATGGATCTTTTCCTGCTAAGAATATCCTTCAAAAACTTTTTGTAAGTCGGCATTTTGCTTAGGGCCTCAGCGAATGGGTTGGAAATATTAATGCCCTGAAGAATCTTTACGAAACGCTTGAACTTACTCTCAATAGAGTCCATAGATTTCTTAGATGGGAATGGAAGAGATTTCACCATCCTCGGAACCAAGTTGGGCTCGAGAGGTGGGAGTACCGGGTCGTCATTGGGGTCGTCAGGTATGCTCGGTGTGTCGTTATCGACCTTGATGGGGTCGTTAACTACCCTTGAGTTGAGAGGAAGGCTCGGTTTAGCAAACTTACCTGGGGTTGGGTCGTTAGGAACCCTTGAAGCCTCGTCACCTTGGTATAGGGGCTCGCTATTTGCTCTCGCTGGCTCGTTAACGAGCTGTTTGGTGACGTCCTCTTCCTTCTTGTCCTCAGTTTGGACTCGCTCCGGTAATGTCTTCCCGCTCCTAAGGTGCACCGCTGCTATTTGTCCCCTAGGGTTCTCCTCGGGGCGGCCCGGGAGTTGCCCTTGTGGTCTCGAAATCTGGGCAGCGAGGTTCCCTAGTTGGGAGTCAATACTCTTCTTCCATATATCGAACTCTCCCCATAATTTATTTTGTTGGTTCAGGTTGGCTTGTACTTCGTTAACCTTGCTGGTCACTTCTTTAACTTTGTTGGTCACGCCGTTAATGCCTTCCTGTAATCCTTGAACCCATGATGGTGGCTCCTGATGGCCTGGAGGTTGATAAGGTGCAGGTCGTCTATCTGGTGGAGGCATTGCATAGTTTTGATTGGTATTCTGATTGCCCCATGCCTGATAGTTGTTTGACTTGTCATTATAGCTAGGCTGGTTCCTGTATGGTTCTCTCATATAATTCATCTCAGCTATTGTCTCAGCGGCTCTAACCTGCTCTATGTTAGTGCAAGCAGAAGTACTATGTGCAGAAGAACCACATTCTTGACATGATTGAGAGGATTTCAAAAAACTCATCTGCTTCTTCAGACGGTTGACCTCATCTTGCAAGAATTGATTTTTAACATCCGGGTCAACTTCGTCTCGGTTAGGTACGTAGAGACGTTTCTGAGGTTGTGGAGTCTGCTGGATTCCATACATGGCATCGTAATTGGAAAGCTTATCCAACAGTTCCCATGCTTCCGTCGGATTCATCTCTATAAAACCGCACGATGTATGTGTGTTGATGCGGTTCTTGGTCTCTGCGTTGATACCCTGGAAAAAGATTTCTTGCAAAACATATAAAGGTTTCCCATGAGTGGGGCATTGTCTAAGCATCTCTTTAAATCTTTCCCATGTTTCAACGAATGTTTCATTAGGCAGCTGGTGATAGGAGGTGATTCGTTTCCTCAACTCCGTCGTCTTAGCAGGAGGGAAGAACTTTGTCAGAAATTGATCGTACAAAGCTTTCCAAGTCTTGATAGACTTAGAAGGTAGGCTCTCCAACCAGCTCAGGGCCTTTCTAGTAAGGGCCACCTAAAAGCTTTTAACAGAACATATTCAAGTGAGACACCTTCAGCAGCTACGGTGTCACATAAATCAATAAAGTTTCTAATATGCTCCATAGGGCACTCAGTAAGTTTCCCTTCAAACTGAGCCCGTTTAATCATGGATATGAATTGAGACTTGATCTCAAAGGGTTTCTCTATCGCTGGAAGCACAATCGGGGACTCTGGCACCCTCAGTTCTGGATGCATGTACTGTTTGGCATTCCTTGGATAGGCATCAAGTTCCTCTTGTAGACGAGCATTAGCAGCTTGTTGACGCTCAGCTTCAGCAGCAACGCCTTCCTTCTCAGTCTTCAACGCCTCCATCTGATTTCGGAGGTCTTCCATTTGAAGAGCCATCTCTTCTGGTGTGGCCATGGCTCGGTTTTCTCGGAGTCTACGGTGCAGGGAACGTTCGGGTTCTGAGTAATAACCAGTGTTGTCAAACTCGAGCCTTCGTCGTCCTACCGGCATACGCTGAGAAAGCAAACAAAGAAAACAAAAATTAAAAACAAAAACGAGGTCGGGCTATTCCCGAACCCACAGATAAACAAACAAACACGTTGCTTCCCCGGAAACGGCGCCAATTTGTTGGGAGGGTATTTCCTGACAACAAATAAATTTATAAGTCAAGACCCCGCTGAGTATAGCGAAGTCAGGATCGTTCCACAGGAAGCAAGGTTGTTTGTTTATCGACTACTAAAAAGCAAACAAAATAAAACAAAAACACACACAAGCAACCCCGTTAACGACGTTGTCAAGGTTGTTAACAAACCACCGTACCTAAAAAGACTCAACTAACGACCTAAACAAACTCGGTAACGAAATTCACTTAAAATAATTCAAATAAAAACAAAGATCTAGGACTAGGGACACAGCAACACAGCAAGCATATAAACTCGTAAAAAGAATAGATCATGCCTTTAAATAGATAGAATTATCAACTTTTGTTGACCATGAAGCAAATTAACCTACTTTCGTAACCTAACTCACTTAATTGCTTGTCTTGGATCTAAAGCTTGAAACTTTCGTTTTCAAACAATATCAACCTTCAAGTTACTAACTTTCTCTTTCAATCCAGTTAAAAACTCAAATTACCTCAACTTTCATCTCGGTATAAACACAACAAACAATCTCAATAATAGATAAAAGGAATTCAACACATAATCTTACTCGTTAAACATGCTTAACTATGCCGGGCTTAACCCCGATCCTAGAAAAGAAGACTACTCACTAATCATAACTAGGAAACAAGAAATCATTGAAAATAAATTACTACTCAAATTAAATAACAAATATCGTCTTACACAGAAAATCAGAAGAAAACCCGAAAACAAACAAATACCGAACCGAAATACTTGATCAACGAACTCGGTAACTCTCGTCCACCGACCCGACGACTCGTCTCCGATCCTCTCCTTAGCTCTCTTGGCTCTTCCTCTTCTCTCTATGCTCGATTTCTCTATCCATCCATCCTCCAAAGAATTCCCCCCCTTTGCTAGGCTAAATAAGAGGGCTATTTATACTAAAAAGGCTAAAAACTAATAAGGCTAGAAGATAAAAAACTTTCCTAAGAGATAGAAATAAAACTCTAAAAAGATAGAAACAAAATCTAAGAAGATAACAAGACCTAAAATACATAATATAATAACCCTAAAAATCACAAAAAGATACTCTACCGACACGGAAATAATTTCCCGCACAGGATCGGTGAGTTACAAAGTCAACCCTCGAAATTTCTTATCACGTGGCCTCGTTAACGAGCCCTTACAACCTCGTTAACGAGCCTGGGCTTGGTTTCTTTTACACTTCAACTCGTAAAACCTTGACTCTGACTTCTTCAAACTTGTATTCCTCCGTCTTTCACTGTAACGCTCCAAATTCAGCTCCATATAGCACTTTTCCTTGCTAAAACCTACAAAATACACAAAATAGAGTAGATTCCATACTTTCTATGAAAATATGCAAAACTATCCAAAAACATACCAAACTAAACCTAAATTTATCAAAACTAAACCTAATAAATAAAGAAAACCTACTAAAAACTATACTAAAAACATGAACATCAGGAAGAACGTGGGCTATGAAGGGCAAACCGCGACCGCGGTTTGGGGTCCTGGACCGCGCTTTGCCCCACGTCGGGATTGGGCCGAGATTTGTCTTTATCTTGTTGCTTAAAATATATCTTAACCTAGTTTTTGAGAATTATTACGTATTCTTCTCTTTAGCATCTCTTTGGAGAACCCTAGTTGGAGATTATTGGAGACTTTTCTAGATCTGTTGGATTGGAGTTTTGAATCGATTTGAAGACAATTTGGCATGTTGTTTATTAAATTTGATTTGCTTTCCTCCCTTCTCATGTGTAGCTAATTCTCTTATTCTGAGGTTTGGTGAACCCAATGATGAAGTAGGTAGATCTGAATTGTGATGTTTGGTTGAATGGAAACTTGATTGAAGTTTGATTTAATCCTAGGTTGCTTTATGCCCTATATGTTCTTGTTATAATTTGAGACCGACAGGAGATAATCGTAACAGGATATTGATTTGACAAGTACCAAAATTTGTTCTGAATGAGATCCCTAGGTATTAAACTAGAGAGTTATTTATGCGACAACAACTTAATTTCTCTTTGTGTGAGTTTCAACTATCGTAGTAGTTCTAGGGTTGGATAATTCTAGCGGAACGCGACAACGAATGCTGGGTTTGTTTTCCCCTAGTCTCTAAAGAGCTTAAAGGGTCTAAAACTGATTAACCTTACGCGACAACGATTGTTAGTTGAGACTAGGCACATTCACATATTTTCTGAAAAGAGATTTGTGTTGGTTTTAGATAGTGAGTTCCTTCAAACGACATTCAAGTTGAAATCCAAATAGACATCACTTAAAATCTACTGAAACATCATTGTGGGAATCCTAACCTTGGAAGCTTTTCTCCACTGATATTTCCTTATTATTTTCAATTACTTGTTTACATTTCAATTCAAGCATAATCTCTTTTACTTATTTAGTTGGCTTGATCTACTAGTTCGAATACCAATTGGTACTACAAAGTTCCTTGTGTTCGACACCTTGATTACTATAACCGAACTGTATACTTGCAGTGTAGGAAAATAGCCTATCAAAATTTTGGCGTTGTTGCCGGGGACTTTTCTAGTATTGGTTGTGTTCCACAACCGGTAGATTAAGTCTTGTTTTATTTTTAATTTGTTTTTTTTGTTTTGGTTTCAGTTTGTTCTCCTTCTTATGAGAAGAACTCTGAGCGCTATTGCACTAAACAACCACGATTCTGAACCCGAGCGTGCTTTTCATAGGAGAAGAAGAGAGCAAAGGGAAGCAGAAACCCAAGCCATGGAAGGCGATCAGGCAAATGCACAACAACAATTATTGTTGCAGCAACAACAACAACAACTATTGTTGCAAAAACAGTCTAATGCTCAACCACCTATGACATTGGGCAATTATGTGTTGCCACGCCATCAAGGACCCACAACTGGTTTGGTCCGACCTCCAGTTCAGGCCAGGAATTTTGAGCTGAAGCCATCTCTGATTAATATGGTTCAGCAAAATCAGTTTGGAGGTCTACCTTCTGAGAATCCTCACCAACATCTCAACACTTTTCTGGAGCTTATGGATACGGTGAAGATTCATGATGTTTCTAATGACGCACTTTATTTGCGCACCTTCTCATTCTCTCTAAGAGACAGGGCTAAAGCATGGTTCAAGGCCCTGCCTCGTGGCACTATCACTACATGAGATGAGTTGGCCAAAGCTTTCCTGACCAAGTATTTCCCGCCTAAGAAGACTACAGAGATGAGGAACCAAATCAGCTCATTTCAAATGAAGGATGGGGAATCTCTTTATGAAGGTTGGGAGAGCTTCAAGGAGCTCCTATTGTTATATCCTCACCATGGAATAGACAAGTGGGTGCTTCTTCACACTTTTTACAATGTTGTTGACAACACCACCAGGCTGCTCATTGATGCCTCATCTGGAGGTACTATTATGAAGATGAATGTTGATGACGCTTGGGATCTGATTGAGGATATTGCCTAGTATACTCACTACTATAATGATGCTCGATCTATTCCAAGCTCTAAGATCAGCTAGGCTTTATGAGGTTGATACAGAGACTTTGCACCAAGCACATATTGAAGCCATGAATCTGGAGATCAAGCAGTTGAAATTAAAGATGAATGGCTTTCCCGTCTCTACTAATGGAAGTCCTTCTCAAGCTGTTTCAAATGTTATTTGTCAGTTTTGTGGAGCTAGTGATCATACCATTAGATCTTTTGAATTGTTTGCCTCTAAAGATGAACCACAAGGGAGGAAGTGAACTATATGAATAACTGCAACAGGGGGCCTAGGAATGATCCATACTCTAATTCCTATAACCCTGGTTGGAGGAATCATCCCAACTTTTCTTATGGGAATAATCAAGCACAACAGAGGCCACCTCCTTGATTTCCACCCAAAGCTCCTACTTATCAAAATCAAGCTTCTCAACCTGCTCAGAAACCGGCTTGGGAGACTGCTATTGAGAGCCTTGCCAATTCTATGAAGACTCTCACTGAAGAAGTAAGAGCCCAGGGAAAGAATCTGAAAATTATAGAGCAACAGGTGGCTCAACAAGCTGCCAATGCTCCAAGGCCAGCTGGCCAACTTCCTGGGCATCCTGATGTGAATCCTAAGGGTCAATTGAATGCTATCACACTTAGGAATGGAAGAGAATTGGAGGATCCAAGGCCAAAGGAACCGAAAAAACAAAGCAGTGAACCTGAAAAGCTTCAAGACGATGGAGAGTAGGAGAAAGAGGCTCCTTACATTCTGCCTCCTCCTTACAAGCCTCCTCTCCCATTCCCACAAAGAAAAGCCAAGGCTCAGACTGAGAAGCAATTCAGGAAGTTCTTAGAAGTGTTGAAGAAGCTCTACATCAACATTCCATTCACCGATGCTCTTCAACAAATGTCTGCTTATGTGAAGTTCCTAAAGGAGATATTATCAAATAAGAGGAAAATTGAGGGTTGTCAAAAAGTGTCCCTTAATCAAGATTGTAGCGCCCTTCTTCAAAATAAGTTGCCACCTAAGCTTGGAGATCCTAGGAGCTTTTGTGCTCCTATTGTGATTGGCAATTGCACTTACAACGCATTATGTGACTTGGGAGCTAGTGTGAGTCTGATTCCTCTTTCCATTTGCAAGAAGTTGGATCTTGGAGAACCTCAACCGGTGGATATGACTCTCTTCATGGCTGATAGATCTACTGCATCACCCACAGGTATCCTTGAGGATATCCCCATTCAGGTTGGTAAATTCTATGTACCTGTTGATTTCTTTGTTCTTGATATGTAAGCTGATTTTCCCATTCCCATTATATTACGAAGACCTTTCTTAGCTACTGTTGGAACCCTTATTGATGTAAAAGAGGGTGTTCTTTCTTTTTCTATTGGGGGGGGGGGAGAAAATTGAGTATAATTTCACTAAAGCTATCAAGCAACCTAGACTTGAAGATGAGTTGTGCAGGTTAGATGTTATAGACAGGAAAACTCAAGGAATGATGATGTTTGTGGCCACAAAAGACCCCATTGAGGAAATTTTGGGCCACCCTGAGATGTCTACTAATGGATTAGAAAGAACCATTGTTGATGTGCTAGGATTGGATGCTCAAGATGTTGGAGAAGAATCCCTTTTTGCACCTAAGGTGGAATTGAAGTCCCTTCCATCTACATTGAGGTATGAATTTCTTGGTTTTGATTTTACATACCCTGTGATAGTAAATGCTAGCTTAAGTGATGATGAAACTGCCAAATTGCTAAAAGAACTTAAGTTGCATAGAAAAGCCATAGGGTATACCATTGATGACTTGAAAGGGATCAATCCTTCTTCGTGCATGCATAGAATTTTATTAGAAGATGATCACAAGCCTTCTATTGAGCATCAAAGACGACTCAACCCCAACATGAAAGAAGTAGTTAGAAAAGAAGTGCTGAAATTGTTAGATGCAGGCATTATTTACTCTATTTCTGATAGTGCTTGGGTGAGTCCTGTGCATGTTGTGCCTAAAAAGGGGGGAATGACTGTTGTGAAAAATGAAAAGAATGAATTAATTCCAACTACAACAGTCACGGGTTGGCGAATGTGTATGGACTATAGAAAACTTAATCAAGCAACCCGAAAAGATCATTTTCCTCTCCCCTTCATTGACCAAATGCTTGAAAGGTTGGCTAAACATACCCACTTCTGCTATTTGGATGGCTATAGTGGATTTTTCCAAATCCCTATACACCCAAATGACCAGGAGAAAACTACTTTCACTTGTCCTTATGGCACTTTTGCCTATAGGAGAATGCCCTTTGGGTTATGTAATGCTCCAGCCATCTTTCAACGATGCATGATGAGTATTTTCTCTGATTTTATTGAAGACATCATGGAAGTGTTTATGGATGACCTTTCAGTATATGGTAGTTCTTTTGATGCTTGTCTGGCTAACCTGTCTAGAGTTTTACAGCGTTGTGAAGAAGCTAACCTTGTACTAAATTGGGAGAAATGCCACTTCATGGTAAGTGAAGGGATTGTTTTAGGCCATATGATTTCTAACTGTGGAATTGAGGTTGACATGTCCAAGGTAGAAGTCATTGAAGGAATGCCACCACCAACTTCGATAAAAGGGGTAAGGAGTTTCTTGGGTCATGCAGGTTTTTATAGGCGTTTCATTAAAGATTTCTCTAAAATTGCCAAACCGCTTACTAACCTGCTCTTGAAGGATCTTGAGTTTAATTTTTCCCAGGAATGTCTAGAATCTTTTAACAGGTTGAAACATGCATTGGTCTCAGCTCCGATAATGCAAGCCCCTAATTGGAGTCTCCCATTTGAAGTGATGTGTGATGCAAGCGATTACGCTGTGGGAGCTGTGTTGGGACAAAGAAAGGATAAGAAACTTCATGCTATCTACTATGCTAGTAGAACCTTGGATGAAGCACAGGTCAATTATGCTACAACAGAGAAGGAGCTACTAGCTGTGGTTTTCGCCTTTGAGAAATTTCGATCCTACCTTGTGGGGGCAAAAGTCATTGTCTACACTGATCATGCCGCTTTGAGGTACCTTTTGAGCAAGAAAGATGCTAAGCTAAGGCTGATTCGTTGGATTTTGCTTCTCCAGGAATTTGACTTGGAAATTAGAGACAAAAAGGGGACCGAGAATTTGGTGGCTGATTATTTGTCTAGATTGACACAAGAGCAGATGGAATGCACAAGAGATGATTTTCCCATTAATGATTCATTCCCTGATGATCACCTTTTCAGGATGACTGAAGAACTTATACAACTCTTTTCCTCTATAGTGCCATGGTATGCTGACTTTGTGAATTATCTGGTGTGCAATGAAATGCCTGTTGGGTTGTCATTCCAACAAATGAAGAAATTTTTGTCTGATGTCAAGCATTACTTTTGGAATGATCCCTTCTTATTCAAGATATGTGCTGATGAAGTCTATAGGCATTGTATTCCTGAGGATGAGGTTGAGAGTGTCATTGCTCATTGTCATTCATTGCCTTGTGGTGGTCATGCTAGTTCTTCAAAGACCACTGCCAAGATCCTTCAGTCTACTTTGTATTGGCCATCCATGTTTAAAGATGTTCACATGTATATTTCTTCTTGTGATTCTTGTCAACGCACCGGTAACATCTCCAGGAGGAATGAGATGCCCCTAAACAACATTCAGGAGGTTGAGATTTTTGACGTATGGGGAGTTGATTTCATGGGACCATTCCCACCGTCTTGCAACAACAAATATATACTTTTGGTGGTGGATTATGTGTCTAAATGGGTTGAAGCCCTTGCCTCACCAACAAACGACTCTAGAATGGTGTCCAAGTTCTTTAATAAAGTGATCTTTCCAAGGTTTGGGACTCTAAGAGTTGTAATCAGTGATGGTGGATTTCATTTTATTGAGAAGAAATTTGAGAGTTTGTTGAGCAAGTATGGAGTCACTCACAGGATTGCCACCCCCTATCACCCACAAACGAGTTGACAAGTAGAGGTCTCCAACCGAGAGATAAAGGCGATATTGGAGAAAATTGTGTCCCGATCTCGAAAGTATTGGGCGATGAAGCTAGACGATGCTCTTTGGGCTTACAGAACAGCATTTAAGACTCCCATTGGCACTACACCATTCCGATTGATATATGGGAAGTCTTGCCATCTTCCATTGGAACTTGAGCACAAAGCATATTGGGCAATCAAACTGTTCAATTATGACATGAAGGAAGTTGGTGAGAAGAGAATGCTTCAACTACAAGAGCTCGAGGAATTGAGGTTAGATGCCTATGAAAATGCCTGGATCTATAAAGAAAGAATGAAGAGATGGCATGACAAGCACATCACCCCAAGAGAGTTCAAAGAAGGTGATCTTGTTTTGCTATTCAATTCAAGACTGAGGCTTTTCCCGGGCAAGCTAAAATCTAGATGGAGTGGCCCTTTCCAAGTCCGAAAAGTGTATCCTCATGGAGAGATTGATATATGGAGTGAAGAGTGGGGAGAATTCAAAGTGAATGGGAAGCGTTTGAAGAAGTACAATACGAGAAATCCGATTGAGAAGATATCTGCTATTTATCTTCTTAATCCGAGCACTTAATCGAAGAAGAACGGTCAAGCTAAAGACCTTAAATAAGCGCTTCTTGGGAGGCAACCCAAGGTTAGTAGATTAATTTCACTTCTTTTCTTTTCTTTTCTTGAGGTAGGTGTTTTGTTATTTTTCTTGCTTCGGGGTCACTAAGTTGTAGGTTTTTGAGAAGTCATGGTAATTATAGAAGAAAATTTTCAAATGACATCTTTGGAAACATTAAAGATGAAGCTCGGATGGATTTGGAAATACACGGGCACGTTTTAGAAAGCCTTGACCCGCGCTGTCGCTCCAGTGGAAAACGCGGCCCAAGACAGGCATTTCGCGGGCGCGGTTTACCTACCTGGACCGCGGTTTGGCACGCGTCATCAGCACACTCATTAAAGCCCGACCTTTTTATTTTTTTCTTGCCTTCACCCTTTGTTTCAAGAACAGCGGCAACAGCCTACAACCAAGAGAAGTCGCTCGAGCCTCCTCTCTCCCGCCCTCCCACTGACGATCTAGCCACCGCCGGCCGTCCCTGACCGTCGCGCACTTCCACCGCCGGCCGACATCTCCACCGCCCCTCCCTTCCTTTCTCCATTGAAGGCATAAGGTGAGTTTTTTTCCCCAAATCTCAACTTCTAGGGTTTAATAAATTCGATTTTTTTTTGAGAAATTTGGGATTGTTAGAGGTTCTAAGGGATTGTTTATGATGAACTTGTGCCTTACATGTTGATTCATTGCCTCTCCTACTTGGATTTGTGAATTTCCAATCTTAGTTTTTAAGAACATGCAAATTGGGATTTTTGAGAATTATTTGGCATAGTTTGGTCTTTCTTGTTAATTTGTGAAGTTTCATGAACTCTATGTGTTATATCTAGACTTAACTTGATCAAGTTGTGTCACTTTGAGAATTTGCATGAGTTTTGGAAAAATCGGTTCGATTGCCTACTCTTGAAATACTTGGTGATTAGCATTTACCACTATTATTGTTGGCTGTCCTTGCCGGGACAACGATTGTGCTTGCTTGGTGGTTTTTTTGTCTCGTGTGTGTAGGTACTCCTAATTCACCATGCCTCCTAAGGGGACTAAGAGAAGAAAGACGGATGGCTCTTCATCATCTAGAGCCACTACTCATGTTCCTCCCATTCTAGTTGGTGAAAAAACTCCCGAATCATATGGAATTCGCTTGAGAAAGACCGACCACTTGAGGGTCTTTAATCAGCTAAAGAAGAAAGAATGGGCAAGCACGCGTCACCTCGATTTTGGCCTTCTTGAAGCCCTAGGAGTCAAGGATGATATAATGAGCATGGCTAGTGCAATAGGGTGGAACTCCTTCATGACACTCAATGAACCCACCTACAAAGGCCTCACCTTGGAATTCCTAAGTACTCTAAATATTAAAGTGCTTGAAGGTTCGGGATCTTGGCATGGTGTGCACATTTCAGCTTGGGGGACAAGATAGGGAGCTCAATTTGAATCAAGTGAATAGAATCTTCGGCTTCAAGGAGATAGAGGATCCGAATGTGGCAAGAAGTGAGAGTAGAGCTTCCTGGTGTCGTAACTCTTTTTGGGATGAGATTGTTGGAGGGCCTTCATACAATCCATTGGACGCCAAAGCGTCCTTCATCTCCAACCCGGCTATTAGGATCTTTCAAAGATTCATGGTTCATACTATCTTTGGTCGGGTCGAAGGGGGGAATAATTTCCCGAGAAAAGAGTTGGTCATATTATGTGCTGCTTTGAAGAAGAAAGAGATCAACTCTGCTGCATTTCTCATGGGACACCTTGCTTCGGTACACAACCAAGGAAAGGGTGGCATAGCTGTTGGCGGAATTGTTACCAAAATTGCTCGATACTTTGGAATTGCTTTGAATGGGCCCGGTGACATTCCATCCGCTCCAATCGATTATGGCCTGCTTCTAAACATGAGGATTATCTTCTTTCGCCAAGGGATGTACTTTTGGATAATTGCGGGAAAGCAAGTGGTGATGTATCTCCCGAATACTGAGCGGACATCAATTACATGTAAGGAAAATTGGCTTATCATGGAACGAGATGGAGATATTCCCCTTAGTTTGGTGTCCAACAAAAAGAACTTTCGCGTGCAAGAATTCGAGGAAGAGCAAGCTCATGTGCTTGGCGATGAAGAGGTTGATGATGAGGCGGAAGATGAGGACTACGAGCCGAGTCATGATGAAGGGCAATCCAGCAGAAATCTCTCGGGTTTGTATTCTATGATGGAACCTATGCAAAAGGTGCAATTGGAAGAACGCGAGGCTCGGATTGAATACGAGACTAGTATGACTAATCGTTTGGAGTCATGGCAAAATGACATCAACACTTGCCTCCAAACCATTGATGATCGTTTGCAAGCTTTGACTGGTCACATTGATGGTCAATTCTCTACATTAAACTCAAGGTTTGAAGCTTGGCAACCTTACAGGTGGCGACACGGGTTTCCACCTCCTCACCCTCAAGACGACTAGATGACCTTGTGAGTTTTCCTTTTCCTTTCTCTTTTATTTATACATTGGGGACAATGTATGGTTTAAGCATGGGGGAGGGGAAACTTACATGTTAGTTAGAGTAGTTTGCATTGCAAATAGTTAGCTTTTGCATTTTTAGTTAGCATGTTTAAAGTTTCTGCATTTGTCTTTATAAAAAAAAAGAGAGAGAGAAAAAAAAAATTCATGCATATTAGGTGTTGTTGAGATCCCTTTTTATGAAAAGCCCCTTGTCCTCCAAAGTCTTTGAATGGAATCCTATCCCCTTGACTTGCTTGAAATGCTTGAAGTTTCAATGATGACTAGCTATGTTTTGAATAAGTTTGATGATTGAATGAGCATGCATATTCTTCGAAATTTGAGTTAATATTGAAGTTCTAGACAAAAAGCCTTGTGAGGATTCTTGTTTGCCTTTCTTAGGACTAAATAATGTCATGATGTCCTTTCTTTTATGTGTGATGCTCACTTTGATTGCTTCCTCTAGAACTTGCTTTTGACTCTTTTTCAAGACCGCTCTTATGACTCTTGCATGTGACTTTGAAGTGATTGAGGCACTATTTTCTTAGCCTTTATACTCCTTATCCACCCTGCATATTATCCTCTTTTTGAAGCCCCTTTTGAGCCTAAATTAGCCTTATTCTTTTGAAGCTCCACAAAATTAATTTCGAGCCTATATAAGCCTAACCCATCCGGGAACTAGGATAATTACTTGATTGACCTTGTGGTTGCAAGCTAAGCTTGTGGGAAACTTTCATGTGTTTGGTGATTGGGATGTATATTGTGCTAGTTCTAAAAAAAAATCAAAAATAAAAAAAATGCAAAGAAAAAACAAACAAAAGAGAGGAAAAAAAGAGTACGAGAAATAAGGGAATAAAGGGTGTTGGTGTATGAGAATAAGTTGCTTGGAAAGAAAATCATGAGACATGGTGTTCAGTCGAGTTTAGTTAAATCTAGATTCCCGGATTTAGCACCACATGGCCTAAATATTTCCCCTCCTATTTCTTATCACCTTGGCCCCATTACAACCTAATAAAAGACCTCTTGATCATTGTGGAATGCAAGGTCTCTTGCGGTGGAGATTTAGAATGCTTTTGCAAGCTTATGGTAGCTACGCTTTCAAATGTGAGATTTGAGTGAAACACGTCCTATTTAAACACTTGAGAGAGAGAGAGAGAGAGAGCGAAAAACACATTATCCTAAGTGAGGTCTAGAATGAATATGTTGACTCGGTTTCTTTGAATTTCACAAATGCTTGCTATGATTTTGATTGTCGTTCTTGCTTCTAAACTCTTTGTCTAGTTCGTTGTCAAGATGGATGCATGACTTGCTTGTTTTGTGGGGTGTTGGATGTAATTTCTTACTTGAGGACAAGTAAGGTTTAAGCATGGGGGATTTTGATAGCATGCATTTACATAGTAGTTTTAGGTTAGTTTTAGTCTCTTTTAGTGGTTTAATTTTACATGCTTAGCTTAGTTTCTTAGAATTTATAGTTTTCTTGTGAAATCGGGATCTACACGCCTATATGTTGGATTTCAGGTGTTTTTGGAGACCCGAAGAGGTTGAAAGACGAGGCAAGATGACGAAAGAGTTGCCATATAAGATTTGAAGTAAGAAGATTGGAGGCCAATTGAAGCAAAAGGAAGAACATGGGCCAGGAAGGGCAAACCGCAACCAAGTTCTAGCTGTCCTGGACCATGTTTTGGACTGCAGGGAAGAACGTGGGCTAGGAATAGCAAACCGCGACCGCGGTTTGGGGTCCTGGACCGCACTTTGCCCCACGTCGGGATTGGACCGAGATTTGTCTTTATCTTGTTGCTTAAAATATATCTTAACCTAGTTTTTGAGAATTATTACGTATTATTCTCTTTAGCCTCTCTTTGGAGAACCCTAGTTGGAGGTTATTAGAGACTTTTCTAGATCTGTTGGATTGGAGTTTTGAATCGATTTGAAGACAATTTGGTATGTTGTTTATTAAATTTGATTTGCTTTCCTCCCTTCTCATGTCTAGCTAATTCTCCTATTCTGAGGTTTGGTGAACCCAATGATGAAGTAGGTAGATCTGAATTGTGATGTTTGGTTGAATGGAAACTTGATTGAAGTTTCATTTAATCCTAGGTTGCTTTATGCACTATTTGCTTTGCATATAGGATTCTTGTTATAATTTGAGACCGACAGGAGATAATCGTAACAGGATATTGATTTGACAAGTACCAATATTTGGTTCTGAATGAGATCCCTAGGTATTAAACTAGAGAGTTATTTATGCGACAACAACTTAATTTCTTTTTGTGTGAGTTTCAACTATCGTAGTAGTTCTAGGGTTGGATAATTCTAGCGGAACGCGACAACGAATACTGGGTTTGTTTTCCCCTAGTCTCTAAAGAGCTTAAATGGTCTAAAACTGATTAACCTTACGTGACAACGATTGTTAGTTGAGTCTAGGCACATTCACATATTTTCTGAAAAGAGATTTGTGTTGGTTTTAGATAGTGAGTTCCTTCAAATGACATTCAAGTTGAAATCCAAATAGATATCACTTAAAATCTACTGAAACATCATTGTGGGAATCCTAACCTTGGAAGCTTTTCTCCACGGATATTTCCTTATTATTTTCAATTACTTGTTTACATTTCAATTCAAGCATAATCTCTTTTACTTATTTATTTGGCTTGATCTACTAGTTCGAATACCAATTGGTACTACAAAGTTCCCTGTGTTCGACACCTTGTTTACTACAACCGAACCATATACTTGCGGTGTAGGAAAATAGCATATCATGGTGGAGGTCGGAAGAACATGAAGATAAAGAGGAAGATTGAATAGGAAGAGTGAGGAGAAGTTCATGTTAAATTCAAGAGAAGTGCAAGTAAATCCAAAACCCAGGCTCGTTAATGAAGCTGTAAGGGTCGTTAACGAGGCTTAGGGATAGAATTTTTTAGGGGATTTTGTGTTTTCTACCGACCCTGTGCGGGGTCGTTAATGATGGCTCCGTGTCGGTAGGGTTTTAACTGATTTTAGGGTTGTTATTGATGAAACCCAGAATAAAACGTCGCTAAAAGACAAGAAACGAGATTCTACTATTCGATTGCGCAAACGCTTGCTTTTTTATTCATTGTTTTCTTATAACGAGGTTACAAACAACGAGGTTTACAAGCCAACGACGTTTACACCTTAGACCTCCTAAGAATATTTGAGATCTCGATCTAACAGGGTTCAAGATCTCCTAATCACTACGAGATTCTATTATCCAAAGTCGCTTGACGGACTCCGATAGCGAGATTGAGCTTCGAGTTTAAGCGTGGTGATGATGGCTTGCGAGATTGAGCAGCGAGGTCTTTGGTGTGAGTGAGAGCTCTGTGTGACTTGAAGTCTTTTTGTGGACTTCACTTGTGTATAACGAGGCCTTTTGACGATGCTTCAACATGTCGATCTTCAACGAGCAAGATAGTTCTTGAGTTCAAGATGTTTTTCGACCCCTTCCACTTATGAGGTTCTTCTCCTTTTATAGAGAATTGAGGAGCTGGATTTTGGTCGTTGCTCGATGTGGGACGCCCGAGATTAGGGCTTCGGATTGGTCCGGAGGTGAGGCAACCGATGATTGGTTGGGAGGAACGGCGCTAGCTGAGTGGTTGAACCGGGCGGGGATGTCAGCTAAGTCGATGACGAGGTTTGGACCTCGTCGCCGAGGTTCAGACCTCGCGCGGATAGGGGTTTTGTTAAAATTAAAAAGGGGACATGGTTGTGGGCCCCAGAATCCACCTTGGGAACCTCGTTGGGCCAGCTTTTTCCTCGTACCCCGAGCCCACTTCCTGTTCTACTATTTTGAGCACCATCAGTTATATCTTATATCTTTTATCTTGTTATCTTTAATAGAGTAAGTTTTTATCATTAGGCTTTTTAATAGATAGCTTTCTTAGTATAAATACCCTTATTCTAAGCCTAGAGGGCTGCGAGCTTGTTTCGTTCGAGAGAAGAGCTAGGGTCGTTAGTCGGATTTGCTCGGGGTTTTTTTTCTGCGTTTTTTTCGGTTTCTTCAAGATATTGTAAGACGATATTTTCGTATTAATTTCAAGTAAGTTGTTTTTGTTTTCAATGTTTTCTCTTGTTGAAGTTGTTTGCTTTATTATGATTAGTGAGTAGTTTTGCTTATCTAGGATCGGGGTTGAAACCCGACATAGTTATGCATGTTTGATGAGTGAGTTTATGTTTGAATGCCTTTTATCTATTTGAGATTGCTTGTGTGTTTATGCTTAGACGATAGTCGAGGTAATTTGAGTTCTCAATTTGAACGAAAGAGAAAGTTGTTAACTTGAAGGTTGATATTGTTCGATTACGAAAGTTTCGAGCTCTGGATCGAAAACAAGTGATTGAGTGAATTGATTTATGAGAATTGATCGGTTTTCTTGTTAATCAACGAAAGTTGATGAGTTTATCTTTTAAAGGCATGATCTTTATCTTCTTATGAGTTTATATGCATGACTATGTTGTGGTAACCCTTGTCCTAGGTCTTTTACTCTATAAGAGTTATCATTCGTTATATTCGTTATCGAGTTCCTTTGCCTCGGTACCGAACCTGCACTTTGTTTTGTTCGTTATTTTGTGTTCGTAGTTTATCCAGGTTCGTTAAGGAACTTGACAAGGTCGTTAATGAGGTTGGTCGTGTGTGTTTCTGTCTCTTTTGCTTGTTTTTCTTATTTTTGTTAGTTGATAGACGAACAACCGTGCTTCTCATGGAACGATCCTGACTTTTCTATACTCAGAGGGATCTTGACTATAAATTTATTTGTTGTCAAGTTAAATATCCCTTTCAACATCAACATAGACAAGGAGAAAAAAAAATATGATTCCCATGGCGTAAGAAGAAGAGAAAGGAGTAAGACACCGAGTTTCGAAAACCAAACCGAAGGAGATAGTTACGGAGTTTAAAATACCATGCTTGTGGGGCTTGTTTGAGGCCATACATGGCTTTCTGTAGGCAACATAAATGAGTGGGACGAGTAGGGTCAATGAACAAAGACGCTTGGACCCTAAAAACGTTTTCTGATAGACGTCCTTGAAGGAAGGCGTCATTGACATCAAGTTGTTGGAGAGGCCAAGAGTTGGTAATGGAAAGGCTAAGAATGAGACAAATTATGGCAGGCTTTATGACGGTATTGAAGGTTTTAACATAGTCAAGACCGGGACGTTGATGAAACCCTTTGGCTATGGGACGAGCTTTGTGTCACTCGATCAAGTCAATGAGCTTATATTTTGTTATGGAATACCCATTTTCAACCCACTACGTTCCGGGCATGAGAAGAGGGAACGAGGGTCCATGTTTGATTTTTGATAAGGGCTTAGTATTGTTCTTCCATGGCATGGCACCAAATAGGGTTCTTAAGGGCTTGGAAGGAATTTTTTTGTTCGGATAAAGTTTCTGGATTGGTTTATGAATGTTGTTGGTGGACTGAGTAATGATGGTTCGAGGAGGTGGCAGAGTTGGTGAAGGGGTGGGGGAGAGGGGAGCATAGGTGGGGCCTAAGTCGGGGTGTGTGGGGATGAAAAAGGTGTTTGAGCAGGTAGAGTTGATGGCAGTTGGGATGAGGGAAATTGAAAGAGACTGGGAAGAGTGTGATGCAAGAGAAGTGGAGGAAGCACGGGACACCAGTCATCAACGACATTGGATGGAGAAGGAATGGAAGTGCTGAACCGATTTTAAAGGGGTAAACATCCTTAAAAAACTGAACATGATGAGAGGCAAAGACTCGGTTAGTGTCTGGGTCAAGGTAATAGTAGGCATAATGGGTGGGTGAATAACCAAAAAAGATACATATTTGGGACTTAGGATCGAGTTTATGAGAAGTACAGAGTCAGACCCATGGATATCATAAGCAACTGAAGCTACGAAGATGTTTGTAATTTGGTGATTTTTGAAACATGATTTCAAAGGGTGATTGGTTAGAGAGTGTGGTGGTAGGGAGGTAGTTTATGAGGAAAACGATGGTGGTTAGGGCATGGGTCCAATATGGAAGTGGTAAATGAGCACATGAGAGAAGGACAAGACATGTTTCAATGATATGATGGTGCTGACATTCAGGGTAGCCGTTATGCTCTGGAGTATGCGGGGGAGAGATAAAATGACATACAATTTTGAGAGAGATAGGAATACTGAAGACATTTCCTACAACAACTTCGTCGGTATCATCAAATGGGTAGTGGTGAGAGAGGTTGCTGGTAGGGGTGTCCAACGGGTCGGTTGACTCGTAACCCGACTCGACCCGCCCGCAATTTTATGGGTTGCGGGTCAGATTTTTTTAGTTTACGGGTTACAGGTTGGGTAACCGGTCGAGGTTTTTAGTTTATAGGTTACCGGTTGGGTTACTGGTCGACCCTCCAAGTTACGGGTTGACCCATAATATTAAAAAATAAATAAATAATTTATTGTTATAGTAAGTGAAAGGGAGAAATAAAAGTTTACGGGTTAAATAGGTCAAAAAAGGTCAAATGGGTCAATTTTACGGGGCGAAAAGGGTCAAATTTGACCCATTTGACCCTTTTCAACCCGGGTCAAATGGGTCAACCCGTGACCCGACCCGTAAACTCATAACCCATTTTGCAGGTTGCGGGTCTCGTCACGGGTCGACTTTTTTTTTACGGGTCAACGGGTCGACCCGTTGGACAGCCCTAGTTGCTGGTAATGTGAGTGGAGGATCCCGAGCCGAGAAGCCCATTCAATGTGGGAGGAGAGGTGGTGCTAGTGTTGTTGGCTTGTGGAGTAGTGTTTGAGCGGGGTGGAGGGCAAGGGAGAGGAATATCGGGGCGTTTCTTTTGGAAATCACCACAACGAGAGAGAGTGGCCTTGAGTGCCACACCATTGGCATTGACCGAAATAAGGTTTAGGTGCGAGACGATTTGAGTTGTTGGGAAAGTTAGGTGAGTTAGTGGGAGGGGAAGAAAAATGAGAGTATTGGTTGCAATTGTAGGCGGCGTTGGCCACCGATGGAAAAGCTGGAGAAGGGCTCTTGTGTTTGAGGCTAAGTTCTTTGTTGATGAGTTTTTCAAGGAGCTCATCAAATGAGATAGGGGGTGATATGAGTATGGACCGTATCAATAATGGATTGGTAATTAGAATCGAGTCCATTAAGGACCCGATCGGTGATGTCTTCGACGTCCATACGTTTGCCAAGAAGGGAAAGTTCTTCAGTTATGTGTTTGACAGAGTGCATATACTTCATGATGGTCATGATGCCTTTGGAGGTATGCTTATTTTGGTCTTTCAATTGTTTGATGTGACCTTGAGATGGGAGGGCAAAGGTTTTGTAAAGAAAATCCTAATTTGCTTTTGTTTAAACCCGAAATAAACAAGCATTAGAATTGAGACTCGGGATTATTTAAATGGTAAAACATGTCTTCTAAATTATTATAATGCACCAAAATGAGCAAAATTCGTGTTGTTTACAATTTTGATTATTCGTTCCCTCTTTCAAGAAATGCGCGCAAATTGTACTTTTGGTGAGTTGAGGTCTTTTTATTAACCTCGTCTTGACTATAGCACGATCTCTACGAATGTTTCAACACTTCGAACTATGTTAACAATATAAGTCTTGAGATAGAGGCATTTTTCTACCCTTGCAACCTTCTCCATCTCCCCCTATTTATAGATGTTTAAGGAGAGTCATTTTTATGCAGTTCCAATGTGGGATGAGCGATTTGCCCGAACTTGATTGGTTACAAAAAGGGACGGCCTTTGATTAGTGCAGATCATGGCATACTATGATTGGTCAATGAGGAAATTGTGATGATTTTGAATCTTTCGATATGGGACACATTGCCGCGTTGATCAACTTTCTTTTCCCTTTGGCTCCTTATTCATCATAACGAGCACACTTCTTTCTTTTCGACACTTGTTTGGTATGAGCATGATGTTTGGTCTTAAGACCTTTGATACGACCCTTATACTCCTAGTTATCCTCATCTTTGCCTTTTGGTAGAATGTGCACGATGTTTGGTCTTACGACCCTACTACTTGTTCTCATATCTCTTTTAGTAGTATGTGCGCGATGTTTGGTTTTATGACCCTTCTTACTCCTAGTTGTTCTCATCCTTCTCTTTCAGTGATGTCAGGGCACGAGTTTTTGGTGGGTGTGGGAAACTCCCCGAGATCCACCTTCAAGGCTCTTAACCTTTTAGGGCCCATTTGAGCATTTGACGTCACTGTCTTTAAGTTTGGGTCAGCTATTTTATCTGTTTGCGCGTGGTTAAGTCTGCGCACCATCACAACCTAATGGCATGTTGTTCGTCTTCGAAAACCACAAGGCATAAATGCACGACATACTTGTGTTATGTGTCATGCAACCCTCTCCATTTAGTGTGATGCGTGGTTTTCTTTGCCGGCTAAAGCGTGATGTCTTGTTCTTATGAGGAGGTGCAGGAGGTTTGATCTTGACGGAAAAGCCTCACGCCAAACTTTACGGTTCCCCGACCCTTGTCGTTCGCTTGACATGGGCTTTCAAATAGTCTTAATAGGCCTTGAATGTCAATCCCAGTAAGACAAGTGGAGGGTCAACCCATTTCTTTTGCCCATAAATACCCTTTGTATGCCGACACTCTTCATATTCGTACTTTACTTTTTTCCAAAGAAGAATAACCCTCCACCGACACTCTTCATCTTCGTAATCTTAATGGGACTTGAGTGTCAAGCCAGAAAGATAAGTGGTGCGCGGATTTAACCATGCGCAAACAAATAAAATAACTGACTCTAACTCAAAGACATATGGTGTTAGATGCTCGAAAAGCAAGAACATCTAGCCATCTAGGAGTAAGTAATTCTAAGAGTGAGAAGGGTCGCAAGACCAAGCATCACGCTCACACCAAAAGAAGGCCGAAAAGCAAGAAGCGTGCTCGTTATGAAGAGCAAGGAGCCGAAGGGGAAGGAAAGCTAATCAGCGCGACAATATGTCCCACATTAGAAGATTCAAAAACATCACAAACCACCTCACTGACCAATCAAAGACCGCCCCTTCTTCAACCAATCAAATGGAGACAAATCGCTCATCCTACATCGGACCCACATGGGAGGTCACTCTCCTCAAAAGTCTACAAGTAGGGGAAGATGGCGAAAGTTACAAGGGTCGAAAAACGCCTCTAGCTCAAGAATTATCTTGTTGATAAAAAGACCTCAAGTCAGAAAAGAACAATCTACGCGCCTTTCCTGGAAGAGGTGCGAATAATAAATATTTTAAACTCGAATTCTGATCATTTTGGCATATCGTAATAAAATAGAAGGCATGTTTTTCCATTTGAAGAATCACGAGTCTCGGTATTAGCGCTTGTTTTTTTGGGTTTCAACACTGGCGCCGTTTGTGTTAACCTCTTCATCCTAAGTAAAGTTTTGGAAAGTATTCTCGCCTATCATGTGTGTGACCCGGGTTCGATCCATGACAACAGCACCAAAAACTTGATAGGACAAATCCTACCCCGCAAGTGTACGGGATCGGTTGTAATACCAAGGTGTCGAACTTAGGGACTAATTAAGTAGTTTCAAATGTAGTCAAATATGTAGACCAAGTCGTAAGAATAAGAAAAGATTGAGGTGTGATTTTAGCTATCAAACTAACTATGGGCGAGCAAACAAGTAGATATGAGAAGATCAATGAGAGAAAAGCTTCTAAGATCAAGGATCCCTTCAACAATGCTTCGGTAGACTTTAAAAGATGACTGTACAATCAGAATTTTGACTTTGTTTGAAGGCAATTGTCTAATGTATCCACTAAATTCTTTCGAATGTTAACAAACATATCTAGACTCAATTAAACATCCACTTTCGTGATTTGCACATTAAAATCTAGATTAAACATCCACTTTAAGCACTTAGAATTTAAGATTAAATTGAATCAACATCTGCTCTCGCGACTTGCTAAATCAACCCAACCATAAGGTTTCTATGACAACTGTTATTCCACAAGAGAATTCAAAATACTTTCATAATAAAGAAGACTTAGGTTCAAATCCTAGGCTCCCAACAGGAAAAAGTACGTTTCAGTATCAATTCCATGTCTTACTACTTATCAAAGTTATTACGTTTCAGTCTCAAACTTTGACAAGTTCTCATTCACAAAAGTTACTAAGGCTATAAGCATCTAGGATTGAATCAAACAAAGCTTCAAACAACAAATCGTGCAATTTAATAGACTCTTTGACCTACACATCATTGG
This sequence comes from Fallopia convolvulus, assembly GCA_964016875.1. Lineage (NCBI taxonomy): Eukaryota > Viridiplantae > Streptophyta > Magnoliopsida > Caryophyllales > Polygonaceae > Fallopia > Fallopia convolvulus. Next base: position 5,245,609 of record OZ024723.1, read on the forward strand.
GTTCACCCCAATCTTAGAATTTAGGGTTTAGCTAGACATGGAGAGAGAAGAAATCAAATCAATAATGAGAATAAACATACCTGATTGAAGAAATAAGCAAACTTGATTAAAATCTAGCAAATCCAAACTCAAAATCCACAAATCTTCAAATCTCCAACTAGATCTCTCCAAACTTGTCTCTAAAGTAATAGGTAATTAGTAAAAACTAGAACCCTCAATTTAGAAGACAAAAGAATGTATTTATACTAGGGATAGATTAGGAGAGGCAGCCTAAGAACCAACATAAAGGGCGCACGACCACCGGCGCGTGTCGTGCACCATATCGCACGATCTTGTGAGGCGCACCACCCTAACCCGTGAGGTGCACGACCCTAGATTGTGAGGCACACGACCTTGTGAAGCGCGCGACCCTAGCCTGTTCAATGAACAATGTTGCGCCTGTAGACGCACAACCTTCAACGTTAACTGAGCATAGACGCACGATCATGCGGCTAGGGTGCATGACCTTCAACCGGTCTTCTCCTTTGCCGAACGACCCGAAGTTTCTCAACATCGACCACATGACCATGCACCTTGGTGCATGACGACAGCCTTGATCGTGTAGTTTCTTCTTTTTGGCGGTCCCGTTGTCTCCTAGAATGAAGCCTTGATTCCGCCATGTCTCCAAATGTGTCCAAATGATGCTCAAACTTCTCCGAAGTACCTGAAAATCATAAATATACGCGTGTAGAGATCTATAACGGAAACTAAACTAAAAGTACTAGAAAACACAAGACAAATGCATGAAAATATACTAAACTAAAGTGCTAAATGCATGTCCTAAGATACTCTAAAATGCAAGCTATCAGGTCACCTTCATTCTGAATCTCAAATGGCTTGCCATAATAACTTCTTCCCACTCCACCCCGACAACATGCTTGTGGATAATGCCCCGGATTGGGCCAATGATGCTCCCAGCTAGGCTGGCCATATGACGTACTCCCGGGGTGGACGTACAATACACCACAACATCAATACCCTTCCCGAGGTACGCACAACAAGTCCCACCCACGCCGCATATGTATCCCTTCCTAGGTTACACGCAGCAAGGGGCATACAATGCTTCACCCCACCCAAACCTCTATGCGGGGTATGGGTAACCTCACCTACAATAATTTCTCGCATTTCTTCTAGGGTATAAGTCGGAACATTTTCCCGAACTGTCCCAAGCCAAACAACAAGCAAAGTCGACCAACAGTTCCTCTACGCGGAGGTTGATACGCTGGTTTTAGTACATCGTAATTCTGTATTTTTATTAGGATTTCTGAGTGTTTTAGGCTAGATTAGGATGTTTATCTGTAATATCAGAAGAGCCTACAGTTGAAGATTTGGAAGACAGAAGTCCTAGTTCAAGCTGAAGAATTTATGGAAACAAGACCCACGCCATCGGTGTTGGACCCGAGCCCGCGGTGGAGGAAAGAATCTGAGAGATGAAGACACGCAGGAACCGCGCCCGAAGTTTTGATCCGCGCTCGCGGTTCAAGGAGATTCCGCAGCCGAGGAGATTGAGATGACCCGCGCTCGCGGTTTTTATCCGCGCTCGCGGGTGGTGGGTTTTCCAACGCCGACTCGTTTTTCGTTGTTCTATCTTTTATCTTATTTTTATATCTTTTCATATTTCGGTTGTTTTTCTTCTTTTTAAGTTCTAGTTCGTGAGTTTTGAGAGACATCTATCATACTCTACTTTTACTTTTGATTAAGTTTTATTTCTATTATGGAGAACTAATTTCCCTTGGAGTTTGTTTGATCAAGGAAACCTTTTTATGTAATTCGTGAGATTCTAGTAACTTTTCTATCCCTTGGTTAATATCAAAACTCTTGCTTTTATTTATATGATCTATGTTTGATTTTATGAGCCTGATCAACTTGTTTGATTGACTTAGATCTACTGTTTGGATTAGGTTTGATTGTTGTATGTGCAATCTTATTTATCCTTGAAACAACTCTTTTCTAGGACCGTGGACTAGAATTGAGGAAGAGTGTTTGATTGTTAGTTCCGCGCTCGCGGTTCGGTTCGTCCAGAACCCCCGAATCTGGTAGAACCTATCTTATGGTTCTTGCCCGTTCTATTGATAATTCGCATGTTGTTCCGTTTGATCCAGAAATTAACAAGACTCTGAGAGAGCTAAGACATCAAGTACAGGCTCAAGTGCTAGGAATATAGTTTGATCCAGTTTCATCTTCTTCCTCATCTGATCCAGAGGTTGAAGAATAGTTAGCAACAATGGCAGATCGTACTATTAGGCAACTGACTGCGCCTAATCTAGAGCAACAACAACTTGGTCTTCAATTTCCCGCTCTGGAGGAAGGAGTGAAATTTTAGCTTAAATATGGTCTTCTCCATTATTTTCCTAAGTTACATGGATTGAGTGGGAAGGATACGAATAAACACCTTGTAGAGTTTCATTCTGTTTGTCTGGGGATGAAGCCGGCTGATGTGATTGAAGATCAGCTGATGTTGAGGGCTTTTCAATTCTCTTTGGCTGATGCAGCTAAGGAATGGTATCTATATTTAGCACCTGAGACGATTACTACTTGGGCTCAGATGAAGGGTGCTTTTCTGGAGAAATATTTCCCTGCTGCCAAGCAAACATCTATTAAGAAGCAGCTGAGCAACCTGGAGAAGGGAGATGATGAGAATCTGTATGAGTACTATGAGCATTACAAGAGACTCATAACCAGTTGTCCTTACCCTGGCTATTCTTATAAAGACCTGATCTGTTATATTGTATCTATGATGCTGATAGGCGCTTGATGAATGCTTCGTGTGGAGGTTCTTATGAGAATCTTACTCTTAGGCAGGCGTTTGAGAAGTTGGAAACTCTAGCTGCAATGCAAAACCCAGAGAAAGAGGTCCAACAACAGATCTGTAAATTCTATGAATGATTCCCTAAATGCTGAAGTAAGGGAGTTAAAAGCTATGATGAAGCATTTGTTGGTGGGCAATGGAGCTTCAAGTTCAAGGGCTTGTGGAATCTGTGGTGAATCTAGCCATCCTTCAAATGCATGCCCTATCATGCAAGAGCCAACAACTGATGTGAATGCGATAGGGAACTATAATCAAAGACCCCAGAATGACCCATACTCGAATACCTATAATCCGGGGTGGGCAAACCATCCTAACTTTAGGTGGAATCAACAACCTCAACAACCTTTTCCACCACAGGGAGGTCAACCCAACTATGTTCCCAGGACTAATTATGTGCAAAGGCCCCAGGTTCCACATGAAAATCCAGCCATTATTAATCAACTTATGAAGGAGAATCAAGAGACTAAGGCTGAAGTGAAAAACCTGAAGAGTCAATTAAGTCAGATTGCAACATTTCTGAACCGTCTAGAAGCTAAAGACTCGGGGAAACTTCCATCTCATACCATTAACCCGAGGGAGAATGTGAGTGCAATGACATTGAGGAGTGGGAAAGAGCTGAATATTGAAATTCAACCCAGCGGAAACCCACCGAGCTCGCCAGAAAACAGCCTCGATCGCGCTACAGAAGACGAATCTGATTCTGAACGTCAAACAGAAACCGCGACCGCGGACCAGAACCGCAACCGCGGCCAAACCGCGCCCGCGGGTCCCCACCCGCGCTCGCGGGTCACTCCTCTAACAGATTCTGATTCTTACGTCAAGCCTTCGTTTCCTCCCATGGCTTCTCAAAAGCCCGCTCCACCATTTCCTGAAGCACTAAGGGACACCAGGAGGCCAGCCAATGACAAGGAGATTTTCAAAACCTTCACCAAGTGTGAGGTAAACGTTCCTTTGCTTAAACTTGTTCAAAATATTCCTCGTTTTGCTAAGTTTCTGAAAGAATTATGTACTATTAAGAGGAAGCAAAAAGAAAAAGGGAAGGTTCAGAAAATTAATCTTGTTGAAAATACTGAAAATGTATCTTCCATGCTTCAAAGGCAATTGCCTAAGAAGTATGGAGATCCAGGGAGGTTTACTGTTCCCATTACTATTGGTGAGGCAAAAATGGAGCATTCTATGCTTGATCTAGGAGCATCCATAAATGTCATGCCACTTAGCATATATGAGCGGTTAGGTCTAGGGCCATTACAGGATTCAAACATTACTATTGAACTAGCCGAACACTCTAATGTGCATCCGAAAGGATTTGTAGAAGATGTCTTAGTGCAGGTGGATGGCTTAATTTTTCTGACGGACTTTTATATCCTGGAGATTGGTAAGGGGAGATACGACCCAGTTTTGTTGTTGGGTCGTCCGTTTATGAAGACGGCGAGCGCCGTAATTGATGTTTCAAAGGGCCTATTATCCATGGCACCTGAAGGGAAAAAGGTCCAGTTCCAAATTGATGATGATCCATTCTGAGCTATAAAGGACGTCGGGCCGACGACGTTAAACAAAGGCTCTGCTCGGGAGGCAACCCGAGGTAAGTTTTTCTTTTCTTTTATTTTTGTCTTTTTAGTTTAGTTTTAGTTTTAGTTTTCGTTTTGTTTTGGTTTTTTTTGGGCTAACTTACAGGTACAATTTTTCCATCTCGAAGAAAGCAAAGTTCAAGGCGAGGATCCGAGCCCGCGGCTGAACCCGCGCCCAGGGCCCCGAACCACGCTCGCGGGTTGGCCCAGAACGAACCCAATTTTTGTTTTTCAGCTAAAAAAAATAAAAAACAAAAAATATATAAAAAATAAAATAAATATAAAAGGCTTTCGGGTCAAACCTCCGAAACAAAAGGCTTTCAGGTGAAAGCCCTGAAATAAAAGGTTTTCGGGTGAAACCCCCGAAAAAGCCCGAACCAGTACCAAACCGAGCCCAAAATAATACAAAAATCCCTTAGCCTTCTAAAAATTAAAAATCCCTCCTATACCCCTTGTCTTCCTCATTCCTCCACACAACATTACCCTCCTCCCACACAATACTCCATTCCAGCCTCACCTCCACCACCAAATAAGCACCCCGCGCACCATCCGCGACCACCGAGATCCGTGCCCACGGAGCCTAACCGCGCTCGCGGTCGCTTGTCACCAGTCCCACCGAGGTTCCGTTGGAGATTTTGCTTGGTTGGAAGTTTGATCGATTTGGATCTAGATCTATACGGTTAGTTGCTTTTCTAAGCCATTGGAGTTTGATTTTTGGCTTTTTGGAGTCGGATTCGTGTTGCTTGAGATAATTTTGAGGAGATTTGGGAGTATCGGGTCGCCATTGTTGAACGCGAAGATTAAGATCTGGAAACCGCAGATCCGCGCCCCTGGTTAAGATCCGCGCTCGCGGGTGGATACACCAGAACCGCGCCCGCTGATTGAATTCGAGCTCGCGATTTTGCAAGAATCAGTCGCACCCTGTGTTTTAATCCGCACCCGCGGATATCAACTTTTCCGGGTAATTTTCTAGTTCGATTCTGTTTTATTCAGCTATGGAATACTTTGATTTACAGAATCTGATTGCGGGACAGAGGGAGCTTTGGGATAAGTATGAGGATAGGGATTTTGTCAATACTAAGTTTTTTGATGTCCCTACACTGGTAGATTTGGGATTTAGGGAGTGTACAGAGCAATTACTTGCGACTGGGGGTTTAGGTAGATTCAATACTTTATCTATGCCTACCTACAGAGGTCTGACCATAGAGTTTCTGTCCACTTTCCGATATTCTGATGGGGTTCTGAGCTTTCATGCATGTGATAGATTGTGTAGTATGACCCGTGAGGAGGCTTATCTTTGTTTTGGGATCACTTCACCACCTACTGATGGGTAGAGGGATATATTGTCTGATGCTACCGTTTTTTATTTCTGGCATACTCTTACTGGCTCCCCCTTGAACATTCGTTATGGGGAGACGAACAGTAAGATTCCCCACTCTTGTGTGCGTCTGTGTCATAAGGTTCTAGCTATGGCATTCCTAGGGAAGGGAGAGGCGAACAAGGTTTCTGCCCATGACATGAGGATTATTAGGTGTCTGTTCCCTTTTCCATCTAAGTGCCCAGACTGGTTTGGATTATTTATTGCATCAACTAGGAAGTATCCCAAGAGAGGTGGGCAGATAGGTTTGGGTGGCATGGTTACTCTCTTAGCCACAAACCAACCATGCAGAAAGAACAAACAAAGAAAGAAGTCTGAAATATGGAAAAAACCAAGACAAGATCAAGTGAAAATCAATTTTGATGCATCTAGGCTTCCCAACAACCAAGCAACGGGAGGAATTGTGATAAGGAATCATCTGGGTCAGGTTCTTGACCTGAAAACGTGTAACTTTGGAAAAGTTTCAGTCCTCAAGGCGGAAGCCCTAGCCTTCAGAGAGGCTGTTCGGGAGGTGAGAAACAGAAATCTAAGAAATGTTGAAATCGAAGGGGACAACCTCCAGGTCATCAACGCGGTCAAAGGAAAAACTAAATGTCCTTGAGAGATTGAACTTATAATATCCGACACCCTTGTCTCCATTACTAGAGCCCATGATATTAGAATTAATCATATTGCTAGGGAGTGTAATGTTGTGGCCGATAAAATTGCTAAATTGGGCCACAGTCTCCCCGCCGAGTCCATAATGACTCATCCAGAACTCCATGTTCTCATCCGAAAAGATGCTCTAGGACGCCCCCCGTAAGGGGTGCCTCCTAATTCTTACCTAATCAAAAAAAAAAAAAAAAAAAAAAAAGCACAGCCATCGACATTTCAGTATTTCACGACCACGCATGTCTCCTGGAATTCAAGCACGACCGGCGAGAGGGATGAATCCGATGATGAGTGATGGCCACGTCGATGAAGGAGGCAAGAGACGACGAGGGAGGAGGCTAGAGACGACGACGAGTCGCTGGTGGTCGCCGGACTTTGAGGATTCGTTGGTGGTTGCCAAGGACGACGAAGATTTACGGGTGGTCGGCGGAGCTTCTCGGGAGGAGACGACAAGGCTTTGAAATTGTTACAATTTTAAGTTCTAATCAGATCCATTTGTGAGTTATAATTTCACTTTTGTGTTGAAATTAGGGTTCTTCTAATTTGGGGAAAATCGTGGAAAAAATTGTGGAATTGCCTAATTTACTGTACTGGAGAAGATAATCAAGATATGTTGTTGATTAATCGTTCTAGATACTTTTTTGGTCTGGAAAATCATAATCGTTCTATATACTAGACCTCAAGCCAATTACTTCATGAAATTGTTACAATATTGGTGACTACCTTCATGCGTTTTACTTTTCATGACTTTTATTTTATATTTAAAAATTATATTTTATTTTTTTTAAACAGAAATGATACAAAAATGGATGAAAAGTGGTTTTATTGGAACTTTAGGGTACGGGAGTACGATGGTACAAAGTAGAAGGGCACTATTAGGAATAATTTTTTTTTTTGGTGACCAAAAGGAAATATCAAGAACTCAAGGTACCAAAAGGAATTTTTCTTTTTTTTTTTTCTTGTATTTGGGCTGCCATTCCTGCCAATCTGGGTAAACCCTGGTTGATGTATGGCCCTAGCGTCATCTGGAATTGGGCTGCCATTCATTTATACTTTTCAGTTCTGTCTTGAGTGTCTTCCGTCTTTCCGCTGCTTTCCCTCTCTCCCTCTCATTCTCGAGTCTGAATGCTGAAGCTCCTGTTCAATGGCGTTCAAAGACCTTTCTCCCTCCGTATCAGAGCTCTTATTTCATATTCAACGGCTAGCAATAATTCAAAAGAGAAGCCTGCGCATTTCATGGTGAAGGAATATTTGGAGAACTCGCTTGGATTTTCCTCTGAAGAAGCAGTCGCTGCATCAAAGAAGGTTAGTCGCTTGAAATCCCCGGAAAACGCTAATTCCGTGAATTTATTCAGGCAGGTTGGTGTAAGTGAGTCTCAAATCAAATCAATCATTTCCTTGAACACTTGTCTTCTATCCTTAAGTGACAAAACCCTAGCTCCTAAAATTAGGGTTTTTCAGGACCTTGGCTTTTCCGGATCTGAGCTTGGTAGAATGCATGCATCAAACCCTTCGATTCTGACAAGGAGATTAGAATCTCATATCAATCCTATAGTCAAAATTTTGAGATCGATCCTGGGCAGTGACGAGAATGTGGTCAAAGCCATTAAGCGTTCGCGCTTGTTGATTACTTCCAATCTCCCCAAGAGAATACTCCCAAACCTGTCGCTGTTTAAGAGTTATGGTCTTTCAGATGAGAGAATTAGAAAGCTTGTTCTGAATAACCCTAGGAACTTGACCCACGCACCCGAGGATCTAGAAATAAGTTTGAGGGCTGTTGAGGAAAAAATTGGAATACCTCGTGTATCACCTATGTTCATATATGGAATTGAAGCCATGTCTTGTTCTACCAAGCTGACTATGGAGTCTAAATTTAGGGTTTTTAAGAGCTATGGATGGACTCAGGCTGAGATAATGACAATGGCAAGACTTTTACCCCGTTGCTTGAAATTATCTGAGCAAAAAATTAGAATGGGATTGGATTTCTATATGAAGGACCTTTCTCCCTCCGTATCAGAGCTCTTATTTCATATTCAACGGCTAGCAATAATTCAAAAGAGAAGCCTGCGCATTTCATGGTGAAGGAATATTTGGAGAACTCGCTTGGATTTTCCTCTGAAGAAGCAGTCGCTGCATCAAAGAAGGTTAGTCACTTGAAATCCCCGGAAAACGCTAATTCCGTGATTAATTTATTCAGGCAGGTTGGTGTAAGTGAGTCTCAAATCAAATCAATCATTTCCGTCTGCACTCGTCTTCTATCCGTAAGCGACAAAACCCTAGCTCCTAAAATTAGGGTTTTTCAGGACCTTGGCTTTTCCGGATCCGAGCTTGGAAAAATGCTTGCGTCAAACCCTGCGATTCTGGCAACGAAATTAGAATCTCATATCAATCCTATAGTCAAAATTTTGAGGTCGATCCTGGGAAGTGACGAGAATGTGGTAAAAGCCATTAAGTGTTCGCGCTTGTTGATTACTTCCAATGTCCCCAAGAAGATACTTCGAAACCTGTCGCTGTTCAAGAGTTACGGTCTTTCAGACGAGAGAATTAGAAAGCTTGTTCTGAATAACCCTAGGGAATTGATCTGCGCACCTGAGGATCTAGAAATATGTTTGAAGGCTGTTGAGGAAAAAATTGGAATACCTCGTGTATCACCTATGTTCATATATGGAATTGAAGCCATGTCTTGTTCTACCAAGCTGACTATGGAGTCTAAATTTAGGGTTTTTAAGAGCTATGGATGGACTCAGGCTGAGATAATGACAATGGCAAGACTTTTACCCCGTTGCTTGAAATTATCTGAGCAAAAAATTAGAATGGGATTGGATTTCTATATGAAGGAGCTTGGTTATTTGCCTGGTTACATTGCTTCTCACCCTAGCCTGTTAGGGTACAGCATGGAGAACCGAGTTTTGCCTAGAAAGGCATTCTGGGAGGCCTTAATGGAGAAGAAGCTTATTAAGGGAAACCGTAGTCTTTATTCGGTCTTATCCATCACTAATGAAGTTTTCTGGAAGAAGTATGTTGAGCGTTTCAAGAATGAGGTGCCAGAACTATGTGTCTAATTGTTTTTAATTACAAGTTTCTGTTTAGAAATGTAAAACTCTCCTGATGGAAGATTTTTGATCTTCTATGGTAACTCAATTGGAGCAATAATTTGCAGTTTTGCACCAAAGCAAGCTACTCTTTGTTTCTCTCAAATCTTGTTTGGTCAAGATATACAGTAATTAGAAAAGGAATTTGAGGATTATGCTGATTAATACAGAAATTGGGGGATGAATATCGTTATTCACTCAGGGATGATTATTGTTATTCAGTCTGATTATACTTAGGATCAAGAGCATTTTCTTAGCAAGTGCAGGTGAGTGGCCATCAAGGGCTGTAACAGCTCTAACTCTCACACTTCCGAAGTCTTATCTTTGAAGGTAAGAAAGTGGTGGCTGAGTGGTGGCTATATTAGTCATGCAGGTTAGCTGCATATTAGTCTCATCTTCTACAAGTAAACTAAAATATTTGACAGAGAAAATAGTAAAACGGACCCACCTTCTACAAGTTGAAAATTTAACATGAAATGTGCAACAGTAATGGTAATTTTCCTCCCCTTTCTACCTACATTATAAATTCAAACACACAAAGGATTAATTTTCCCTCCCTTCTAACCAAACAAGTTTTTAGTAAAATTCTCCCCTCCTCCTTCCTCTCATTTTCTAATTTTTAATTTTCCCCCCTCCCCTCCCTTTCCCTAATTTTGTAAAGCAACCAAACAGGCTATTAAGATATGAGCGGGTCCGGGTATTCAGGTCATGGTTCGGGTATCCGGGGAGGGCGAAGCGGGGTTGTGAGCAGAAGGAGGGTGTTCGGATCATTGACAATGAGCCAAGTGCACGCAAGTCGGACCGGATTGCCTGACTCCTTGCCATCGTCGAACGTGACCTCTTGTAATACGGGTAACCAATCAACGTCGAACCAATGGGGGTTCAAGGATCCGGACTGAAAGAGGATCGCCAAGTATAAAGTTTATGCAGCTGAAGGCAAAGTCAAGGCTTCTTTGAGAAGAGGGATTCGTTGGATTAAGAAAGTGTTCTATCATTGTTAATGGTTGTTGATTAGATTTAGAGGGAAATGCAAGAATTTATATGGTTTTTGTTTAAAGAAAGTGATAGTAGATATATTATTATATTGTAAATATATAAAACCTAGCTTACTTGGCAAGTCATGTACTATATATACTCCTAATTAATGAAAGGCAACCTTAAGGGGAATTTGTGAAGCTAACACGGTATCAAGAGTTTAACCTAGCCTCCACATCAAAACCCTAGAGTCGCCGGTCTTCCTTCCGCCGCTAAACTCCCCTCCTCTCCTACCGACCGCGGCTCCGACCGTGATCGCTGCCCACCCTTCCGCCTTTCCGGGATCCCCTGGCATCGTTCGCCCAATATCTCTAGCCTCTCGCCCTTGTTATCGAGATGACAGATCCCAAGGATTTGCTGCTTGCAAACATGCTGCCGGAGGACCAGCCGTCCAAAGACCCGCCGCCCACTACCCTCTCTTCTGATGCGGGCGGTTCCTCATCGGGTTCGGTCAAACAACCGTTCCATTCGGCCCTGGCAATTTCCGATATCAAGAACTTAATTCCGCTCACTCTTGATGTTACAAACACTATATACACATCTTGGGCGAAATTATTCAAAGTTGCGGCTCGTGCATCGTGTGCTTGACCACATTGATCCGAAGATACCTCGACCGGCTCACATTGATGATATTTTGTGGGATCAATTGGATGCAATTATCCTCCAATGGATTTATGGAACGACTTTGCAAGATCTCCTCCTTACTGTTCTTCATCCCGGTGCCTCTTCTATGTCGGCATCGAATCGTCTTCGAGATATCTTTCAGGATAACAAAGAATCTCGCGCTCTTTACCTTCAAAACGAGTTTGCAAGATGTCGCCTTGATGCTTTCTCGTCGGTCAATTCTTATTGTCAAGCTCTCAAAGATCTTGCGGATCAACTTGCTAATGTTGATTCGCCTGTAACGGACTGTCAGTTGATGATTCAACTTATTATGGGTTTGTCGAAGGAATATGACAAGATTGCAAGTATAATTCAGCAATCTCAGCCGTTGCCCGATTTTTCTGGGCTCGATCCATGATCGTCCTTGAGGAGACCCATCGGGAGCAACGCGACGCTGTCGCTGGGACGTCAAAGCTCTAACGGCCGCCACTGCTCCACCGCAACCAGCACAAACTCCCGCTGAAAAGCCAGTCTTGGTACCGAGCCCAACAGACTCGGTACCGAGGAACAACAACAACAGCAGGGGACGCGGTCATGGCCGCGGTCGCGGATTTGGCCCGATCCAGTTTCAGTGTACGCCGTTTGGATGGGTTCCGTTTCCAGGACAACAAGGTCATGGTCAGTGGCCCATGGGGGTGTGGGGCCAAGCCCCGTGCCCATTTCCGTCTATGCCTTGCACCGGTCTATTGGGGCCCGCACCACGTCCATCATCGTTGCAAGCTCATAATGCATATCAAGACCCGACAATTGGTTACTCTCCTATGGATGTCAATCAAGCATACAATAGTATGACTCTGTATCCCCCGAATTATGGCTGGTTCATGGACACATGTGCGTCTTCTCATATGACAAACAATCCCGGTACTCTCTCTTCCTTTACTTCTAAGAGCAATTTTCCGTCTATTATTGTTGGCAATGGCAAGCATGTACCAACTTTGGGTCTTGGATCAGCCCGTTTAACCAACCATAACCGACCCCTTTACCTCCAAAATGTCTTCCTTGCACCTCAACTTATTAAAAATCTTATCTATGTTCGTAAATTCACAACTAATAATAATGTTTCTGTTGAATTTGACCCAAACGGTTTCTCTGTGAAGGATCTTCAAACGGGAACTCATCGCATGAGATGTAATAGCTCCGGCGAGCTTTCTCTAGTCACTCATCAACCTTCTCCTAACTCTCGGCCGCCCTCTTCTGTTGCGTTTTCTGCTGTGTCGGCTCCAATTTGGCATGCTCGTTGCGATCACCCTAGAGCTCCTGTTTTTCATATTCTTAGGAAATCTTTTTTTTTATCTAATTGTAATAAAGGGTATGAGCCATCTAGTTGCACTTCATGTCAATTAGGAAAACACACTCGGTTGTCGTTTCATGAGTCTAAAACTTAACTGTTGCTCCTTTTCATATTATTCATAGCGATCTTTGGACCTATCCTATTGTTAGTTTGGCTGGCTATACATATTATCTCATTTTTCTTGATGATTACTCTCGTTTTGTTTGGGTGTTTCCTTTAAGATACAAATTCCAAGTCTTCAATCAATTTGTGAATTTCCATCGCTTTGTTAAAACAATATTCAATTGTGTCATCAAAACTTTTCAATGTGACATGGGCAAAGAATTTGACAATCATGAATTCCACTCTTTCTTTCTCAATAATGGATTTTTTTTGGGTCTCGTGCCCTTACACCTCTTCACAAAATGGTAAAGCCGAACGAATGATCCGCACCATCACTAATATTACTCGCACTCTTCTTTTTCATGCTTCTCTTCCCACAAAATTTTGGCATTTTGCGGCTCAAACCGCTGCCTGCCTACCTTCTCAACATTTTACCATCTCCGCTGCTAGGGAACCGAAGCCCTACTAGCATTCTTTACAATTGCACTCCAACCTATACTCATCTTCGGGTTTTTGGGTGCCTTTGTTTCCCCAACCTGTCTTCACAGATATCTCATAAACTTCAACCTCGATCTACTCCTGTGTTTCTAGGCTACCCTGACAATCATCGGGGCTACATTTGCCTTGACTTGTCATCCCACAAAATTATCCTCTCCCGACATATCACTTTTAATGAGTTGCTTTTTCCTTTTTCTCGGGTTTCTCCCAATGCCCAGACTAATTCGAGCTCTCTCGAGTCAGACTTCATGTTACCGTTGGTCTTTTTCCCAACCCATGGCTCGTCGGCCGCTCCTACATCTTCGTCTGATCGAGACCCAACCCTCACGCCAACCGTGACTAGTTCCGGTACCGTGCCCCCAAGCCCTGGTACCGTGCCCCAAGCCCCGATACCGTGCCCCAAGCCTCGATATCGTGTTTCCCAAACTCGGTACCACCCCAACCTCGTTAACGACCCCACAAGCCCCGTTAACGACCCCTCACACCTTGTTAACGACCACCCAAGCCCCGATACCGACCCCAACTCGCCCCCTCCATCGTCCCAAAACATTCATTCCATGCAAACCTGCAACAGACCCAGCATTTTCCGACCACGACAACTATTTGACCTCTCCGTTGCCACCACGGTCAAACCTTCTACTCCGTTATTTCCTCTGCCTACCTCTCACAATACCGCCCTTCATGATCCAAATTGGTCTGCTGCTATGGCTGATGAATATAATGCTCTTATTAGTAATGGCACTTGGGAGTTGTACGCTGCATGTGACTATTTCGGCATAAATTCCGATCTGATGGGACGTTAGAGCGCTACAAAGCGCGTTTGGTTGCCAACGACAATTCACAGGAAGTTGGTGTCCAATTGTTAAACCGGCCACTATCTGCATTGTTTTACATTTAGCCATCTCCCATTCTTGCCCTATTCATCAGCTCGATGTCAAGAATGCTTTCTTACATGGGCAACTCAATGAGACAATGTACATGTTTCAGCCCCCTAGTTTTGTTGTCCGGTTGTTAAAACGGCCACTATTCGCACTGTTTTACATTTAGTCGTGTTTGTTTATTTATTCATCTTAAATTAATGAAATTTTACAAGAACAAGAGTTATTGGATGTGTTTGAACCAAGAATTGAGATTGAGATCTCATCAAAAAGTGTCACATGTTCAAGGCACATGCTTTATATTAAGGGCTTGGCCGGTCATAATGTTAGTCTGTGGTGAACTGGTGATGATCCACTGGTGTACAAAGCTCGTCTTGAACAAATATTCATATTGCAACATACAAAGCTAGTGTCGTGTGTTATTCTCGGATGTCAGGAATTATATTGAAATTAAAGCTTTGGTGCTTTGGATCTAAATACGGTGATCATATAATTAATAATGGTTTTTCTAACTTATGTCCTAAGGGTAGGATAAGAATACCGAATATGAAAACAAAACCCTAAGAAGGAAAACATAAATCCTTAAAAAATAATTTTTAAAATGTTAAATAATCAAAACACAATTGAAAATTTATAAATAAAGGTGGGCATAGGTTAGAAAAATCAAATTAATAAATCAAGACAGTTAGTGAAAAGTCGCACAATACACATGCAAGGATGTTGGTTGATAGATATCCACTTATATGGTTGATGGAGGACGGATAATTCAGGCGCTAGACGACAAAAAGGATGATCAAAGCAAGGGGAGAAAATGAAAAGACATGAGACACACAAGCTCGAAACTCACGCCATTGCATGATTATAGAGGAGTTGTATTTTGTAGAAGAGTGAATAAATTGTATTATTGATCATAAGGAGTATTTATACAAGAGAATCATAAACCTTAGTAACTACCATACAAAGAAGATTATGATAATATATGCTATTACATAAGATAATGTATTATAAGAAAGAGATAGATAATTATTCTATCCTAATATTCCCCCTCAAGCTAGATTATCGAGTAGAGAGGCCAAGCTTGTGAAGTAACACTTGAAACTGAGATCGAAGAAGAGGTTTAGTCAAGATATCTGCCAACTGGTCTTTAGTCGAAACATGAGCAATCCGAAGAGTACCAGCTTGAACTTGTTCCCGAACAAAATGGTAGGCCAATGAGATGTGCTTCATACGATAGTGAAACATAGAATTGGAGCTTAAAAATGTGGCTCCAAGATTATCACAACAAACCACCGGTTGCTGGGGAAGCTTGATACCCATTTCAGCAAGAAGAAAAGTGATCCGGATAAGCTCCGAGTATACATCAGCCAGTGGTTTATACTCGTATTTAGTGGAGGACCGAGAGATAGGTTTCTGTTTTCGAGAGCTCCAAGATATTGGCGTGGAACCAAAGTATAAAAAATACCCAGTAGTAGACACGTAATCATCCTTATCACCAGCCCAATCGACATTAGAAAAACCATGCAACCGAAGAGATGATTGAGGCGTAATGAGAATACCAAGATCAATAATACCACTGAGATAGCGCAGAAGACGTTTCAGATCCTCCTAATGAACTGTTATAGGGCAAATGCAATATCAGCCGACAAACATTTTGTATTCCGAAGGAGACGACAGTGGATTGCCCAAATAATGGGACAAAGCCACATTGCCATTCAGCGGAGTTGAGACAGGTTTCGCGGACTCCATTCCAGCTTTGCCAAGAAGATCATATATATACTTTCATTGAGAAAGAAACAAGCCTGAAGAAGAGCGTAAAACTTCAACACCAAGAAAGTATGATAACTCACCAAGGCCCTTTAGTGAAAATTGTTGTGCAAGTGTGTCAAGAAGCCATGTGACAAGAGCGGAATCACTGCCGGTGACAATAATGTCATCAACGTAGACTAGGAGATAAACTGATTGAGAATTCTGACGATAGATAAAGAGTGAAGCATCCAAAACTGAGGAATGAAAGCCAAGCTTGAACAAGAACACCTTGAGCTCGTTATACCATGCCCTAGGAGCCTGCTTAATCCCGTAGATAGCTTTGTGTAACTTGCAAACATGAGAGGGAGCGGCCAGATCCGAAAAACCCGGGGGTTGGATCATAAACATGTCCTCTTGTAAGGTTCCTTGCAAGAACGCGTTGTTAACATCAAGTTGGCGAAGGGACCAGCCACAAGACACTGCCAAAGTAAGAATGAGTCAAACCGTTACGGGCTTGGTAACCGGACTGAATGTTTCAAAATAGTCCCATCTTGGTCTTTGATGAAAGCCCTTGGCAACTAAGCGAGCTTTATACTTGTCAATGGAGCCATCGGGGTGATATTTGATTTGAAACACCCACTTGCAACCGACAACATTTTGATCGGAAGAAGGGGGAACGAGTGACAAGGTTTTGTTCACACAAAGAGCGTCGAACTCAACTTGCATAGCAGCCCGCCAAAGAGGGTCTTTGAGAGCTTGGGTTATGGTTTTGGGTTCGATGGGAGGGTTTAGTTGGACATGGAGATTAAGTTTTTGGATGGCTTTGAAAATATTGTTCTTTGAACGAGTGATAATGCCATGATCGGGTTTGGGATCATGCAATGGAGTGTTAGGGGAGTCAGGTTTGGGTAAGGGTGAGCTGGTGTTAAGGTTGGTGAGGTAGAGCCCGAGTTAGAAGAAGGGGAGGCAGAATTAGGGTTTGGCGTGGCTAAACTAGGCTTAGGGTTTTGCGAGCCAAAATTAGGGTTAGGGTTTGACGACGTGCGTGAGGGCGCGTGTGAGTGAGCTGGCGAGGATTGAGTGGCGGCGGTTCGAGAGGGTGGGCCCAAGGAAATATGTGGTGAAGATATTGAGAGATTTGGGGAAGATATGTGATCCAAATTAAAAGATTGAGAATCTCCTAAATTAGAATTTGAAAGAGAGGTAAAAGATGGACTAGGGTTTTGCATGGGTGCATACATACATTGCATGAGGAGTTGATAATTGGCCCATTCATCACTCAACATGTCAGCAGTTGTAGGTTTAGACGGAAAGAATAGAAGAGCCAGAGTGCGTTATAGGCAAACCTTGACCATTACCGACGTATACTTGATCAGGACCGGAGTAGGGTTGGTGAAGGACAAGGTTGGTTTTTTGAAGCAGAATTGAGCATTTTCAAGCGAAGCTGAAGTGAAGTGGTGAGTGTGGAATGCATAGAAGAGGAGAAAGAAGATTGCATCTTGAAGATCAAAGTTGAAGTGCAGAATTAAACCATGGAAAGATTTCAAAAGAGTCAAAACAAAGGCTAATTACCGACCTGTGAAGGTCGGTACCGAGCTATGCATCAGAGTTTTTTGTTAAGGGATTAAAGAAGTGTCTACTGACCCTGTGCAGGTCGTTAACGAAGTGACCTGTGTCGGTACAACGCATTCGACTTTCGGGATTTATATCTTTTATCTTGTAATCTTTTAGTTTGGTAAGTTTTTATCTTTTAGATCTTTTATTAGATAGCTTTTTTAGTATAAATACACTTGTTCTAGCCTAGGCAAGGGGGGATTTGAAGGAGTTTTCTTAGGAGAGAAGTCAAGAGAGAGAAAGAGAATTCGTACTGGATTTCCAATCGAGAGAGAGGAAGAGGTTCGAGTTCGGTGATCGAGTTCCTAGTGTTGTTCCTCAATTGTTTTCGAATTCCACGTGTGGTTGTAAGACGATATTTCTTTTAATTTCAAGTAAGTTTTGCTTTTCAATGTTCTCTTTGAATAAAAGTTGTTTGCTTTGATTCAATGATGAGTGAGTAGTTTTCTTTTCTAGGATCGGGGTTGAAACCCGACATACTTGTAGATTATTGAATGAATATGTTAATGTTTTGATTGCCTTCTTTTTTTTGAATTGTTTGTTGCGCTTATGCTTAGATGAGAGTCGAAGTAATTTTGAGTTTGTAGCTTGATCGAAAGAGAAAGTTGTGAACTTGAATGTTGATATTGTTTGATAACGAAAGTTTCGAGCTTTGGATTCAAAACAAGTAATAAAGTGAATTGATTTATGAAAGTTGATTTATTTGCTTGTTTAGTCAACGAAAGTTGATAGATTTATCTTCAAAGGCATGATATTTATCTTCACATGAGTTTATATGCATAGTTATGTTGTGGTAACCCTTGTCCTAGAGCTTTTTATCCTTTGATTTTCTTAAGTTTTACATTCGAATACACTCGTTACC
The DNA here is from genome assembly GCA_964016875.1 of Fallopia convolvulus. Lineage (NCBI taxonomy): Eukaryota > Viridiplantae > Streptophyta > Magnoliopsida > Caryophyllales > Polygonaceae > Fallopia > Fallopia convolvulus. The sequence continues at coordinate 5,263,835 of OZ024723.1, forward strand.
GAGGAACTTTGGATCGTTACCGAGCTTGCACTTGCATTGCTATATTTGTTCTGTTTCAGTCGAATTCCCGGATCGTTAAAGACCCTGACAAGGTTGTTAACGAGGTCTGTCGTAGCTGTTTTCGCCTTGTTTTGTTTTGTTTTCTTGTTTTTATAGTTCGGTAAACAGACAACCTTGCTTCCCGTGGACGATCCTGACTTCGCTATACTCAGCGGAGTCTTGACTACAAATTTATTTGCTGTTGAGTTAAATCTGCCCTCTCAACAAATTGGCGCTGTTGTCGGTGAAGCAACAATGTTTGTTTGTTTTCTTGTGGGTCTGAGAATAGCCCGACCCCGTTTTTGTTTTTAATTCGATTTTCTTTGGGTTTTTTCTCAGCGTATGCCAACAGGACGTCGTAGGCTCGAGTTTGACAACATCGGTTGTTATTCTGAACCTGAACGCACCTTGCATCGCAGAAGGAGAGAAAACCAAGCCATGGCCACACCTGAAGAGATGCCAGCTCTCCAGAGACAGATGGAGGCATTACAAGCTGATCGAGACGTTGTTGCCGAAACAGTGGAACGAGAGCGAGTAAACGTTGCACGTCAACGAGAGGACAATGCCCGTCTATAGGAGCAGTTAAATGCCTTTCCGAGGAATCCCAAGCAATATATGCATCTAGGAGTGAGGGTGCCAGAGTTTGCAATCGTGCTTCCAGAGATAGAGAAGACATTTGAGATCAAGAAGTCTCAATTCATATCCTTAATAAAAAGGGCTCATTTTGAAGGGAAACCTACTGAGTGCCCTATGGAACATATTAAAATTTTTTTTGATTTATATGACACTATTGCTGATGAAGGTGTCTCACTTGAATATGATTTATTGTAAGCTTTCAGGTGGTCTCTTACTGGAAAGGCCTTGAGCTGGTTGGAGAGCTTACCTCCTAAGTCTACCAGGACTTGGAAGGCTTTGTATGATCAATTTCTTACAAAGTTCTTTCCTTCTGCCAAGACAACAGAGTTGAAAAAACGCATCACCTCCTATCACCAGCTGCTTAATGAGACCTTTGTAGAGACGTGAGAGAGGTTCAAGGAGATGCTCATACAGTGCCCCACTCATGGACAACCCCTATATGTGCTCCAAGAAATCTTCTTCCAAGCGATCAATGCAGAAACAAAGAATCGCATCAACACACACACTGCGTGCAGATTTTTATAGAGATGGATCCCACTGCTGCATGGGAACTGTTGGTTGTCCTAATTACGATGCCATGTATGGGACCCATCAGCAACCCCAGCCACAGAAGCGTCTCTACATGCCTAATAAAGACGAAGTTGATCCCGATGTCAAAAATCAATTTCTACAGGATGAGATCAATCGTCTGAAGACGAAGTGTGGTTGTTCTGCCCATAGTACTCCTGCTTGCACTAACATTGAGCAGGTAAGAGCCGCTGAGACATATGCTGAGATGAACTATATGAGATGTCAATACAGGAACCCGCCTAATAACTTTGACAGGCCAAACAATTATCCGGCTTGGGGAAATCAAAATCAAAATTTGAGTTATACAACACCCCCTCCGGACAAACGGTCCGCGCCGTATCGACCTCCAGGCTATCAAGAGCCACGATCTTGGGCGCAAGGACTCTATGAAGGGATTAATGGCGTAAAGAATGAAATCACTGGAGTCCAAGCTAACTTCAACAACCAGATGAAAAGATGGGGAGAGTTTGATGTGTGGAAGAAGAGTGTCGACTCACAGCTAGGAAACCTGACCGCACAGATTCCGAGGCCGTAAGAGCAACTCCCGGGCCGCCCCGAGGAGAACCCTAGAGGACAAATAGTGGTCGTTCACCTTAGGAGCGGAAAGACACTACCGGATCGTGCCAAAGCCAAGGAGAAAGGCCCCGAATCTAAAGAGGACGCCACGACCTAGGTCGATAACGAGCCAAAGAGGGTCGTTACCGAGCTTGAACAACTCGGTACCAATACCCCAAGGTCGTCACCGACCCCAACCCAGGTAAGTTTTCTACACCGATCTCCTCTCTTAATCACAAGTTCGATACCGACCCCACCAGGGTCGATATCGATCCTTTGAAGGCACTAATCGACCCTAATATCGACCCAGTAGCACCACCTCTCGAGCCCGCTTTGGCTCCTAGATTGGTGAAGTCTCTTCCCTTTCCTACTAAGAAGTCTAAGGACTCCACTGAAGGCAAGTTTAAGCGTTTTGTTAAGATTCTCCAAGGCTTAAATATTTCTATACCATTAGCTGAGGCCCTAAGCGAAATGCCGACTTACACAAAGTTTTTGAAGGGCATTCTTAGCAGAAAACGATCCATAACAGAGCTTACAGATGAGGTCCAATCTATTACTCTTCCAGTGAAGTTAGGCGACCCAGGGAGATTTGCTATCACAATTAGGATTGGCACCCACCGATTCAAGGCCTTATGTGATCTCGGTGCCAATGCAAGTCTCCTACCTTTGTCAATCTGGTCGAAAGCCAACATGGGACCATTGGATCCAATCAACATGCGGCTATACATGGTATATGGCTCATGTGTCAGGCCAACAGGGGTTGTAGAAGATTTTTCGGTTCAAGTGGGCAAATTCTTTGTTCCCAATGATTTTATAGTTATGGAGATGCCCGAAGATCCGGTGGTTCCTATTATCTTAGGGAGACCATTCCTCGCCACAGCCGAAGCCATAATTGATGTTAGGAGGGGACTCCTAACTTTCGAAATTGGGGATGAGGTGGTGGAATTTAGGTTTAACCCGACAATGAAGGAGACAGATAGAGCCGAAGTTAAGATGCTCTACACCCACAATGAATTCATCGAATGTGGGGACCCTATTGGAAGACTGTTAGCAAGTGATATATTCTCAGGTCGAAGATGGGCCGAGATAGCTCCTGTAGTCTCGGTAGCGAGTCTACCTACCTCGGTACCGAGTCTCCTAGCAGATGAAGATAGCTCGGTACCAATCCCTACTGCATCCGTATCGAGCCTGGCCGAGGATAATGAAATCTCAGCGTTTGAATACCTTGAAGAAGTCTTGAAGACGGAGCCAGAAGAGCCTATTCTTATTCCAGCTGAGCCTTCTCCAAACGCTCAAGCCTCTTCCAGATTCTCTCAGGTATGAATTTCTTGGTTCTAATTCTACTTTCCCTGTCATCATCAATACTAAATTAAAAGATGAGGAAGTAGAGAAGCTTCTTACTGTGCTTAGGACACATAGAAAAGCTATAGGCTACTCCCTAGATGATATAGCCATCATATCCCCTTCACTTTGCATGCATAGGATATACATGGAGGATAATCACAAACCCACTATAGAGCATCAACGTAGGTTAAATCCTAACATGAAAGAAGGGGTTAAAAAGAAAATTATTAAACTACTTGATGCAGGGATCATATTTCCTATATCGGACAGCCAATGGGTTAGTTCGGTCCATGTAGTTCCTAAAAAAGGGGGAATGATCGTAATTGAAAATGAAAAGGGAGAGCTAATCCCCACTAGGACCACAACTAATTGAAGGATGTGCATTGATTATAGGAAGCTCAATAGTGCTACTAGAAAAGATCATTTTCCGCTTCCTTTTATTGATCAAGTTTTAGAACGCTTAGTCCAGCATGATTATTTCTGTTATTTATTTGGCTATAGCGGATTTTGGCAGATTCTCATTCATCGTGATGATCAGGAAAAGACTACCTTTACATGTCCCTATGAGACTTTTGCTTATAAAAGAATGCCATTCGGGCTTTGCAATGCCCCCGCCACCTTCCAAAGGTGTATGATGGTCATTTTTTCTGATATGATAGAGAATATTGTAGAGGTCTTTATGGATGATTTTCTCTGTGTATGGTTCTTCCTTTGATGCTTGTCTTGCTAACCTTGCATGTGTTCTTAAAAGATGTGAATAAACCAACCTTGTGCTTAATTGGGAAAAATGTCATTTCATGGTTCAAGAGGGGATAGTGCTAGAACACCTTTTTTCTAAAAGAGGGATAGAAGTAGACAAATCAAAAATTGAGTTTATTGAGAAACTACCTCCTCCCTCTTCTGTAAAAGACATTAGGAGTTTTCTAGGGCATGCTGGCTTTTATAGACGCTTTATCAAAGATTTTTTCTAAGATAGCTAAACCATTGACTAACCTACTAATGAAGGATGTAGTGTTTGAGCTATCTTCAGATTGTCTTGAAGCATTTTACAGGTTAAGAGCAGGCCTCATTTCCGCTCCTATTATGCAGTCCCCAGATTGGACCTTGCCTTTTGAGATTATGTGTGACGCTAGTGATTATGCTGTTGGCCCAGTTTTGGGACAACGGAAGGACAAAAAGCTCCACGCCATCTACTATGCAAGTAAGACGCTTGATGAGGCGCATACTAAGTATACTACAACGGAGAAGGAATTCCTCGTTGTTGTATTTGCTTTCAAAAAATTTTGTTCCTATCTGGTTGGTTCAAAAGTGATTGTTTATACTGACCATGAGGTTGTTAGATATCTAATGGCCAAAAAGGATGCCAAGCCTAGGATGCTGATGTTCGTATTTTTAGTATAGTTTTTAGTGTGTTTTCTTAGTTTATTAGGACTAGTTTTGATAAGTTTAGGATTAGTTTTGTGTGTTTTTGGATAGTTTTGCATATTTTGTGAAAAGTATGGAAGCAACTCCGTTTTGTGTGTTTTTGTAGGTTTTAGCAAGGAAAAGGTGCTATATGGAGCTGAATTTGGAACGCTATAATAAAAGACGGAGGAATACAAGATGAAGAAGTCGAAGTTTAAATTTTTGGAGATGAAGTGTGGAAGAAAGCCAAGCCCAGGCTCGTTAACGAGGCTGTAAGGGTTCGTTAACGAGGCTACGAGATGAAGATTGCGAGAGTTTGATTCTGTGACTCACCGATCCTGTGCGGGAATTTATTTCCGTATCGGTAGAGTATCTTTTTATGATTTTAGGGTTATTATATTATGTATTTTAGGTCTTGTTATCTTTCTAGATTTTATTTCTATCTTTTAGGATTTTAATTCTATCTTTTTAGGAAAGTTTTTATCTTCTAGCCTTTTTATTTTCTAGCCTTATTAGTATAAATAGCCCTCTTATTTAGCCTAGAAGAGGGGGGATCGATTGAAGAGAAGAGGAAAACCCAAGAGAGGAGAGACGGATCGGAGTCGAGATCGAAGCTCGGTGGACGAGAGTTATCGAGGTCGTTAATCGTGATTTTGGTTCGGTGCTTTGTATTTTTTCGGTTTCTTCTGAATTTCTGTAAGACAATATTTCTTATTAATTTGAGTAGTGTTTTGTTTTCAATGATTTTTTTTGTTGAATTTATTTGTTTTTTAGTTATGAGTAGTGAGTAGTCTTCTTTTCTAGGGTCGGGGTTAAACCCGGCATAGTTATGCATGTTTGAGGAGTAAGAGTATGTGTTGATTGTCTTTTATCTATTTTGAGATTGTTTGTTGTGCTTAGACCTAGATGAAAGTCAAGGTGATTTGAGTTTTTAACTTGATTGAAAGAGAAAGTTATAGACTTGAAGGTTGATATTGTTTGAATACGAAATTTTCAAGCTTTAGATCCAAAACAAGCAATTGAGTGAATTGGTTTATGAAAGTAGGTTAATTTACTTGATAGTCGACGAAAGTTGGAGAATTTATCTGTTTAAAGGCATGATCTTATCTTCTTACAAGTGTATATGCATGACTATGTCGTGGTGTCCCTTGTCCTAGATCTTTATTTTTATTTGAATTCTCTTAAGTGATATTCGTAGCTGAGTTCGTAGCCTCGGTACCGAATATGTTTAGGTCGTTAGTTTTAGTCTTTTGTTTGCGGTGGTTTGTTAACGACCCTGACAACGTCGTTAACGAGGCTGCTTGTGAGTGTTTTGCTTGGTTTTGCTTGGTTTTCATTATTAAGTAGTCGATAAACAAACAACCTTGCTTCTCGTGGAACGATCCTGACTCCCCTATACTCAGCGGGGTCTTGACTTATAAATTTATTTGTTATCCCGAGTGAAGGCCCGTCCAACAAATTGGCGCCGTTGCCAGGGAAGCAACGAGTTTGTTTGTTTATTTGTGGGTCCGGGAATAGCCCGACCCCGTTTTTGTTTTTAATTTTTGTTTTCTTTGTCTGTTTTCTCAGCGCATGCCGGTAGGACGTCGAAGGCTTGAGTTTGACAACGCTGGTTATTACTCAGAACCTGAACGTTCCCTACACCGTAGACGCCGAGAGAACTGAGCCATGGCCACACCTGAAGAGCTGGCTAGTCAGCTAGAAGTCCTCCAAACACAGATGGAGGCATTGAAAACTGAGAAGGAAGGCGCTGCTGCCGAGGCTGAGCGTCAACGAGCTACCAATGCTCGTCTACAAGAAGAGCTGAATGCCTATCCGAGGAATGCCAAACAATACATGCATCCAGAACTAAGGGTGTCGGAGTCCCCAATCGTGCTTCCGGAGATAGAGAAACCCTTTGAGATCAAGTCTCAATTCATATCCTTAATTAAACGGGCTCAGTTTGAAGGGAAACCTACTGAGTGCCCTATGGAGCATATTAGAAATTTTCTTGATTTATGTGACACCATAGCTGCTGAAGGTGTCTCACTTGAATATGTTCTGTTAAAAGCTTTCAGGTGGTCTCTAGCTGGAAAGTCCCTGAGCTGGTTGGAGAGCCTACCTCCTAAGTCTATCAGGACATGGAAGAACTTGTATGATCAATTTCTTACAAAATTCTTCCCTCCTGCCAAGACAACGGAGTTGAGGAAACACATCACCTCTTATCACCAGCTGCCTAATGAGACTTTTGTTGAAACATGGGAAAGATTCAAAGAGATGCTTAGACAGTGCCCCACGCATGGGCAACCTTTATATGTTCTGCAAGAACATATAAAGGTTCCTCTGAGACTATCAACTTCAATTTCTAAATTTGGGAGTTTCCTCCTATGGGCGTCTTGTATAGCCTCGAGTAATCCCATGGCTTCTGCGTGTTCTACATTCCAGTATTCATTTTTCTTTGCGTTCTTGCTTATAATATTCCCAAATTGATCTCTTATGATATATGCAGCAGTTGACTTTCCATTATTTCTTTTAGACCCATCAAAGTTTATCTTGAAAAAACCATGTTGGGGTTTCTCCCACTTTCGTTTCGTTTTCCTTTGTCTTGGTCGTTGTTCTTTCCGAGAATCATTTTCCCCTTCACCCACATTTTTAGTTTTGTTCCACCACAAAATCTGACTACGAATGAATTCCTCAACGGTCGTACAAGGTCCATTAATATCATGATTAAAAACAACTTGATTTCGCCAATACCAAATTCCCCACCAGGCAGTAAAAAGATGACATAAGATCTTTTGCGGTAGCTTCGTCTTTAAATGTTGAATGATTTGAGGCATAGATCTGCAGTTTTCTTGTGCTTCTGTTAAAATGTCCTTAAATTGAGGGTCAATGCATTGTAGCTTTTGTATAGTGAAAGGATACCCAAGCAGAAGGTGTTCATTCGTTTCTAACCGATGATTGCATAGAGGACAAGCAGATGTAAAAGAAATATTTCGCTGAATAAGGAGATCTTTAGTAGGAAGGCCATTAATGCAAATTTTCCATAAGAACATTTTTATTTTTGGCATTAAATCAAGTTTCCATATCCAATCAAATTCCCAATCGTTCATGTTTAATTTGTTTGACACGAGCGCAAAAGCCGATTGAGTAGAAAACCACCCGTTCTTATTTGGGTGCCAGTATAATCTATCTTGGATTTGGTTCTTTGGAATTGTTATGGCCATGATCCTCTCGACCCAGATGTTTGGCAAGAATCTTCTTAATTCATTTTCATTCCATTGTCGGTTATTATCTATAAACTTTGCTACTAGCATATCGTTGTCGTTACCAACAATTGTGGGGCATTCTTCTCGTAGTGGTCTCGTACTTGCCCATGGATCTTCCCAGAACCGGACTGACTTTCCATCACCAATTTGCCATATTAACCCCTTCTTGAAGTCCTCTTTAAGGTTCATTAGTTTCTTGCATTGCCATGATACATTTGAAGTGCAGACATACTCAAGTACATTCTTGTCTTTTAGGTATTTTTCCCTTACAATACGTACCCATATATTCGCCGGTTCTGCTAAGAGCTTCCATAGCAGTCTCATTTGTAATGCTCTGTTCATATGACTTGCTTTTCGTAACCCTAGGCCTCCCTTCTTCTTTGATTTGAAAATCTTATCCCATCCCACCATGGGCACGTAACCTTCGGGCTTATTCCAGAAAAATTTTCGATTTGTAGAATCCAGCTCATTTAGCATATTTTCGGGAAGCATAAAGTTTTGCGTAGTATTGTAGGCTTTTGTAGCTAGGGTTGTCTTGATAAGGGTGCTTCTACCAATTTGGGATAAGGAATTTGCTTTCCAGAGAGCTAGTTGATTATTTGTTTTTGTTAGAATAGATTCGAATGTAGTGCGCGAAACTCTGGAATTTATAATTGGACATCCTAGGTATTTATCTAAAGCACTACAATTTGGGATATTAATCTCTTGTTGCAACGCTCTTCTTACAATTGCAGGAACTCCTTTAGTTGTCTGGAAAGCATATTTATGAAAATTTACCTTTTGACCTGATATAACAGAATATTCCTCAAGGATTGTTCGTACCTTTCTGAAGGCGGCAACCGTTGCGGGAGCAAAGATAAGAATATCATCCGCAAAAGATAAAAATGGGATCTTTACTCCACCCCTAGTAATCGGGAATCCAACTGTATGAGCTATATCCGTACACTCATTTTGCAGTCTTCGAGCAAGGATCTCAGCACCTAGGACAAATAGTAGAGGTGATAAAGGATCACCTTGTCGTAGTCCTCTTTCTGGTGTGAAAACGTCCGTCGGAGAGTTGTTGACCAGAACTAAAAAAGAGGTAGTTTTTACGATTGTCTTGTAAATGATGGTGAAGGATAATGAAGCCTAGCCAATAAATTTAGTGATGTGTAAATTAATGATGGTAAAAATTTAATGAAGTGTAAATGTAATGATGATAAAGATGAGATAGAATGTTTTAAAATTATGGATTTGATTTATATATGACGTGGAAAAAATTTATATGACGTGGCTTAATTAAAAAAGGACGATTATATGACGTGGCTTGATGAAAAAGTGACATGTGTTAAAATCCTATGTGGTGTATTATGGGAGCGCCATGTGGCAAAAGGTAACGTGGCACAATGTGGTGACTCTATTTCTTAGTGGTTTTAATTATATACTGTGATAGATTGTAATCATTGTATTGTATGAAAGATATTACTTCTTCACATCTAGTTTCACTTTATATGAGTCCATTATCTCCTAAAAATTAATGGAGCTCAATTCGATATTAAAGATTCGTTTTGATAATGTGATAAAATTATCATAAAAGGAATAAGAAACGAATAAGTACAAATAGTTTTTATATTTCTTATTTGTCTCTTAACAAAAAAAGTCTTATTCATAGGCTAATTGGAGATATTGATGGGGACCTGTCAATCGGGCCGGGTCAGGCGGGTTTGGTTTAAATCAGGTTCGGTTTCATTATAGGCCACATGTTAATCGGGTTTGGTTGTAGTAGGTTTTCAATGTCTAAAATATCCATTTTTTATGATTATTAAAATCAATTTTAATTAAATAATAATATTTAATTATAATATATTGTATTCATTTATTTTAATAATAAAATATATTATAATTTTCAAAATAAATTTTAAACATTCTATAAATATACTAAATCGGTCAACCCAACAGGTTTAAGGTTTCAACTCAACGGGTTTCGGGTTCAAATTTTCGGGTCTTGACCCTAAAATTATCGGGCGGTTCGAGTCAGCTTAGCGGATTAGGTCAGCTTTTGACAGATGTAATTGGTGCACATTATATAATTGAATTTGAGAGTGAAAAGATAAACAATATTTAGTCAAAGCGTAACGTAAGGTGAAATTTAACCGAAGGTATTTGCAAATATTATTGATTAGTTATTTACTAGCATAAGTACCCGTACTCTGTACAGGTTTGGTTAAATATAAATAATTTTTTTTTTTAAATATGAACAAAATTATTGAAACTCAATGTTTTATTTTCTCATTTATTAAAAGGAAATGAATTAGTTTAACCATTTTTTTTTAATTTGTATATATATATATATGTTTAAATTAAAAATATATATACATAAATGATCAAAAAAATTAATTATAGCATATATAATTTTTTTGTCATGTGATTTGAATATATAACTAATTTAGAAAATGTGTAATTAATCAAGGAGGGAAGAGATAAGAATGAAATGAAGATAATACAAATTAATTAGATAAGAATAATCAAGCCCTTAAGGATAAATACAAAATAATTTATTAGAATAAAAGATAAATACAAATTAATTTATTTGATTAAGAGATAAATAGATGTATTAAGTATTTTTTAAAAGGCTTGAATATTTGGATAATAGGTGGCGCCACGTATGCAAAATTAACCACGGCTTGACACATAGGCGAAATAAACCAGAGGATGACATGTGTCATGAGGCTTCTTCTTTAGTATGTATATAGATTTTAATTAATACTCCCTCCGTTCATGAAAATATGATGTTTTAGGGGTTTTTCCTTGTTCAATAAAATATGATGTTTCGACTATTTATGTACACATTTTTCCAGTTTTACCCTTCTGAAAAAAGGAAAAAAAACATAGATAATATTATTTTAGGAAGTTGTACTTTAAATTGGATGAGATTTGGGAAGAAGTAAATCTAAACCAAATCAAAAAATATTCCATAATATAAATTTAAGTAAAAGTAAAAAAATTGATAAGAAGGGTAATTGAGTCAAATTATGTACTTTCTTAATTTTTAGGGTTTAAGATAAAACATCATGTTTTTATGAATGGAGAGAGTAATGAAGATCACTGTCACAAAACTATTGATTTATATAAAACCAGCTAATTATTATATTTTGGGATTTTCCTTTTGGTACCCCGGAGCTTTTAACATTTCCTTTTGGTACCTAGGAAATTTTTTTATTCCTTTTGGTACCCTTGTACTCTTAGAAAAGTTCTCCCCGTAGCCTTAATAACACCAAAGTCAAATTTCAGTCAAGTTTTTAACATCTCAGTTAACAAGTAAAAATAAAAAATAAGGGAAAAATAAAAAAACCCACATTTATTGTATCTGAACTTTTCTGACTGAAATTCCATCCATATCTCTCGACATTACTCCAATAAGAACAAAGCTCTATGAAGGACTGCGCCGCCGACGAGCAGTATGCCGGCGACGAGTAGCAACCAACAAATTCACAACAATCATGAATTTTGGGTTTCTGTGCTAAATAAGCCATCAATATAAATTCAACACTAATGAAAACACAGAAGCCCATCTCACAACAAATTCAACACCAATGCTAATTGATAATTTCCTAATTTCCACAATTAAAAACCCTAATTTCACAATAGCCAACAAGGAACCACAATTTCTCCCTAATTTCTCCTACCCTAAACCCTAATTCGAAATTGATGCCCTTAATGGGTTAGCATTCATGGAAAATCGAACAGGTTCGATAATTGAATCTAAACCTTCGACCTCACCGACCGTAGCCTCTTCTCCGATCCTCGTAGCCTCTTCACCGATTGTACCTGAATCGGGGTAACCCTTCGTTCTCTTCTCCTCTCTGAGTCCTAACTCAATCGGGCTAGCTTCCTCTTCTCTCCGGCGTCCCCTTCTCTCTCTCGCGAGAGTTGCTCCCTTCACGAAAGTCGCCCACTTCGATCACCAAGCACCAACCGTCCGGAGAGCGGCGTCCCCCTCTCTAGTGAGAGTCGCCCACTTCACGAAACAAGTAATGTTGAAAGATATTTGAGATTCGCCCTTTCAGATATAATAAATGTGGGTTTTTTTTTATTTTTCACTAATTCTTATTTTTACTTGTTAACGGAGGTGTTAAAAAATTGACTAAAATATGACTTTATTGTTATTAAGGTTACGGAAAGAACTTTTCTAAGAGTACAAAGGTACCAAAAAAAATAATATTTTTTCGTGGATGCCAAAAGAAAATGTTAAAAGTCTAGGACACCAAAAGAAAAATCCCTTATTTTTTTTTTATTTGGGCTGTCGTTCCTGCCAATCTGTAACCTCATGTATGGCCCAATAATAGCCTCATCTAAAATTCGGCCATTGATATCTTCCTATACCCTTGTCTTCCGTCTTTCCGCTGCTTTCCCTCCCTCATTCGAAAATCGGAATGCTGAAGCTTGTGTTCAATGGCGTTCAAAGACAATTCTCCCTCCGTCTCAGAGCTCTTATTTCATATTCAACGGCTAGCAAGACTAAAGAAGAGAAGCCTGCAAATTTTGTGGTGGAGGAATATTTGGTGGACTCGCTTGGATTTTCCTCTGAAGAAGCAGTCGCTACATCAAAGAAGCTTAGCCGCTTGAAATCCCCGGAAAACCCTAATTCCGTGATCAATTTATTCAGACAGGTTGGTCTAAGTGAGTCTCAAATCAAATCAATCATTTCCTTGAACACTTGTCTTCTATCCTTAAGTGACAAAACCCTAGCTCCTAAAATTAGGGTTTTTCAGGACCTTGGCTTTTCCGGATCTGAGCTTGGTAGAATGCTTGCATCAAACCCTTCGATTCTGACAAGGAGATTAGAATCTCATATCAATCCTATAGTCAAAATTTTGAGATCGATCCTGGGCAGTGACGAGAATGTGGTCAAAGCCATTAAGCGTTCGCGCTTGTTGATTACTTCCAATCTCCCCAAGAGAATACTCCCAAACCTGTCGCTGTTTAAGAGTTATGGTCTTTCAGATGAGAGAATTAGAAAGCTTGTTCTGAATAACCCTAGGAACTTGACCCACGCACCCGAGGATCTAGAAATAAGTTTGAGGGCTGTTGAGGAAAAAATTGGAATACCTCGTGTATCACGGATGTTCATACATGGAATTGAAGCCATGTCTTCTTCTACCAAACAGAATATGGAGTCTAAATTTAGGGTTTTTAAGAGCTATGGATGGACTCAGGCTGAGATAATGACAATGGCTAGAATTTTTCCATATTGCTTGAAATCATCTGAGCAAAAAATCAGAAGTGGATTGGATTTCTATATGAAGGAGCTTGGTTATTTGCCTGGTTACATTGCTTCTCGCCCTAAACTGTTAATGTTCAGCATGGAGAGCCGAGTTTTGCCTAGAAAGGCATTCTTGGAGGCGTTAACGGAGAAGAAGCTTATTAAGGGAAATCATACCTTTTATTCGGTCTTATGCATCTCTAATGAACTTTTCTTGAAGAAGTATGTTGAGCGTCTCAAGGAGGAGGTGCCAGAACTATGTGAGGCTTATATCAAGAAGACATGTTATTCTAAGCCAATTTGTCTCCAAAGATGACCCATTTGTTTTGTAGCATAGTAAGAAGTCTGTAAAGACGTTGCAAGTTTCTGTTAGAAATGCAAAACTTTCCTGATGGAAGATTTTTTATCTTCTATGGTAGAACTTAGAATCTTCATCTCTTTTGGTTACAGAGATTTCTCTCTTCTATTAACTCAATTGGAGCAATAATTTGCAGTTTTGCACCCAAGCAAGCCACACTTTGTTTTTTCTCAAATCTTGTTTGTTCGTGATATACAGTACTTAGAAAAGGAAACTTAGGATATGCTGATTAATACATATATTGCTGGTGATATTACTCTTCAATCTTCATACATGTTCTCGTCTAAGGTTCTTAGCGATTGTGAAATGCATCTGCTACAACTTGTTGACTTATTTCTACTTGCCTATACTAGTGGTTCTTGCAAAAAAGTAGTTATCTATCATTTAGCATACCCGTGTCTTATTGGAGATGTTTATACATCTACCTCACCTCATTTACTAATATTTGAGAGAAATTCTTGATTGAATTGTCTAAAGAAGAGGTTGAATTGGATTATATCATTATGGTTGGTATTAGACTTCCTCGCAGGCCTAAGAAGAGACCCAGGAATGTGCAGAGGCAATTGGAAGTGAGGCTCAACAGAATTATAAATCTTCTCTTGTTCTTGATGTTTTTTATTTTTGGAGCTCTTGACTCGTGTTTGATTTTGAAAATTTTGCAGTTCATCTTTCCTGGTTCGTGGCTTACGGAAAGAACAATTGATAGATACAGAGTCCCTGATTGTCCTGAACTAGTCAAGGTATTTGATTGATGTAGATATTGATTGTTCAATTTGAAGCTGTTGGTTTGATTGGTGAATTCTGTCTTTGCAATGCTTCAGGCTTAGTGATTTGGTTAACTGGTGACTTTCCTACCTGCAGAATTTGCAGGCTTGATTTGGTTAACCTCGTGTTCAAGATTCAAGAAGCTCCCCTGTCCAGATCGATTGCTTGACACTGGATCCGGGGAGCCATCTGGTTCGTCCTCTGTTACATGAATTTCAGAATGTCAAAGTGATTTCTTAAACTTGCATTGAATTATTTTTCAAAACTTGGTTTCAACAAGATGACAAGACACTTCTGACCTAGCTTTATTGCATTCTTAAGCATTTATGTAACACTATAGACAAGTGTTGTACTTGACATCTTACATATGCATACGCGTATGTCTTAATGGGAAATGAGAGTACGAGTCCATAGTTAAAGGACGTGTAATTTGTCTAGTTATTAGCTAGTAGAGGGCGATGTTGTTTAGCAACCTAGTTGAGTCGTTGTTGGTGGTTAGAATGTTGTCTTTTTAATTTATCAAGTAGATGGGTGGAGGGGCGGAGCCAGAAATTTGCCCAAGTGGAGGCTAAATTCATGATTACAGAAAAAAAAATTGTATTTTTCTATATAAAATTTTTTTTTGTAGGGAAAATTTTGTATTTTTTAATAAAATTTTGTATTTTTCTGTATAAAAGTTATTTTTTTTTGTATATGAGACCCTTTTTTCATAAAAAGATGTTTGCTAGTTCAAATATGGGGATTGTTTGCTGGTCCCAACGTACCTCCGCCACTGGATGGCTGCATTCATATTCTTTCGAGAATTGTTTTAAAGATAAGTCAGATGTTTTCTTGATTTTTCTCGTCGTGACTTGTTACAAGGTTCAATACTGGTGAATTCGTTGTCAAGTTCTAGTAGACCCAAGTGTAATCTACAACTACGTAGCAAACCTATTCACCGAACAAGGTGTTACAACAAATGCCCGAGTTTGATGGGATGAACCTAGAGATGTCAAAAGCTGACCTAATCCGCTAACCCGACTCGAACCTCCCGATAATTTTAGGGTCAAAACCCGAAAATTTGAACCTGAAACCCGAAATCAACCGAACCCGATAGAACCCAAAACCCATTGGGTTGAAACCCGAAACCCGTTGGGTACTTGGGATGACCGATTTAGTATATTTATAGGAATTTTAAAATTTATTTTGAAAAATATAATATATTTTATTATCAAAATAAATGAAAATAATATATTATAATAAAATATTATTATTTAATTAAAAATTGATTTTAATAATCATAAAAAGGATATTTTAGACCTGTTGGTCAACCCGACCCGACCGAAAACCCGCTGCAACCCGTGACCCATAACGAAACTGAACCCGGTTTAACCCGAATTCGAAATTACCGAACCCAAACCCGCCCGACCCGACCCGACCCGATTGACAGGTCTAGATGAAACACATAATAATCTTTATTAGGGACTAGTTTTTTTTTAGAGGATTATTAAGAACTAGTTAAATACATGAATAACAAGATTTGCAATTAAATCATAATCAAATATCTAGCTATAAAATCTCAACTATCCTTAAAAAATTGATTTATTGATAATTTCCTAATATAATTATCCTTTTCTATTTCATGTGTAACCCAAATTCTAAGCCATCCTTGCATTCCCTTTGAAGAAATACCCCCCTTCTTTTATAGTTTCTCACTTTCATTTCTCATTCTTGAAAACATTTTTGCATAGGATGAGTTCTTCTTCTCTACAATATCTCAAACTCTTAACACACCATTTTTTAATTCTTCATAAAATGCACCTCCCAAACAACTCTCCCAAACAACACAAGAGTATCCCAACTTGGTTTGCTTTCTCTATCTCATCTACATTTTGTATTTTCTTATTACTTTACTTCAATTCTTCAATCATAATCAACACCTTCTCCTCATTGGCACTCTTCAACACAAATCTCATCAATATCCAATCCCTTGATCCTCTTCCATCACCTAACATAGATAAATGCAATGGCAAATACATTTACATTCACAATCTCCCATCTCGCTTTAACATCGATTTACTCAAAAACTGCCAACCAATAATTCCATGGTCCAATATATGCAAGTACTTGGTAAATTCTGGTTTTGGCCCTAACCTTACACTCTCCAATCAAACATCATCCTTATTTGATGGCACTGATTGGTTTTCAACTGATCAGTTTACCTTGGAGGTCATTTTTCACAACAGAATGAAACACTATAAATGCTTGACGAACGACTCTACACAAGCATCCGCCATATATGTCCCATTTTACGCAGGACTAGATGCTCGAAGGTTTTTATGGGGTCCCGACGTGCCAAGAAAAGACGATCTCGGCATTGAGCTCATCGAATGGATTCGAGCAAGACCCGAATGGGAATCCATGTGGGGCAAAAACCACTTCCTAGTACTAGGTAGAATCTCCCGGGACTTCAATCGGATAGCACCCGATAATAGTACAGAATGGGGCACCAACCTCTTGCTCTTGCCAGAGGCTAAGAACATAACGAGTCTCGCGATCGAATCGAATAGTTCGCATTCCAACGAAGCCGCAATTCCGTATCCGACTTCCTTCCACCCTTCAACACAAAATCAAGTGATTCATTGGCAAGAAACGGTTACAAGACATAAAAGGCTTTACCTCTTCTCCTTTGCTGGAGCTCCAAGGCCTGAAAGGCCAGATTCCATTAGGAATCAAATCATCAACCAATGCTTGAATTCGTCTTCATTGCCACAAGAGAAGAAATGTAAGCTAGTGAGATGCGACGAGACTCCCGAGAAATGTGATGAGCCATCTAGCTTGATGAAACTGTTCTTGAGCTCGGTTTTCTGTCTACAGCCTCCGGGAGACTCGTACACTCGAAGGTCGGCTTTCGATTCGATCTTAGCCGGGTGCATTCCGGTTTTCTTCCACCCGGGCTCTGCTTACAATCAATACTTATGGTACCTGCCGACGAACTATACGAAATACTCGGTTTTTATTGATGAGGAGGGTGTGAAGAGAGGGGAGGTTAGTATTCAAAACAAGTTGAGTGCAATTCCAAGAGAGCAAGTGGAGGCAATGAGAGAAGAGGTTGTTAGGTTGATACCCAAGATAGTTTATGCAAATCCTATGGTAAAGGAAGGGTACAAGGGATTTGAAGATGCTTTTGATATAGCAGTGACTCAAACTTTGAATAAGATAGAGGTGTTCAGAAAGGAAGTCAAGGAGGGATTTAAGCATAAGAATTCATAGGCCTTGATGTATTTCATTAAGTGTCTATTGATTTTATTTATTTCTGCTTTGAGAAGATTTCCATTGATTATTTGCACATTGTAAAGCAAGACACATCTATCTATTTGTCATTTTTGCATCAGCTAGATCAAAGTTTTATCCATTCCCCATTATCTCTTTCCTCTTATGCTGAGATATTTACTTTGCTTTGTTTTTATATGTATAGTTACCATAATCTTGATTTGATTCGATATACATCACACACTTTTACTATATAGCACACTATTAAATTACATTAATAACCTTCTTTCAAAAGAAAGTAAATAAATTATTAAAAAAAACAATATGTTAAGATATTTTGTAGGATTCTCGACCATTCTTATAAAAACGTATAAAAAAAATCTACTATTATGAACCATTTAATAAACTTCACACGCGGGATATTGAGAAAACGCTCATATCAACCAAGATCATCAATTCCGCCATGACCATCGACTCAAAACTCACAGCCTACTAAAAAACTCTTGCATCAACCATTTACTCACTTCTCTTCCATGATTATCCACTAAAATTACCTTGATCCCAATTTACCTTAACTTTAATGGATGACTAATTGAAACTAATTAATTTCAACCTACCTTAGCTTAAATCATACGGAGTATATAATAACATTAAATCTATGTATATATATAAAAGACGCAAGGAATAAGGCCACCACGTTGCGCCACCTAGGATTTTTCTACGTGTCGCTTCCACATTAAGCCACCTATGATTTCGCCACGTAGGATTTTTTATTTTGGAAATTTATATATGTTGATATTATTTTAGGATAATATAGAAATATGATAAATTAATCCAAGAGAAATTCTATCAAAAATAAATATGCTATCTATTATATATATTAGGAATTAGGATAAATCTAAAAGATTTTATCTAAAATTAAAATAAATTATAAAACATTAGATATTATATATTAAGATAGATATATTAATTTAGTTTTTCCAATTGAATTTATATCTATTTATATGAAATAATTAAATTCGAATTTTATTTGAAATTAAAGAAAAATATTTTATCTTTGTTTTTTTCTATTTATGTAAAAGTTTTATCTTAAATAAAAATTTGATAAAAAAATAGAACTTTCAATCAAGATAATTACTTTCCTAAATTGACTTTTGATTATAAAAAATTACTTTATCTTTTCCTTAATTTTATTTTTGAATTATTTATGTAAATATAAATGATTTTCTTATCATTAAAAAATTCATTATTTATTTATATTTTTTCATCGTTTCTTATTAAGTATATTTTTAATTCTTATTCAATTTTTTTTAAAGAATTGAATTTGTTAAAAAAATTACAAGAATTTAGATTATTTTTACCTTTTTTATTTTTTTTAACAGATTTTTAAAATTAAATGATTCTAATTCAAATAATTTTTATTTATATTTTTGCATAAATAAATTATCATTAAGCCATTAAAATTATAGTGGGCTCACCTTAATAATTTGGGCCCGTTTCACATGACACCAATCGTAAAATTTTATATATATTTTTTCTAATAAATAAGTTTTCTTATATTAAATTAAAATCATATTCATTAAATAAATTAAGTATTAAATTCATGTAGTCGTGCATGGCCCGACGGGTATAGCTACTACATTATAAAACAGAAACAATGTATGCTGAAAAAATTGCGCCACGTGGCATTTCTTGAATAAAATAATGTTATAGTTTTTAATAATGTCATATGTATAGAATTTAAATTTAAAAATATGTGTACAAAATTTAAAAATTGCTAAACTAATTCATGTTCTTTTAGTAAAGGAAAAAAAGAATATTGGGCCTTATATTAAAATAATGCGTAAATTTTATTCATATTGACATAAAAACAAATTAAATTGATTTATTTTTTAAAAAAAAATTATTTTTGAATAAACCCGTACAAGGTACGGGTACTTATGCTAGTATCGATCTGTTATGTGAAGATTTAATGGATGACTAGTTAAAAAATCCTTCATTAAAATAAGATAGAGAGAAAAAAAAATCATTGAAGATTAATTTCAACCTTCCTTTGTTCTATTTTACTTGTCCTTTTAGATTTTGTCACATATATTAAGAAATTCATTAAAATTATAAAAAAATATCATTGAAAATCTAAAAGTTTTTAAATGTAATCACCAATGAATTATTAAATACTTTTATAGCTAATAGATAGAGAGAAAAAAGTCAATATAAATACTTCCAACATATTAATTAAATAAAAATCATAAATGGACAAGTTGTGTTGAACAAAATTTTAAGGTTAGAAAGACAGGTAGAATAGAATGGAGGGAGTAATAATTAAGATGCAGGGTGAAAGGACTATTGTACAACATTTTCACAGGTTAATTCAACGATTTATTAGAATCAAATATAATATATTAATAATATACACATATCATGTCTCATTATGAGACCAGTTAAATGGTAAGGACCAAAAATACAAAATTTATCCTTACAAACCTGTGATGGACAAATTTACAATAGTCCCTAAAACTAAAACACCATAGCAAATTATCACTTTCCAACTTAAAAAGCAATTAAATTTTGACGACCACAAAGCGTGAATGCTAATTTGGGGGAAAAATTCACAATGAATTAACTCGACCCTCAAAATTAATTAATTAATTAATTAATTAAGTTCATACTCTGACAACGCCGATGGAGTTAAGGGCCTGCGTCCGAATCTTCTGGTAAACCATTCCGATCATCATGGCCGACGCACCACCGATCACTTCCTCCTCCTCGACGACGTCGTTTTCGGGTTCATCAAGCTCAAAGACTCTGTCGCCGAAGTCGGCCGAAGCGTAGCTGGTTTTGGCTCTAGAGACGCTGGAGGCCGCCGCCGGAGAAGCGGGGGTGAAGGTCGGAGGTGGAGGGAGAGGTGGCGGAGGAGGAGGGGGCGATTGGACGCTGTGGAGGGGGCGGATGGAGCTTACGATCATAGAGATGGTGCCGGGGGCGGTGGTCGTTGGCGACTCGGGCTTTTTGGCGGCGGCGTGGGTGTGGCTGGAGCCGAAGACGGCGGCGTATAGGGCGTGCATGAGGCCGCGCTTCTTCTTCTTCGGCGACGGCATCTTGGCGGCGTAATGTATTCCGGTCATGGTGGTTAGCGTGTGAATTAGTTAATTAATATATATAGTTGATCACTTGATCAACCGAGATCGCCCTGTGTGCACAAGAAAGTGCAGGGCGATTGATCGATTGATGATGTTTGGGATCGATCGGGGGAAATTGGATGCTTGAGTTTTATATGTAGGGTTGATTTTGGGTTGTGATTATTGGTGGTGAGAATTCTTTGTTTAGTTTTTGAGGGTTGAAATCAAATGGAGTTTAGATCATTCATTTTGAGCCTGAGGGAGGGGATTGGTTTACAGGTTGGAGTTGATTGGCTTCGAAAGGGTTTTCCGGATTTAGTGTTTTTTTTTTGGTTATTCAACTGATTTGCATATATATATATATATATATATATATATATATATTTTTGATACGGAAAGGAATTTAGGTGATCACTAACAGGCTAGTGACCGTCCAAGAGCATCCTGATGGATGAGGGTGTGCAAACCCGAGTCAACTGCAAGTGGAACAGAGGAGACGCGTCGGAGCGAGCCAGCTATGTAGTCCGCCACCGAATTGCACTCACGGTTGACGTGAGTGATACCCCAATCCCGGAAACGAGCCAACAAGCAATAAATATCCGAACGAAGCAACACAATCTCCCACGGGCAGCGCCAGTCACCAAGAACGGCCTTGACCAGTTGCAAATTATCGCCTTCAATCTGGATCCGGAGAATGCCACACCGAATGGCCTCGAGTAGTCCCTGGCGTAAGGCGATGATCTCGGAAGTCAGAACAAACTGATGACCAATCAATCCTCCGTCGAAATGGATGGGGGAGCCGCAGGAGTCCTTGAGAATGAACCCGTAAGAAGCCATGCCATCCGCATTAACTGCACCATCAAAACTCAATTTAGTAAAATCCCTTCTGGGTTTTGCCCATTTTGTGGGCTTTCTTTTAGGCCCACCTCTAGCCGTTCCGGACCGAGGGTTATCCGAGGTCGAGGCTTCCACGTTTTTCCAATTTTTAATTTGGTTGTGAATAAATTCGCAAATGCTTGTAGCGTTATTCAAGTTATTATTGTTATTATTGTCGAAAACCTTTTTATTCCTAGAGTACCATAGGCACCACCAGGTGTTAGCGAGGAGCTCCATTTCCTCTTTGTTAATCGCATCCTTATCTCATCTAGGACAAGGTGTGGTTTTTTATCCCCAGGGGAAATCTGGTTGAGGATTCGGCGGAGTTTGGGATTTATGGATTTGATGGTTTCCTCGGTTAATGAGCACGAGAGTAACACATGGTTAGTGTCTTCCTCTAGGCTGTTACAAGCCTCGCAGCCCGACAGAACCGAGATATGGTTGGTAGCAAGCCTCATCTTAGTTGGCAAACTATTTCTGGCTGCTTTCCAAACAAAAAATTTCACTTTCGGGGGGATGTTAAGTTTGTTGATCCAAGCTAGGTTTATTTTTGGTTCGCCTTTGGATTGGTGGATCCATTGCATGGCTGAATGGGTTGAGTACTAGCCATTTTTGCTAGGTTACCGGTATAGTCTGTCCGGGATTTTGTTAATAGGGTTTATAATTTTGGATATGATTTCAAGGTCGCGAGGATTAACAACCTTGCTCAGTTTCTCAATGTTCCACGAATTATCCTCTTTTAGGTACTCATCCACGGTTTCGTCCCAATTAATGAGTTTTTCCGCATTTGTCCTTGGGTTGAGAGGGCCCTTACCGGTCTAGTTGTCTTTCCATACTCAAACGGTTTTTCCATCCCCAATCTGCCAGATAAGTCCTTTCACGAATAGGATTGGGATACCTGGCAATAGTTGTCGACATTTTCTTTGATGTTTTTACATGTAGTGGTATTTACTTTAGCAAAGAGAGGAATGGGATTTTTGTTCCATTTCTAGTGATTTGGATCCCGATTTCACTTTTGGGGTTGGTACTTTGCAAATGAAGTTGTCTTGCAAGAATTTTAGATGCGAGAATGAATAGATAAGGTGAAAGGGGGTCTCCTTGTCTAAGTCCCTTTTGAGGGAAGAATTGTTCTGTTGGCCCGTTATTGACTAACACAGAGAACGAAACCGTTTCGACACATTCTCAGATCCAACCCAAGAATTTTATCGTTAAAACCAAATTTGTGTAGGACAATTGCAAGGAAGTCCCAATTAATTCGGTCATAGGATTTTTCCATGTCAAGTTTGAAAGCAATCCATCCCTCCCAGCCTTGTTTTTTCCGGAAGGAATGTAAAATCTTGTGCGCGATAAGGTTATTATAATGGATACTTCGATTCTGGACGAACGCCCCTTGCATCGGATGTATGAGCTTGTTTAATAGGTTTTTCAGACGATTTGTTAGGATTTTTGATATTACTTTGTATTGTGTTGCATAAGCATATGGGCCTATAATGGTTGGTGGAGCTAGGTTTTCGCATTTTCGTAGTAGGGAAATGAATGTGTGGTTTATTTTTTTTAAGAGTTTTCCGGTGTGGAAGAAACTTTTAGCGGCCCTTATCACATCTGGACCTACAATGTGCCAATACTTCTCATAAAAGCATGAAGGCATACCGTCCGGGCCAGGAGATTCATCGTCCCCAATGTCGAATAAGGCCTTCTTGATTTCCTTGTTTGATACTGGTTTGGTAAGTTCTAAGTTGTCTTCATCGGTAACTTCTTTTTGGATGGTTTGTGTCATGTTTTGGAGCTTTCCGTGGTTAATTTCCAATTCCCGAAAATGGTTATGTAAGTCACGTTTAATTTCCTTTCTGATGTTTTCAACACCCGTAATTTGTGTGCCTTCCTATGTACGGATTTCTTTAATGTTGGTTATGTTCCTTCGCCCGGTGGCAATCCGGTGGAAATATTTTGTGTTTTTATCATTTAATCTAATGTGGGTGTTTTTGACCCTCTGTTTCCAATAGGAGTTGTGGAAGTCCAGGAGGCATGTCCGCTTTCTCAAGAGCCGTTCTTGCTTTTGAAGGAGTACCACGTTGTTGTGTTCAATTATATCCTTCTGGATCTGAACGAGGTTTTCGTCGAGTTTTTTAATTTGTTCGAATATATTGTCGAATGTTTGTTTATTCCATGCTTTGGCTTTGACTTTGAGAAGTTGTGTTTTTTTTCCACTAGATTAAACATATGGGATCCTCCTGCGTTGTGTCTCCAGGCTTATTTGATGACTTTTTGAAAATCATTCCTAGATGTCCACATCATTTCAAATTTAAATGGTTTTGTTTTAAATGCGATCCCCGTGGGGAGGTCACATGATTTTGGGCAATGGTCAGAAGAAGAGAAAGCATGGTTTTTCGTCGCTATGGACGGGAACCATTGAATGATTTGGTTGGCGACCAGGGTTCGGTCCAACTTTTCGAGCGTGGTATTGTCAAGATTTTTATATTTTCTCCATGTATATTTATTCCCGATTGTAGGGATGTCGTTCATGTCGCAGTCATTTTTGAAATTAATGAGCCGCTCGAAATGAGAATGGGTTGGGTTCGCACCCCCTACTTTTTCGTTTGGGTGTTGGATTTCGTTAAGGTCACCCATAAGTAAACATGGGTGGTTGCAATTTTGTATGAACTCCTTCAAAGTGTTCCAGAATTGATCTTTTTCTTGCGGCCTCGGTGGCGCATATGCGAATATTAGGATTATTTTTCTTTTTGTTTCAAGGTTCTCGTAAAGGAACCCAACAAAGCGACTGTCTTTGTGGATGGTTTGAATTGTTTCACTTGAGAGGAGTGAGCTCTTCCATAGGACGCAAATACCATCCGAATATCCGCTCGCAGGGACAAATTCCACGGAGTCGAACCCCGCCTTTTGCCACCCATTATCGGGTAGTGATTGGGATTTGGTTTCCATAAGTGCGATGAGATTAATGTGTTCAATACGGCAGAACGCGTTGACCTCCGTCCAGAAGGATTTGCGTTTGATGCCCCTGTAGTTCCATGCGCAGACTTTCATAGGCAACCGATTACATTGTGACTTTTGGCCTTGGGTGGAGAGGTATAGCTCCAATAAATTTGTTTATTTACTTTATATAACTTGTGGACAACGGGATAGTTATATATAATTAATTTCAATTAAATTAAATTCATTTTATTTTCATGTGGGTATGTAGTTGATACTTTTTTTGTACAGTGCATTCGTCATACCCATTGTGTATTGGGTAGTTTATTTGTTTTTTATTATAAAAATATGGTATTGATTGGCACTCAGTGACATGGTGTTCTCATTACTTGGCGTTCTGGTGTTTGCCATCGCATTTTGATGCACCAAGTTTTGTTTACTTTCAATTGTTTTAATTCCTAGTGTGGTTATACTCGCCAACCACCAGAAACGTGAAAAGGAAGGGTGCCATCTCCATTTTTTGATTGGGTTTGGTCCCAAATAACTGAAGGGCTGGGGTGAATGGG
The DNA here is from genome assembly GCA_964016875.1 of Fallopia convolvulus. Lineage (NCBI taxonomy): Eukaryota > Viridiplantae > Streptophyta > Magnoliopsida > Caryophyllales > Polygonaceae > Fallopia > Fallopia convolvulus. The sequence goes on from OZ024723.1 coordinate 5,288,734, forward strand.
TTTTTCCCACAAGTATGGGTTCCCAAAGGTAGGGAGCACTAGGCAGAGAGTATGCCCAGCAGCTACAAAACCAACGATCGTGGGACAGGCCCACAGTATGGTTAAACGAACCATCTGAATTATGCCTTGATACGGAAGGAATTTCAAATACGAGACCGTCCAGAATTCGTCGTCGTCCAAGGCGATATGAGGATTAATATTTTATATTTTAGTATTATAATTATCATATGTAATTTTTATAAACTCGAGCTTTGCTCTCTTCTCGGGTTTTCTTTACGGTTCTTTCCCAGGACACCTTTTCTGAACCGTTAGGGCTAAGGTATATATACTCTTGTCTTGCTTTTCTCATAATTTATCCAAGAAATAGTTTGCCCTAATTTTCTTTAGTTTCTCTTTTACTGCTTATCCCGAGTCGGAATCCACATCGGACTAGACTCACCCCCTTGACCAACAAGGGTTCGATACAAGTCCACACCGGGCTCGTATCAACCGGTGCTTTCACCTCGAACCACCATGTCCAAATCCGTTGAAGACAATTCCGAGCACACGACCGGCAACAAGCCTGATCTCCACGACTTGATCTTACAACTCATCGATGAATTTCAGCAACTCCGTCGTGACGTCGAGATCCAAAAATCACGTACCGACAATATGCACGACCTCTTACTGTAATATCCGTTAATTTCTAAATAAAATAAAATGGGTAATTATCCCAACAACAATTAAGAATTCATTTAAATATTAAATTATAAAGAGGTTGTAAAAGTATAAAGAGGTTGTAAAAGTTTATATTAAATTATAAAGAGGTTGTAAAAGTTTATTACAATAACAATTAAGAATTCATTTAAATATATTAAGCAAGTTGAATAATTAGTTAAATATTTTTTCTCTTAAAAAGATAATTTAATTATTTTTATAATTTTCATAAGAAATTATAAAAATATTATAAAAGGTTATCAGAGTAACAAATAAAATTTCAAACAAACATAATTAATAAATTTTCGGATTTTGAGCTAATATTAATTTAAAGATGCAAGTGAAAATACAAGAATAAGCAAAAATAAAAAGGGGCAAAAAGGGGGATTTGAACCCGCAACCTCTTGCTCCCTTCACGCATTAGCAAACACCCAATCTCGCTATGTTTTTGTAACTTGTCTACCCAATTTACAACACTTTTAATAATAAACTCACTTTTTTCTCCTTCTTCTTCAAAGATTCAACTTGTCTGTATGAATTGACGTTCATCCAGTGCATGTGTTTTTGCCCTTCCACTCCTCTCAGTTGCTTCTAAGACCAGCCAAAACATTGCATCATCCATAGTCATCATTCAACTAGCACAAAATCAACCTATTGTCATCAATCTCCCCTCTCACCATTGGTCAATCTCCATTGATGTGGATCAAGGAAGTCTCATATTTGGCTATAAAAAGGACTGGATTTGCAAAGGGAAATTCACACAATCCTCTCCTTCTCATCTTCAATCCATTTTCGTTCAATTCAAAGTCAAAAATCCCTAGAATCCTATTTTTTTTCAAATCTGATTTTTATACAGAAAAACCCCAAAATCCCTTTTCTCCTTCCCCTGCGGCCACCGGACCACCTCCGACCTCCAGCCGAACCGCCGGACTCTGTGCGCGCGCCTCCTGCCCCTGGTCCCGCGGTCACCAACCGCCACCACCAAGCTGGTCGTCATTGTTGATATGCGTACTGTACTGTTGTTGAGCGACCAGGAAGAAGACGCCAGAGGTGTGGGTGGGGTGGGCTAGAGGTTGGGCTAATTTTAGTGTTTGGGCTGGGCATAAAATCTTAGGCCCATATGTATTTAATTAGCGTATCAGAATTTTAATAAGGGAAGAAGGGAAGGAGAAGCCCAAAACGCCTCATCTCGATTTCCGAGCCCAATTCCGTCTCTTTACGCTTGGTATAATTTTCCGACTTATATTCTAATTATAAATATTTATAAAATATTTTCTTTCACATTTATATGATAATTACTTAATTAAATTGAATAAAACTAGCTTGCATGTTAGTTTATAAAATAATATCCCTAGACCATGAAAATCCTTTTAAAATAAAATAATGGTATTTTCATCATTAAATCAATTACATGGAAAGTGTAATATAAATCATATGTATATTATATTGGAAGTTATTATAAATATAAAAAGATCTAGGTTGTTAGAGGAGATAAACCAATTTTATTAATTCCCTTGTGCATAAAAATAAGTAATACTATGCATGCTTATTTTTATAAAATAAAATCTCAATAGATATAGAAATCCTTATAAATAACATAATGGGTTAATATCACTAATTTTATATACTTGGAAAGAATATTATAATAGTATGTGTACATTACTTAAAGTTTATAATATAAACAAAGATCTAGACTTAAGTTGTTAGAAAAGATATATTATAATATTTGTACAAATAAAATATTTATAATTCTTAGGACATGAAAAAAAACCTTTTTAATAAGATAAGGATTTTCTCTTGATAATGTTATATGGAAAATATGATATAATTACTTTTAACATAATATTGGAAAATTAATATGTAAGTAAAGGGCTAGAATAAATATATTAATATATTATCTTGATACCTTTTATATCATAAGAAGGAGTTACATGTCTTTGAAAAGAGTTTAGGATAAGATGAAAATATTATTAAAGTAAAAGAGTTTATATTACTAAAGTTGTACTAGTACATGTTTTCTAGCTTATAAAATAATAACCTAAGATATAGGGGAAAATTATTCCAATAGATAATAAGATTCTATTATTATATCTCATACATGGAAAGTACTATAGTAAGTAAATTAGAAATTCCTACTTAAGGAAAGTACTAGAAAAGGCCATATTATAATATAAATATCTTCACTAAGTATTGCATGTCTTTTTATGAAGAGCATAAGGAAGATAATATAATGAGAATATATTCTAAGATTTAAAAAGATTTGGTGATAAGAGGAAAATATATTAATAAGAACTCATGTAAAGGTATTTTTATATAAAGTTACTAGTTTAAAGTTTGTAGCTTTCTATTATAAAAATTTGTAACACATGGACTATAGTTGATATTAAATATTATTTTTATAAACGGATAATGCTAAATTATATATATAACATTAGTTTACCTATATCTAAGCATAAAGAATAACAAGCATATAAATACAATTATGTTAGTAATAGTTATATTACTAAAATTACCCCTTTAAGAAAAATGTTAGTTTAATATATCTCGAAGTGTAGGGATTTTCTCTACAAGACATAAGAATTATTATAAATATAATAATGGTAACTTTAAATGGAAATATAATATGTTATTATATTGATTAGTCATAAAGATATTATAAGATATGGAAAAGATATTATTTTGTAACCTAAGATATTATATCCATAAGTAAAGTGAGATATTTATAAGCCTTGATCATGTATTTTATATACTATATGATATGAAAAGAAATATGGGGATAAAATAAATGAGATTAATTTAATATATGTTAGTTTAGGAAGTTACTTCATAAAGTAAATAGAAAGTCCTAATTATGAAAATTTCCAAGAAAGTAGATTATAATTATTCTATCTTTATTTAATATGGTTTATATGATTAAATAAGATTCTATTAAGAGAATATTATTAATAAAATATTCTTGGTGAGGAAATAATAACTTAAGTTCATTAAGGAACCTTTGAAAATTTAAAAGTAATATTTTAACTAAGATAAGTTTGTAAAAAGGTTAAAACAGATTCCTTATAATTTTAAATGAGAGTTATACATTTAAAAGAAAAATACCATTTTAAGTAAAGTATGTTATTTTATGAAATTTATACTCGCTTAATTATATTAAGGAGTTAACAAGTGAAATTAAAAGAATATTTTAATAAATTAAATAAGGAAATTAATGGGTTCCAAGAATGGAAATGTTCAAATATTAAGAATAAGAATTTATAAGAAAAACAAGAATATCACCAATATAAAATAATAATAAGTAATATTATTATTTTATTCATCTCCACCTAAATTATTATTATAATAATTTAGTAATTAATCCCTCTTATAAAAAGAATATAAGGGATATTTAAAACTTTAAAAGAATTAAAGAAAATTCTTATTAAAGTTTGTTCGTATCTCTCGTGTCGATAGGCCGAGTCTCCGTTCTGAGTAAAGTCAACGATTTTCGTTCGTTCGTTCGTACACGATCGTAAAAGCTAAGGCAAGTGGAATTTCCCCTTGCGACCTTTATATTTCATTCCGTAAAAATTCTCGATGTTGGGAACAACTTGTGTGCTTAAATATAAATGAACCTAGGAAATACCGATTGCTAGATATAACGACCCATTGTTAGCATAGTTCGCTTTATATTCTCGTGATAGGATTATTTATGCTAGTGTGGTTATTATCTTGACTGCTTGCGATCTCGCTCAGAGATCAACTTTGAACGAACTAGTAAGGGGCGTGGATTAGCCAATGCCTCTATATAACCTTACTAAGTCGTACGTACCTACGACTTTCGGGATCATGATCCCATCGGCTCCGATTGCAAGGGGGGATGTGCGCACTCTAGCTAAGTGCCGGAAAACTGAGTTTTCCCCGGGTGGCTCGGATTATCCGTGTCCCACCACTTTCTATTAAAAATCATTAACGAAGTCGAATGTCTTTCGTCACTATACAAGATAAGTGCCCAATGCACATTTAAGATACCAAATTCGGACCGGTCTCAATTGATCGATCCGGCTCTCGGTCCTCTCAGGGCGCGAGAAGTTTTTAACTTGTATGAATTAATAATGTTCCCAACATACTTTCGATTCCTAAAGAAGTCTACAATCTAGTAGCTCTTCTATCGCTTATCGAGTTATCTTCGCTTAAGATATACTCTCCTTCAAACCATTAAAGCTCCACAGAAACAAGCCCTATCGTATAGCCCCATCGTAAACACAACCTTATCATCTCTTGCGACAATAATTGAAATTACCGAAATACCCTCAGGAAGTTCCATTCCCGCTTGCTTAGTCTCTTAGACTAATTCTTCTTTTCCGCATGTTTGCCTGGCATTCTATCGCCCCTCGCGAATTATGTCATAATCCAGGAACCCTAACAAGGCGTGAAGTGAAGTGAAGTGAAGGAAAAACAAGAACTTTCAAGATGTATTTATCATTTCGTTTTGGTTTTCGTTTCGCTATGTTTCAAGAACAAGATGGTTTTGCTAGTCGATTTCGAGTAACTTTAAGCTTGAAGACAATGTAAGATGTTTTGTACGAACCAAGTCTCCTTCGGGAGCACCTTTTCTATTTTATGAATTATGTTTATTTCCGCATTATTATTGTTCTATATCATTCTAAAAGCCTTGGGTGACTTTGGACGGTAAAGTCCGAGGTCACTGGCGGTAATACCCAATGTTGTAAAATAGGGGTGTTACACTTACAACCTAACCAACAACCATCGACGGCTATTTCCGCCGCCCCTGTTTCGGTGGTACAACCGGCGATGCAAACCCCCACCAGCTGGCCATCGATCGCACCATCGGGCGTCACACAGGCGCCTTTCGCTGGTTGGGATATGACAACGGCAAACCCTAACGCCGCCGCCACAATGTTCGTGGGATGGACCCCACCATTCGTGAACCCTAATGTGAGCTGGCCGCCACCTGCAACGACCCCTCACACGTCGCTTGGTGCGGGTACGATTTCCACCCTCTCGCCCTTCGTGGGTTGGACACCGCCTTCACCGCAACCTACCACTTCGGCACCGCCGACTTTCACCATGTAGACTACCGGCCTTCCGCACCAGCAAGCCCTGGCGCATCAAGCGTTCCCACAATCGAGCTCTATCCCCAACATTCGAACGGGTCTAAGGGTTCCACCGGCCCCGGATACTATACCGAAATTGCGAATCGATCCCCCTCGTTTTAACGGGACGGATCTGAATGGTTGGATCTTCAAAGGTCAAGCATATTTTGATTACTTTCAAACGCCAGATCCGGATCGCCTCAGGTTGGTGGGAATGTTATTTGAACACCCCGCCTCGGATTGGTTTCGTTATCAACGTCGAAACCAGTGTGGGGAAACATGGCCAGCATTTCTTTTATCCGTCCAACAACGTTTTGATCCGACATATTATGAGGATTATACGGGGCTCTTGGCCAACCTCAAACATAAAACTTCAGTCCTTGAATATCAGACGGAATTCGAAGCCTTGTTGAATAAAGTAACTGGCTTGTCTGAGGCGACTTTGATTTCTCTCTTCAAGGCGGGATTGAAACAACCTGTGCATCGTGAACTGAATCTATGGAATCCGACTACACTAGCGCAGGCCTTCGCCTTGGCCCGGGAATTGGCGGCTTCATACACGGAAACCACGTCGCCATGGCTAGCCAATAGACGGTCGTGGACTCCTGTCGTGCCGCGCCAAGGGACGTCTCAACCGAAACCCACAGCCGCACCTCCTACGGGTTCAGCAGAAACACCACAACAAGCCCCCACCTCTAACGGTAATTATTCCTCTCTTCCAATTCGACGTCTTTCTGTTGTTGAACGAGATGAACGTACTAAAAAAGGTTTATGTTGGAATTGTGATGAGAGGTACTCCCGGGGACATCGCTGTAAACCCTGCTTTTTGGCGTTATTAAGTTGTGAAGATAGTGATGAGGAGGAGGAGGATTTGAAGACGGAGGAGCTCGCAGTGACAAGCGATATTTCGAGTCTCAATTCTATGGAGGGCCTTCCGAATCCGCGTTCTCTGAGACTCTCCGGATTGATTAATGGAGTACAAGTTCAGGTTCTTATTGACTGGGGAAGTACTCATAACTTTATTCATCCTGAGCTAGCTGAAAAATTACAATTACCATTGTTGAAAATAACGCCTTTCCGTGTCTTTGTTGGCAACGACGTTTATCTGTTATGCTCTCACCAATGTCCGGCCACTAGTATTTATTTACAGGGTCATCTTTTCTCTATTGATCTTTACGTGTTGGCGGTGCATGGGCCGCAAGTTGTTTTCGGAGTTCAGTGGCTTCAGACGTTGGGCACTGTGTCCCATGATTATGCTAAATTGACAATGCAATTCTCCTGGAATAATGCAACGATAAATCTGAAAGGCGACAGACAATCGCCAAAACTGATTTCTATGTCTGAACTTCATTCGATTTGTGCTTATGATGGGATCGTTGAATGTTTTGAGGTCCTCAATATTTCCCCGGATTCATCCCCTGACGTGCTTGATCTACTCTGAATTTAGCATGGAAATCCGCAACATACTCCAGCCAACGGGGCTACCTCTGCCTCGTACGTGGGATCATCGGATCCACTTGCAGCCGGGTTCTAAGCCGGTAAACGTTCATCCATACCGATATCCTTACTTTTAGAAATCAGAGATTGAACGACAGGTTAAAGCAATGCTAGATCAGGGGATTATTCAGCACAACACCAACCCTTTTTCTTCTCGAACTCTTCTCGTAAAAAAGAAGGATGGCAGTTTTCGCTTCTGCATCGACTACAGAGCCCTCAATAACATCATTGTCGCAGATAAGTTCCCTATTCCCACTGCTTATGAGTTATTTGATGAATTGGGAAATGTTGTTAGTTTTACTAAACTTGATCTGCCTTCCAGGTACCATCAGATTGGGATGCACTCTTCCGATATCTATAAGACTGCTTTTCGTACCCATGACAATCACTTCGAATTTTTAGTTATGTCGTTCGGCCTGACTAATGCGTCGTCTACATTTCAGGCAACAATGAATCATTTATTTGCTCAGTATCTGCGGCATTTTGTGATTGTATTCTTTGATGATATTCTGATATACAGTCCATCTGTTGCTGCTCATGCTTCTCATCTTGATACAGTTTTACAGATTCTTCAAGATAATCATTTTTTTGTGAAGGGCTCGAAATGTTCTTTTGGCACCCCTAAAGTCGAGTATTTGGGGAATATTGTGACAGTTGGCCATTTATTAGCAGATCCGGCCAAACTATCTGCCATGGCAAATGGCCCATGCCTAAATCCGTTAAGAAATTACGTGGATTTCTGGGCCTGACGGGTTACTATCGGAAGTTTATTCGCCACTATGCTCTATTAGCCGCGCCATTGACGGATCTATTGCAGAAAGATAAATTTGAGTGGTCTGATGCTGCTGATTCGGCATTTCAGCGTCTGAAAGAGGCTATAATGTCACCGCCTATCCTCCAACTCCCGAATTTTTCCAAGCAGTTTGTAGTCGAAATGGACGCCTCGGATGAAGGTGTCGGAGCTGTATTATTACAAGACGATCCGCCTCTTTCTTTCTTCAGCAAGAAATTAGGCATTCGTCGTCGTGGGTCTTCCGCATATCATAGAGAACTATTTGTAATCGTCTCTGCAGTTCAGAAATGGCGCCAGTATTTGCTTGGCCGGGAGTTTTTGATTCGCAACGATCAGAAGAGTCTCAAAGAACTCCTCACTCAGGTAATCCAGACCCCTGATCAGCAGTTCTTTATGCGAAAGCTTATGGGTTATAAATTTCGCATTGAGTACAAGTTTGGCGCTAGTAACCGCGTGGACGACGCGTTGTCTCGCTGCATGATTGATGATGAGGCTATTCTGCATCAATTTCTTTCTTTTTCGGCGCCCCTCCCAGACTTACTACCACGACTTCGGGCAGAGAATTTGACATTGGACGATTTACGAGCATGGCACGCAGCTGCCGATACCGGCACGTTAGCCGCTCCATTTCGGGTACATGAAGGCATTTTATATTTTGGGCATCGCTTAGTGGTCGGCGCTGCCTCTCCTCTGAAGGCCGATATTTTGGTCGAGTTTCACTCCACGCCTAGTGTTGGCCATCCCAACGTGGACCGCACTTTTCGTCGTGTTGCTGAGGTATTTTTTTGGAAAGGCATGCGAGCTGATGTTAAGCGTTTTGTTGATTCATGCCTTATTTGTCAATCTACCAAGTATAGCACAAGCAAGCCTCCCGGCTTAATTCAACCTTTACCCGTTCCTCAGCAAGTTTGGGACGAGGTGTCCATGGATTTTATTACGGGATTGCCTCCTTCCCGTGGTCATACAACAATACTACTAGTGGTGGACAAGCTATCGAAATACGCCCATTTTGGGGCCCTCGGGCCATCATTTGACGCCCCTCGTGTCGCCACCTTGTTTGTTGACTTGGTAGTTAAATTGCATGGTATTCCGGCCACTATTTTGTCCGACAGGGACCCAATATTCCGCATTGTCTGAATTGCACCGCCTGAGTGGTACTAAGCTTCACCACAGTACAGTGTATCATCCGTAGACTGATGGTCATACGGAAGTCAAAAACCGCAGTCTGGAGCAGTATTTGCGAGCGTTCACTCAGGGTCGACCCCGTCGTTGGTTTAATTTTTTACCGTGGGCTGAGCTTGCCTTAAATTCCATGAATCATGAGGGGTTAGGCATGTCTCCATTCAAGGCTCTGTATGGACAGGCCGCCTCGCCTATAGTGCGGGTTACGATTCCGGTTGGGCCACCGATGCCAGTGTCAGAAGCCATTCGCGACAAAGAACAAGTGTTGGACTAGATTCGATTGAATTTGACTAAAATGCAACAGCGCATGACTTCTCAAGATAACAAACACAGAAAAGATGTTGAGTTTCAGGTTGGTGACCGCGTCTTGTTGAAACTTCAGCCCTATCGCCAACATTTTGTGAGTCGTCCTCTCTCCGCTAAGTTAGCTCGTCGTTTTTATGGTCCATTTACTATTATTGAGTGCATTGGACCGGTTGCATATCGTTTGGAGCTTCCGGCTACCGCACACATACACAATGTATTCCACGTCTCCCTGCTTTGACCGTTTATTGCTGATGGTTCTCCGATTAAGCCGGCCTCCTTGCCTGCCGAGTTTCTGTATGATCGGTCGATTTCCCACCCCATTCGTGCCACCGCCGAACGGGAAGTAATTGTGGATGGCGTGCCACCGCCCCATTCGTGCCCGTTGATGTGCTATGTCGTTCATTTTCGGATTTACGGCTTGAGGACAAGCCGATTCTCATCGGGGGAGAGAATGATACGGAAGGAATTTCAAATACGAGACCGTCAAGAATCCGTCGTCGTCTAAGGCGATATGAGGATTAATATTATAATTATTATATGTAATTTTTATAAACTAGAGTTTTGCTCTCTTCTAGGGTTTTCTTTAAGGTTCTTTCTCGGGACGCCTTTTTTGAACCGTTATGGCTTAGGTATATATACTCTTGTCTTGCCTTTCTCATAATTTATCCAAGAAATAGTTTGCCCTAATTTTCTTTAGTTTCTCTTTTACTGCTTATCCCGAGTCGGAATCCACATCGGACTAGACTCACCCCCTTGACCAACAAGGGTTCGATACAAGTCCACATCGGGCTCGTATCATGCCTCCAGTATTTGAAAAAGATAGAGTTCAGTAAAGAGATCCGAGGATTGGGCACCTGACGGATGAAACAAAACAACAACAACAAACAGGGGTAAACATAAAACCAAAAAACTCTTCCCATGAGGCCAAAAAGAGATGACACCATGGATTTGATTGTCACCTCTATTGGCACTATAGCCTTTTTCAGATTGGATTTTAATTCATCCGGGTCGATTTTAAGTTTGGACATTGTGTTTTCAAGTAGTTGGTGGTTTGGCGTTTGGCCATCTCTGTTTTGGGCGTTTTGGTTGGGTGTTTGGGTTACTACCTCCACAAATGTGGGTTGGGCAACATGGTTTATCTTGAGTTTGTTTGTCTCTGCCATAAGGCTGAGCAGGGCACTTGAGCACAAAGTAGAGGACGGCACAACAGAAGAGAGGATGAGGAAAGTTGAAGAACTAGAAAGCAGATTTAGAACTCCAAGAAGTTGTGTTGTCCTATTTAAATGAATGGAGCGCATCTTGAAACAGACGAGGGACTTGAAGCGCCCATACAGGTGAGTAGAAGATCCGCGCCACTTAATGACCTCCGGTGTTAGGGGACCGGTGCACCCCCCATTCTCACTCACCCAGGAACTTCCCCCTTCGGGAGCCTCCCCGCCGCCACCTTGGAAGACGAAGCACGAGCGAAGGAAACCACTTAATACGCCTCGGGACTGAATGGGTGTGAAAACATTCATTACCGAACCCATAGCAAGATCTCTAAGAATATAACTCATGGTGATACGATTTTTCATTGCCTGGATTGCGATGCACTCGCCGGGACGATCATCTGGTTTACCAGGCTTTTTCGCCGAGATGGCATACATTATTTTTAATTGGTTTTCTCCCCATAGATAAAGCCAGAGAGAAAGAGGCGAAATTTGAATGTTGGATTGATTTGTGATTGAGCACTCGGTAGAGCGTAGATAGTGGGGCGGCGGATTAGCATCCGTTAGGGTTTCAACCAGGATGAGGAAGAGATGGAGGGCGCATGACATCGTGTTCTTTGTGGGCATTTTTTTGGTATACGGTATTACTGATTTGCATATATAAGTAGGTAAACCAAATTTTGATTATTCTAAAATATGTTGTTTGCACTAAATTGATTTATTTCATTGGTTCGATTTCACTAAAGAATAGGCGCTATATCGAGAAATGAAAACAAATTTAAGGCGTTGAATGGGAATAAATTAAAGGTACATGCGATAATTTAATTTAAAAATAGAAAAATTAAATACGATACAGACGGATTTTTAACGAATTATTCACATATTTTTCGAAAGAAATGATTACGGGAGATGCACGCAATGTGCATTAAAACTAGCTTTTGTAAACTAGTTGTAAGTGCATAAAAAAAGTTTGAATGTGCATAAAAATAGCGTTTTACATATGTGTTTGTGTGTCAAGTAGTATGTGCATCCAAACTTTCTGTTCTATGTGCATCAAAACAACTAAATAGTGTATTTTGTTTGCGTGTGCATCAAAACTGAAGGATTGTGCATCAAAATTGACCCGTAGTAATATATGGTTAGATTTAAGTTCAAGTAAGAACTTTATTATTGTGTGAAAGTATGAACAATTTGTATTCATGATTTTGAGTTTTATATGTATGATTTTGTATGACTATATTCATGGTTTTGAGTTGCATATTCATTTTGTTGAGTTTCTCGCTTCTTATGAATATACAACTTAAAAATATGATTATGTAATTCTATAAGCATGATAAAGAGATGGAATATGAAAAAAGCTTCAAAAAGATGCCTCCCTCCTTTTCTAGTTGACATTCTAGTTGATACTAGTTGACTTTCTAGTTGACTTTCTTCGTTGATCTAAATACTCCCTCCGTCCCATAAAGATCGTCCAGTATTCCATTTCGGGCGTCCCATAAAATTTGTCCACCTTTATAAATTTCCTTTTATATCACTTCTTTTCTTACAATTTTACCCCCATTTAATTTCATCTTTACCCATTTCATCCTATTTTCATCTCCATTATTCACCTTTAATTTTTTTTTATCTCCATTAAAATCCAAACCAAACCAAACACCAATCTTATACAGTAAAAATGTTCATCTCCATTTTTAATTTTAACCAAATTTTCTTATTATGGTTATGAACACCATTTATCAATGATTTTTTTTGGATCATTCAAATTCTTTTAGTCCACCAGTGCAGCTTGCATTTTGGGTCCAATTTGTGGTCCCCATCGTTACTCCATTTTTGGTCCAAATGTGGTCCAAAACTAATGATCCAATTACGTGATTGGTGGTCCATTGTTGATGATCCAGTTGTTTGAGCATAAAGAGCTTGAACAAACCCTAGATCTACATAAACTCACTCTTGTGCCGCTCTCTTCATTCTCCATCGCTTGAACTCCATTGCTTGAACCCTAGATCCAGTTTCTTCGTCCCTCTCAACTCTCTGGTTTCTCCATCTCTATGAACTCTCTCCCTCAAAACCTCTCAATCTCCTTCAAACACTCGTATTTTCACTCGATTATCTCACTTAAGCTCTCTTTGGTTTTCACTCTCCCTCAAAACCACTCAATCTCCCTCAAAGAAACCCTAATTCCTCAAACCCCCTCAATCTGCCTCAATACACTCTCCATCTCTCTGTTTTTGGCTAGATCTGGCATAAAGGCTCTCGATCTCCCTTGAATCCTCTCGATCTCACTCAACGCCTCTTGATCTCGAGTTCTTGACCTTGAATTATGACGGTGTTGGTTATCCCCTAAAGATCTTTTGAGTTCTCTTGAGTTCACTGGCTTGAGATGAGTTCAGGTGCTCCGGCGTCTCCTGGTTCCAATCATTATGAATGTTCACAAGACCCACTGTGTGAGTGGGGTGACGCGTGCGGCGAGAACCACTCCTACAGTCCCCAGCATTCGGAAGTGGCGGACAAGGAAATGGGTTGGAATGGGATTAATGAGAGACTTTCCAGTCCTTCGGCGTCTCCTGCTTCCAATAATCATAAATGCTCACAAGATCCACTTTTTGAGTGGGGTGATGCATGCGGCGAGAACCACTCCTATAGTCCCCAGCGTTCAGAAGCGTCGGTTGAGGGAAACTTGAGGGCTAGAGTTTCTGACCTCATTAAGTCCCCTGAAGTTGATTCAGAGGCAGGTGTTGTTGCCGATTCTAAATCGGAGTCCGATGTTGCTGTTCAATCTAAGTCCCTTGAAGGATGTGTCGTCTCTGATTTTGAGAGTGAAGCGTAGCTAAGTCCCCTTTTCTAAATCCTTGCTTTGTTGTTGCTGCTTGCTCTATCTTTTGCTCTTGATGCTTGCTCTGATGCATGCTGTGATTCTTGCTTTGATGCTTGTTCTATTGCTTGTTGTTGCTGGCTAATGTGGATTGATCTATTGTCGATCTTGTTGTAGACCTTGTTGTTGTTGTTGCTTGTCAATTGAGATGAACATGTGATTAAATGGGACCCTCGTTACAAAATGAGGCATATATTGCTTTGATGTTGTGAATTGTTGAACATGTTTGTCTTTGATGTTGCTTGCTTGCTTGCACACTTGTAGTCCCCTTTCCTAGCATGCTACTCAATAACCTGAGATGCAATTTTATTTAACAGTGAGGACATCTGATTTTTTTTATCAATGATGATGCCAATTGAACCTGAGATGCAATTTTTGTTTGTCCAATTAGCTTTTCATGCATTAGGAAACCAGTTAATTTTAAGTTGATGAGGCCTTTGTGTGTTGAGTTAATTTGACTGAGTTGTGTCTATGATGGATAAGGGGACATCTGAGATTATTTTCCATGTAATAAGTGATGATGTCAATTGAACCTGAGATGCAATTTCTATTTGTCTCATTACCCCTTCATGCATTAGGAAACCAGTTTAATTTGAGCTGATGAGGCCTTTGTATGTTTAGTTAATTTGACTGAGTTGTGTTTATGATGGATAAGGGGACATCTAAGATTTTTTTTCCTTTTAATCAGTGATGATGCCAATTGAACATGAGATGCAATTTCTGTTTTTCTACTTAACTATTCATGCATTAGGCCACGAGTTTATTTTAAGCTGACGAGGCCATTGTATGTTGAGTTAATTAGAATGACTTGTGTCTATGATGGATAAGGGGACATCTGAGATTTGCTAATATTTTCCCATCTATGCATTGCATGTCTACATTTTTATTCTAAAATTGATTTTGCTTGTTCAAAAAGGTCCCCAAAAGTGGATGCATTTTACTTACACATTTACACAAAAGTTTGTTATGTGCACAAAAGATGACACATTACATTTCATAGAATGTCCCTAAACATAGTGATTCTCTTCTACTGCATCTTCTTGAGTATCTTCTTGAGCTTCAGTACATTTCATAGAAATGTCCTTCTTCTGTGTGCGCTCCTTGTGCAACCCCATTAATGATGTCCCATGCTTGAATTACAGCCCACATTGGGGATTGTATTTCCCTTGGTAGAATTCTCTGAGCTTCTAATCGCTTCTTGTTGACGTGTGGCAAGTCATAATCATTGCCTCCTTTGCCTTTCAATATTTCATTCATTACATATTGCAATGACATCCACACATTACCTAAGGTTTTGGGATCTAGCTCATAAAATGCTTTTTTTACAACCTCTAACATGTGATCAATATCTCTAGGCATTTTCTTATGCATTAAAGATTGAATGCTTCGAAGAGAAGACTAAAACGGGGATAACTTGTCCACTCCAGAAGCTCTCTTTTGAGCTCGAAGAGAGGCGCTCCAGCTCCAGGGAACTTCCGCAAAGATAGAAGGGAAGGACCGAAGAGTGATGGTAGCTTGATGATTCGAGAGAGAGAATTGAGGTTTTGAGAGAAATGTCTTCTGATTGATTGATTATGCTCGAAAGAGCTAGAACTTTTACATAGTAAATACTTGGGGAAGGGGAAACCTTGAACCTTTTTTCAACCGAAATTTAAAGCATAACCGGGTTTTTTAAAAAGTAAATCGGACATTACATATTTATTCATTAATCCGGGTACAAAGTCGGTCTTCTATCTCAATCTGTAGCAATACTCCCCCTTCAACTGCATCCTTGTCCTCAAGGATCCATTTCAGGGTATTTCTTGATAAAGTCATTGTAGAACTCCCAAGTAGCTTGATTTGCAGTTGAGCCCTTCCACTGCACCAGAACTTTGGTTGCCGCCCCGTTGCCTCGCTTTACCATCTTTCTCTCAAGTATTGCTTCAGGTATTTTTACCTGCCCTGGATCATGCATATATTGTGGAAGTAGGGCTGTAATCGAACCGAGCCGAGCCGAATATTAAAATGTTCGGGCTCGGCTCGATCATCTAAAGCCATGTTCGGGCTCGGGCTCGAGCTCGATTCGAGCTCAGAATTTTGTTCGAGCTCGGTTCGCTTAAGTGCTCGTCGAGCTCGAGCTCGGCTCGCGAGCCGCTCGTTTAGTTTGTTTGTGAGCAAACTAAACGAGAAAACCTAAACATGTTTGTTTTACAATCTCAAATTCTAGCAATTAACCGCTCATGTAGTGTGTTCGCGAGCAAATTAAATGAGGAAACCTACCTACTTTCACATTTGCCCATTCTTTCTTGTTTTTTAACTCTCAAATACAATCCTGCTTGTATGTCAAAATTCAAAAAAAATCAATAACACAAATAAATGCTACAAAAATCCCTCTCATAATGGCTTTGAAAAAAACCAAATATAGCAAAACCAAACATATCTTATAACAATTTTTTACAAAATGTCCTTGAAAAAGGAACACAAACACATTTTTTGCAGCAACGGATTATCAATCTTTCAAGCCTTCAATGAGGATATTCATGAGAATATTCAAATCTTGAATTTCTTCTTTGTCCATATCCTACAAAAGTATGAAACATATAAACAAACATATTAAATATGAAAAAGCATTAGATAAATATAAAATAAATAAGATATAAAAATTCATGAATCATTTATTTTAGTATTTGCAACGTATTTAGGTACCAAAAACCATTTTACTAAACGCAAGTGATATTCTTTTGCATTTCCCTGATCATGAATTATCATATTGATATCAATATATTAGCATATTGTCCAACGATCAACCACTATTTTTCCAGTTAACTATGTTGTATGGACATGATAAGAGATGTAAGTTATGTAATGATGAACACTTATACATATAAGACCTTTTTAATTGATAAACTCTTAAAACAATTCGAATAATAGTTTAGTAAGGCAAGAGAGATCAATTGGTTAGAGTCTAGTGATTTACCTAACAGAAGCTAAAATCCATTTGATAAACAAGAAGTTTTGAACCTGTCACTCCGTCATACTAACTTGTTGTCTACAAGTTGGGCAATTTGAGCTTCTTTGACACCTAAATCATGCATTACACAACAAATTCAATATTGGGGCATTGACTAAATAAATGAGGGTCGGGGCTACAATCGTACAACACCGATGGAGAATATATGAGATATCTTATGATGGTGATAAATGATGAGCCGTGTAGATCCAGAGATGCATATACTAATCTTAAGATATCCAAAATTATTGATGTTGAAAACTAATTTGTAAGGGTAGACAGTAAACAGTAAGAAATACATACAAGGGATCCGATGACAAGATGAGCATATGTTCACCTAATGAGGAACTCAGAGATAGGCTCCTCCGACGACAAGATCGAAGATAAGTCGCCATTGGCTATACGGTGAATATTCGGCTTGATATTGTCGTTTGTCACCAGGGACCCGACTCTTGAATGAACGACATCCCCTTCAAACGTTGCTGTTTAAGGTACTCGGAGACTTGAAAGAGTACAAATCTGTTAGGGCTGTCGGTGCTCGGTTGCCAGATCAGATCTGCTAGCTCAGATCTACGCCGAAAAGAAAGAAGAAAATATGGAGATTGGAAAGATTTGAGGATGAAGACTTAGAAACAAGGGTCTCCGGCGAACCTTATAAGGAGCAGAAGGGTCGGGTCTTCAGTGAACCATAGAAGGAGGAACGGAGGGTGAAAGGTGGAGGCCAATCGAATGATGAAGGAAGGGACGGGTTGAGTGGAGGAGGAAGAGGGTGGAGTATTTGGATTGTGGAAGGAGGGAGAGAGGCTGGAAGTGAGATAGTCAGAGAGCGAAGGAGTGTGAGAATAAGATGGGCATAAGGGAACTTAGGGTTTTGCTTTATGGGCTTATGGATTAATGGGCTAATGGGCTAATGAAATATTAATTTTAATTTTTTGAATGATTAGAGATATAATATATTATATATATATATATATGTAAATAATTAAAATCGAGCTTGCTCACGAACCTATAATCGAGTTTGCTTACGAACAAACGAGCCGAGTTTTCTTGTGTTCAAGCTCGGTTCATTTATATTTCGACCTTGCTCAAGCTCGGTTCATTTATAATCGATTCGAACACGAACGACACTTAACCGAGCCGAACACCGAATTTCTCATGAACGGCTTGGTTCATTTACAGCCCTATGTGGAAGGGAGCTGGAGGTGGCTGAAGGATTGGGGCAAATCTTCAATTGACTAACGTGGAACACATCATGGATGGCTGCAGTTGATGGTCACTGAAGCTTGTAGGCAACAACTTCGATACGTTCTAAGACCATAAAGGGCCCATAGTAGCGAGGAGAAAGCTTATGGGGAGTGCTAGCCTTCATTGAGCTTTGCCTATAAGGTTGAAGTTTGAGATAAGCATAGTCACCAACCTCAAATGTTCTGTCAGAGTGGTGTGCATCTGCCTGCTGTTTCATTCTGTTTTGAGCACGGAGCAGGTGAAATTTTAACAGATTGATGATCTCCTCACGCTTCTGCAGGCTTCTGTCTACAACAATGGATTTGCTTTCTCCAGGTAAGTATGGAAGATGAAGTGGGGGCTGCTGTCCATACACAATCTCGTATGGGGTAGCCTGGATAGCAGTGTGATAGGTGGTGTTGTACCACCACTCGGCTAGAGGAAGCCATTTACTCCATGTGTGGGGAGCCTCAGAAGCCATACACCTCAGATAAGTTTCTAACTTCTTGTTAGTGACTTCCATTTGGCCATCCGTTTGAGGATGGTAAGCCGTGGATAAATTGAGGTCCACGCCATGAACTCGGAATAACTCTTTCCAGACCTCACTCATGAAAATGGGATCCCTGTCGCTTGTGATGTTTTGAGGCATACCGTGGAGCTTGAAAATGTTGTCAAGAAAGCTTTGTGCGACATCCAAAGCAGTGTATGGGTGTGAGAGAGGTATGAAATGAGCATTTTTACTTAATCGATCCACCACAACTAGGATCAAGTGTTTGTGGAAGGATGGTGGAAGACCCTCGACAAAATCCATACTAATGGGTTGCTAGACTCCTTCGGGAATGGGGAGTGGCTGCAGCAAACCAGGGTTGGCCGAATGATCATACTTATTGCGCTGGCACACATCACATTTCCTCACATATTGTTGTACTTATTTGCTCATCCCTGGCCAAAAGAAGAGAGTTTTAACCCTTTGGAGCGTAGCATCTCTCCCTGAGTGTCCTCGCACCACTGAATCGTGCATCCACCACAAAATGTGTAATTTGACCTCATTACTGTCACCAATAACTATCTTGCCACGCCTGCGTAGTTCTTGGTTGACATAGGAGTATTGAGGATGGGAGTTAGGATCATTCTGCAGCTCAGTGATTAATTGCTGCAGGTGTGGATCAGATTGCCACAACCTCTGTATGGCTTCACAAAATCCTTGGTGTGCTTGTGAGAGCGTGATACTGAGCACTTGGGCCCTGGTAAGCCTAGACAAGGCATCTACGACCAAGTTTTCTTTGCCTTGTCGATACTCTATTTCATAGGAATATCCCATCAGTTTGGATAACCATAGTTGCTGGAAAGGAGTGAAAACTTTTTGTTCAAGAAGGTATTTGAGAATGCGTTGGTCAGTCTTGATAATGAAGGGTTTGTGGGTGAGATAGGAGCTCCAACTTTGAACGGCAAAGACCACGACGAGCAATTCTTTTTCATACACCGACAATGTCTGGTGTTTAGGGCCCAATGTTCTACTAATGAAGGCAATTGGGTGATGGTTCTGCATCAGAACAACTCCTATTCCAGTGTTAGATGCGTCGGTTTCCACGATGAATGTAGTATCAAAATCAGGCAAAGCTAGAAAGGGGGCAGTTGTTAATGCCTTCTTTAGCTGAGTGAATGCCTTTATAGCTGATTCTTCCCAATGGAAGTTATCTTTCCTGAGCAAATTTGTCAAAGGTCGTGCAATGATGTTGTAGCCCTTGATGAACCTCCTATAGTAATTAGTGAGGCCAATGAAGCTTCTTAATTGCTTCACAGTCTTTGGAAGAGGCCACTCAGATATGACTTTAATCTTTTTTGGATTAGTACTCACGCCACCAGAAGAGATGAAATGCCCCAGATATTCTATGATGGTAGCCCCAAAAGTGTACTTAGAATTCTTCAAGTACAGTTGTTGTTGCCTCAAAATCAGAAAGACCTCTCGAAGATGTTGTAGATGATCATTCCAGGTTGTACTATAAACGAGGATATCATCGAAGAAAACCAGGACGAACTTCCTTGCCACTTTCTTGAAAATATGATTCATGAGGCTCTGAAATGTGCACGGTGCATTAGTTAAACCAAAGGGCATAACTAAGTGTTCATAGTGCCCCAAGTGTGTTTTAAAAGCTGTTTTGTATACATCACCGGGCTCCATTCTAAGCTGATGGAAACTCGACCTCAAATCAAGCTTAGAGAAGTATTTTGATCCTCCTAACTCATCAAGAAGGTCATCGAGCAAAGGAATGGGATATTTGTCTTTGATGGTTTGTTGATTTAGTCCTCTGTAATCCACACACAACTGCCAAGAGCCATCTTTTTTCTTTACTAATACGACTGGTAAAGCATATGGGTTGGTGCTGTCTTGGATGATGCCTTGATCTAGCATATCCTGTACTAGTTTTTCTATAACATCTTTCTGCATCACAGAGTACCTGTAGGGTCTCTTATTGATCAGATTAGAGCCAACATGCACAGGAATTTGGTGATTGAATCCTTGCCTGAAAGGTGGAAGGGATTTTGGCTCCATGAACAAATCAGCAAATTTAGTAAGCAAATGAGCTAGATCAGTATCTGTCCCTTTCTGTACCCCTTTAGCCTCAATTTGACAGAAATGAACTCCTTCCAAATCGTCCCCAGGTGAACATGCTTGCAATAAGGCTATTTGGGGATCAGCTTTGAGTATTTTGTTCAAACTGCTTCCCTTCACCAGCTTGCAGTTGGAATCCATTCCCCTAATCTCAGCTCAAACACCATTATGCTTGAATGTCATGGTCATTTTGTTAAAATCCCATAGCACTGGCCCTACCTTTGTCAACCATTGTATGTCGAGCACTAAATCACAACAGTTTAATGACACAGTTCTGACTTCATCACAAAAATCCAACCCTTGCATTTTCCAAGCAAATTCTTTACAAGCATGTTGGGAGGTGAGTCTTGGACCTGAAGCAGCAGACACAAGCATCAGTGGAGCAGGTTCTAGTTTGCAACCCAATGCCTTGGCTACCTCCAAGTTCAGAAAATTATGTGAGCTCCCCGGATCAATCAGTACTTGAATTTTCTTGCCTCTACATTGCCCCATTAACTGCATACAGTTGTAGTTGGCTGAACCATGCAAGGCATTCAATGAGATCTGTGGTGTCTGATCATTGCTCTCTAGAAGGAGTTCGGGTGGTGAATCCAACAGAGGTTCAGTGATCTCGACAACATCATGAGCCTCAAAGTCTTCTTCAGCTTCTATCACAAAGATTTGAGATCTCCTATGCGATGATGTCCCGGGGTATACTTCTCATCACAATACATGCATAGGCCCTTGCTCTTTCTATCATTCATCTCTTCGATAGTGTACTTCCTAGCTGGTTTGTCATATGGTGTTTTAGCAGGGTGGGTTGTAATTTGATTGGGTTGAATCACTGGTGGTTTGAAGTTGGGTAAAAGGTGTGTGTGTTTGTAGGTTGACTTGGGATTTTTGTAGCTGTGGTTTTTTTGTGGGGTAAGCTGTAGTGAGGATTCATGCAGCTTAGCTAATCGTGCAACCTCACTAAGAGTGGTAGGGTTGAACTGGCGTATATGGACTTGTAGGTGAGGGTATAGGTTGGCTAGGAATATGCTCAATGCGTGAGCATTTGGTAAGGCAAGTCTAGTTAGTGCGCATTCAAACTTGTCCAGAAACTCCTCAACAAGCTCATTTTGCTTCAAGCTCACCAAATCTGCCAAAGGATCATCATACATCTTGCCAAACCTGGTTGAAATCTCGATCACATAATCAGGCCAGCTTGGAAGTTGATCAAATCAGCTCCTCATAAAATTATGATGCCATTGTAAAGTGCGTCCCTCTAAATGCAGAGATGCTAGTCTAACCTTTAGCTCAGGCAGGGTATTATCAAGAGCAAAAAACTGTTCACAACTGTATAACCATTATTTAACCATTATTCCATCAAATTTAGGAAATTCCACCTTAGCAATTCTAGCAGCTAAACCCCAAGGATAAAATTGGTTACCTTATGGCATAAGCTGGTGACCGGAGTTGGCCATTTGTTGCGGATGCAGTGCGCCTGGGCCTAAATATGGTGGAATCGGTGGCGGCGTCACGGATCGCCCTCCGAACATGGACGATCCCCCCGATTCCTGAGATCTGGAAGGCATCGCTGGTGGATTTCCCTTCTGCACAAGCAACAAGATAGCTTCCTTCATCTCACGCAAATTCGTCTGCATCTCGTCGAATTTGCTCTTGTTTTCTGCTTGAATCGCCTCCATTTTGTTGTTATTTTGCTCCTGATTCAACACGAGTTGCTCGAGAGTAGCTTCATGCTTATCAGCTCGGTTAGCGATCTCCTGGATGGTGTCTTTTCGTGTTTCAACCATGGTTCCCGGGACAACGGCTCTGATACCACTGAGACAGGACTAAAACGGGGATAACTTGTCCACTCCAGAAGCTCTCTTTTGAGCTCGAAGAGAGGCGCTCCAGCTCCAGGGAACTTCCGCGAAGATAGAAGGGAAGGACCGAAGAGTGATGGTAGCTTGAAGATTCGAGAGAGAGAATTGAGGTTTTGAGAGAAATGTCTTCTGATTGATTGATTATGCTCGAAAGAGCTAGAACTTTTACATAGGAAATACTTGGGGAAGGGGAAACCTTGAACCCTGTTTCAACCGAAATTTAAAGCATAACCGGGTTTTTTTAAAAGTAAACCGGACATTACATATTTATTCATTAAACCGGGTACAAAACCGGTCTTCTATCTCAATCCGTAGCAAAAAGCCAAGGTCTAAAATATTCAAATCGGGACTATTTGGTGGTTGTTGAAGTAAAATAAAAGTGAAACCATCTTGTTTATATACCTGCTGCCATTGTGGATCTTCTTGAGTAATATGTTCCTTGGCATTAACTTGTTGAATGAAAATGACTATGTGAGCTCCTCCTTATGGCCATTTTGCCTTAATTGCTAGAACTATCTGATTGATCAACATGTTTCTTGTCACTGTTTTGTTGACTGATTCTATGAGCTTTGTAACAATAGTCCCCTTGTCTCTGTTTTTAGACTTCCTCTTTGTTGCTTGTTATAAGTGAAGGGAAAGATACCTATCTTCCCATCAAATGTACAGTGCCCCTCTGAATTATACCTAGGTCTTGCTTGTAATAACCCTCTCTTTTAGGAGGGGTATTATTGTAATTTTTTCTTCCCTTTATCATATTTTAATAAAGGATAGTTTTATTTTCTTAAAAGGATTAATAATAATAATAATAATAACTTATAATGATTTTTATGTCTTTTAAAAAAAATATTATTAAATTCCTTTTTCTAATTATATATGAATTATTATAGTTTATTTTGTTCTCTCTTGTATAAGAAGAACATGAAATAAATATAACTTATAAGGAAAAATAATTCAATAAATGATTTGAGCAAGATAAAATTGACTTAATAATGTATATATTTCAAATAATAAATTTGACATATATACTAAGGAGAATAAACATAATTAAAAACAACATTATAGTTGAAGAAAGGGCGGAAAATGGATGAAATTAGAAAAGTTGGGAACTTTTTGTAATACCCTTAAATTGTGGGTACCCGCGTGTAATTACGGAATTTTATACAGCAGCTTCGTTTTTTTGTTCAAAGAAAAATTCGATCTTGTAAAGGCTGATTCGGACTCGTTTCTTAACCAAATTCAATTCCGAAAGAATCAACATACTCTCCTAGATGTTACCTACGAAAGCCCTCAACAAACTCGGTATAATTCTCAGAAAATCTTATCCAATTCGACGGTTAAAGATAAGAGGTTACTAAAACGCGTTTTCGGGGTAAAGATATGATTTTATCCGATTTGAAGATCGTTTTGGCCGGGATTTTTGTTGGAGACGAAGATATGAGATTCCCTAGTCCTCCCCTATAAATAGATATGAACACCCATTGCTTTTCTCCACCCAAAAACCCGATCGAAGCTAGCCGACATGCCCAGCGAAAACAAAGCATTGGTTGCTCGTGTTCCGCTGTTCGTCGCCGTTTTGCACCACCATCTGACCACCTCCGGCGCCATCATTGCCGACAGAAGAAAGTAGGTGTCCGAGAAATTCAACTGTCGCCGCTACCGAGCCATTCCACCGCCTGAACCGCCTGTACCGAGCCGCCAAACTTCCTTGTTCGACCACTTTCTCTCCCTTGTTTTTGATTATGTATATCCCTATTTTTGTTTCTTTTAATTTCGTTTTATTGTTTTAAAATTCGGTTTAAGCTTAAATAAATTGTTCTTAATTGATATTGATATGAATATGAAGTTTTAAGGTATTTTTACAGATTTATAAAAATTATAAATATTTTATAACATAAGGTATCATTTCTTATAAGGGTTTGACCTATTTTCATACAATGTTTTTGAAAATAATAATATTTAGGATAATAAGAGATTTATTATAATTTTTAGGAAAATCAGAATATCAATTATTCTATCGTTCTCATAAAATATGATTTTAATAAAAATACAGTTGTGAAGTTTTTAAGCGCTTCGTTTTAGGAATTCTTAATCCATGATTATAAGATAACGAAAATCTAATTGATTTCGGTTTTAAAACTTATACTCATGTTATGTCATCTCCTATTATAGGTTTGTCATCCAAGGTTATACGATCTCGACTATAACCTTTCCGAGATTCTGAGGTCGTCAATAAGGCAAGTTCTTATACTTGCTCGGCTAGGTCAATTGTTTGATTTGTGTGAAGAGTCTAATAATCATGTTTGTTTCTCTTGATTGGTGATTATGTGTATTGTAATTCATGTATAAACATATTAAGTTTGATGGAAGTATAATCATGAATGAACTTGCATAAGCATTTAGTTATACTCTCCCATAAAAATAGAATTAAGAATAATTGTGTTAGTAGGTTACTACAACTAAGTAAGTCATGAACTCATCTGCACTCATACTTGGGCTTGTCAAATGCGCCTGTTAAAATGGCAAGGAGGGCTTGGTGTTGTCCATTGTGTGACTATCCTCCCCTTTCCTAGAGCACTGAGTATGATACAGTGGGTCAAGACCGAAATCATTAACTGAAAGACACAAGGAATGAATATAGGGTCATGATATGGTAAAAATGATGACCTTGTTTTGTTTATGTCTCGTTGATTGTGTTTATCGTCTCGATTGAGACTTGTTATGGATTATCGTAGAACCTAGGGGGGCGCCTTAGTTGCTCTGGACTCCTCTTTATAACATTTTCGTACTAGATGGAATTATTTCTAGTAATTGGTCATGACCGGACCACCTCTATCGCATTGAGGGGTATTGCACTCTAGCTAAATGCCTTTGGGACTTAAGAACCCACTCTTATCTTTTGGGACATATGAGCCCACTCATCAGGACGTAAGAGCCTCGATGGTTTAAAAATCGCAACCCTATGTGGATATGTATGGTCATTAAAAAGATAAGTGTGAGTAAGCACCATAAAGAACTTATGTATTTGTTATTGTGTTTATTTTATTCTTAGTTTAAAAATTCATAGAGTTTGTATGATGTTTTCTAGGAAAGTTTCGACGTAAGATAATATGCATTAGATATTTTTAAATTGTGCATTCACAAAATTAATAATCTTTATTCAATTATATATTTACTTTGACCTAATAAATATTGGAGTCTACCTAGCTGACCCCGTTGAGGGTTGACCACTTGTGGTACCAGGTATTAGCAACTAGCAAGCAACTAGAGTCATTCTAAGAGCACTCGAGGTGATGATGAATGGAGCCCATGATACTATACAAGAAGGTTTTATCTGTAGTTTTGTTACATTCCATTAAGGAAAGTTGATTTTTATACAAGGAGGTTTTCCGCTAAGGTTGTCATATTGTTAATAAGATCGATATTTGTAAGAGAAAAGTTTGATGACAATATGAGTTTTCTTTAAAAAGTCTTCTACTAGCGTTTATTTATATGATTTAATACATGTCCTTACAAAATTTAAACTGATGCAAAGCCTTGGGTGGCTTCGGACATTAAAATCCGAGGTCACTGGCGTGTAGCACCTCCGAGAAAAATTGGGGGTGTTACATTGGTACAGCTGCTGTAAACATGACCTTTGGTATGAACTTGCAGCTCTATATTTTCCCCTCTCGTGTTGTGCTAGATAAACTCTTTGTGACTTCTTGCTCAAATTAAACCATTTTTCATCTATGTGCACAAAATCGAACACGCAGTAATATTGTCTTTTTGTTTCTGGTGTGCCCCCTTTTAGTAGATTTAGAATCCATTCTAACCTTGTTATCTTGTTTGAATCCTTCAATCCTGGCTTGAGTGCATTTGTATGGGGCCTTATGGTCCCTCTTTTGATCAATCTATGAGCTGTGCTCTTTGAAACATTGAGCTTACTTGCCAAGTCCCTTATGCATGATTTGTCCCTCATATTTATTGATGTGATTGCACTGGCTTGGACTTCAATCCCCTTTCTGCCACTGTTGTGATACTTTATTGTGAGATTCGGCCTCTCATTTGAATCAGTTTGTTGCTTATAAATGCTCCATATTCTAGCTATAGTCCTTGGTGATACATTAAACTCTTGTGCAACATCTTTCATGGCACTCCTTTTTAGTTCTCCCCCATTTGCAATTTGTAGGAGCTTCATTAAAATGTGCACTCTCTTATCACTGCTGAGCATGGCCTTTGTTGGTTGATGATGTGTTGCTTGTGGTGTTTGATGCCCTGCTTCTGTTGTGTGATGCTCAAAATTTGGTTGTTGATGCCCTGGTTGTTGATGTGCATCTTCATGTATGTCCCCTGGTTCTTCATTAAGATCAAGTGTGTACTGTGGTGGGGCGTCACTTTCTTCAAGTGGGGCTTGATTTAAATTGAATGATGCTGAAGCCATAAAGGCCAGGCGATGATGCTTATGTTACTGTGATTTTTTTCCAGAAATTTAATGCTCTGTTTTTTTTTTGCTCTGGTTTACCAGTTTCTGTAGTGAAGC
Organism: Fallopia convolvulus; assembly: GCA_964016875.1. Lineage (NCBI taxonomy): Eukaryota > Viridiplantae > Streptophyta > Magnoliopsida > Caryophyllales > Polygonaceae > Fallopia > Fallopia convolvulus. Next base: position 5,315,574 of record OZ024723.1, read on the forward strand.
CTTTATATAAGCAGTTTCTGTATTGTGGCAGATGTATAAGTTTAAAGACAAATCCATGTAAAGTGAATGTTGTAATTTTATTGGTTGTTGGAAAAAAAATGGAGACTTCCTATTGGCTGAAATTAAAGCACATGGATTCCTTTCCATTCGATTTTCTCACTTTAAAGTCTTGTACTGCATCTCCTGTTCACAGATTTGATGTTTCTTAAAATTTGGGATTTTATTACTTTTGGACAAATTTTAAGGGACAGAGGGAGTATATGGTTAGTAGTAATATATGGTTAATCGACATTCTAGTTGACTTTCTTCGTTGATGCTCCCTTTTCGCAAAATATGTCTTTTTAGGCCATTTAGTATTTTTTATAAAAAAAATTGTACTTTTACCAATTATTTTCAATTTTTTTAGATTATCCTTAAAAAGTGGTTCCTTTTTTTCATTTTTCCATGTAATTGGCCACATTAATTAAGTAAAATCATTTAATGCGGACATATTAGGTATAAAAAATTCCTTAATAATCGTGTAATTGTCCAAAAGGACATCTTTTGTAAAACGGATGGAGTATTAACTCTCCTAGGTTCTGTTTGAGTTAAACAAACTTTAATTCAATCTCTTCAAGTTATCGGAAAATATTTCCGAAAGAGTACTTTTTCCACATTTTGATTTTCGATTTGAGTAAGCCCACGTACATTTTGAAAGAGGTAGTATATGCGATCTCGGACTACGACAATCTACACTAAACTTTAAAATAACGTCGGGGTTTTTATACAACTTCGTATTATTTGGGTTATAAAATTATACTTTACAAAAAGTACAAAACTAAAAAAAAGACAAGATTTTTTTAATTATAATTAAGTTAACCTATTGTAAACATTTAAAAAATGTGAGAGATATATCTAGGGGTGTCAATCGGGCGGGTCGGGTCGGGTGAATTCAATTTTGGGTAAGTTCGGATTCGGGTCAAATTCGGATATTTTGAAAATCGGGTCAAATTGGGTTGGATCATTTCGGATCGAGTGCTCAATTAATCAGGCAAAGTCCGATTTCGGGTCAATTTCGGTCGGGTCATTCGGTTTTCGGTCCAACTTGATTTCGGATAAGTTCGGTTTTGGGTTTAGTTCGGTTTCGGGTTAAGTCGGATTTCGGGTGAGTCGGGTTTCGGGTTTTTCGAATTTTTGGTAAATCGGATTTCGACTTTTGCCGAATTTCGGGTTAATATGATTTCGAGTAAGCCAGGTTTTGATTCAAACCATATATTGAATGATTATTTTTTGTAGTTTAACTACTCTAGGGTCTAAATATTTAAGGTAACATTTAATTTAAACATAATTATAATAAATATTCACTATTATTAATATTTTAAAACATAATGTAATTTTCGGATGGTTTCGGGTCAGGTACTTCAGATTTTCGGATGGTTTCGGGTCGGGTAACTTCAGATTTACGGATGACTTCAGGTCGGGTAGCCTCGGATATCGGGTTGCATAAAGCTAGTCCATTCGGATACAATCGGTTTTGGGTTAATCTCGAGTTCGGATTTTTTCGGATTCGGGTCAAATCAGTTCGGGTCAAACGTGTCTCGGGTATAATACTTTGTATTGTTTTCTCCAATTGGGTCGGGTTCGGAGTCGGGCGGGTCGGGCGGGTTTTTCGGATCGGGTCAAATTTTGACAGCCCTAGATATATCTACGTGAGTGGTACGGAAGATTAGAAGTTGATTTAAGATAAACTTTTGCCTAGATAAAAAAGGTAAAGATAAAATTGTTTTATATTATTTTTAATTAAAATTAGAATTAATTTTTTTACATAAATAAATCGGAATGAATTTAGTTGAAAATAAATAAATTAATAAAAATAAAATCTACCCTAATACATTATAAAGCAGAGCCCAAGTCTGTTGTAAAATTTGCGCCACGTGGCATTTTTGAATAAATTAATGTGAAATTATATTTTAATAAATATTGTAACAACTTGTAGTATTCTTGCTATATATACTAAATAGATAACATGCTTATATAATTTTTTATGTATATAATTTTTATTAGTTTACTACAATAGATAACATATTTATATAATTTTTATATACATAAATTCCTATGAGATGGTATTTTTCAAATTAATTTAATATTTTTATCTCTTAATAAGATTTAGGATCTTAATATTTTTTGTTATCTTTTAACAATGCTTGAGCTCCAAGTATAAAATTTATATCTATATAATGATATAATTTTAAATAATAAATATTGCTATGTTGCTATTTGATATATTTTTATTTTGAGGAAAAGATATAATTTTATGTTGATGACTAAGATTATATGTAAATGTCAAAAAAATAAAAAAAAAATCGAATTTTAATTTAAACTAATAAAATTAGATTTTCTTTATCTTTTTATGCATTTATATTACAGATTTTTTCTTCAATCAAAGTTTGATAAAAAAACAAATTACAAATCTTGATTAATACTTGGTTAAATTGAATATTGATAAAAAATTACATTATATTTCTCTTTAATTTCCTTTTTATTTTATTTATGTAAATACAGAATACTTTTTTTAATCTAGCCCCACCTTACATTTAAATTCTTTATCTCTATGTTTTTTTTGTAACTTAATATGGATGATAGGTTGATTAATACATTGAATTTTGTATATTTTCATATACATTATTTTTCTTTATATTTTATTTCTTCGTTATGTAGATTTAGTATGAAAAACAAAATCATAGATGGATTGAATTTCGCAAAATAATACGTAGATAATTTTCTCTATATTTTATCTCTTGAATCAAGGACAATGTTCTCTTCTATACAAATCTTTATATTGTATTTTTCATATTACAAACATTCTTATTATTATAAGTAAAAGATAAGAACCCTAATATATAATTTTAATAAATTAACTTAAAAAAATATTTTAATAAATTATATTATGCTTTGTAGATAACCTATCCTTATTATTATCATCTTTATAAAAAAAATCAAGTATTTTATACATATTATTGTCTAAAAAATAAGAAAATATTATTTAAAAATATTTAATAAAAAGTGAAATCAATAGTTTAATAATTTCAATCTAAATTTGGACAAGATCTCCACAAATAATGGAAAAATATTTAAAAATATATTTTAAAATATGGAGTACAATCTCAAAAAATAATTTGTCTATTGCATAATTTATTATGATATTATATAAATATATTTAGTATTTTAAATTAATATCGTAGAATTGTATAGTTTTTTAGTAAAATTATCCTGTGAATATCACGGGACTTCAACTAGTCTATATCTATGCTAATACATAATAAAACAAAAATAAATTATCTATAAAATTTATGTTACATGGAACTTTAAGAACCAATTGTTCTTTCATTTTATTTATTTATTTATTTTTATTTCTTATACTTAAAAGTGAATGTAGAAGGTTTGATTTAGAAAAATATTTTTCATGTTTATTAGTTTTATCTTAAAGATTAGAAAATAAAAAAATCGTTAAATTTTATATAAATATCATTAATAATTATAATGATAGAATAATTATTAAAATATACATTATATTTGTTTTTTCTCTTTAATTTATTATAATATATTATGTAGTATAATTTTTAAAACTACCCGTAAATTTACGGAAATTATACTACTTTTAAATAGAAGATGGAATCAGAATCAACGTAATGGCTAAAAAAATATAGTTTTAATATATATAGTTATAGATAGATTATATTTTTTTTTGTAGGATATAGATAGATTATATCTAAATATATGGACAGTAGATTGTAATTATATCTTGTTTTCGTTATATAAACATTATATTTACCCGTAACAAATCCAAATACGACCTCTTAATCTCTTTCAATAAAACAAATAAAATCCCTTTGCAATCGTCGGGCGAAATGCGTTCAACTCCAAAATACGCGAAGCTCTCTCGCCAATCGTCTTCGGAATCAAGTCCCCCATGGAGCGATCTGACTCCTCTAGCCCTGGAACTCACCCGAGACTTACTCGATTCCAATCTGTACGATCTTCGTCTTCGATCCGTGTGCAGCAATTGGCGAAAATCTCTACCCCATCCTCGTCGGACTCGTTCCCCTAATTTTCCAATCAATCTGCCTCCGATACCTGAAACGAAATTTCCCGATCATCCTAGAAACCCTCAGATTCCCACCTGCAGCCGTATCTACCGGATCTCGCCGGCCGACGACCCCTCCCATGGCTGGCTATTTAGGTCTTTGGATACCAAACCCAACACCTTCACCCTTCTCGACCTACTCGGCCCCGTTAGGGTCGGATTCCTTGATGTCACAATTCGTAACTCTCTCGATCTTCTCCAATTTCGTGTATCTGAGATTTGCGAGTGCTACAGGATCGATGGTGTCGAGTGGCTAGACGTCGATAAGGTACTAGTTCTACATGATTTTGTTGAAGGTGTTGATTTCACTGTTTTGGTTGTGCTCATTAGTGGAAACATGTACTATTGCAACGATGGAGACTCGGCTTGGACTGCAATTGAAATTGGGAAGTATCGTTTTCAAGATGTGGTTTTTTTCAATGGGGTATGCTATGCGGTCTGTGAAGATGGATCCCTAGTTTCTCTCAATTCGGATTTCCATCTTACTGAGGTTATTCCTCCAAATGATCTTCGTCCAATATACAAAAGGGATGTGCTGAAACATAACAGTCTTGTAGCATTCGAGTCTGATTTGTTTTTGGTATCAGCATCTTTTCCCCTAAACGAGCCGGTTAAGGTGCAGGTTTTCAAATGGGTGCTCGCAACAGGTTGGAATCAAATGTCTGATTTGGGGGACACTATTTTACTTTCGAGATCTGATGTATCCGTTGGGCTTTCTGCAAAGGATTTCAAAGGTTGCAAGGGGAATTTTGTGTATTTAGCAGATGCTTTTAGTAACCAATTTTATGAAGATTGGGCCATAACCCTGGCCATTAGAGCTACGGAGAACCAAATTCACGACTTGGATGAAAGTAGACCTTTGAACTCGAAGAAGAGACGTCGTCGAATCAAGATGTGCTGGCCCCCTCCGGACTGGATGAGGCCTACTTCCTAGTCCTGAGTTCTTCTTCCTTGTGTGATTGTATTTGTTTGATTGAGTGTTTATATATACTGGTTGATTTTATGAGATGTGTATAGAGATCTTTAACTTAGATAGTAAACACTGCATAACCAAATATTGCTCAGACTGAATACTGAATGACCCAATTCTTATTTTGATGATCCAACAAATGAATTACATAATATGAAAACAAATTACATTGAAATTAGAATAAGCCCCCTCGACAACAATATATGATGCAAACTCATAAAATTTAGACATCCACAGCAAACCCTCATATTCATATAGGTATGATGGGCTCCTATAGCTTAAATAAACCTGTTAATACTGTGCAAGTGAGCACTCCTTGGGCATTTTCCCACTGAACCTCTTGTAATCCTTGCAATAATCATAAAACATAAACTTGCTGCGGATCCAGTTCATCTTCCCAAGTTGACCCGGCGACAGCTTGAAGAAAGCCTGGTTGGCCCACCAGTTGCTAGGGTTCTTAGGGTTAGCACACTTCCAGATGCTCTGGAATCCCTGCCAGTAGCAAGCGTCGGTCCTGAACCCCTTGAAGCTGGCCTTGAACGGGGCCAGGCGCCAGTCGGTCTTCACCTTCCCGCCTTGAGTCGCCCACTGGTCCGCGTCCCACAGACTCGCAAACACCTTCATGGCTTGCGAGTCTGGGAAATTTATCTCTTTGTCGTGCTGGTTTCTGAACACGCGGATTGGGACTCCATCGATCAACCACCTATATTGTAATTAAAGAAACAAATGTATGTCATTATCTTCAGATGTCAGATTAAAGCGTATAATATATCAAATCGAAGTTCTCGACAAAAGGAACATATATACTTAAAAAAAAAAATTGGATTGGGGGTCATGGCCACCTCTGGCCCCACAATAGTTCCGCCTATGATTACTTGACAACAATTTAAGCGCAATTAGTTGTTGTTTAGACGGCTTACACGACAGCGTAGGGGTTCCAGAAGATGGTGTAGGTGTGGTAGTCGGAGGTAGGATCGAACCAGACTTTGAATTGTTGCTCTCTCTTCCCAAATCCTTGAGTGAAGATGTTGGTGTGGATGGTGTAAGGTTGCCCTGTCACGTTTCCTAAGAACTCGAAGTCAATCTCATCGTGCTTGTCTCCGAAAGACGACAACTGCAAATTAATTGTTATTAGAAGAAAGAGGAATGAAATTGGTACGTTTATGTATGATTTTAGTTCATGCATGCGTACATAAAAGGTGGTGACGGTTCCAGCAGAGTTTCCAGGCACCAGCTTAATCTTGAGTTCGATTTTCCCATACAAAAAGCTGGCCTTAGACGTGATCCCGGATCCTGTACGAGTGTACGTACACAACAATATGATATTAAACGTTAGCTTTGACTCATATCTTAATTAGGTATACAAACGTACGTACCTCCGAATTTGTTCAAGTGAAGCTCGAGCGAGTCAGAGCCGGTGACTAAGCCGCGATTAGGGGCCCAGTAGAAGTAGGTTGCAGTGGAGAGATTAGCTTGAACCTCTACCAATGCAACTAAGGCTGTAACCAATCCTATAAGCAATGCTCGTTCAAGGCTTCTCATCTCCATCGATCGAATGATCAATCTATCAAAGCTTTCTCTGGTCTCTTGATTGACCGGCCTCGATCTTAATGCTCAGCAATGAGAGTGATCAGCTGCTTGAAGCTGGCTTTTTGATCTTGGTGTCGATTGATTGTATCATAGCAAGCTATGTATATATATGTTTTGCAAAGTTAATATTATATTGGATAGGTAGTTGGTAGGATGCCAAGGGGTTGATGTACGTTGAACACTGCCTTAATTCATATCTCTACATATTGCCCTTCACTGTTTGCGCTATACTAATATCTTAATGTAGTTGAAATTAAGCAAATGTATATAATTTAATAAAATCTATATGTTAGAAGAGAATTTTTTATATTCAATTTGAGGTTCTTTAAGCCTGATGTCTTAAAATTGAGGTACGTACGTAGCTAGAACAGCTAGCATTTTTGGTCGAGACAAAGAAGCACGTCGGGTGCGCCGGCGGAACCATATGCGCCATCCTACGATGCACGTCTCGGCCACGTATGGATTCAATAATTTTTTTAAAAAATTCGTTCTTTTCATTTTGCTTTTCGCTATGTAATTTAATTCTTAATGGTTTAATCAACAAGCAGTATTCCGAGGCGATCAAGTATCACAAGATGTCAATTTAAGTGTACAAATTATACTCCTTCCGTTCAAATAAACTTGTCGTTTTAGAGTTTGTCTCAAAAATTAAGAAATTATTTAATTTGACTAAAATATCCTCAATGTTTTGTTAAGATCTTTCACCTTGTATTGTAATTTTTGTAATTATTTTTAATTAGTATGGATATTATTACAAAAAATGGGCTAAAATATTTCAAATGACAGATTTTATTGAACAAAAAAATTAAGCTAGGATGACAAGTTGTTATGAACGGATGGAGTAATGTTTTAATTGAAGCTTCTAACCCTTATATAGTTTCGCCCCTGCAAGTGGGTTGGGCTCCATACATCCATGAAGAGAAGTTGGAAAGGGTGGATCAACCTACTTAGGCTAGGTGGGTGTGGTAAGTCATGTGCCTTGGACCACGAACCGTCTTAACAAGAAGTTGGGTCTAGTGGACCGTTTTTAGGGGTAATCTAAAAGTGATGAAAACTGAAATTAGAAACACAATAGGATGGGTGCCCTAATCTGGAGTGTTAGGTCAGAGCAGGAACAACGGTGGTAAAATTAAGCCGTAGGGGAACTAACGAGCGCCTTGTGTCTATTCTAATTTTCTTTTGCCAAGAAAGAATGAGGTCACGCATTCTCCTTTTCCTCTTGTTTATAATTAACTTGCCAAATTTTCTTTGGCAAGTTCAATCTCTTAAACTCATTCTTTTTCGAACGTGTTGTCTTTTAAAACTCACCTCCTTTTCCTTTTCCTCTTTTATAATGGACGATTTATTTACCCAAGTTTTGGCTCAAACAACGATCCTCTAAACTTCTTGAAGACTCTTAGAGTTGTCATTCGTGTGTTATTGATGTTACTACGTAATCTTTATGTAATATGTTATCTTATGTAACAGCTTTGACTAAGTCTTAGTTGGTTATATTGTTAGAGATAAATTAGGCTTCATTATCTCCTCCATTATCTACGCTTGTTGTTGATAGGAGCTACTAAACTCTTGTATTTAAATTCAGTTTTCATTAATGAATAGATCACTACATTCTCTACAATTTACTACGTAACTTTTATATGGTATCATACGCCTATTGATCTGGGCACCTCTTATTTAAATCCATGGTTGCCGATCTTCCCACTCTCCTCTCCAACCCACACCAAGCGGACCACCCCTTCTTTATGGTTCAATTCCCTCATATCCACAAACTCACAGCTACCAATTACCTAGCATGGAGTACTAAAATTCAATTGACACTTGAAGGATATGACCTCTTTCGCTATCTGGATGGTTCAACCCCTGACCCTTCTCAAACACTTTCTGCTGCAGAAAACAAATTAACCCCCAATCCTGCATACTTGACGTGGAAGCGTCAAGACAAACTCATTCATGGAGCCCTCAACAATACTCTATCCGCTCCGGTCACCTCTTTGGTCACCCAAGCAACCTCCTCCAAATCCGTGTGGGATCTCCGACCTTAAAACTACCTACGCCATTGCCTCTCGTGGGCACAAACAGTAGATCAAAAACCGCATTTGGAACACCCACAAAGGGTCTCGCTCCATCTCGGAATATATGCACGGCATTAAAGTTGATGTCGATCTCCTAGCGTCCCTCTGCGCACCTCTGTCCCAGGAGGATCTCACCGATTACCTCCTCAAAGGACTTGACTCAAGCTTTCAATCCGTCATCGACGGTGTTCACAATCGTGACTCTTCGATTTCATTCGAAGAGCTCCACGAAAAACTCATCGTCAAAGAACTCGCCATCAAAGCCGAAACTACTAATTCCTCCACTACTCCGGCCACCGCACTTACTGCCCAAACCAAATCCTACAAGGCCAAACCCAAAACTTCCTCGCCTAACTCCCCTTGGCCATATACCAATTCCTCGACCGCCTCCTATGTGCCATACACAACTCAGTCACGTCCACCTACACCCCTGAATCCTCCACCCGCTGGTGAGCAAGCGCCAAAGCCATTTAAAGGCCGCTGCCAGTGGTGTCGTACAATCGGCCATGTACTCTCCTAGTGCCTAGCTTTCAAGCAACGGTACCCTGGAATTCCCCTCCCAAACTCAACCGATTCCCAACCCAACCACAAGCTAACATTGCTGCCCAAACCTATGCACCCGGTCCGTGGCTTCTCGACAGTGGTGCGACCAATACCGTCACCAATAACCTCTCCTCACAACTCTCTGCTCCAACCGAACCTAGAACCATAAACCAGGCTCTAAAAGACACGGAATGGCGTGAAGCCATGCAATTGGAATTCGACGTCCTTCGCTCCAACAATACTTGGACGTTGGTTCCACGTACTTTCGATCAAAACCTGGTCGGTTGCAAGTGGATCTACCGAATCAAGTACCTTGTGAATGGCAAAATTGATCGGTTCAAGGCCCGTTTAGTCGCTAAGGGGTTCCACCAACGCACAGGACACGATTATGCGAAAACCTTCAGCCCGGTCGTTAAACCTGTCACGGTGCATGTGGTCCTTGCTCTAGCTATTTCCAAGGGATGGATGTTGCGCCAACTTGATGTCAATAATGCCTTCCTCCAAGGCACACTCCAAGAGGAAGTCTTCATGTCATAACTATCGGCCTTTGTTGACAGTTCATTACCGAATCATGTTTGCAAACTCAATAAAGCTATTTACGGGCTCAAACAAGCCCCTCGCGCCTGGTACCATGAACTCAAATCCTTTCTCCTTCTCCTTGGTTTTCATAACTCTATCTCTGATGCCTCTCTTTTCATACTTCGACGTGAACATGAGGACTTGTACCTCTTAGTATATGTCGACGATATCATTATCACTAGTTCCTCTCCCTCCACAATTACCCGACTCATCACTCTTCTCCAAAATCGCTTCTCCCTCAAGGATCTCGGCACTCTTTCCTACTTCTTGTGTGTCGAAGTTTTTCCTCACAAATCCGGCTATTTCTTATCCCAACGAAAATACACACAAGATTTACTCACAAAATCTGGCATGGAGGCTGCCAAACCTTCTACAACATCCATCTCAGCCTCCCAAACATTATAGAGGGCATCCGGAACACCACTTTCGTGCCCTACTGACTACCGAAGCATTATCGGCAGCCTGTAGTATCTCTACATTACACGGCTCGACATCGCCTTTACTGTCAATAAGTGACGAGCACTTTTATGTCGCGGTAAAAGCGATGTCAAAGAAATATCCTAACTTCCGAACCTAAGTATAGTGGAAGAAAGGGTCGAACCCACAGGGACTCAGATTACTCGTGTTTAAATAATATTACTAAGTGAAAAAGAGGTTTTTTTTATGATTTCAGGCTATCAATCTAAGTAAATAAAACAAGCAAGTAAAATAATTAGAAATTCAAATAGAGGAAAAGCGTCCAACTAGTTTCGTATCCATTGCATACATGAGTTTTGATACTTGATTATTCTTAATTCAATCTCCCTTGACTAAACTATTGTGAATTCATGAAATTCAAGCTTATTGTGGTCATCAATATACACCGTCTTTAATAACATTTTAATCAATTAACCTAGAAAACCTTCTATGTCAAATTGATCATTCAAATAAGTTTATAGCATTCAATAGAAACATAGTTCATGAATTCCACCGTCTATTCATGAACTTTTGTGATTAAATTCTCCTCCTTTGATTAATCTTATTCCATCGTCTATAAGTTTAATCAAAGGGTTCATCCATGAATAACCAAATTCCACCGTCTATTTAGCTACTCTAGTTGTAATTCAACCTAGAAATAGAATAGGTGATCAATCTATTATAATCCTAAGCGAATCTAATCAATTATGTATGGAGAAATTCAATCTAGTCAAGGCAAATAGAAATAATTCAAATCTCACAAACAATCATGCATACAATTTCAACTAACTAGTTGGACATGGGAAATTTAGCTAGAATATGACATTATAGAAGAATTAAACTTACAAGAGTTCGATTTCTCTTCAATATTGCAAACTAGGGTTTTGTCTCCCAAAATTCTCTCTCAAATTGAACAATTACGTAAAAACAAAGCATAAGCATAGCATAAGTCTCCAAAGAAACCCTAAAAGAGTATTTAAACCACTATCTAAAAGCATCTTAAAACAATAAAGTCGAGCCGAAGATAACACGGAGGCCTAAAGTCAGCGTCGTACAAACGCACCGAAGCGCGGTCAAGTCCACCAGGAGTGCGGTCGCGCTCCACCTGGTTCTCCTCGTGCTCCGGCCTCAGAATGTTTAATCTCTCGGCGCTGGCAAGATCCTCCGAGCGCGGTTTGGTCTTCTTCTTCATTTTTGATTTTCCCTTCGGTTCTTCACTTCAATGTCCTCCACTCGTTCCTAGCTCCGGTCCTTAGCTTCATATCCACCATGCTTCACCTTCCAACCTGCAATAAAGCACAGAAACACATAGATTCCGAACTAAACCGAAATAAAACTTAAACTACAACTTAAAGCGAAACTCTAGCTAGAAATGCATAAAACGAGAATAAAAACATGCTCTAAAACCTATATCTATATGCTCTATCAAATTTCCCCATGCTTGAACCTTCCTTGTCCTCAAGCAAGACATAAAATCAATCACACCACAAAAAAGCAAGCCATGACTTCCATTCATTTTCAAGAAACTCAAACTTAACTATGAAATCGTTGCATACATTCAATGAAAGCTTCAAACCAAGTTATGAATCCATTCTAACCCTCACCAAGGTATATGTGTTTGCACTCAATGCTCAAGTGTTTAAAAGGGGTAAGTGTTTTCGCTCAAAAATCATCTTTGAAAGTCAACTACCATATGCTTGCATCAGTGTACTAAATCTCCACCACGGATGTTTAAATGCAAAACATAAATTATGAGGTCTTTTTCAAGGTTGTAATGGGGCCAAGGTATAGACAAGTAGGTGGGAATTATATTTGGCCATGTGGTGCTAAATCCGGGAACTAGAATCAACTAAAAACCCAAATTACAACATCACTCACTCTCAAAGCACCTTACCAACTTATTTTCCCTTTCTTCCATTACTTACTTTCACCACTTCTTTCTTTTTGCTCATCTTTTGTTTTTCTTTCCACAAACCCAATTGAGATTCATTCTTTTTCATTCTTCTCTCACAAGAACAACTTTTGCAATTTATACACAAAACTCATCTCAATCAACCATTCATACCAAACTTTCTCTCAAAGGATTTTCATTGAACATTCCCAACATCCTTAACTTTTTTTTCAATTGCACATTCTCCTCAAATACACCTTTTTCCAGCTTCTTTTCAAACCCCAAAGTACATCCATATAACCCACAAAACTCCCCTAGTCAATTTCTAATTCCCGGATAAGGGTCAAGCTTATTCGGCTAGGAACAATTTTTGTGGAGCTAATAAACAAGGCTAAGGCTCAAAACAATGGGGCTAAAAAAACAAAGGTATAATGTAGGGTAGATTAAGATATAAATGAGCTTAAGAAAGTTGCCTCAATCACTTTTACATCATGTATTCAAATCATATAATGTGGCCTCGAAAAAGAATCTAAACGCAAGTTATAGAGTTTAAGCAATCAAAGAGATACACTCAAGAATGTTCATGCAAAAATAGCATATAAAGGCTCAAAAGATCTCACAAGGCATCAATTGGTTAGAACTTCATAAATAACTCAAATTTCCACTTTCATGCATGCTCCTTCATAATCAAGCAATTCTTATTTAGAACTTTCATCAATAACCAACAAGTCATGGGATATGAAATCACGCTCACTCAATAAACTAGTGCTTCCAAGGGGAAAAATGAATCCTAAAATGCAATCAAAACTCTTTTTTAAATTTTCTGAATTTTTATCAGATTTTTCAAACTTTTTAATCAATGCATAACAATAAAGTAAACATGCAAATGTAACTACATGAACTAACTACAACTAAGCACTTATGACAAAATAAAGAATCCCCTTCCCCCATGCTTAAACTCATCTGGCGGTGGTGGTGGTGGGTATCCCGGGTATGGATAAGCTGGGTCTGGGTATCCGGGATATGGGTGATAAACAAAGGGTGGATAGCCTTGTTGTGACGTGTGCATGTCCATCCTCTGATGAAGAAACCGTGTCTGCTCATCAACATAGTCAAAGCGACTCGTCGGATAACCCCTAAAGTGGTTGAAATCAGCCGTTAAACCATCCATACGAGTAGACAAGCCACTCACTTGAGTGGAAAGGCCACCCATCAACTTTACCCATCAACTCACCCGACAACGGCGCCAAATTTGACGAGCACTTTTATGTCGCGGTAAAAGCGTTGTCAAAGAAATATCCTAACTTCTGAACCTAAGTATAGTGGAAGCAAGGGTCGAACCCACTGTGACTCAGATTACTCGTGTGTATATAATATTACTAAGTGAAAAAGGTTTTTTTTTTATGATTTCACACTATCAATCTAAGTAAATAAAACAAGCAAGTAAAATAATTAGAAATTCAAATAGAGGAAAAGCGTCCGACTAGTTTCGTATCCATTGCATACATGAGTTTTGATCCTTGATTATTCTTAATTCAATCTCCCTTGACTAAACTATTGTGAATTCATGAAATTCAAGCTTAATGTGGTCATCAATATACACCGTCTTTAATAACCTTTTAATCAATTATCCTAGAAAACCTTCTATGTCAAATTGATCATGCAAATAAGTTTAAAGCATTTAATATAAACATAGTTCATGAATTCCACCGTCTATTCATGAACTTTTGTGATTAAATTCTCCTTCTTTGATTAATCTTATTCCATCGTCTATAAGTTTAATCAAAGGGTTCATCCATGAATAACCAAATTCCACCATCTATTTAGTTACTCTAGTTGTAATTCAACCTAGAAATAGAATAGGTGATCAATCTATTATAATCCTAAGCGAATATAATCAATTATGTATAGAGAAATTCAATCTAGTCAAGGCAAATAGAAATAATTCAAATCTCACAAACAATCATGCATACAATTTCAACTAACTAGTTGGACATGGAAAATTTAGCTAGAATATGACATTAAAGAAGAATTAAACTTACAAGAGTTCGATTTCTCTTCAATATTGCAAACTAGGGTTTTGTCTCCCAAAATTCTCTCTCAAATTGACCAATTACGTAAAAACAAAGCATAAGCATAGCATAAGTCTCCAAAGAAACCCTAAAAGAGTATTTAAACCACTATCTAAAAGCATCTTAAAACAATAAAGTCGGCCCAAAGATAATACGGAGGCCCAAAGTCATCGTCGTACAAACGCGCCGAAGCGCAGTCAAGTTCACCAAGAGCGCGGTCGCGCTCCACCTGGTTCTCCCGGCGCTCCGGCCTAAGAAAGTTTAATCTCTCGGCACTAGCAAGATCCTCCGGGCGCGGTTTGGTCTTCCTCTTGATTTGTGATTTTCCCTTCGGTTCTTCACTTCAATGTCCTCCACTCATTCCTAGCTCCGGTCCTTAGCTTCATATCCACCATGCTTCACCTTCCAACCTGCAATAAAGCACAGAAACGCGTAGATTCCGAACTAAACCGAAATATAACTTAAACTACAACTTAAAGCGAAACTCTAGCTAGAAATGCATAAAACGAGAATAAAAACATGCTCTAAAACCTATATCTATATGCTCTATCAATAAGCTATCTCAATATATGCAATGTCCAACAGTTGAACATTGATCTGCCCTCAAACGCCTCCTCCGATACCTTGCCGGTACGTTGGACGTTGGTGTTATAATTCCATTCCTCTCGTCTACAAACCTCCACACATTCTCCGACGCTGATTGGGCAGGTGACCGAAATGACTTTGTTTCCACTACCGGCTACATTATATATCTCGGCTCTACTCCGGTCTCCTGGAGTTCTCGAAAACAGAAAACAGTTGCTCCAAGTTCAACGGAGGCCGAATACAAGGCCCTAGCAGACACTTCTTCGGAATTAATCTGGGTTATGTCTCTTCCCAACGAGTTGGGTGTTCGGCTTCCTAAATGATAACTTGCATTTTAGAGCATATTAGGACATGCATTTAGGACTTTAGTTTATATGTTTTCATGCATTAGTCTTGTGTTTTCTAGTACTTTTAGTTGAGTTTCCGTTATAAATGTCTACACACGTATTTGTATGATTTTCAGGTACTTTGGAGAAGTTGAGCTTCATTCGAACGCGTTTGGTTACATGGCGGAATCAAGACTTCAGTCTAGGAGGCAACGGGACTGGAAAAGAGCGATTCAAGAGCCGAAAAGAAGGAAGCACATGAGCAAGGCCAAGGTCGTGCACCTAAGAGCACGGTCGTGCAAGCGGTGTTGACAATTCTTCGGATCGTGCGCCTATGGCGCACGATCGTGCGTCTAACCTCAGAGAAAGGTGTCGCCCGTGCGTGCCAAACGCACGACCGTGCGGCACAATGGCATGGGTCGTGCGTCCACCAAGGCTGGAATCGTGCACTAGGCTTGGATCGTGCGTCCACACGCACGATCGTGCGTCGTACAAGCCAGGGTCATGCGCCGGCCTGGGTCGTGCGCTTGCAAGGCTAAGGTCGTGTGCCTCGACGCGCGCCGTGAGTCGTGCGTCCCCCTTTTTGCTTGGGTTTTGGGCCGCCTCTTCCACCCTCTCCTTAGTATAAATACCCTCTTTTATTATCTAGTTGGGGGTTGGACTTTTAACCTAGTTTATATTGCTTGAGAGACAAGTTTAGAGAGATTTGTTGGAGATTTGAAGACTTTGTTTTGATTTTGAGTTTGGATTTGCTGGATTTGAATCAAGTTGGTTTGTTTCTTCAATTCGGTATGTTTATTCTCGTTATTGAATTGATTTCTTCTATTTCCATGTCTAGCTAAACCCCAAATTCTAAGATTGGGGTGAACCCAATGATGTCTAGGTAGACTTATTTATTAAATTGCACAATCTGTTCTTTGAAGCTTTGTTTGATTCAATCCTGCCAAAGTTTGAGACTGAAAGGTGAAAACTTTGATAAGTAGTTAGACATGGGATTGAGACTGAAAGATACTTTTTCCTGTTGGAACCCTAGAATTTGAACCTGAGTTTTCTCTATTATGAAAATATTTTGAAATCTCTTGTGGAATAACAGTTGTCATAGAAATATTAAGGTTGGGTTGAGTTAGCAAGTCGCGAAAGCGGATGTTGATTCAACTTAATCTTAAATTCTAAGTGCTTAAAGGTCTAGATTTTAATTTGCAAGTCACGAAAGTGGATGTTTAATTGAGTCTAGATACGTTTGTTAACATTCGAAAGAATTTAGCAGATACATTAGACAATTGCCTTCAAACAAAGTCATAATTAAGATTGTGCAATCATCCTTTATAGTCTACCGAAGCATTGTTGTGGTGATCCTTGATCTTAGAAGCCTTTATCTCATTGATTTCTCATATATTTACTTGTTTATTTGTCATAATTAGTTTCATAGCAAAATTCACACAACAATCTTTTCTTATTTTTCCGACTTAGTCTACTGTTTTGAGTACAAGAGTTCGACACCTTGGTATTACAACCGATACTGTATACTTGCGGGGTAGGATTTGGCTTATCACTAAACAACCAGTGGTGTTTTGTGAAAACATGGAGGCTACTAGCTTGAGTTCAAACCCCGTATTCTATTCCCGAATGAAACATGTTGCCTTATCCTACCACTTTATTCGAGAGCAGGTTCAAGGAGGCACCTTCCGTGTTGCATATGTCTCCACAAATGATCAGCTTGCGGACATTCTGACAAAACCCCTAGCAAAGCCTCGGTTCAAGGATTTGAGGAGCAAGCTCGGTCTATCCTGTCGGCCGCCTCACTTGAGGGGGCATGTTAATGGTGTTACTACGTAATCTTTATGTAATATGTTATCTTAGATTAATAGTTTGTATTATCTTAATTAGATTAGGATTCTCTGTAACAGCTTTGACTAAGTCTTAGTTGGTTATATTGTTAGAGATAGATTAGGCTCCATTATCTCCTCCATTATCTACGCTTGTTGTTGTTGATAGGAGCTACTAAACTCTTGTATTTAAATTCAGTTTTCATCAATGAATAGATCACTACATTCTCTACAATTTACTACGTAACTTTTATATCGTGTACTCGTATCAAAATTACGACAACTTCCATGCGTATTCGATGCGTGCAGAACTACACACAATAGTTTTAGAACAAGATTTTGGCCTTCTTTGATTGACTTTCTAAATTTGGTGTGAAAAGATAAAATATAGTAAGCTTTAATCAATTTTCAATGCTTTTTGAATCGCCTAAATCCGATAATCGTAACTCTGGATTGAAGTGCTACAAAATAACTAGGTCAAATGACAACTTTTAGGCGTGGTTGTGGGCCTGTAGTGCTGCTCGATTTTCCAATCTTCATACGAGCTTCATCTTAGTCTTGTTTCGATTCTGAACAACTATTTTTGAATTTAGTGAGCTATTTTCCACTTCAATTGACCTTGGTAATTGGTTCAATGGCTTCATCCCAATTCAACATTCACTCACTATGTGATTTTAGATTTCATCCTAGCGTTAGCATTGTTATTCCTTGACATTGATTGACTTCATCCATAATTAAGACATTGATTGCATTCCATTGAAGATCAAGGAAGATGAAGTCATTGGTGATGAGTGTTCGATCTCGATGGCGAAGAAGACTGTTGAAACCCGAATATAATACGCGCTAAATACGAGATTTTATTAAATACTAACTCTCGGGTTTTGTACAACCAAACGGTTTTCGTACATAGATTATTCCTCCTCCCCACCCTTCAACTAATTATTTTATTTTTGTACGTTTTTGGACTTTATACCGTAAATAGCACGATCTCACTCGGAGATCAAACACGTCGAATCTAGGTACAAGAAAAGATCTTAGACGGAGAAGTTTTTCAACCATTTTATTATACTCGATCCCTCTCTCTATATATATGATTGGCTAGCTACTTTCTTGCCTTGCTTATGATCGATGTGGGAGGCAATTTGAGAAACTGATTTGTTGACTTAGGCTTTGCTATACTTTGCTTAACAAAAAGCAATATTTAAAAAAAAGTGTACTTTTCACATTTTTCAAAGCTAAAATATAACTACAATGCACATATATCAATGTGAAAAAGCATACTTTTTTCCAAAAATTACTTTTTATTAAGAAACTATAGCAAGGCCTTAAGCATACTGTGTTGAAGTTATATTGCATGGCATCATGCTAATTAACCCATACCATCAAACTCATACGCAAATAGCTAACACAATGCAGCCTGTGTTGTAGTGTGAACTGGTATGTATTTCCGTACATTGTACAGGTTTTTCATAAATAAAATATTAATAATAAAATATTTTCAAATACATTTAATATCTGAGAGAAATAATCATGTAAATACTTAAATATAAATTTTGAATAAATATTTAAAATCTATCTATAACTATATGTTAAAGCTATACCTTTTCGAGCCACCAGAACGATTCTGGCACCACCTCATATTTAAATTTTTTTTATTATTCTAACTTCTTTCTATGAAATTCTTTTTAACTATTTAAATTTATCTCTAACATCAAACAAATATCTATTTAGTACAATAATATCTTTTAAAAGCTTCCTTATATAGGCATTTAAAATTCAAAATAAATATTTTAAATATTTTAAAATAAATATAAATCTTTTAGCATATATCTATTGACGAATTTATTTATTGATATATATTAATTTTCTTTTATAATTAAAAGTTAATGATAAATATTTTTAATGTTTAAAGTTACTAAAATTAGATAATAAAATATTTAATAGATATATATGAATAATATTATATTTAATCTTATCTATTCTTTACTTTATCGAACCATAAAATGAGTTTAGTCCCATCTTAAATTAAATTAATTAAAATTTAAATATTTAATATAATTAAATTATCTTTATCTTTCATATTTTATGATATTTTATTTATTAAGTTAGCTATTATTTTTTTAAATTCTTATTTCTTCCATATTTGAATATATATTTTTATTTCATATTTTATCTTCTTTTTTTAATTACATATCTATGAAATATCATCAAGGAAAAAGAAAAATGTAATTATTTTATCTTAATAATATATCTTCAATCTCAACATTAAATTTAACCATTTATATTGATTAAAAAAATTATACATTCAACACGTAATAAAATTGCTTATATTAAAGTTTATATTATATTTTATTTAAAAATATCCCATTTATAATGTCTATAAAATACCGAATCGTAGTCGTACAAGGTACGACGGGTACAACTAGTAAACTATAAAAGTTGTTTATTTGAAACAATAATATTTTATTAGCAGTACGAATTAAATTAATATCCAAAACATGATAATTTATTTAATTATTAAAATAGATAAGTAATAAGATAAAAACTTATCAATTTATTATATACATGGAACTGTTCAAAATAAACTTAATTATAGTGATATAAGATTATACGTACATTACATTATCTTTATATTAAACTTAATTATCTAAACCTAGCATATGCATTCTATCTAAAAATAAAACAAATATCATAATATTTGTATAATATATAGCACAAAAATATCTTAATAATCTTCCTATTTATCATATCCAAAAATAAAAGATTATTTTTTTCTAAATTAAGAATGTGTTTTTCTATCCATTGATTATAGTGATATAAGATTGTACATACATTACACTATCTTTATATTAAACTTAATTATTTTGCCAAAGATTGGTTTTAATAAAAGGGGTGGATCGGTCCAATCTAAAAGCGACATGTGTCGTTTAATAATTTTTTTAACCTCCGCTTTAGTATATACTAGTATGTATTCCCGTACCTTGTACGGGTTTTTCTTAAATAAAATATTAATAATAAAATATTTTCAAATATATTTATTATTCGAGAAAAATAATCATGTAAATACTTAAATATAAATTTTTATTATGATCTGCGTAAAAACATTGGATTATATTAATGACCAAATTGGCAAAGAGATTGATAGTAATATAGAGTTACAAAGATAATATTCATTTAAGATATCTTAGTTAAGAAAACGATTTTTATCTAAAAATAAAATAAATATTCTAGAATTTGTATGATAGCATAAAAAATATCCTAATGATCTTCCAATCTATTATATCTAAAAATAAAAAATTGTTTAATAATGAGATTTTCTATCTTATATTCTAAAAACATGGATAAGAATTTATCATATCCAAAAATAAAAGATTTTTTTTAAAAAAAAAAGGTGATGTGATCCAATCTAAAAGTGACATGTGTCGTTTAATAATTTTTTTAACCTCCACTTTAGGTTATAGTTATAATAGTTACGATTGTTTAGCAAGCTTCTTATTTTGGGCCGAACCACAGCTTGCATATTTGACAAGAGTTATCATTGGGCCAAGCCATATTCTTTGATCCAAACAAAACGTTTTATGAAATTCATTTTAATCATGCAAGAGTACGTATATAATGCATGTGCACGTTACCATGCAAACTTCAGGTAAACTACAAAAACGGACACATATTGTTTTTTAGACACGTGTATGCAACATGGCATTTTTATTGTTTCCCTTCTTACATTACTAATCCGCCCTCACTATTTAGTGGTTATTTCGCGCACCATCAAAGACGATTCTAGATCTAAAGGGAACTATGACTAGGGATGGTAATGGGGCGGGTTCGGGGTGGGGAATACCCTCCCTGTACCCATACCCATTTAGATAAATGTTCCCCATACCCGTCCTATTACCCATCGGCTAATAAAATTTATTCCCGTCGGGTCCCCGTCCCCGTCGGGTATTCCCCATCCCCGCTTGATTTACCCATTTATAATCCCCGTTGGGGATTCCCCATCTCCGTTTGATTTTCCTATGTGTAATCCCCGTCGAGGATTCCCCATCTCCGCTTGATTTCCCCATTTACAATCCTCGTCGGAAATTCCCCATCTCTGTTTGATTTCCCCATTTATAATCTCTAGCGAGGACTCCCCGTTCCCGTTTGATTTTCACCTTGTATAATCCCCACAAGTTACTCATTTTATTTTTCATTTACTTTCATGTACACTTTCCTCAAAATTTCTATTGATACACCATTTACAAAATTCACCAATGATCATACTATTCATACGTAATATGGATTTTTCATGGGTTCTCCCATTGAGAATTTCGGGATAAAAAATAACCAAATTTGATTACAATTTTTTTCTAAGTCATTTTCAAAGATAATTACGGTTTCTTGACGAAGATTTACCCACGGGTTCCTCGGTGGGGATCCCCAAGTGAGGATTCCCCAACGGGGATTTCCCACGGGGTTCCCCAATGGGTCCCTCGGCGGGGATTCCCCATGGGGTTCCCCAATGGGTTCGGGTCGGGTGGTGGGGCAGGGACACATATCCCCGTCCCCATGCCCATACCCTAGTGGGTAATTATTTTTCCCCCATCCCCACTAAAATCCCCATACCCGTACCCGTAACGGGGAATCCCCACGGGGAATGGGGAATCCCCGCCCCATTGCCATCTCTAACTATGACGGAGCTTGTAAGGAAAAGTTTGGTACTTTTGCTTGCTTGATTGGGTTCGCTTAGAAACTACGTTGATAGATTTGTTAGTGTTGCTAGAATTCGGTAACAGAGAATTCCAAGATAATCCTAGTTTCAATCATTTTTTCCAACAATATACCCCCACCCTATCTTATTTCCAAAACTATATCTTTTAATTAATAAATATCAAATTACCCCTAATTAAGTAATAGATTTTCCATCGGAGAAAAATATGGAAGTCCCAACTGGAACTACGATATCGTCGTTATCCTCCAACACTCGACCCTCTCTGCCGTTTTCTACGTCTGCACTATCTCTTTGTTGTCCTCGATCAACCGAACCATTAGCCTTCAACCGGTATATTAATGGATGTTAATCGGTAATTTTGTGTAAAATTGTATTGACCTTGATTCTGGTGTTAATTAGTTTTGTTTTGAACAAATTAGTTCTCTTACGCAGATTATCACAATTTTTTTGACCAAATTCATGGAAAGGTTAGTTTTGACCTAGATTGAAACAGTTTGTGTAAATTAGTGTAAACATCATCACAAATTTTTAGTTCAAACAATATCTAGTGTAAAATTAGTTTTTTTTTTAGGGTTAGGTTTTTTTTGACCAAATTCATTGCTTTGTGTAAATTAGATCACCTTAAGTATTGTACATGAATCTATAACTATATATTAAAGCTATCTCTTTTCGAGCCACCAGAACGATTCTGGCCCCACCTCATATTTACAAAATTAATTTTTATTTCTAATATTTTAACTTTTTCCTATTATATTTTTCTTTAACTATTTAAATCTATCTTTAACATCAAACAAATATCTATTTAATATAACATAAGGAAGTATATCTTTTACCTTTTAGCGTGATGTATTTTCACGAAATTATTTATAGATATATTTTTTTTCTTTTATAATAAAAAAATTAATGATAAATACTTATAATGTTTAAAAATAAAAAAAAAATAGGTAATATCTATAACTATATATTAAAGTTGTACCTTTTACGAGTCACCGGAACGATTCTAGCCCCACCTTATATTTAAAAAATTTATTTTTATTTCTATTAAATAACTTCTTTCTATTAAATTCTTTTTAACTATTTAAATTTATCTCTAACATCAAAAAAATATCTATTTAGTATAACAATATTTTTTGAAAGCTTCCTTATACAAGTATTTAAAATTAAAGATAAAATATTTAAATATTTAAAAATAAATATAAATATTTTATCATATATCTTTTGATGGATTTATTTAGAGAAATACAATGATTTTATTTTATAAAAAAAATTAATGATAAATAGTGTAATTTTTTAAAATTAATAAAAATGGATAATAAAATATTTAATAGATATTGAGGTATTTGATAAACTCTAAATTTACGTACATGAAAAGTAATAGAATAGGAAGAATATAATATTTGATTAAAAAAATTATATACATTCTACGAACAATAAATTACTTATATTAAAGTTTATATTATATTCTTCCAAAAAAAGTTTATATTATATTTTTATTTATTTATTAATATCCTATTTATAATGTTTATAAAATATCGAATCGTAGTCGTACATGGTACGACGGGTAACTCTAGTTCATGTTATAATTATGTCCAAACATTAATTTGTGTAAATTATCTCAATTAAAGTTACATTAAATGTATTTATGATCATAAACAAGAATTAAGGTATAACTCGTTTAAGTTTTATAGGTTCATGAATTTTCGTTTATGTTACATTAAATGTACAAAGGGTCTCAATTACTTATGCTACATAAAAATAAGAAATGTACATTAATTTTACGTTTTATCATAAAAAATAATGGTTGATGAAATATACACACGGGTTTTTTTGTATGCGCACAGCACTCATCCTGGATGAGCGCTCATCCTGGTGGAGCGCTCATCCAGGTGAAGTGCTCATCCAGAAGGAGCACTTCACCAGGATGAGCGCTCCTTTTGGACGAGCGCTCGTCTGATTTGAGCCACAATTTAACGTGGTATTATTTAAATAAATTAACATTAATTTAGTTAATCAATATTATCATAACTTATATTATTCTTTCTATAGATCCAATTTTTATATTAATATTTCACATATTTAAAAATCCTTAAATATTTATTAAATAGATTTTATAATATAGATAGAAATATTATCATAGATTTTATAATATATAACGAATATATATTACGGACTAAAAATATTAATTTAATAAATATTTTTAGAATATATGATATGTATTAGTACATTAATATATTTTATACATTAATATATTTCTAAATTAATTTTGATAAAAAAAATTACATGAATCACATATTTTAACTTGAATAAAACTATTTACTCTATCTTTCTCACAAATGTTAGTGGCAAATATATTGTTGTAATTTAAAATATAGTTTTGTTCTGATTTTTCTATGTGAATTACATAAAATATTCCGAATTATACAATAATTACCCATACCAACTAGTTGTTATATATTTAAGTAAAATTATTACTTTGATGTTAATGAGATAACTTCGTTATAACTGAATCTAACAAAGTATATGTTTGTTCATTTTATGATGAAAATAATCTTTTTTATAGTATTGAAATGAATTGGGTATTCCTCTAATCTAAGTTTATAAATATGTTTAAGTAGAATTATTAGGTTGATAGTGTAGAAATATTACATTATTAGACGTCAATGTTCTATTTTAAATTAAGTAGATATATTTCGATTTTTTTTGACAAATTAATTTGATAATATTGATCTCATAGTTAATATGTTAATATAAATCAGTTTATCTGTAGGTCACTAGGATTGATTTCTCAACTGATTTTTATAGCGAGCATGTGTGAGATGATCGACAAGACAAGCTTGATTGACGCTCCAAATGAATCCAGAACGGGGCAATCCGGATCCACCCGTGTAGTCGGCCGATCAACGATATTGTAGATTGGTGTTATGTAGGCTTATATGTTTTTGTAATTTGACAATGAAATTATCTATTAATTTTTTTATAATTTGAAAATGAGATTATGTATTAGTTTTTACGAATAGTGTGGATCTATATGTTTATAAAATTATCTATTGGGGGTTAGGGCTTTAGGATTTATGACTTAGGGTTTTATAGGTTTAGGGTTTACGATATAGGGTTTATGAAATTATCTATTGTTGTAAAAATTCAAATCTTATCAAAATTTACTTATTTTTTATTTGAACTTATTAAAAATCTATCGATTTAATTAATAATCAATCTACTATATATATAAGTAATAAGATTTGGAGCAACCACATTGTGCCACATCATCTTTTGCCACATGTCATTCCTAAAATACGCCACATCAGAATTTGACACGTGTCATCTCCTCATTAATTCATATAAATTATAGAAATAAATTGGTTGTTTTGGAAACAAATCTTATGATTTCAATTATTAGATTTGGGAGTTTTAATATCATCCAATATTTTAAAAAGAATCCAAATTGTAATTTTGGAAGTTTCTAGCATATTAAATTAAACATTAATTATCATATGTATAAGAGATATGATACGAGCCCGATGTGGAATCGTATCGAACCCTTGTTGGTCAAGGGGTTGAGCGGAGTCCGAGGTGGACGCCTGACTCAGAGAACGAGTTTAAGGGAGAGGGAAAAGGGTAGAGAGAAATTTAGGGCAAATAATTCTTGGATAAATTCTATCAGAAGACAATTCAAGAATATTTATTATTAATATTTATTTAAGAAAAAACCCGTACAAGGTACGAGAATACATACTAGTTAGCCACTATTACATAATTTGCCAAATTGAAACATTCTCAACATTTTTTGCCAACTTGAAGATCAAAGGTTTTGTTTGACTTGGTGAAAATAATATCAAATCATGAATTTTTTCAAATCTTTGAATATATCAAATTACCCTAATTTGGTGAATGCGTACTAACCAAATCAAATTATATCTTGTATTTGTTATAAAAAGCTAATAAAATCTCTATTAAAAGGACAATTTATTCAAGAAAATATTTTCAACTTAATTTCAATCATATCTTTAATTTTGCGGAAAATATATTAAAATTTAAACAGTTCAATAATAATAACTTTAAATTTAAACAGTCTAAATCCTTTGTAATGGTGATTAAAAACTTGGCTTAATTTTAAACAATTCAACAATAGTAATGGGATTCCATGTATCAAAAGCTAAGTTTTAGTTTAAAAATTTATTAATTTTTGAAATAAAATATATGTAATTGCGTATATTTGTCTTTTAATATAAGAGAGAGAAAGAAATAACTAAAATGTTAAAAAGATTAACCATATATATTTTATTGGCTTATAAGGAAAAAATCCAACCATTAGTTAAAATTATTTAGTTAAGATATTATCTCCTACCAAAAATTAAGATATTATCTAAATTTGGGAAATAAAAATAAATTTTAATTAAGTGGAAAAATTTGACATGTGGAATATGAAGTGGAAAAAATAATTAATATATAATTTTTATGGAGCAAGGATTAAATGCCATGTGGCAAAATCCTACGTGGATTAATAATGCGATGACATGTGTCAAAAGATGAGGTGGCGTAATGTGGTGGCTCCAAACCTTATTACTTTTATATATATATAGTAGATTGGTATTTATAGCAATTGATGTATATCATTTTGCGTTTATTCATTAATTTTTAATTTTTGAAGAAATTTTACGATTGTATTGTGTTTCAAATATTCATGTAACTTAATTTTTAAATTGGCTAATATATATATGGGCTTCAATAATCTTGGAGAAAACATACTTTGGCATTCCAAACATTATTTTCAACGGTAATTCATTTAAGTGCATAGATTATACTTGTTATTGAACAAAGAGCCAAAACAATAAAAATATACAAATATGAATTCTCATTCCAACACATAAAATAGTGAAGAGCGAAATAAATAAATACTATGAAGTATAAATTACAATTCATATAATTATAGCGATAACTAATTTAACTCATATAAATGTATGAGAAATTCAATCTAACCAAATAATAACGAAAACGGGGTAGGAAATCATATGAGATGTCTAATCCAACCCATAATGGATGTTGATCAAACTCATAATGCTAGTTCTTTCGACAATGCAGGAGATTATACTTGTCACTGAATAAAAAATCAAAACAACAATAATATACAAACAAGAATTTCAATTCCAACTCATAAAATAGAGACGAATAAAAAACAAACTATAAATTACGATTTATAAGAAAAAAGACAGCTTATCCAGCTTATCTAAGCATACGAGTACATTAGTCTAACCAATATATAATGAAAAAGGTGATAGGAAATCATATGTGATGGATAATTCAAGTATCCAACCCATAATGGATGTTTTATATCTATATACTCCTTCTTATAGGGTCACAAATTTTTATGGTCATTTCATTTCCCTAATTAATGATTGGAGTTGAAACCATGAAAAAATGGAATGGTCTTTTAATTTTCCTAATTAATTATTGAAAGTTGAAAATATGAAAAAAAAAGATATTGATCTTTTCATTTCCCTAATACTAAAGAGCCCATTATCAAAACCTAAAGGGTCAATTATTAAATCCCATGAAAAATGATCCAATCCACTAAATATTTCTTCTTAATATGATTTCAATTTCAATTTCGACTCGGGAAAAGGGATAGATTTTAGGATTTAGGGTTTTAGGGTTTGGTGTTTAGAGTTTAGAGAAACCGTTTAGGGTTTTAGGATTTACGGTTGTAGGGTTTTAGGATTTAGGGTTTAGGGAAAGGGTTTATGATTTTAAGATTTAGGGTTCAAAGGTTTAGCCTTTAGGGAAAGAGTTAGAATTTTAGAATTTAAGAGGTTTAGGATTTTAAAAATTCTATATATATACTAAAGAAGTCATTGTTCTGACACATATATTATCGGCCTCCCATTCATTTCACCTATATGTCGCCTCCATATTCAATTTGCCTATGTGGCGGGCGCCACATCATTAATACTCTAAAAAATAATTTAATACTAATTTAAAAAAATATATTTATAATTATTTTGTTTTATTTTTATATAGGTTTGTTATAAACTAATAACTAAATCTTAGATTCATTCTTATCTTATTCTACTTTGATTAGTAATATATTTTATTGATTAATTATATATTCAAATCTCATATTATAATAAAAAAATTATATAAGTTAGAATTAAACTTTTGTTTGATATTATATGTATAGATTTTAAATTTAAACATATGTGTACAACTTTAAAAATTGCTAAACTAATTCATTTTCTTTTAGTAAAGGAAAAAAGAAAATATTGGGTCTTATATTAAAATAATGCGTAAATTTTATTAATATTGACATAAAAAAAATTAAATTAATTTATATTTATGCTAGTTTGTACTAACGTTCAACCCGAATGAGCGCTCATCCTAAGAGAGCACTCTCCCAGGATGAGCACTCTTCCAGGAAGAGCGCTCTCTTAGGATGAGCGCTCTAGGAGAGTGCTATTCCTGAGCGCTCTTCCAGGATGAGCGCTCACCCGGAAAGCGTGGTCCCCTGTGTGCAAAAACAAAAAAAATCCGTGTGTATAAAGTTTCCGCGAAAATAATTTGTGTAAAGAGTCTCAATTAAAGTTACATTAATTTGTGTAAAGGGTCTCAATTAAAGTTACATTAAATGTATTATGATTATAAGTTCGCACCTCATATTGTATTTAGTGTAAATGATGAATAAATTTATTTAGTGTAAATTAAGTGTTGTACATACATATACACGAAATTCAATGTTTTGTGTAAACTAGGTCAACTTAAGTATTGTACATGAATTTATTTTCTAATTTAGTGCAAATACTAGTTTATGACCCGGGCCTTACCCGGGAACCTTAAAATTATCTTTATAATATATTAATTATATATGAATGTTTGATTAATGATTTAATTGTTGTATATGTATCGACAACATTTTATATTTCTTCTTTTGTTGCAATGTCATGATGGTTTGAAATGATTTTTTAATACTTTGGTAATATTATTCAATATTACTCCCTTAGCATGTTGGCTTGTAGAGTTTTAGATCCATTGTTTATGTATGTGATTTTTAAGTAAAATAATTTGAACATTGAAAGATTGTATGAAAGTAAAAAATATAAAAACGTTTTCCTTATTAAAGAATGACATAGTGTTAATTAAAGTACAAAATATAAATTTTTTTACTTATTAAAGAATCGCATAGTGTTAATTAAAGTACAAAATATAAAAATATTTTATTTATTAAAGAACGACATAGTGCTAAGTAAGGCATAGAGGATTCATCAATGGCATCTTGTATATGCTTATAAACCTACATTAACGAACATCTTTGTCAAATATAACGAATGATGCAACGATCGTTCCATCATTAACAACCAAAGTAACTTTAAACCATTCATGAAATATAATAATCTAAATATATATGACATAAACATATTTAATGATTAATATTTAATGTATTTTATATACCTTGGAATCACATATTTGACAATACGCTCGCGCCACTGTACCAAAATTCATCATCATATTATTTTACCTTTTTTTGCATTGTTTACATGAATTATAGTACCATTCAAAAGAATCATCAATATCCTCTGCAATGCCAATATTAACATATAGACCCTTCTGAAAAAATATAAAAGGAGATTCATTTAATTAATCATTCTTAATGATATTAAAAAAATTCAAACTAAGATGACTAAATTAAATTTGACAAATATATTAGTTTTGAAAAAATTAATAGATTATCAAGATATAATAAAATATTAATGTAAATACCTTTTTTATGTCGAGTATCTAATCAATTGTCTTCCAGAATTTAATATCTAGGAATTGAATAGGAGATGGTGCACTCAAAATAGGAGTTATCTTTTTGAGATTAGATGAATTAAAATAATGTTTTAAAATAATATTAAAATTAAAACATCAATAAATTAATCATTAAAATTAATATCTTAATCAATGTTTTAATCAATAAATTTTTACCTATCTTTGAATCCAACAATGTCTGAAATAAGAGGATCATCAATAAAAACTCTAGTAGGACCATTTGCATTAACCAATTTCCCTTGCACTACATAAACAAAATAGTATATTATAGATTAAATAAAATAATAATATTTAAATAATATATAATTGTTATATTGTACATAAAACTTACCTTTAAAATTTTTCACTCTTGCAAATTGTATGATTATAATGACTGGATCATCGATAGTGCTACCAATATAAGGAGTAAATTGATCAACATAAGAGTCACACATTATACATATGATGACATCGTTCCTACATAAAATTTAAATTATATCATAATAATTATATCATAATTATTATTTTCAATTAAAATTTTCCATAATGGATTATGCTCCTAACACAACTTGCCAAATTTTAAGATCTCTAAATATAATTTTATATTAATAATATAAGAATTGTAAATACTTAAATAAATGAAGGGTAAAGAGGTAAATGGAAAAATTAAAACGCCTATGTGGCTTAGTTAAGAGGACGACATGTAGGATAGAGGGATTCGACTTTAGTTATAGTATATTGATTGATTAATTTGTGTAAAGGGTCTCAATTAGAGTTACATTAATAACGTTACACTAATTAGTAATTAGGTTACACTAATTAAATTTGTTACACTCATTAGGTCACACTAATTAAATTTGTTACACTATTTAGGTTACACTAAATACTACTCCATAATTTGTTATATGTGTTACACTAATTAGATCGATTGCATTAATTATGTTACACTAATTTATGTAGCAAAATCCTAATAAATTTAATGTTAACTAATTTATGTAGCAAAATCCTAATAAAATTTATGTAAAATTACCCTAAATCTAATGTAAAACAAAGAGAAGGTTTCGTAAAAAAAAATACCGGTGGTGGTGGAACTTAATAAAATTAATGTAACATTTCAAATCTTCTCCACCAATCACCTAATAAAATTTATGTAACATTGCCCTAATAAAATTAATGTTAAAAAAAAAAAGGTTACGTAAAAAAAAACTACAGGTAATGGTGAAACTTAAATTTAAAGCCGACGGTGATGGATCTTGAAAACGGCAGTGGTGGAACTTAATTCCGGCGGTGCCATAAACTTGATTCGGTGGCAAGAAGTATGGTTGGCGATGTTGGCAAGTAGGATCGCCGACGGTGTTAGCAAGGCGGTTTCCGGCGGTTTTGGCTGTTGTAACGATGGGTAGGGAGGAGGACGAAAACTGCGGGTTCTGGTTTGAGAAATCATTCTGAGAAACGTGATAGTGTAATTGGAAAAAGAAGGAATATAATGGAATAGGGTTAAATTAGTCTCTTTTTGTGTAAAAGTATAGTAATGGATAGAAAAAATATATAGAGGGGGTATACTATTGGAAAAAATTAGTGAAATATGGTTACTCTCGTTTTTTTCTCATTTTGTAATTGCTAGTGACAGTTCAAATCTAGCCAATGTATGTAATTAAGGAACAATGAAAGAAAAGTAACCATTTAAAATCCTCTAAAGAGATAGAGGTTTACCTATTTGAATTGTTGATCAACGTGTGATTCATCTATAAAAAAAAAATTATTTTGCCATACCGACCAATCATACTAGGATTCTACTATATTTTGTAAAGCATGCTTCTTCTCTCTTATAAAACGATAAACAACATCATTTTAGCTTTATAATACGAAAATCATCTCTTAGAATATCTAACAATTCCATCTCGTCTTATCAAAACATATCCAACTCGACCCGGACTAACCCAAATCATGTCTCCATCTTAACATTCATTTTGAATACACAGTATACAAGATCAAATTCTAGTAAATAAACTGGGAAAATTTTGTTACAGAAAATTGCTCACAAATCATCATCATCATCATAGTATAAGAATCAACCAATGAAATCTCTCGGTAGCAGCCAAACCACCGCCGACCAGTATTTACACAAATGCCGCGAAGCCCCATATACAAAAAAAAAAAAATCAAAACCAAAACAAAAATTCGTTCAAGCTTGTGTATCACTCAGCTGGTTCCTCTACTGAGCATCTCCTGATACTCGAGATACGAAACCTGGCGTTGCATCTTCATCTGCCGATAAAACCTCGCAATAAACTCATCCGCCTTCTCATCAATTCCTTCCTCCTCAATACACTCCTTTTCTTCCCATTCGTGCTCGCAATCTTTATCGTCCTCATCGCCAATTTCACTCTCGAGCAAGCTCGTCTTCCTCGCGTAGATCTCGTCCTCGTCGCCGAAATCATAGTCAAAGTCAACGACGGACGGTCTGATACAGGGGATATTAGGCAGCTTGAACCGGAGGGAACCTGGGCGGCTCATCCCGAGCCGGAGAATTGGGGTTTCGTCGAAGGAGAGCTCCCGCTCCCCGTAGACGGCGCCGGAATCGATGCGGCGGCGACCGGTGGACGAGGAGTGGCGGTGGAGCGCCTGGCGGAGGTCCGCCATTAGCCGGCATTTGAGGATCCCGCCTTTCCGGGCCCAGAGGAGGGCGATTCGGAGGAGGCGCCATGCTCTGCTCGCTCCTCTGTTTCTCTTTTGCCCCATTTTTGATCGATCTCGTTTCTGTTTAGACGGTTGGAGAACTGTTTTTCTTTTCTTTCTTTTTTTGTTGGATTGGGATTTTAAAAGAGAGGTTTGTGAGTTGGTTTGTGAGCTGGGAACAAAGGCTGTTACATGATATATATACAGAAGAATGAAGTGGAATGTTTTTTTTTTTAAGTTTTGTTTCATTTAAAAAAAAAACGGGTTTACGCGGTTTGTGTCTGCGATTTCTGTGTGGGCCAGGGAGCTAAACGTTTGAAATATGGGGCCCAACTGGTACGCGGGTGACAGCTCTGATGCGGCTCTTGCTTTTCCAATTTTGTCCCTCGATGGGGAATTTGTTTTTTTGATGATGCAAAAGAAAAATAAATCGAGACGGGGTCACGAGAAGATTGTCATCCTAGTACGATTGGTCGGTATGGCAAAATAAATGATCACATATTCTGCTATGAACGGGTTCCAAACTAGCATAAAAAAAAACAAAAAATATATGCGGGTTTAAACTCGCACAAAAAAATAGCATAAAATATGGACGGATTTCAAACCCGTACAAAAAAACCGTATATTTATGGACGGGTTTAGAATCCGCACAGATAAATAGAGTTTGCAAAATTTCACCCCAGTCGGGATGACTTTTAAAAAAATGATTTACGAATGATTGGAATAATCCAAAGAATGCCATGTGTCTTTTCATTTTTGAAAAAAGCTTGATGGTGGATTCTTTCAAATATTTATAGGGGTAGGGAAGCTACTAGTGAGGTGTTATAGCGTATTGTCTCTCTCTTTGTGAGGTGAGTAGGAGGATATAATGTTACATCTTGACACAATAACTATAAACTCAATTTCGATGCATCCAAATAGCGAAACGGTGGGGTTTTTTTTATTGAATGTATCATACACGATCAAATCTAGATGTACTATTGTTAGTATTGGGGCATTACATTTTGGACATCGTGGAAAACAAAATCATTGGCATTTTATCAAGGTATTTTTAGAACCAAATTGTTGGGTGTTTTAGAAACATTGTGATCGATGGTAATAATCTATTGACAATTAAAGCAATTAGATCGAGTAAACAATTCATATTCATGGGAAATTGAAATGATGATTTCGTACATTAACGTCATCACTTCTTTCGAATTGGTTTGTACTATTTATCAATAGAAAGATTAATCAAGTTGTTGATAAAATTGCTTGTCTAGCCCATTTTTTTCATATTCATCTAGATCTGTCAGTTCTTATTTGTAGTAAATATTCTAAAAGCACTAAGCGGTTCTTTG
This sequence comes from Fallopia convolvulus, assembly GCA_964016875.1. NCBI lineage: Eukaryota > Viridiplantae > Streptophyta > Magnoliopsida > Caryophyllales > Polygonaceae > Fallopia > Fallopia convolvulus. The sequence continues at coordinate 5,349,116 of OZ024723.1, forward strand.
AAAGAGAGGGGCTACTTAGCGCCCAAGCAGATGTGTAGACGCTATTAATGGACGCCTAAACGAACTAGAAGGATAGACAGGTTGGAGCCGCATAATGCCTAAGCGAGTTTTTTAAAAACGATTGTGAGTATGCTATTCGTCATAATCCGGGTCAGAATCAAAAGCTTTCCTCATTAAAGAAAAAGAAGGGGCTTACTTCGATTCATCTCCATAAGGATCCAGCACACATACAAATTAATTTCATTATACCAACCAGTTATGGTTCAACCAACACAAAAGACTAATTTGACATACCTAATAGAGTCATCGACACTTGACTATATTTGTCAAACGAATGACCAAACTCTCAAAAATAACCAAATCAACCTGCGCTTAATTAGACCTGATCTGAATTTGCCCAAAACTCGATTGGGAATGTACGACCTGAACTTGAATTAGACCTGATTAACAAGTATATGTCAAGTGTACGCCATTAGAATGCAATCCAAGCAAACCCCCAGCCTGCAATCCGATCATCGTCGTTGATTGTAATTGTGGGGACCCACGTAACCTTGTAATCCGCGGTATGGACTGATGAACGACTTGTTTATTCTTGTCAACACGCGTTTCTTAGACAATTTAATACGGAGTATTAACTTATCATGCACCTTAAATATTTTCTCTTGCGTCTAGGGCTTGTTCTTACTCTACCTTAGAGTGTGTATTATTATTGCCCATTTTAGTGGGCATAAAAGAAGAGAGGCTATAAAAAGATATTAAAAGTGAAGAGAGGGTAAAGAAAAAGAGTATAACTGTCAAAGTTCGACGGGCCACAATACGACGGAGGGGCAGACCGTCCCAGCGCACATGCGCGACAGGTCCATCATATAAGCCCATTGGGTTCCATCCTAAAACCAATTGGTGATAGGAGGAATAACTCAAGGGTATATATTTAGGCTAATTTTTCTTTAGATTTCCGATGTGGGAATTCTTTCCTCCGCATAACGGCTCATGCCCATGACCAAAATAAGGGTTTGGTCATTATATGATATTAATGACACTTGTCGGTTGTCACATGAGAAAGAAGAGAGGGAAAAAAAATATAATTTTTTAATATGATGATTAAAAAATTGGCCTATGAATATACTCTTACTATTACTCCATAAAAAATTATTATATGAAGGCTTTAGTCCTTGAATCATACTAATAATAAATATTTGTCATTTTAAATCTTTAAGTACGGGTTTGTAGATACCCTTAAGATCGATATAGGGTAAACATATTACTTTTAGAACCGAAAAATCCTAAAAAGTTTAAATAATTCTAAATAAATATAATTCACCAAATTATCTTCCTTTCAAGGTCCTTAGGGCATATTTTATAAAAAAAAATTTAAGTAATAATTTATTAATGTGCTAGCTAGAAGATCTGTAATTCAAACATGTAAATATTGATTCTCTTGATACAAATTATTCGAGAGCAGTGTATAAATTAAGTATTATAGCAAATTAATTAATTATCTCATTGCTTATTTGTTCGTTCATTTTCCCTGAATTTCATGACAAGTGCCATTTTTTTTTTTTTGAGAGAGACAAGTGCCATTTTAAGTCCTTATACGGGATACATTTGTATAGAAAATTATAAAATACAGCATTGTACACCTTTTATAACATTAATTCTTTACCAAAAAAACATTAATTTGTTACTTTAAAACAATTTTGTGAAAGATAATCGGAATAAAGCCGACCAAATTAACTGTACATTAAATTGTATTACGATAATACAATATAGAAAGATGTAGACGTGCATGTTTGAGTTTGACCGATCGCCAACTGTTTCTTAGTTTTATTCTTACTTTCCTACGTACAGTTGTTCTCATTTTCCGCTGGCCCGTTCATTTCACAATATCACACGCAAACTTATCGATCTTCAATTCTTCATGCATTAAGCCGGATTATTTTTTCAAATATTGGTGAGAATAAAAACTACTCCACTTCAAATTTGTAATAAGTCTAATTGATCTTAGGATAGAACTTTATTAGATTTCGATACTGTAGTAATATACAATTCCAACTTAATTAATTTTCCTAGATTTCTGATGACAGAGCAAGAAAACAACCAAGTACAAAAAAGTGGGTCAAAACAAGCAATAATAATTCATATATACTTCTAGCATAAGAATGCACCTAATAATATATACAGCATTTAACGGTTGGAAAGGGACCTAGTTATAATTTCAAGATTATAAAATCATACATTATGATTATGAATTATATACATGGTCAATGAGCGCAGGCGGTAGCGTTAAGTTTTATTCCTAAAATACATTATTTATAATTTTATAGTAGACGCGATACATGGATGGAAGATCTAAGCCCATAATTCAGGGTCACGAAAACAATCATACTAGTAATTACTTGAATGGAATATATAGATAATCTAATTACACCTTAAAACCATATACAACATCAAATAATTTAACTTGCAAGAAATGATGATATACAACTGTCAATTTGACGAATGTCTTAATCATCAACGTTGGTATCTTCGGAGATTAATTATTTTACAACCAGGTTTAAGAATGTGAAGAAATCTATCATAGGTCCGGAAATTAAGTAATAAATTGTCTTTATATATATATATATATATATATATATATATATATATATATATATTGTTTACTTTTCCTATTACCAATTGGTTTTAGGATATAATCTCGTAGTATTATGTGATGGACATGTCATACATATGCACTGTGTTGTGACGATCTCCCCCTTCACCCGTATTTGGCCCGCCTAACATTAACATGGTATCAGAGCGGTTTGATCTTGGATCTCTAGTTATTTGGATCGGGCCGGAATGTTCCCCGCCCGTTATATTGGGCTAGCCTGCCATGATGGCGCGATTTGGGCTCGTCGACGATCCGTCAACTCTAAGACCATTATGTTGTCAAGTACCAACTGGGTCATGCCAGTTGCCACTTGAAGGGGCGTGTGAGAAGTCTATCACACATCGAGAAATTAACTAATGAATTGTCTATATAAACCCTTGGGTTACTCCTCCTATCACCAATTGGCATGGTAGGATGGATCAACCTCATGGACTTATGTGATGGGCCTGTCGCGCATGTGTGCTGGGACGGTCCCCCCCCCGGTTTGTATTTGGTCCGTCGGCTCTAAGTCCATTATGTTATCTATGGACTCGGGCCCACCTGTGGCTCTTGTCGGGCCGCTCTTTCTATGCGCCCCGGAGAACTCACCTCGGATGATCTTCTTGGCCTTCTTCTTCAAGAATAACAACAGTTCGAGGAAGAAAATTCCAGCCATGGTGCCATCCCTCTCGAGGAAAATTACTCGGCTCGGAATTCCTCTCGTCACGGTCGCAACTCCAACAACGGCGGCTTCGCACCTTCTGGCGCTTCTAGTCGCGCTCCTTCTCAAGACACGCAGTAACAGAATTCTGGCACCAATCGTGGTCGACCACAATGCCAGTTGTGTCGGAAACCCAACCATGAGGCAAATAATTGTTGGCAACGCATGAACTTCTTGGCCTTCTCGGCCTTTCCCATCACTAATGCAAATAAGTGTTTACAGTCTTCAAGAACATCAAACAACTGGTTGAAACTCATTTTTCCACCAAAATAAAAGCATTACAACAAACAAATTGTGGGGCGAATACAAACAGATTTCAACCTTTCTCCAACAAAACGGTATTCTTCATAAAATTTCATGTCCATACACCCTTGAAGAAAATGGCTTCGCTGAATGACGAAACCGAATAATTGTTGAAAAAGGTCTTGCTTTACTTGCTCATGCTTCTCTACCTCAAAAGTTTTGGGAAAATGCTTTTCATTCCACTGCCTACCTTAATAACATGACTCCCACCCCCAACTTGAATTATAAAACGCCTTTTGATTGCTTATTTTGGCGCAAACCAGACTATGGGTTTTTGAAATCGTTTGGGTGTCTTTGCTTTCAGTTCATTCGTCCTTATAATAAAAACAAATTAGAATTCCGCTGTCTTCATGGTGTCTTTTTTTGTTATACTTCAAAACATAAAGGATATAATTGTTATCATGTTGCAACAGATCGAATGTAAATTGCCAAACATGATATTTTTTATGAGTCTGTCTTTCCATATGCCTTATCATCTCTCGTATAGATAACAATTCTCCTCCACAAGATAGCCTACTTTCGCTCACTATTCTTCAAGAGGCTGTCACTATTGGAGGGAGTAGGGTTCAATCTCCCTCTAGTACGGCACCACCGACGGTTCCTAATCAGCGACACCATGTCCCCGCCAGTGACCCACAACTTGCCATCACAATCTTCAAGTCCAGCCTCCACACCGCTCCGATCAAACCCTGATGGGGTTCCATCTTATCTTTCAAGCCCCCCGACAACGAGTCAGTGTCGATGATCTCACCACAATCCAACCAAATCGAGTCTCCTCTGACACTACCCTCGGTGTCGTCGCCCAAGCCAAATCGAGACTCCACTTATAGAATTAAATTACAACCCCGTTGAAGCCCATTCTCATAAATCTAATACTACTAGTGGTGATGCATGTGCATACGCACGAGGCTAAGTAATCGGTCCTTAAACATACGTATGGTTATTATTTTGGTATATTGGCCAACAAATATAGTGGTTCAAACCAATTATGTTCATCGATATCATTTAGAAATAGTATGAAAGAGAGGTTGGAAGTTGTAGAAGATGTAGTGTGAGTTTTGGGTCGTTCTTCTTGTGTACCTCAAATTGTGTTGGTCGGAGTTTTTTATTTGTGCTTTTAATAACCCTCCGAGATCTCTTTTTAATTATCACTATAAAAAGGAAGGTTTGAGAGACAATGAATTGAAAATGATTATAGGATTTTAAAATAGGGGTTAGTTTGGAGCGTATGTGATGTACAAAATTTGAAGGAGTAGAGTTAATTTCATCTTTCTTCATGAAATGGCATTTATATTCTTAATTAATTTCTTTGAAAGAGTTGCAAAAGTGAGAATGTGAGGGGATAGCACAAATTAATGGAAATTAACATTTACGAAGTATGAATCATTGATAAATAGTGGTCATCAATTTTGAGAGGTCGTTTGAGCCATTTTTTTTGTGTGCAGTGTGCATTAGCGCTTTTATTTTGGATTTTGGTGTTGGGTATTTATATAAAATTCATAACAATAGTTTCAATTAGGCAAAGAGTAAAAAAAAAGTTCACAAACATGATGATTCATAATAGTTGATTAAGCATATTACAACTATATTAAGACTTCAACCATCGAGAAAATTAACCATTTTGTTCATATATTATTTAATTTTATTTAAAATTGTAATGAATATTATATATATTAATATAATCATAAATGTTCATGATTAATGTAATTTTTTTGTTCATTTTAAAGGGTCATATTGAATATAATATATAATTCAATAGATTTACTCCGCAAATGAGAAAACAAATTTTTTTATTTAAAATTATGGTTGCGATGTTTATATGAAAAATCAATAAAAATATATCATATGGATTTTTTGGTTTATACACAATCACCATTATTGTTGAATAAAAAAATCATTGATTTATTATGAAATGAAAACAAAATGTGCACAAAAAAACTCTAAATTTTGATGGCTTTTACATTTGTAAGCTTCCTATCTCATATAATACTATGGATTTACTTTACAAATGGAAAAAGTAAAATTTTTATTTTAAATTATAGTTGCAACGTTTATATGAAAAAATATTTGACAAATGATACAATATGGATTTAAATCTTAACCTTTTGGTTTATATAAAATCACCATGACCATTGAGCTAAATAAATATATCTTATTTAATACAAATTGAATACAAAATACACACAGAACATATTTCTCAATTGCCATGGTTTTTTTTTTCATTTTTAAGCTTTTTGAATCACATAATAAAATGAATTTACCTTGGTAATGGAAAAGGTATACTTTATTTTAAAATTATGGTTACAAGTATTTTTATGTGAAAAATATGTATAAATGATAGGCAGGATACATCAACAGACCTCTGTACTTATACTTTTTTTCCTATTGGACCCCTGTACTAAAATTTTTTCAAACAGACCCCTGTACTGCCCCCAATTTTGCCTATTGAACACTTTCAATCTTATTCTCCTTCCAGTGTACATCACACGCCTTATGTGTCATGTTATTTTGCCAAATAAGCCAAAATGGTCAAATACATACATGTTATTTTGGCAAAATACGTACATGTTACATAAGGCGCGTGAAGACTTGAAAGTGTTCAATAGGCAAAATAACATGTACGTATTTGACCATTTTGGCTTAAGTGGCAAAATAACATGACACATAAGGCGTGTGATGTACACTGGAAGGAGAATAAGATTGAAAGTGTTCAATAGGCAAAATTGGGGGCAGTACAGGGGTCTTTTTGAACATTTTTTAGTACAGGGGTCCAATAGGAAAAAAAGTGTAAGTACAGGGGTCTGTTGATGTATTCTGCCATAAATGATACCATATGAATTTGAATCATAGTTTTAGTTTATACACAATTACCATAACCATTGAGTTAAAAAAATACATTTGGTTTATATATGAAATGAAAATAAAATTTGCACAAAATATTTATTAATTATGATGAGCTTTGATTGTCAACAAAAGTTTATTATGTAAGTTAAAATAGAATATAAATAGGGAAATAATTTCACAAATAGAAAAAATAATGAGTAGATAAGTGTCATTGAAAAAATAAAAATGTAGATAAGTGTCATTGAAAAAATAAAAATGAACCAAAATAGTGCATCAATGAGACTTGAACCAATGACCTAGGGGTTCAAAGGAAAGCACTCTTACCGTTAAACTACACATAGCTTTTTAACTTATTTGTACGAATGATAATTATATAGGGATTATTGTGAGCGTATTTAATGGTAGCAATAAATTGGGGCAAAACTCAATCTTATATGTATACTAGGTAGACAGGCCCGTGCGTACGCACGGGACATGTATTTTACTTGTGCTTATTTTTTAATACTTTTTTATTATTTTATAAAGTACATTTTTGCAGATTGAGTTTGTAAAAGTTAAAATAATTTGAACATCCAATTGTAAATGAATTAAGAATCCATGTGCAAAAAATTTGTTACTTTACACATAGTACATGAAATATGCACACCTAATATGTAAATTTTTCATATGTACTATAAAAATATAATTTGTCATTAGATGATGCACGCATGTACATCTAATGAAAACTAATAAGAGCTTTGATAATATTCATATTTTAAATTTTAAGCAATTTAGGACTAAAAGAACTATAATTTGTCAATTCATACAATTTACAACAAAGGTTGTGTGTACTAATTTTGTATGATATACAATAAGGTAAAATTTTGGAATGGAAACAATATGATATGTAAAAGGTCTAAAAAATAGCATTATAAACAAATGAGATCTATTAATGACAAAAAAAATGAATTTAAACATGCTTTGTGTGGTCTTCTTTGCTTTTTTTGCCCAATTCCCACTCTTGCAAAATTCATCGTCGGCCTTTTTTTTATCAATTTATTCATAATATAAAGAAAATTTAATTGATTAAAAAACTTAAGGGGGAAATTGGTTAGAGAAATCTGAAGATATATGGACATCGACTGTTAAATAAGGTGGACCCAAACATAAACATATGACTCTACCTACTAAAAACATTATTAAAATTTACAAATATTTTATTTTTGCTACTTCATACTACTAAATTAATTTTTTTCTATAATAAATCTTTAACAAAAGACTTGTTTTTTATAAACTTGAAGACGAATCACATCTCAGAGATATGATTTTCTTTGAAAAAAATTATTTTTCTTATGATGTCATTAATGGTCATTCTCATTGTTTAACAATGATGAAATATATATATATATTAATTTAAGGTATTAAAATATAATTTAATAAAGTTTATCATGGCTCCTTATAATAAATTTTATCAAAATCCGATATAAGATTAATCTAATTAGATTGATTTTTAAAAAAATAAAATGACCATGATGCTCTTATGAGACTTAAACATTAGACCTCTCATTACATTCTAATCATTGTGTTATGAAAGTAATTTCAATTTCAAATACAATGTAAACATAAAAATATAAGATTGTTTGTACCAAAATAAGTCTATGAAAAGACTTCGAAAAAGTGTCATAAAACTTCCCATCAGACTTGAACTTTAAACCTTTCACAACATTCTAACCAAGCTAACTATTGTGCTATGAGAGTAATTTTGATTGAAAATAAAAGGTAAACAAAAAATATATAATTATGTACATCAGTATATGAATTTAATATGTGCAATCAATGTCCCTTGTATACAACTTTTTAATGTTATATATAGATAAGATTTCTTACAATTAAGGTAGCTTAAAATGATCAAAGTCCAAAAATAAAAATTAAGAATTTGATCAAAGCTTGTAACTTCCTTGAAAAGGCTCCAAACTGATTGTATTGATTTGCGGTAATCATGGCATGGACCCAAACACACGCATTTTTCTCCCCACAATACCTACATTTACAAAAGTTTCCTTTGACTTCCATGCTACTCAATGACTTGAAAATGAGATTTTGATAACTGTCTTCACATTTGAATGGCATTTATTTTAACATATTTATATTTGCACATCTTAAAAGTTGGTTTTGATCGAGTGTTCACACAGTTACTAGTATTTATTTTAGTAGCCAAAAAACCACCCGATCCGATATCAAACTAGTGTAACAAATAATGACAAAGTTAGTAGCAAATTTATTCTACTTTTCGTGACATATCTACCCATTTTCCACCTCCAAGAGATCGAGCGGGCTTATCCTTTTACTTTTGCATCATCCAAATGAAGCGTATATGAACATATTAGTTAGCCTATTTCGTTATATAGGTCGGTCAGATGAGTAAATAAACCCGAAGCGAGGGACACAATTGGAAAAATAAATAGCCACATGAAGAGAGCTGTCACCCGCGTAAAACGCTTACACTCGAACATATTTCGTTATATTATTAACGTTTGTTGCCCCCACAGAAAACGCTTACACTCGAATATACCGCGTAAACCCGGTTTTCAATAAATAATTTTAAAAAAAAACATTCCGCCGTCCGTTTTCTTCTTTTGTATATAAATTTTGGAACAGCCTTGTTCCCAACTCACAAACCAACTTACGAATCTCTCTTTAAAAAGAAACAAAAATTTAAAAAAAGTTCTCGAATCATCTAAACAGAAACGATATCGATCGAAAATGGGGCAAAAGAGAAGCAGAGGAGCCAGCAGAGCATGGCGCCTCCTCCGAATCGCGCTCCTGTGGGCCCGGAAAGGCGGGATCCTCAAATGCCGGCTAGTGGCGGAGCAGGCGCTCCATCGACACTCCTCGTCCACCGGCCGCCGCCGCATCGATTCCGGCGCCGTCTACGGGGAGCGGGAGCTCTCCTTCGACGAAACCCCAATTCTCCGGCTCGGGATGAGCCGCCCAGGTTCGCTCCGGTTCAAGCTGCCTAATATCCCTTGCATCAGACCGTCCGTCGTTGACTTTGACTATGATTTCGGCGACGAGGACGAGATCTACGCGAGGAAGACGAGCTTGCTCGAGAGTGAAATTGGCGATGAGGACGATAAAGATTGCGAGCACGAATGGGAAGAAAAGGAGTGTATTGAGGAGGAAGGAATTGATGAGAAGGCGGATGAGTTTATTGCGAGGTTTTACCGGCAGATGAAGATGCAACGCCAGGTTTCGTATCTTGAGTATCAGGAGATGCTCAGTAGAGGAACCGAATGAGTGATTGAATCAGAAATGAACGAGTTTTTGTTTTGAATTTTTTTGTATATGGAGATTTCATTTATTCTTATATACTATGATGAAGATGATGATTATGATTTGTGAGCAAGTTTATGTAACAAAATTTTTCCAGGGTCTATTTGATCTTGGTGGAACTTGATCTTGTATAATGTATAATTAAAACGAAATATCGTTTTTATTTTTTACTAAATAAAAGATTTGATATGTGAACTGGGTAAAAAATTAGAGTTATATTTTTCTATATAGGGATAAGAAAGACGGAGATGTCATTATTATTTACAAGGTTATGTGATAAAGGGTCGCGAACCAAATACCTTGGTCCAGTGGTAATTAGTACTAGATCGCATAAGCATTTATTTAGAGGTCTCGAGTTCGAAACTCTCTGGCAATATGTATGCAGCAGAGAGGCTTGGGAGGAACAACACCCCTAACGGGGTCCAAACCCAACTCCGATCCGAACGTCGGCACCGGGAGAGGCCCAGCCCATAAAAAAATGATAAAGGGTCGCGGTTGCATAACAATGTACTTATATTAGTTAATGTTGATGTAGTTGATATTGATATAATTGATGCTGAAATTATTTGTTGAAATTAATAGTTAAAATGAGATGTTTATTTTGTATATAAGTTACATATTGTTCCGAAAATAGTAGCTTATAAGAGTTGGAAAAAGGTAGAAAGGTTAAATTAAATTTCAACTCTCACCATTGTTCTTCTTTCTCGTTCGCTTAATTGTCTCACGCCGGGTTTTCTCTTCTCTGTTCTCGACTTCTATTCTCCATTTTTGCTCTATATTCTGCATATATCGACACTAAAAAAACAAAAAAGAACACCGCTAAACTTCATGTACAACTTCTCGATGATAGCTAAGTTAACGTCTTCTAGACTGAGTTTTTTTTTCTTCCAGACTAAGTGCATGCAAGTGTATAAAAAATTACCAAAAAACAAACAAACAAAAACACCACTAAACTTACGAAAAGGAGCCCATCAGATTTCTCTACAACTTATGCCCTTAATTGTAATTTTACATCAATTTTCAACTCTGATAAATTATTCTTTTCCGAACACTATATAGTTTATATAAAAAATAAACATCTCATTTCAACTACAAATTTCAACAGATAATTTCAGCATCAACTACATCATCATCAACTACATCAACATCAACTCATATAAGTACATTGTTACCGAACGGAGCCAAACTCATTTCAATTTCATAAGGTTCTCTCTTTCACCTTTTATTTGTTTTCCAAAATTTCAGCTAGTATTAACTAGTATAAACGCATTTGAACTACCATACCCGAACACCTATGTAGTTGAAATATTTTTCATTTCAACTACATAAACTCATTACAATTCTAACGAAAAAATCCAAAGTTTTAAGATATTGTTGACCCGTTGGTGATACTTACTTGGAGTGTTATAAAATATTTTTAAGAATTTATTTTAACGTGTGTCTATGGTCACACGTTAATAAACCCAAATTTATTTGGTTGATATGAAAAAAGTGGATTGCCAAAAAAAACATTTTTTTTTTGGTCTCATATTATTGTAAGATCTTGTTTCTCTTACATGTTACAAAATCAAGGTTACAAATGCTCTTATATGTGTACATAATGTCTAAAACGATTACGAACTATATTGAGATTATAAAGAAACCAAAATTAGGGAATTGAAGCATTAACACTAATTGCAAAAAAAAAAGATCAGTGTAGCTTTTGGCAGTGTGATTCTGTAAGCTTTAATTAATTTAACAACCGATATATGTTTGAACAAAATGACAAATGCAATATTTAAAAGTTGGTATATGTACAACTGTTTTTAGGCACTAACAAGAGGGAAATCGGAGCAACCGAGCAACTAAAGTGTTAGAATGAATGCCTTTCAACAATATTTGTTGCTTACCTTGCAAGAAGTGTCCGATTTTAGTTGGTGAAATGACAAGAAACAAAACGTACGGCATCAACCACCATTTTGATGAGTTCTTAGGAAATATAAGGAACGTGTTGGTACGAGCGCACAAGCGTAGATGGATCTAGTATATTAGTTTATGGGAAAAATCAATTGGGAATAAGAGGAGTAATCCAAGGGTATATATATTGGGTTTATTTCTCTTTTAGATTTTAGTGTAGTGCAATTGGATCAGCTAGTTGACACTTGGACATAGATAAGGAAGATCGATAATGGACCCAGGACCAGGGGTGACAGAGGTGATGGACTAGCATAAGAGCGACTAATGTAGCTGCTCTCAAGGGTGACCGGGAATTAGGATAAATGTGACTTATGCGGCGGCTCTCAAGGGTGGCCGAGAATTCAGATAAATGTGACTGATGTGGCGGCGCAAAGGGCGGTCGGGAACTATGCTTTTATACCATGAGGAAATATTAGGGACGTGTTGGGTACGAGCGCACAAGTGCGAATGAGCCTAGCACAAGCCCATAGAGTTCCATCCTAAAAATAATTGTTAATAAAAGGAGTAACAGAAAGATATATATACTAAACTTATTTCTTTTTTAGATTTTAAATGTGGGATAGAATTCATTCTGAATAATTTTAAAATTAATAGTGTGTGTATCCAAGGTTTCCAAGGTTGCAAATTCATTTTTCGGTTGAATGAAGGTTGCAAATTTTAGTTTTTGTGTTTTGGATATATGAAATCTTTGGAATTAAGAATAATACATATGACCCAATACTCCATTTGTTTTATACCCTTTTGAGCTAAGGAGATTAGGCCATTCAAACAACTATTTTTTAAGGTATAGGTTAAGAACCTTAAAAAAGATTATTTATTAAATTTTATTATTTAAGGTTATTTTGACTTTTTAATACTCCCTTCGTTAAGGTAAACTTGTCATTCTAGCTTAATTTTATTGTTCAATAAAAGTTTTCAATTGACTTATTTTAACCCATTTTTTCCAATAATATTTCTATTAATTAAAAATATTTACATAAATCTGCAAAATAAAGTAAATTTTTTTTTAACAAGATTGAGTATATTTAAGTCAATCAAGCGATTTTCTTAATTTTGAAGATAAACTCTAAAACGACAAGTTTACCAGAGAGAGTAGGATTTATTGAATTTTTAGGATTTTAGTTCATATATCTAATAATCTTAACCTATGTCCTTATGGTATAGGATAGAAAAAGTGTTAAAATAATTCTGAATGTGTTCCGTCCAATTTTGATCAAATTGATGAAAAAATGCACACATTCTCATCAAATTTCATCATTTTCAATACAGCATACACATATTCATTCTATGGAAACTCTAGGGGAATCAATCGTACAATTTCAAGCCAACTTTCATAGACAATGTCACAATTAGTATCTAGTAGTAAAATTCACCCACAAACTGTAAACAAGAATTAGTTTTTAAGTTTCAATTTTTCTAACTTATACCCAAGGACATAGGTTAAGATCTTTAAAATAGAAACAATTTATTAAATTATATTTATTTAAGATTAATCACTTTTTTACAAAGGGTTTATTAATTTCCTTCCAGGATTTTAGTTCCTTAAAATTGAAAATTTAACATAGGATAGAAAAACGATTTAAGTTTTGGGGATTTTAGGGGAGACCATGGGTCTTCGATCTTGGATAAAAAATAAAAAAAATTGGTAAAATTCATACATGGAAATCTTTATTTTTTTTTTGTAGGAACATGAAAATCTTTACTAAAAGTTGCCAAAAATGTTAGCTTAAAGTATGGGTCAATGGAATGAACATACTCAGTTAATTGATAGGCCCAATGAAAGTTGGTCTCAGGCCCAATACTACGCTGATCACAACTAGGACCACCAAAGGATAAAATTGTTTGGATGTTCCATATATCTTCGAGGAAACTAGAACCTAACTTATTAAATTGTTAGGTATCTTTTTTTTTTTTTGTATCTTATGAGAGTGTCATTAAATTGTTAGGATAAAATTATGTGATCAAGGTACACAGAACCTTAGTGTCATCATTCAAATTATGTGATCAAGGTACACAGAAGATTAAAGGATTCAGTTTTACTCTAATGCAAAGCTTGAAGTTGCAAGGTGTAGCCTTGTCCCAAAACTATACACAACTAAAATATAATCAACACAAGTGCGCCCCTACAACACCATTTAGAATTCTCTAGCATGGGCGCCATGTCTCTCTTGAAGCCACTTCCGATGGGACGCCTCCTTGAATGGGTCTAGAATTCTCTAGTTTAGGGTTAGTATAGAATCTTCCTTGTAAGAGGGGATGTTTGCCTATAAATAAAGTCTAACCATCCCATTTTTCATTCACTTCATCAAACTTAGGCATCTGACTCTCTTATAAAGTACTCTTGTAAAATCCTTCTCTTTGTAATATAAGCTCTTTCCCAAAAAATACTTAGCCATCTTTTCGTAGCTTCTAGTTACAATATTGGGGCATAGACTTAACTTAGCTTCTTGGAAGGGCTGACTTAGTTAAGAGCCTTGTTGTTTAGATTCAAGATCTCTCAACTCGTGTCACTTGCAGGGCAAGTTTGACAAATTTTCTTGCAGGATAGCTCGAAGCTTATTTTATGTACTAAATTTTTGAGAAGTTGGAGTTGTGTTTGGGATTGAACCGAGTTGTATTAGGTCAAGTAGTTCGGTACTGAAACTTCTAAATATCCTTCATTTGTGTTGAGTAAATATCAATTGTCCATTTCACATAATGGGTTGACATATATTACATATGACAATATTATTATACTCTATCCATTCACAAAAATTTGTCATTGTAGCTTGATTTTCTTGTTCAACAAAATCTCTCATTTGAAATATTTTAATCCATTTTTTCCAATAATATCCATACTAATTAAAAATATTTACAAAAAAAGCTACAATAAAAGATTAAAGATCTTTAAAAAAAATTGAAAATATTTTAGTCAAATCAAATAATTTTTGAAACAATAAGATTTTGGGAAAATTGTTTTGTGTTATTCTTCCTCATGGGGCAATATATATAACCGATTACAAAGAATATTGAGAGATATCTCAAAGATTATTCTATCTATATTTGGTACACAGGATATACAAGGATATCCTAAAATAAGATAACAAAATATATTCACAATATCTCAATACTCCCCCTCAAGTTGGAGCATGGGGGTCAAGAATGCCCAACTTAGAGAGAAGAAAGTGGAAAGGAGCCTTGCCTAAGGCTTTAGTAAAAATGTCAGCAGGCTGATGAGTTGTAGAAATATGAAGCAATGCAATTTTCTTGGCAACAACCAAATCACGGACAAAATGACAATGGATCTCGATATGTTTCGTCCGTTCATGGAAAACGGGATTAGAAGCTATATGCAAGGCGGCCTGACTATCACAATGTAGCCGAACAGGAAAAGGATGATTAACGCCCAATGACTGCAATAGCGAACGTAACCAAATGATCTCTGAACAAGTAGACGCCATGGCTCGATATTCTGCCTCAGCCGAAGAACGGGAAACGGTAACTTGCTTCTTTGTTTTCCAAGAGACCGGAGAATGTCCCAGAGTAATAAAATAACCAGTGATAGACCGTCGTGTTAAAGGACATGAGGCCCAATCAGAATCACTATATGCATTAAGACGAAGATCACTGGAACTAGATAAAAATAAACCTTGTCCCGGATGACCCTTGAAGTAGTGAACAATGCGTAGGGCAGCCTGCCAATGAACCTCTTTAGGGTGCTGCATGTATTGGGACAAAGTGTGAATAGAATAGGAGAGTTCTGGCCGCGTTATCGTAAGATAAATAAGGCGTCCTATTAAACGCCGATATTGCTCCGGGTTATCAAAATCAGGACCAGTAGCCAAAGAAAGTGTGTGATGAGAATCCATCGGAAAATCTGAAGGCTTAGAACCAAGTAGACCTGTTTCAGCAATTATCTCAAGAGCATATTTCCGTTAAGACAAGATAATACCCTCGAAATTTCGGGCAACTTCAAGCCCCAAAAAATACTTTAGATGACCAAGGTCTTTCATATGAAAGCATGCACTTAAATAAGCCTTAAAAGCGGAAATGGCAGAGGCATCATTACCGACAATCAATAAATCATCAACATATATAAGAACATGAAGAACCGTACCATTGCGATCGGAGGAAAATAGCGAATAGTCGGCTCGACTCTGATGAAAGCCAAAAGCACGTAAGGCTGCAGCTAACTTTGAAAACCAATTCCGAGGTGCTTGACGGAGACCATATAAAGACTTTTGTAACTTGCATACTTGGCCAGGAGAAATACCATCATAATCCGGCGGAGGCAACATATAAACATCTTCATCAAGATCACCGTGAAGGAAGGCATTGTGCACATCCATTTGATGCAATTCCCATTGTTTAATTGCAGCGATTGAAAGAAAAACCCGAACTGTGCCCATTTTGGCAACGGGAGCAAAAGTCTCCGTAAAATCAACTCCCTCAATTTGGCGATTTCCAAGGACAACCAACCGTGCTTTATGACGTTCAATAGCCCCAGTGGAAGTGTATTTAATACGGTAAACCCATTTACATCCTACGGCTTTCTTGCCAGGAGGTAAAGTAGTAGCAACCCAGGTTTTATTTCTTTCTAGCGCCTCTAGCTCAAGACGCATTGCAGCCCGCCACTGCTCATGTTGTACAACATCTTTAAAAGTAGTAGGCTCATGATCAGCTGTAATAGCTGCAAGAAAAATAGCATGCTGTTGCGAAAAATTAGAAGTTGAAACAGAGGCAGCAATGGGATATAAACTACCTGAGGACGATGATGAAGGAGGAGTAGCAAGCGTGGAGAGTGGGGTATTATCACTTGGAAGAATTGTATTGCACACAAAATCTTTTAAGAGAACAGACGGTTGTCTCACACGAGTGCTTTGTCGTCGAGGAGGTGGTGAGGGCGATTCACTGGAGGCGCTATCAGAGTCTGAATTTTCAGATGAAGAACTCCCCCTTGCTATGGAGAGCGGTGGAGACAAAGCCGTTGGAGACTCCGTGAGATCAGATTGTACAGTGGGCTGCTGCAAGTCATAAATAGCAGGATGGGGCTGCTGCAAATCAGAGAGTTGTTGTACATCAGAATGCTGATTTGAGGGACTATCATATGGAAAAATATGTTCAAAGAAGGTAACGTCCCGGGACACAAACGATTGGTGAGTCTCAAGATCAAATAGGCGCCAACCGCGTTTGCCCATAGGATAACCCAAGAAAAGACATTTCCGGCTTCGTGAAGCAAACTTGTCTCAATCCCTAGGAATCTTGGACGCAAAACACAAGCATCCAAAAACCTTTAGATAAGAGTAATTCGGCACATTTCCAAACACAAGCTCAAAAGGTGTCTTGTTGTTCAATAACGGAGTTGGTGTGCGATTTATCAAATAACAGGCCGTAAGAACGCATTCGCCCCAGAATTGAATAGGTAAAGAAGCTTGAAAACGTAATGCGCGAGCCACATTAAGAAGATGTCGGTTTTTCTGCTCGGCCCGACCGTTCTGTTGTGGAGTATAAACGCAAGTAGTTTCAAAGATAATTCCTTGTTGAGCAAAATAGGACCGCAGACTTGTGAATTCAGTCCCATTATCCGAATGAATTCGTTGTACTCGTTTGCGAAACTGTGTCTTGACCATGGCGCAAAAATTTTGAATTAATTGATTCACTTCAGACTTCTGTGCCATCAAGAACACCCAAGTCGCACGAGAAAAATCATCAATGAGAGATAAAAAATAAGAAGCTCCTGTAAGAGACGGGACGCTATAGGGTCCCCACACATCGCAGTGAACCAGTTGAAACAAACAATCAGATTTATTAGAACTTGTGGGAAAAGTTGTACGAGGTTGTTTGGCCTGAAAACAAACATCACATGGTGCCGATACAAGATGATTTCGACTAACAGAAGGGCCTAAATCAGAAATAGATAGCAAAACAGAATCTGAAGGGTGACCAATGCGTTTGTGCCATAACTGAAGCAAGTCAGAAGACGCAGCTGAAGCATAACACAAATTCTCGATCGGTCGAAAAGTACGCAACCAATATACCCCACTCCGTTGCTCACCGACTCCAATCACCGTCCTCGTACTTTGATCCTGAAGCACACATAAGCGATCAGAGGCAATGAGAATACAGTCAAGATCAGAAGTTAATTTTGCAACAGACAGCAAATTGCAAGCAAGGCTAGGAACATATAACACATGCTGCAGAACAACAGAATCTGTAAGAAGCAAACGAGTTGTTTGGCAATTTAATAGATAAAGAGGAGATAGGAGCGATATCCTGAAGAAGAGATCGATCGCCCGTCATATGGTATGAGGCTCCTGTGTCTAATAGCCAAGAAGACGTACCAGAAGTGGAGGTTGAAGAACCTGATTTGTTCATTGTATTGTAAAGATTAATAAGTGATTGCCATTGATCTTGATTTAAGTTCAAAGCAGAACGATCACTGGAGTTGGGCTGGATATGACCAGGAGAAGAGCCTTGTTGCTGAACAGAATTGGCGTGTCCTGTGGTGCCTCGTCCACGGCCTCGTCCGGAACCACCGTCACCATGTCCAGCGCCTCCGTCACCACCGCCAGCATTGGATTCGCCTCGTCCATTAGTACGAGATCGAGGCGTCCAACCTTCGGGATAACCGATCAGTTTGTAACATTTAGAGACATCATGATTTGAGAAGCCACAATGAGTGCAGCCCTGTTTTGCTGGTTTCTGGTCATTAGTTTTCGTTTGAGCCGCAAAAGCTGCAGCTTCTTGATTGGATTCCCGAGTTTTGACAAGGGACTTGTGAGTTTCTTCTTGAACCACGAGTGCATAAGCGCGGCTCAAGTTTGGAAGGGGGTCTTTGGCGATGATGTTAGACCGAAGAGATCCAAAAACGTCGTCGTCAAGTCCCATGAGGAATTGTTGAAGGTGTTCTTCCTCTCGTGCTTGAACAAGACGGGACGAGATGTGACAAGTACAATGTCCACAAATGCATGACATGGGCGGCACATAAGTCGCAAGCTCGTCCCACAACGTCTTCAGTTTGCCGTAAGTATGCAGCCACAGCTTGGCCTTGTTGACGACATTGGGCGATATCTGATCGAATTTGAAGAATACGAGGCGCATTTCCGACAGAGAAACGCTGTTTGAGATCTTCCCATAGTTCACGAACCGATTCTGTGTATGTGATGGAAGACCGAAGGGATGGATCAATAGATTGAATAATCCAACCAATGAGCATTGAATTTACACTGAACCAATCTTCTTCTTCATCGGTATCAGCGGGAGGTTTAGGAATATGACCATCCAAGAAACGCGTCTTTCGTTTTGCTCGGAACGCGTTTTTCATTGCCTTCGCCCATTCCTGATAATTCTCACCCTTTAAGACCACTGGACAAATTGAAAGGCCCGGTTGATCGGAAGGGTGGAGATAGTATGGCGAGGCGAGATCAAGAATGGGCCTCTTAGGAGCCGGCGGATGCTGCACTGCAGTAGACGTGGGGTTTATAGTATCATTATCGGAGTCTAAAGATGCCATTGCCTAGATGTGACAGAGGCAATCAAAACCGATCGTGAAAAAAAAATGGAACTTTTGTGTTTGATTTTGAGGAAGAACGAAAATAGCAGCGGAAGAATTAGGTTATGGAGAATCTCTGCTCCGATACCATGAAACAATAAGATTTTGGGAAAATTGTTCTGTGTTATTCTTCCTCATGGGGCAATATATATAACCGATTACAAAGAATATTGAGAGATATCTCAAAGATTATTCTATCTATATTTGGTACACAGGATATACAAGGATATCCTAAAATAAGATAACAAAATATATTCACAATATCTCAATAATTTTTTAAATTTTGAAACAAACTCTAAAACTACAAGTTTATATGAATGGAAAGAATAGTATTTTGCACCCCTGAATTTAAACTCATTCTTGTTCTTATTTTTGTAAAAATTTATATTTTTAATATTGATCTTCCTCTCTCAAGTCGTTGGCGATTTTACCTATGGTCGAGAGTAAAGATTCCAAGTTTCCAACCGAGTATTGAGGAGGATTAGAAGTTACCCACCCTTGATCTTCCAATCAGTCTAATCACGCAATTCAGCGCTACCCTGCCACTGCTACCACCACCAGCCGACTCACCCCATTCAATGGCGCTCTCTAGCAGCGCAATTCTCCCCTCTACCATCATCGGTCAAACCCCCGCCATATTCCACCCCCGCCGCCGCGGCGTCCTCCGCGTCAACGCGTCTGCCTCCGGCAAAAGTCCGTCCAACGGATCGGCCGTTAACAAGCCCTTCCCGTCGGGGATATGGTCCACTGACAGCTGGAGGTCGATGAAGGCCCATCAGCTGCCCGAGTACCCCGACCAGGACGAGCTGGACACGGTTCTGCAGACGATTGAGTCCTTCCCACCCATCGTCTTTGCCGGAGAAGCCAGGACCCTTGAAGAGCGCCTGGCCGACGCCGCCATGGGGAAAGCGTTCCTCTTGCAAGGCGGGGATTGTGCTGAGAGCTTTAAGGAGTTCAACGCCAACAATATTAGGGACACTTTCAGAGTTATTCTTCAGATGGGCGTCGTCTTGATGTTCGGCGGCCAGGTGCCTGTCATCAAGGTCTACCCTCACTTTCTCCTTTGTTATATATCTGCATTTAACTACTTGCAACGGTTTTCGTATCTAGGGTTTATGCAATTGGTTGCCTTATATTGAATTGGGAATTGGGAATTGGGAATTGGGAATTGGGAATTGGGAATTGGGAATTGAGATATGGATTGTTGAATTTTTTGATTGGGTTGGTTCAGGTGGGAAGAATGGCGGGGCAGTTTGCAAAGCCAAGATCAGACTCTTTTGAGGAGAAGGACGGGGTGAAGCTGCCGAGTTACCGTGGGGATAATGTGAATGGAGACCCTTTTGATCTTAAATCAAGGACCCCTGATCCGCAGAGGCTGATCAGGGCTTACTGCCAGTCGGCCGCCACTTTGAATCTCCTGAGGGCCTTTGCAACCGGAGGTTATGCTGCCATGCAGAGGGTCACCCAGTGGAACTTGGATTTCACTCAGCACAGTGAACAGGGAGATAGGTACATCTTGCTTTATTGTTCTATGGATGGATGATAGCATGGTGATTTGAAGATCTTGCTGAGATGCTTCTAAGCATCATCTGAAGACTCTGATGCATGTTGGCAGGTATCGGGAACTTGCTCATCGTGTTGATGAGGCACTGGGATTCATGGCTGCTGCTGGGCTCACACTTGAGCATCCAATCATGCAGACAACGGATTTCTGGACATCCCATGAGTGTCTGCATCTGCCATATGAACAGGCACTTACAAGGGAGGATTCAACCTCCGGGCTCTACTATGATTGCTCTGCACACATGCTTTGGGTTGGAGAGCGTACTAGACAGCTAGATGGTGCTCACGTTGAGTTCCTTCGAGGAGTTGCCAATCCTCTTGGCATTAAGGTACCACGGTTTCTATTCTTATACTGTAATTTGTGTTTCTGGATAACGGGGGGCTAAAATTAGGAGTTGTTTTGTTGATTCACTTTTTTTATATACATTTTTATTTACACAGGTAAGTGACAAGATGAATCCTGATGAACTGGTTAGGCTTATTGATATACTGAACCCTCATAACAAGCCAGGGAGGATCACCATAATCACAAGAATGGGTGCTGAAAACATGAGAGTGAAGCTCCCTAATTTAATTAGAGCAGTTCGTGGAGCTGGGCAAATTGTCACTTGGGTTAGTGATCCTATGCATGGAAATACCATCAAAGCTCCATGTGGTCTCAAGACTCGTTCATTTGATGCCATCAGGGTATGTTTTGTCATTCTTAGATATATTTATTTCACACTTTGATTGCCCCTCTGAACTTTATGAGCTGCTAATCCGAAAACTACAGCTTGGTTAGCTATTTTACCACTTTCCATCATTTTCTTGCTTGAATAGTACCTTTGAAACGGCTTTTAGCAATTTTATTGCAGTAATATGCTTGAGATGTGCTCTTTCTTGTAGTCAACTAATCTGCTTTTGATGGGGCGCATCGTCATGCGCATTGGCTTTTATACACTATCTTTGAGATGGGTTTAGTCCCTATATCGTTTTTGGTGCATTCTAACTAAATTCAGTTATTATTGTCACATAGCTGAATTTTAGTTTTTCTTGGGTCTAACGGGCGTACCCCCTTTCCCTTGGGCAGGGGTACCCCCATCTTGACCCTCCAAATTCCGCTGTAGAGGAGCCTCACTGGGTCAATGATGATGATGATGATGTCCTCTTATGTTTTGGTTAAAGGTATAGGGGACCAATATGAATTGATGATATCATAACTTTACATGGGTTTCTTAAGCCACATACGAGTAACCCTATCTTCAGGGACATGTACAGAACTCAAGTGGCAATCAGTAGTGCTCTTTTTTGGTAGTGCTGCCTAGATTTCAAGTGTTTTAAGTGTTTGGGTGGGTGAGCTTGTGCAGGCAGAAGTGAAAGCGTTCTTTGACGTTCATGAACAAGAAGGAAGTCATCCCGGTGGAGTGCACCTTGAGATGACGGGGCAAAATGTGACGGAGTGCATTGGTGGGGCCCAAACCGTGACCTATGATGATCTGAGTTCTCGGTACCACACACACTGTGACCCCAGGCTGAACAATTCCCAGTCCCTGGAGCTTGCCTTCATCATTGCAGATCGGCTCAGAAAGAGGAGGATCAAGTCCCAGTCAAAGCTCGCTCCTTTGAATGTGTGAAACAAATGCCAGTATCCATCTGTGACATCATGTGTATTTATACTCACTGAGTGAGTTTTTGATTCAAATGGTTGCGATGACATTAAGAGTGAATATAGAGATACATACTGCTAAGAAATACAATTCTGATTTTTCATAAGCTACTTAGTCTCAAATATCATCTAGTCACTCAAACATCAAACTTTATGCAAAATCTTATCATTTGCAATATCTATACTAAATTAAATTATTCAGCCACCGGACTAACATACACTAGTTATATATTTATTAATCAGAAAATGCACATAAGCGATATTGGGTAAATGTTTCCACTCCATGATGTAACAAATCTGAATACACGAGTAAATACAGACATAAGATTCAATGTCCATGGGCATAATACAGCACAAAACCCATCTTGCTATTATTTTTACCAAGGAAAAATGGTACTCTAAAACTTGATAATACAACTATATCGACTACCTACTCGAGTCCCTACCCTAAAGTTAGCATTCATATCTTGACAAAGCGAACGTCGTTCTGGCCAAATGCAGTGCCACAAGCGGGGCATTTCCTATGGCGGATTTCCAGGTTCCTTTGGATGCATCGGTTACAGAAGAGATGATAGCATTTCACTATAACCACCTGCATGCATATCATATCATGTCATATTATATCATATCATATCATAATAAAATAAAACGATTTTTATTTTATTTATTATATAGAGTGGCCAACCTCCTTTGGACGATCAGAACAGACACCACACTTGAGGACAGCCTTGCACTCCTTTATTTCTTCTTGAAGTCTCTGTATTGCAGCTTCCCCAGTCTCTGAGCTCATCTCATCAACCTTGGCAGTCCATTCCTTGATCTCTTCCTCTAGCTTCATCCTTTCATTCCTGGTTATTATTATATTCTAATTAAAAACTCCAACAAATTCATTATCCAATTCTTAGTGCCTTGGGGAGTCGGGATAACGGCATACCTTTCATTATCCAATTCCAATCGGATATCTCCATTCAAACCCTGAATCTGCTCGTATTCCTTTTCAGAAGAAGTAATAG
The DNA here is from genome assembly GCA_964016875.1 of Fallopia convolvulus. Classification (NCBI taxonomy): domain Eukaryota; kingdom Viridiplantae; phylum Streptophyta; class Magnoliopsida; order Caryophyllales; family Polygonaceae; genus Fallopia; species Fallopia convolvulus. The sequence goes on from OZ024723.1 coordinate 5,372,633, forward strand.
CAGCTTTCAGCCACTTCAACTCCTTTTCGGTATCAGCCAATTCGCACCTCGCACATTCTAGATTGAGAGCAACATGTCTGTCTTCTTGAGTGGAGTTGACAGCCTCTGAAATCAACACTTTCATCTGCATGCAACAAACATTCATCACATTTTATAGAGATAGATGCATTGTTACACAGGGAGACCACAACAAAGCCTACCTGTTCTTCACCCCGTGAAATCCTCGTGAGAAGAGATTCAAGTGATGCGTTAACTTGTTCAAGTTGTTTACTTAGTAAATCCTTCTCAGACTGAAGAGCACTCTGAGATTGCTTTGCCTTCACACTTTCAGATACCAGCTGAAGAAAAAAACAAAACACAAATGAGCATAAAAATAAAAATAAACATGGTAAGGGAAAAAAAGCACAAGCAGCTTTGCTGATGGTGTTCATGAACCCAACCTTAATATTATAATCATCCCTCTCAGTCATCTGCTGCAACAAGTGTTGGTTTTGTGCCTGCATATCTTCGTATGCTTGACCTATGGTCTATATTAATCAAACAAAAGGAGGTGTAAGGGATTCATATAATATTTCAGGAGTCCAAACTTCATAGAAGCAATGCTTACAGCTTCACTAAAAGGAATACAATGAAAAAGAACAAGTACCTCGATCTCAGAGATATAAGCTTCTGCCTCTATGTCTTTAATCTTTATAGCCTCTCTTAGCTCTTGAACACTCCTAAACATGGAAAAAGCCAGTCTATAAGAAAGATGGTTCATAACAGATTAATTGCAACACCATCAAGATATCATGAGTCAGTAGTAAGAGCTCAGAACAGCTCTTGTTGTCACTCAAACGAAAAACTGTGGTAATCCAAAATAGCCAAACCTCTCAGTAGAATCTAATTTGTTCCTCAAATCAGCTATTTCAGCCTCAGCAGCAGAAAGTCTCTGCTGGCATGCAATCTCTGCTTCATGAGCAGCTCTCACTCTTAATTCTAAACCATGTTCATCAAGAGCATGCCTCAAGGATTCTGCTTGAGAGTTGGCTCTATGCTTGGATTCTTCAATTTCAGCCAAAGATCTGATAAAATCATGGAGAAATCATTACGCCATCAAGACGATAAGCATATGATAAACACTACGAAATTGTCTACATTGCCATTAAAATTCAACAAGATTTGAACAAAGAATGATAAGTATTTTTGCAAAAAAAATCATGGCATGTTTATTAATCAAATAAATAAATACTTGACTAAAACAAATCTACTGGACTGAACAAGGTTCAAGAGTAGGGACTCAATTTCACACAAGGCCCCAATTCCAACAATTCTCTGTTTCTCCTATTTTGATTTAGAAGGGTGGAGAGCAGGTAGACCTCTAAGCTAGATATCCTTCTAGTTAAACTGTTAAAGTTTAAAAGAGAATCCCACAAGAAAATGGGCCAAACTTCAATGCATACAACTAGCTACCTTCAAAAAAAAAATTCATTTCTCCATAGTTACATACTTCTTTTTTACAACTTAAAGCGAACAACAGCGCATCTTTAACAGGGCATGCACACAACTGCAGATCCCCAAACCAAATATCTTACCTTTCATCATATATTCCCTGTCCATACATGTTGACAAACATCTCCAGTTCCATATTTTCCTTCTGTAATTTCTCGATCTGAAAATTTAAAACTTAGTATTTTCTGATTTAACGAATATGACATAAATGATATAACTTGGCTTGAAAGAATTGAACTAACCAGCTCTTTAAGTGAGTTTATTTCAACCATTTGTTGAGCACATTTTTCTTGTAAGCCCTTTATCTCACCAGTCTATTTGCAAAAGAGAGAATTTCAACATTGTTAAGAAAGAATATTATCTAGACTAAAGCAGCATCATAAACAGACACGCCAAGATAAATCCAAGATCAAAATGGTAGATCCTTGAAACCACAAAAAATGTATCATTTAGCAATTGTATGTAAGGGAGACGACAAAATTCAAACCTTTCTTCCTAACAGTGCTTTCAAAGATTGAGCTTCTTCATTCAAGGAGAGGGCCTCGTGTGCAGTATCTTTCCACCGAGTCAATTGAGATTTCATCATTTCCATCTCTTTAGACAGTGCTGATGCCATTATATGGAATTCTTCTTTAATATCCTTCCTTCCTGAAACAGTTATAAAGTTAAAATCATTCTTTAACACTGATAATATCTCAAAACTGATCTAAAATTTTATTAAGTTACCCAAGTCTTGGATAGCCTCTTCCATTTTAATTTCAAGGTTATTCTTTTCATGTCTACAGTTTTGCAGTGTAAGCTCTAATTCCTCGACTCTAGTTTCAGTATTGCGTATGCCAGTTCTAAGATTGTCAGCTGCCTCTGCTTTTATCTCTAGTTCCTTCTCTCTTCGCAAAAGAGAAGGCCTATCAGCCTGCAGTTCAAATTCAAAAGTAAGTATTTAGAAGAATCCGCATGCTTCAAATGCCAAGAATAAGGCAAATGAAGGAAGCTAACCTGCAAAGAATCTGTCAATTCTTTGTACCGGTCCACTTCAACTTTCCAGTGGTGAAGTTGATCTTTAAGCAGGGTGAAAAATCGACATGAATAGACAAAATTGTCATCCTTGATTTCTTTCTGCGCAGATGTATCCACATTAAACATTTTATGCAAGTGTCCCCCACAATTTGCATTCAGTAGATTAAGATCTTTTATTTTTTTAAGGAAAGGGGAAAAAAGCGAGACGGAAGAGTTCATCTGGAATACCTGTAGATCATCTAATTGTTTTGACAAGATCATATTGTCTTCTCGTGCATCCTCGAGTTCTGAAAGACGGTCTTCAGATACTATCTGAGAGAGTGCTCCATATTGGTCCCACACCCCAAAAAGGACAATCAATAGAAAAAACATAGTAATATATACCTGGGCTTCTTCTATAGAGTCCTTGAGTTCTTGCAGCCCCATCAATTTATCCGACATCTTTTCAGGGGGTAAGTTCCCATTCACTGTACCTGGACTTGGAGTATAAGCTTCAGATGCTGCCCTCTTCTGCATTTCAAGGTTTACAAGCTTTCTTCTACTTTCTTCCAGCTCAGCAACACCTTCTTCCAGCTCACCTAATTGTAGAATAAATACAAAAACAAAAAAAAAATGATCCATATGCATCCAAAACAATAATGATATATGGCTTGTACTTTACTGATTAACTTAATGCTGCAGTAACCACTAACAAGTGGATACTATTCTATTTTTTTCACCTAAGCAGATGCATTTCATATTTTCCCACTAATTTCATAAGAATAAATTAGTTGAAGTGACCATGTTAGATACCTTCAACATGTTTGATCTCAGCAAGATTCTCAGTATGTTTCCGAGTATAATTCTGAATTATTTCAGCATATTCACTATGTTTCTGGCAAAGCACATCAAACCACTCACTGAGAACCTTGAGCTCCTCTTCCATCAGACTGTCAATGCTACTCAATTGGGTCACAGTATCTACATAAAGCAAAGGAAATAAATGTTTGACAAAGCTTGTACCAACTACATAAGCCCATCCATTTTTTATGCTGCATAAAGAGGATATTGAACACATTTTTACATCATAAGTTCATACAAGCATACAATAAAAACAACTTGCAAGTAAATAAAGTGCTCTATAAGTAGCAGTTAAAGATGAGAACACAATGTCCATGAGTCCAACTTTTGTAAATTGTAATCTTGCCTAAAACAGCAAGGAATTAAAAGGAACACACAATTTTACAGAAGTTAATATAATGTAAGAGCATGATATTAGTCAGGTTTTCCTTAAATATAGAAAATATAGCAACAAAGATCAAATAAATTCTTTCAAGGAAGACTATGATCGGCGAATATGACAGCCTGATCTATGAAATTAAGAAATCTGATCATAGCCCTTGTCCTTAAGTGCCCAATTTTAAATTATTCTATTGTAGTAGAAATTCGGTGATGGTATAAGTGGTTTGATGCCCCCCACCCCTCCTTTCCAACATACTTGACTACTCATTCCCTTCTCTTATGTATAAGGTCTTAGAAGTGGACTATAATGATATTGCAATCTTGTCACAGGAAAGACACTAACTTATTTCTTTTTCTGTTTTGCAGAAAAAGGAATCACAATTCCATTGTAAGCCGCTCTACAACTTCCAGATGAGAAACAGAATAAATATTAAATGATCCATGTCACCAAACTAAGGTTCAGTTATTAGCACTAATAGTGTCATTACGAGTCCAAATTACATTAAAGTTCAAAAATCATATTTTTCCTCTCATTTTTCATTAGAATACCTTAGAATTGTTACAAAAACCTATTGAAGTGAAAAGAAAGGAACAGAAATGTTATACAATAGGGAAGATAGAAAGAGGGAGAGATTTTCCTTCCCGGGTTTGGAGAAGTAAAAAGGATTAGATAATTGTCCCGAAGCTACTTCATTTACTATTTTACTTGTAACCTTTCTGGCCACAATAATAGCCAAAGTTGCGTCACTAATTTAATTACTCTTCGAATTTCATTATCAATTAAAAAGCCAGCCCAAACACTAAATTGCCATCTTGAATTGGCAAAAGAGCTTAAATCATCAATAGATAACCACGTCACAAATAAGAAATGATCTTGTGCGTGTTGTTATAGAAAAAAGAATTGTTCATACTAGAGTGATTATTTATCTTCTCAGTGACTATTCTGCAATCTGCATTCACATAGCAAAGTCATTTTTATAATATATACAATGAAAGCCACTACTAAGGAACTATCTAGAACTGGCCAAGTCACTCAAGAGTGCCTACAGCTGAGGATTTTCAGCAAGAATGAGTCATTTTACTGAGAATAAATCAAAAAAGTTTGCCACAGCGAACTTGAGAGGTTAGCTCCTAGAAACACAAGTTGAAATTCATCATTCATATGTTGATCACAGTAGATATTTACTCTTCTGACCTTCTGTGGAGGAGGTCCCTTGCAATGATTGTGCAATGCTTTCAGTTTTTGCTCTTTGTGCCTTTATAGTAACTTCAAGGAGTTCCATCAACTCATTAGTAGAAGATTGACGATGTGCAAGGGCTTCTTCAATAAAACTCAGAGCTTCATCACATTCATTAGTCTGAATGGAGTTCACTTTTAGAAGCCTACAAAGAAACATGTCCTCTGGAGCACATGAAGGAACTGAAAATGGAATATATTTTGCATCAATTGCTTGATAATGAAAGAGAACAAGCTCTCGTGATTATAGTCCTAAAAACTTCTTGCTGTTAATTATAAGAAATATAATTTCATATATAAATTACCTTGAAGATGGTTGTCATTATCCAAGATTTGTAAAGACCCCTGAGCACCACCAGCCCTTATTCCAAGCAGAAGTAAGTCATCATCCAACTAAATGACAATATTAAAACCAAATTTATAGGACAATAATTAGAAACAACAAATAAAATGAAGACATGAAAACCCCTTGAAGAGTAGTGGAGTAAAAACAAATTCTTATCAATCAACCTCATTCCAGAGTTGGTTTATTTTAATCAACATAGTATCATAAGAAGATTGTTTCTCTTTTGTTTCTTGAATTTTCGTTTCAAGATCATGCAGCTCATGCTTCTGCTTATCTAGCTGCTGAACAAGTTTTTGATTCTGGTACTGGAGAACGGCAGCGTCAACCTGCAGAAATAGAGAAACAAATTATAAACCCCAATCCTGCAAGTCATAAGAAAAACTTATGATCAGCCATTAAGATTGATATTATATGCATGACATGGGGGTTGAATAACAATTACAGATTTATTTTCTGGAGAAGCAGTGGTGTTGCGAGCCATAGTCGGGGAAGAGATGTTGCTCAAATGTAATACTTTCTTATCAGGCTCCCCTGAGTCTTCGCTTTCCATCTCTTTTGCTTCACCATCAGACAATCAATTTATAGTGCATAGGCAGCAACCCTAATCAACATGAAATACCAAATACATATGTGATCACCAGTCTTTCAAGGCAACTATACTAATGAAAATAAAGTTTCATGAGATATGAATTATTTGAACTGTCAGACTCTACCACAAAAATCTTTCAAAAAATTACAAAGAAAAACAGTAACAACAGAAAATAGACATAATCAGTGGCGGAGGCAGTGGGGGCGCGGGGGCAGCCGCCCCCGTTTTCCGCCGGAGTTCTCAGCCAGGCGCCAGCGGCACAAAAACAGTAAGAATTTGGATCTTTCTCAACTGAGAAATAAGAACAACAGTTGAAATAAAGAAATTAGAAACAAACTTCAATTGAGAAGGACAAGTTCAAACCGATCAATTTTGGAGACGAATTTTAGATTTTGACAAGGCAGATAAGATATGCCGGCGGTGAAGGATTCTTTCTCCCGAGTCCGTCGTTCCGTCCTGATTCTCTCTCCGTTCCTTCCTAGGTTGTTTATCAGAACTTTCCTTCAAAAAAAAAATTCAGTTGAATGAACTTGGGCCTGTTTACAGGCAGGCCCGCTAGACAAAAGAGAAAAAAAAGAAGAAGACAGGCTTGTGATCGGCCCGTTAGAATGTAATAATAATCTAGGTTTAATATTTTTAAGAGGGAATTGGCCCAAAGGTACTTCTTTAAGTTCATTTATTACAAATAAGTAAGGTTTTATTTTTTTTATTCCCGTAACTCTCGATTGACCCGTTTTTATTTCTCCTCAATTTCCACTCCACTCTCAACTTCCACGTTTCTCTGTTCTCAACTTCCACGATTTCGAATTTCCACTTAGAGCCTCAATTTCGACGATTTATGTGCTCTTCTTGATTTTGCCTGTCGAATCTCTGTAGAAGTTCATTATAGTTGTTGTTGACGATTTTGTTGCTCTTCTTCGACGATTTCGTTTGTTGTTGACAAGTAATTTCATTAAAAGGAGGATATTTGCTTCGTCAACGGTAATTTGTTTGTCAATTTGCTTCATTGTCGTCGATTACAGTCCTATTTTGTTGTTGTGTTAAGTTTCTGAGTAGTTGTTTTGATTTTGTGGTTTGCATGTGCTTGTGTTTTCTTTGTTTGTTAGGGTTTAATGCTCTTTTTGTTATGGTTGTGAGTTTTGTTGTTTCGATTTCGCTTTTAGGCTTTAATCTATAACGATTTTGTTCTGACATTTGATCATTTTTCACTTTTGGTTGACATTTTAGATTTGTGTTGATAATTTATATTTGTGTTGACAGTTGTGCAATTGTTGCTTTTAGTTTTGGAATTGTGTTGACATTTTTAATTTTATGCGTGTGGTTGAGATATTGTTGATAATTTCGGTAGTCACTTATTCCTTGTTGACAATTGTACTTATTGTTGACAATGTTGCTTGATATATGCTGATTTTTATGACATTTGATAGTGTTGGTTTATTTTTACACATGTTTTAGGGTATTTGATGTTTTTGTTGACAAATGCAATGCTTTGATGACCAATGTAGAGATTGTTGACATTTGCTATTTTTTGATGACATGTAATTTTAGAAGGTTTGGATTTCAATTTTTGTTTAGTTTTCAAGGCATTGTTGACAATTACTGAGATTGTTGACAGTTGTAATTGTTGATGGTATATGTGATTGAATTTGCTAATATTGTTGACAGTTGATTTTATATTTTGTTGACATATGAGATTTTGATTATAATTGTATTATTGATGACTATTCTCTATGATTGATTTCAAGTTGAAGTATGTCACAGAAGGAAATGAAATATGTTCTACCTCCATCCAAACATTATCTGGGGAAAGTTAACTGCTACAACAAAGTTGAAATTTCTATAACTGATTTATGTTCAATTTTGTTTTGGTGGACATGTCTGGATTTTGGAGACTTTTCCTGCTTTTAAAGAAGTTTGTTTGTTTGATTGTAAAAGTCCAAAAGAAGTTCCTTATATGCTGCGTTGGAGTGGCGGTTCAGTTCATATTAGACATGTTGTACTCTCTGAAATAAAGGATAAGAAATTGGTATTTATTAATGAAAAGAAATTGGTATGTTGACAATATATTCCTGACTTAAAAGTTTAGTTTTTGTTGACACTTCATAGTTGACATAATATCATGTGTGTTGACATATGATATACTACATTATATGATATTAAGTTTGACTTTTACATTGTTGACATTGCATGGTTTACAAGATAGTTTATCAGTTTTGTTGACATTACATTGGATGACATGTACATTTGTTGACATTGTTGACACTGCATGGTTTACAAGATAATTTATCAGTTTTGTTGACATTACATTGGATGACATTTATGTTCTTGACAATACATTTGTTGACATTGTTGACACTGCATTTGATTGTTGACACTGCATGGTTGACAAGATAGTTTATTAGTGTTGTTGATTGCTAGACAAATTTGTTAAAGGAAAACAAATTTGTACAAACACATCTAATTTAAAGTTCGACCCTTATCTGTACATCTGTACAACTCTATCAATAATATAGACACGTTGGAAACTTTTGGAGTTAATTTTTAATTTGAGCTGCACCCGAGTTATAACGGGTTGCCTACATATCTCTTTAAAGAGAATCAAGCCTTACGTAGTTCAGAGGTTTTAATTTTTGATAAGATTTTCATGCATTAGAGAAATGAGCCTAAATCCACCTTCTAGGAAGGGCTGCCTAAGCTCGGTTCAACTATCATTTGCATGGTGTGGAGAAAATCAGACCCACCTTCTAAGAAGGGTTGTCTAAATATTCCACTAGGACTTGGTTTTGATTCTTTTTCGATTTATGGTTGTGATTGAACTCGACGAGCATTTGCGCTATATGTCAAGCTTCCTACGTACCTTGATGGGATCAAATCACCGTAGTTCGGTAAGTTTCGGATTTTGAATTTGGGATTTGGCGACTGTACTCGATTGGACTTTATATCGAGTTACCTACGTAGCCTTTTATAGGCGTCAAGTCTTTACGTAGTTCTCCAGGCTATTTTATTTTATTTGATTTGGATTGTGCGACTGAACTTGGAACGTATTTGATTTTGTACCAAATTTCCTACGTAGTCCTTGTAAGGACATCAAGTCATAACGTAGTTCTTAAAGAAACCCATTTGTAGCATATAAGCTGTCACACTTAGCATATAAGCTGCAAACCATTGTACGTTGCTACATGAAGTACTTTAAAGGTGAAGTAGCAAGCTAAATGCTATATATTGCATTTTCTTTGTATTACCACCAATTTTGTATAATTAATTAGTGGGAATGGAGACTTTAGGAAACCACTAATTTTGATTATTAATTAGTGAAAAACTTGTGCTTGCCAGTGAGGTAACCCTAAGAATCTCAGTGCGTAAATCGGTCTCCGATGAAGGGTCGACTCGGCTCTAATGCTCATGGTTGATCGCCATCTTCTTTCCACACTAGCTAGTAAGCCTCCTTTTCACTTTTCTTTAGATTTTATATATATGGCATATGTATGGAATATGCACATATATACGTTCAAGGAAAAGGCCTAGTAGCACATGCAAAAGTGAAGACTTGAATTCTGTTCTCTTCTTTTGCTTTTGACAGACTAGAGTGATGGACCTCTTATTGCTTGTACGTTGCCCATACGTAGTTCATGATGAGTTGACCTCCTTTCTTTTCCATGTGAACATTCGTACTTCTTGAATGGCCTCAGTAGGCATACTTTTATTGAATATGGCTCTCTCCCACATATATGTACTATATAATAAAGACTATATGTACTTTTTTATGTGGCTTTATTCTTGAAAGAGATTCTTCTTATAGTTTGTCATATGGGGACATGTCTACTGCTTTTATTTTGTAACAGTAGGTAATTCTTGTCACTTTGCTTTGTACTCCCATGAACTCATTACACCATAGGCTCCATTTTTCCTTTGAATCTTCAAAAGAACTCACGAGACCTGGGCAGCAACGTCATCAACCTTGACTTCAGATTGGCGAAACACTCCGTTTTGGGCCATCCATAGTCACCCAAACCAAATGCGGCATCCATCTAGGTGCAACGCGATCCAGTCCGACCTTGAGATAATAAGCCATCGTTGCCATCGTGATCAATCCTTTGGAGAAGGAACACTCCGTCTTGGGCCTTTTATGGACGTTCATTGTTGAAGACACGATCACCCATTTTGATCGAGGAGAAAACGCTTTGTATCGGGTCTCTTAGGTCCTTATCCAGATTGAATGGTGGACATGGGATTGCATGATGGTGGTGTCCTAGTGCTTCTCCTCTGGCGGGCATAAGCCTCTATGATGGAGACGTCCTCTTTGTCCCCGTCGGAGCTAAAGAATGACTTCTTGAGCGATTGGTGTTCCTCCTTGGGTGAGTGTTGATGGCACCATTGATCTTCTTTGATTCGATCTAGATTTCTTCTCTGACTTTTGGGATCAAGATTCGTGCTGAGATGAGGAAAAGTTGAAGAAGAGCATCCTTGGCCTTTTATGTTTGCGATTCTTCCTCTCTTCTTCTTCTTATCAATCTCGATCTCGCGGGCTCGTGTCTTTGTCGCCTTCTTCAACAAGACAATTTGGCGTGGAGGACACCACTTCGTTGTTTGGATTGCGGTGGTAATACACTCCATTTCTGGCCATTTATAATCCTCTCAAAACAGCCTTGGTTCCGTCTTGGTGCAAAGCGATCCATCCCGATTAATCACGAGCCATCATTGTAGGCGCGTTGTAGACGAGATCACCCGTAAGAGGCTCGAAACGGAATGTTTCTCCTCAAAACGGACGATCTCGAATCATCTCCAATGTGCTTAGGGTGGTCATGAAACAAGCCCTCGGAATGGTATCGAACTAGCCGATCACAAGCCTTAGAAGGGAAGTCGAACCGATCGATTTTGCTCTGCGAACGGGCCTTTGGAGCATGTCTCATTTTGTTTTTGAACGAGTATACAACACACACAAAATAATTAGTACATAAAAAGTTTAAGGAGAAGAGCGTTTTACCACTTGATGAAACTTGATCTTGGAAGAACACGTAGAACTTGTTGAGCAATTTCCACAATTGGTTCACGATCACTTGATCACTATTATTCTATAATTTGTATCTTGCAACTTCTATGTAGTATTTTTATTCCGTTCTTCTCCACTGATGAACACCCAAACTCTACCCTTTATACAAAGCTTCAACCGTGGACAACAAGCATTGCCAAAGGCGTTTTTTTATGCCCCTTAATTAACACATTTAATTAGGTTAATTATAGGGTACTTAATTTTACACATTACACAACCTTTACTGAGATTACATAAAGATTGGCTAGGCTGGAAAGATAAACCTTCACCAACGCTTTATATTCTAAAGCATGTATGGGCTTTTAAAACATGGGCTAACCCAATAACCATAAATTAGCCCAGTAACATGTACGTATGATCCTTGCATGTTGAAATCATTCATACATGTAGGTTGTAAGATAGTTCATACATGTACGTATGATCCTTCTTCCATTTTTCATTTCATTTTTTTTATCCCCTGTACATCTATATATGTATATAGATATAATTAGCATTCCCATATATATATACATATACATTATATATATTTTTTGGTTCAACAATTGACATTACATTGGATGACATTTACATTTGTTGACGGTACATTAGGTGACATTGTTGACAGTACATTAGGTGACAATGTAATGTCAACCATATATTAACAATATATGGTTGACATTGCATTGTTGATAATTTAATTGTTTTTTTGACACTATAGTTTTGTTATGAAGACAATAATGTTTTTTGCCAATGTTTTTATTCTTGTGTTTCCAGGTTTGTGTTTACCCTCCATATTCAGTTTGTACGGTTTAAGGATTGTGACTATCCAAACGAGGTTGTTGATCCTGTTTTTGATGATTTGATTGAAAGAATCATGGTGAAACAAGAAAAGAATTTTGAAGCATTGGTGCGCAACATTAATGATGAAGAGTCCGACTCTTCTACAGAGGATGACTTGGCTGATTTTGTCTTAGCTCCGAATACTTTCGAGTTCAAAAAAGCGGATAAGCAACTGTCGGTTGATGTAAAACAACAACAAAATAAAGAACAAAAAGTCAGGCTCAAGAGGAAGAGTTCTAGGATTTCTGGTAATGTGGTTGAAGGTAAAGTTAAGGCATTGAGGAGTTCTGGTGGTGGCAAAGGTAGGAAGAAGGTTGGTGTTGATAAACATAAGGGCAAGAAGTTTAAGGTTGAAGCTAAGAGTCGGGTTAGGGTTGAACATCATCAAAATGATAAAGTTCTGCCAAATAATCTGGTTAAAAGAGTTAAGTTGAGCCAACATGTTTGCAGTATGCCAACCCTCTTGAATAAGTTTAAAAGGCCAACATTTGAGGATGAACTTGCTCTAGTGGTGAGGAATGATCATGTTAATGAAGAATTGATAAGTAATTCGAAGGCCGATGTTGTTGATGAAGATATTATTGACAAATATGTTGTTGATGAAGATGTTATTGACAAAGATGTTGTTGATGAAGTTGTTGTTGATGAAGATTTGGTAGAGAATCTGAACAAGGATGATGTTGATGACAAGTTGATGGATAATGTGAACAATGATGTTGTTGATGATGATTATGTGGGTGTTGAAGACATTGAAGTTGCAAAGATTTTGTCCCCTGCCAAGGAACAAGGGAATTTTCTTGACATTAATGTTGATGGAGTCCCACTGTCTTCCCAAGAGAAGGTCGAAAGATTTAAAGAAATGCATGAGTGTCAATGGGTAAAAGATTTGAAAGAATCTATTACTTCTATGCATAGGTTGATGAAAGACGTTCAATTCAAGCTAAATTCTTTGGAGATGAAAAATGTGCATGTGTCAAATCAAGTTGATTACATTCATAAGAGTTTAATTAGTTGATAGAGGTCTTTTTTCTGATGCTTCAGATTCAGAAACTGATCCGGAAGATGTTGTGGAAGTTGAAACTTCTATTGGAAAGAAAGATACAGAGCAATTGATTCCAAGTCCAAGTAATCTTGTATATTTTTTATTCATGTTTACACATGCTCAGATTTGTTGTAATTGGATATTTTTTTATGAATTTTATGCTGAAGTTTTGCTTTCATTTGTGATCTGTTGCACGTAGTATGCTTGTTGACGATTATTATTCTTTAATACAGTTGAAAAAACAGAGGACATAGGTAAAGAAGATGTTGTTAAAAAGAAAGATGATGTTGAAAAGAAAGTTGTTGACGATCTTCTTGTTGTTGATAATGAGGCTTTGTCAAATAATGGAGAAAATATTGTTGTTGATGTTGGAAAGGAAGCTAGTGTTGGTGATGAGCCTCTTGTTCTCAATAAGGATTTCTGTGAGGGTGCAACAGATGTTGTTGTTGATGCTTCTAACAGTGAACCAAATGTCAACGATGATGTTGGTAATCCTGAGACAAACAATATGTCTGGTGTAGTCGGAAAGGAGGATGTTGAGGGTGAAATTGTAGGTGAGAAAAAGGTGTGTCTGGTGAAGTTGACAAGGATGAACTTGTTGGTGATGTAGTAGATGAAAAAAATAGTATGCTTGGTAAAGTTGACAAGGAGGAACATGAGGGTGAAGTAGTATTTGTTACTAAGGATGATCTGGTTGAAGAACGAAAGGAGAATCCCTTAGAACATGAGGGTGAAGTTGACAAGGAAATTGAAGTTGACAAGGTTGAACCAGAGGGTGAAGTAGTAGCTAGGTCTTTCAAAGGATGATCTTGGTGAAGAAAGAAAGGATAATTCAAGTGATTTCAACTCTGAAACCTTAGCTCAAATGCGTGTTGAATTAGACTTTGAGCTACGACCTATTTTGAAAGAGATCAAGGATAATTGCTCTCAGTCTGTTGAGCATGGTCATCTATTTGCCTCTTTGATTGGAGAAGATGAAAAGGAAAGTGTAAAAGATACCGGAGATCTTGATGCTCCACTAGATACAAGGAAATCTTTAAGGAATAAGAAACCTAGCGTTGCAGTGTTAACTCCTTTCACCGAGGAAAAGAAAAACAAGAAGGCCGAAAAGAAAAACAAGAATGAGGGAAAGGAAAATAAGGATGAAGATAAGACAAAGAAAAAGAAGAAGAAGAAGAAGAAGAAGAAGAAGAAGAAGAAGCCACCTATGCCTAGGAAGCCCAAGCACTCTTTTTATCCAGATGCAGATCGGAAATTAATTCATGATTGGTTATATGATAGGTAAGTGATTTTCAGAGGCTTTATATGTTTTAATTGGATGACAATGTTAAGTGTCATCAAGTCGAACAACTGTCAACATTTATCAATGAAAATTGTTGACAATTTTGATTTGTTGCCATTTAAAATATGTCATCAAGAAGAATTGGTTGACACATTATATAAGCTAATAAAATTTATTGACATTTATTATTTTTCACACATGTAAGTTTTATGTTGTCATCAAGTTGACAATTGTTGACAATAGACAATTGAATATTGTTGACAAATAGAAAACTGAATGCTGTTGACATTTGACATTTAACAACTGCCAGTTGTTGACAGTTTTTATTTGTTGGCAATTAACAACTTCCATCAAGAAGAAGTTAATGACAATTGATGTGAGCTAATTACCCTTGTTTACATATATGTCGACACATTGTATTGTACTTATTTTTTAGTCTTGACGACGCTACCATTCCTGGTTCCGATCAAATGCTTACAAAAGAGTTTTTCACCATTCTTAGGAGCAAGAATATTTGGCTAGGGACTGAGGTAAGTTGTGTTTTTTTCTTTCACAGTGTTGGTTCAATTGATATGTTGCGTTTATTAGTTTTATGTTGAATTTTTTTTTTATCTTTTTAGCACATGTGTGAGGCTTTGTATCACATGAGGAAACTTATCTATGACTATCCAGACGTCTACAAGAGTTTTGTAGTTGTTGATTGGATATGGCCTATGATGTTTGATCCCATGTATGTACCGCTTTATATTTCTGGAGAGAAGGACATCCCACATGGTTTTTATGATTATCTCAATGGTTGGAAACCACTCTTGTTGGAGGAAAGCATGACACGACCATGATGTTAAAAGGATTTACTCACCTCTAAACATTGAGAAATTACATTGGATTGCCTTAGAGATTGATTTGCTAGGAAAGCACATTAAGGTTCTTGACTCTACAAGGTACCTCTATTCTATGAAAGATCTCACCCCTTA
This sequence comes from Fallopia convolvulus, assembly GCA_964016875.1. Classification (NCBI taxonomy): domain Eukaryota; kingdom Viridiplantae; phylum Streptophyta; class Magnoliopsida; order Caryophyllales; family Polygonaceae; genus Fallopia; species Fallopia convolvulus. Next base: position 5,387,701 of record OZ024723.1, read on the forward strand.
TTTGAAACCTTTTGCCACATTCATACCCTTTCTATTGAAGGAAAGTGGGAAATTCAACCATCTTGGTGACTTGGATATGGAGTTTAGCATCTCTAGAGATGACAAGTTAATACAAGATTCCCATCGGTATACATTACCTCTCCCAATTTCCCATTACTTCCAGTTTTTCCTTACAAATAATTGATTTTAATATTTGTACTTTTTTGTTATAGTGGAAATTGTGGAGTCTTCTCCTTCAAGTTCATTAAAGCATTTGCATTTGAGGATTTGGATTCTTTGGATGATTTAGGTGAAGAATACATCCGAGCACATAGGGAAAAAATGGAAATAGATCTGTTTAAAGGAACTTGAGTTTGGGAGCCACTGCCGAAAACAAGTCAGTGATAGACCTATTTAAAGGAACTTGTGTGTATTTGTTGACAGTTGGTTCTAATTTTGTTGATATTGACAATTATGTAATCTTTAGTGTTTGTTGACAGTCGATGGATGTAGATTGCAACAAGTGTTATGTAGGTTTGTTGACAGTTGTTGACTGCTAATGTCAACGTTAGTGTATGTTGTTGACAGTTGATTAAGTTTTATGTATGTGTGTTGACAGTTGTTGGTTGACTGTTGTTGTCAACGTTAGTGATTACTTTTTAGCTTAGGCTTTTATTGTTGACAATTATGATGTCGTTTTGACAACATTTATGAAGTGTTTTAATTTTAATTGGTGACAGGTTTGTGATCTTTTGTTGTTGTTGACAAATTCAGTTGACAATTGATAACTACAGAAAAATAATAGATATTGTCGTTGACTGTTTTCAAGTTCCTCGATGGTAGTTGACAGTTGTTTGCAGTTGACAAAGTTTAAGATATTCCAAAATTCCCATAGAAGAGTATGTGTATCATGCATGCCCCTCCACTGATATTTCAAAGTTTAAGACAATGGTACTGAAAACTAATGGATATTGTCGTTGACAGTTGTTTGCAGTTGACAATTACTACAATCTCTGATGGAAATGAAACATAAGCAACAACCCAATAAAAAAAAGATGTCATCGTCTTTCAATCTACTTGCATAACCATGAGATTGTTGGTTCCACATGTCTTTTTGTTGTGTCTAGTTATTCCACAATTGCTGCACTTTTGCTTGGCGATGTTCTTCTTCTTTTCTGTATTCATTCTAAACTCTTCAATAGACGGGATCCTATTTTTTCTTGGCCTTCCAATCTTCCTTCGTACATTTGGTGGGAAACATGCTTTGTTGATGATAGTTTCCGGTACATCCCAATCTGACCTCATAGGCAATTGATATATTGTGTCTTGATATGCCATTAACCATTTTTCAGATTTGTAGTATTCACTTACAAAATCACTCATGTCATACTTCATTTGCTGAATGGCGGCAATGGCATGTGAACATGGCAGTTTTTCCAAATCAAATTTCTTGCAACTGCATGTTTTTTACGCCAGATCAACAACCCTATGTAATCATTAATGAACACTTCAAATTGAGTACTATTCAAGACCATTACACCATACTTCTTGGATTTCATGCATCTTTTCTCTAGAATTTTGTTGATATTTGTGGGCAAACTGTTATGATTGCTTTCTGTATTTGCCATGCGCTCATTAACTCACCTTGATATCAAATCTCTAATAAACTCAAATAAGGCAACAATTGGAAACGATCTTGCTTCCTTCAACACTGAGTTGACACTTTCAACATTTTTTGTAGTCATGATCTTGTATCTATCACCAGGAAAGCAGCTTTGGACTATTTCTCAATGTTTGCAGCTTTCAAGTATTGTCCCATCTCATCATTTGACTTGCAAATATCATTGAATTATTTGTTGATTTCAGTTGTTGTATAACTCTTAGCTGCCTTGGAGAACAACTTGTGGATTCCCTTTTCTTTGAATCTCACTTTCAAATATTGTTTCAAATGCCTTGTACATATGACATGCTTTGCACCAATATAGACTAATTCAACAGATTTTGCAATGCTATTATGTCAATCAGAAACAAACACCATGTCACTTGAACAAGGTATGACCTTCAACAACTCCTCAAAAAACCATTTCCAAGAGTTGTCATTCTCAAAATCTACAACGGCATATGCAACAAGGAAGATTTGTTGGTTTGCATCTTGAGTTGAGGCAGTAATCAAGCATCCTAAATACTTGTTGTGTAGATGTGCTCCATCTATCTAGATGACCTGTCATCAATTTAATTAATACACAAATTTATTACAATTTTGTTGTTGACAGTAATATATATAATTTGTTATCTATTGTTGAAATGCGTAGGCATTGTTGACAGTTTTTTATAGTTGAAATATAATAGGGTTTTTTTCATTGTTAATAGTGATATAATATTGACACTCTAAAATTTATACAATGTTTATATTCGTGAAATGAGTATGACATATGTTATTTTCATTAGTTTTAATATATATGATAGAATTTAATGATGAAATATGGTGTTGACAAAAGAATAAATATTGTGTTGACAATTTTTTATTGATGAAAATTATTGACAGAGGTTTTTGCTTTTCATACCTTTCTAATGTGTTGAAAATCTCTAATTGATGTCCCGATTGAAATAAACATATACTTGAACCGATTATCATTGCCAATCTCAATACTTCTGTATGTTCCATTGTTGACAGTTTGAGATTGTGGCAATACACGGGAAGAATGGCATAGTTCTCTTTAGGCGAATCTCTTATCAATTTTTGTGTCCATTCTTGTGCTCTTCAAGCTTTATAATAACTGATATTTTGGAAGTACTCATTCCTCATATCATTACGAATCATATTTGGATTCGGTCCTTGGCTAACACCTTCAAATCTGCATTTTTAAGAAAAAATAAATGAATCAATGATGACATTTACTGAAACAGTGATAATGTTTTGGTAAATTTGTTTGGAAATTACCTTAATTTTATTTTTTCTCCAATGGTTTGATATGAGGGTTGGATATTCCTTGTATATCTCACTTTAAATGGGCATGTATGCTTGTCATTGAATATCTTCACCTCAAAATAATTGAGCCCCTTAAGCTTCACATCCCTCATATTCCATTGACAAGCTTTGTCAACACATTTCAGTCTATAAAGTCCAGTTGTGGATCTTTCAACTCTTAAACCATAGCTCTCACGCATCGCAACATTAGACATTACTCTTTTTAACTCTTCATTTGATGCGTAAAGTCGACCTACTTTTATATTTGTAGAATCTGGTGGAGTATCCACTTCTTCTTCTTCATCTATTTCACAACTGTTGCCAATTCTTAATGTTTGATGACTGTTGAAGGCATCAAGTGGCGTTTGGAATTTGGTGTTGAGAGTTGTTGACAACAAGCTGCTGTTGTTGACATTTGATGACAAATCCAAGCTCTCAACAATTTCCTTACCGCTTCTCCTCTTATATGTTGTGATATATATAGGCATTTCCCAAGAGACTTGAGGAGTGTTGTTAATTTTGTAGAAGGACTTGAGATCGTCATCAGTTTCTATTGTGTATGGATTGCTCAAATTTTGAGATGGATGCAAGTGTGACAAGCAAACAATTGTTGATGATGCGTTGATATTGAACCTTTGTATAATCATTTTCCTTAAAGACACTAGATCAACGTTACCTTCTAGGACAATTGCCTTTGATTTAACATCTCCAACATATCTACAATCTCCACTTCCAATCTTCCAATCTCCTCCAAAGCACACTGTTAGTATTTTAAAATCCATTTGTTGAACGTGAACAAACATTCAATGTCAATGGCTATTTGGTCACAATATATTTTGTTGACAAAACAATAGCTTTTTGTTGACAGCAGATTTGTTGATTGTCTTCAACTATTCAATAATTGTTGACAATGGTTGATTGAAAAATAAGATAAAGAATACAACCTTGATGAAAATAATATAGTTTATTAAACCTTTGTTGTGAACCATTGTCAACCACTATCATCTGTTTGATTTAGTAGAATGTCAATAGTCCTATTTAATGTCAACAACTATTAGTATTTGTCATCAAATCGTTGACAGTCATGAATTTTTTCAAATTAACTGAATCAACAACTATCATCAACAAATGTCATCGACTTGTTTTATTTGTGTTGACAATGTTTGATGACAATAATGCAAGAGGATTAATCTTGCTTTAGTTGACTGTTAACAATTGATGACAACAATTATCATGAACAAATCACTCTCTCTGTCAACAATTGTCATTAAATTTTCATGAAATTATTTCACGCATCAACAACTAACATTAAATCGATGACAACAGTTGTTGACAAAGCAGCAAAAGAGGTCAAAATCGTCGACGATAAATCACAAATTTTTCAACATCTGTCAACAATATGTATCAACTCCTTTATTAATGTTGTAATAAAGTATAATCAGATCGAAGCAACTTGTTTTTTCAACATAAATGAAAATTAAACAACTGTTAACAAGTGCTTGATTCGAAGCAGATTTTTATACAGTAAAAAAACAGTGTCAACAATTTGCTTATTTTTGTCATTAAATATAAAACTGATGTAAGAATATGCATTTGTTAGTGTATATAGTGTGTAAAATATGGTGATAATGACAGATCTGGTAAAAAGTAGCTCGTTTATCATCAAAATAAAATCAAATCTCGTGAAAACGGCACTAACCTGCTCGGATGTTGTTGATAGTTTACTTGTCTTGATTTTCAAAGTTCTTCAACCGTTTACCATGTTTTATGAGTTTGATATCGAACGTCAACGAATTTTGTGTGTTGGAAATCATTCTTCAACCGATTATCGTGCTCGATTTTCGTCAACGAAATTGGAAGCTTGCGTGGGGAGGGGACACCGGAAGCTTGTGTAAATGGGAGAGGGTTATAGCGCGCAATTTTAGCTTTTTTGTCAACTAATTTGTAATTTCACCCCTATTACAGGCTAATTACCAAAAACGCCCTATTTTAAATTTGATTTTTCTATAGCATGTTTTTAGGATATATTATATAATAGATTAACTAATTTAACACCCGTACCATGTAGGATAACTATTATATAATTTGGAGTATTTTATTTGATATGTGAAGAGAAATTTGAACACCACCAAGTTAGAAAAGTTGACTATTTTAGGTATTTTTTCTTTAATTATTTCACCTTAAAAATCAAAACATATTGATTGATTAGAACAATAAAATAATACGAAGTATATAAACATGTAAAGATAGAAAATTGAGAAATTATACATTTTCATTCATCAAAACCATTCGAATATCATCTATTCTAGCAGAGCAATTAACGAATAATTCAACACCGAATTTTTCATGTTTATTTGAGTCCATTGATGTTAGCAATATCATCATATATAGATCCATGTTCAAAGAAAAAAAAAGCTTATTAACACCCTTCAATCAATTACTGAATAACATATGTTATATTACTTTGACCCAATACATATGCAAAGTCAACATATCCATTCATGTAAAATACAACTAGTTGAATTCCCGTGATATTCACGGGGTGATTTACTAATGATTATACAATAATCTGATATTAATATAAAATTTAAAAATACTTGTATATAATGTAGCAATAAAATTATGTAATTTATAAAAAAATTAAGATTGTGCCACATATTTTAATTGAATATATTTAAAATTTATTTTCATTATTTTTTGAGATCTTGCCCCATATTTTTATTAAAAGTTTTAAAATTTTAATTTCACTTGAATTGAATATTTTAAAATATTTTTTGTATTTTTTAAGATATTAATATGTATAAAACAATCAGTTTTTATAAAATATTTATTAAGGTTATGTATTTGAGTTCTTATCTTTTACTTTGTAATGAATATAATAAAAAATTTAAATATGGAGAACATTAATATATAGATTGGTATAGAAGATAATATAAAGAAAAAATAATATAATTCTATAACTTAAAGATAATTACGGTAGGATATCTAGCAATGATAATATAACATATTAAAATATTTATTAAAATATTTTTAGTGTTAATTTATTATAATTTAGGTAGATATATCAATGTATACTAAAATATATCATATATTCTATAATAATTTATTATATTGCAAAATATAAACATATAGTACGAGTTTGGTTCAAATGAAACAAACTCTTATCCTAAAACGTGAAACGAATGCACTTTTCTTAGTCCGTAGTGCACTTTTCGTATAAAAGTGCATTGCAAAATATAAAAAGTGCAATACGAAAAAGTGCACTATAAAAAACGAAAAGTGCACTGCAAAGTATAAAAAGTGCAAATTCGAAAAAGTGCACTACGAACTAGGAAAAGTGCATTCGTTTCAGGATAAGAGTTCATTTCAGGATAAGAGCTTGTTTTATTTGAACCAAACTCCATATAGTACTTAAAAAAATTATATACTTGGAGTGCAAGATTTGTTAAAAGATACATATAAAACTAATATAAAGAATATTAGCATATAGATCAAGTTTTGTTAAAGATATGCATAAAATTAATATAGAAAGCATCAACATATAGATATATCAAGTTATCATAATATAAAAAATTCGATGTATAGAAAGAATATTACAAGTTATTATTTAAAAGCTTGACATTATTTTATTAAAGTAATGCCACGTGGCACAATTTTTTCAAAAGACATGGTTTCTGCTTTATAATGTATTAGGTCGATTATAATTCACAGAATAATAATATAAATCTATTTAATAGTTTGTAGGTGAGAGATCACCAAACTTGTTCAATTTTTTTTGTAGGCCATATCACAAACTTTTTCAATTTTTTGTAGAATTTTTTGTCTTTTTTTAAATGATTTATTAAGGATATTTAATTTGATATAAATAATTTGGAACCATACACTAATTATATATCGAGTTGCTATTAATTCATTTAAAATTTGAATAAAATCAATAGCAATCACCTTTGAGGTATTGTGATTCTACTAGACTCATTTACCAGCCTAAATCCTTACTACTAATTTATATAAAATAATACATGTGACCAAATTTAGTTTTTAAATCATGCTTTTTATAATGTACCTTTAGGGTACATGTTGTGATGGTTTCCCACACACTCACAAGAATACAAAATCTATTGTAGTAGTAGATCATGATCGAATGACGGAGATTATTTTTGTTTTAGTAAATTTTAGAAACCAATTCCTAAGCCAAATATAATGATTTCGAAGTAATTCTAACTAAAATAAAGCAATTAAAACAAGTAAATAGCGATGTAAAAATATATGAGAATGCAAAGTTCCAAGGCTAGGAATCCTCACAACTTTGATCCATAGAGTTTGAATCTCACTTCTACCTAAACTGAGTTGGATATTTTATTATGAAGGTTATTGTCTAATGTCATAAATTAACTTCTTTCAAAGTTTAACTTAATGTACTTCTATCAAATTAAGAACCAACTCTCGTGACGAAACAAAACCGATAAAAACCCTTTAAGCACTTAGAAATCTAGATGGTAAACCAAACTTGCCCCACTCTCGTGATGCATCAAACTTGACTCAAACATCTAGAAATTCTATGACAACTAACCACATGAGAAACTAATCTCAAGTTCAATTCTAGTTTTTTCAAATAGATAGAACCACCTCTCGATGTGTTCTCTCTATTTTGTTTACTTACTTAGACTACCACCTCTCGATACGCAATCTAAATAAGACTCTAACAAGTTTAAACCTATTATATTAAGCCCATAGAATCAAATCATATTAGTTTTCCAACTCAATTCAAGCAAAATGTATTGATTTTAATCCGCCTCACATTGTTGGGATCAACCCAACCCTAGAACTAAAGAATTTAGCCTAACATAATTGAATTTATGATAAAAGCAATGAAATTAGACATGGAATTTGGAATAAGAACAATATTGAAAGAGAAACTGACTAGTAATTCAATTGCAAGAACAATTAGAACCAAAGTGCAAAGCAAAATCTTCAATTCAAAGGAAGTAGAACTCAAAAACCATAAAAAATATCTTCTCCTTCTCTCTACTAGAAACTAGAATATTAATGCATAAAAAATCATCCTAAAAGGGTTTTCTAAAAAGTATTTACATTAAAAGGCTAAAAATATCTAAACATACAAAGCCCTACGCACAAGAAAGGAAGGCCCGCGGCTGCTTGCCGCCGTCTCGATCTAGACGAGCTGCCAAGCCACCGTCTCGACCGAGACGACACATGGTCTCGAGCATCTCAAGCATGTTGCAGCTCATCTCTAGCATCTCGATCTTTAACCTCATATTCTCGTCCCATGGGCATCCTCAAAGGCTTTTTTCACCTCTCTTTGATTCCTCTAACACCATTAAGCTCTTTAACCATCTTTAGGACCCGAAAACACCTCCAAAAGCCTGTAAATGCAAACAAAGGTTGTGTAGATACTAGATATCCATACTACGAATAATACTAGAAATCAACACAAAATGCAAAACCTAAGCTAGACAAGGATGAAATCTAATCCTAAATGCTCATGCAAAACCATGTAAAACTAGATGACATCAGTAAACTATAGAAAGAGCATTTTGAATTTAGTATAAAAGTCATGCTTATTGTATTAAAGTGGTTTACTTTTTTATTTTTATTTGTTGTTTGTTGAAATTGATATTTTTTGAGAATTATTAAAATATTCCTTGAAAAGTTGATATTTTTTTAAAATTGATATGTGTTTACTAATTGTAATAATTTAATAACTTTATAGTTAAAACAATAAAGTATATTATTTTAGATTTAAAATTATTTAGTTATGTGATCAAAATTGTGTTTATTTGGGTTTAAAAAGTCAATTTAATTGGTGAAAATAAACTTTGAAGTCAATGTTCTTGATTAATGAAACAATATTATCTCTTTTTAGATGATTTTATGTTCATTTACTAATTAAATCAAATGTTGGTTACACTCAATTTTATAAGAATTTGAACAAAATATCAACTTTTACAAAAAAAAATATAATTTAGAGTAGTTAATAAGTGTATATTCAAATGATTAAGATTAACTTGAAGAAATAACCACTGACAATTAAATCTCATATACTAATTAAATTACGAACTAATTTATTAGATTTTTCTTTCTTTTAGATAAAAAACAACATTAAAAATCAATTAAAAGTAATTGTAAAAGATATCGTCGGATAAATAATGTAAATTGGTTAAAATTTGATCATAATTAAGCATAAAAAATATTTAGGATGAATTAATTATATAGCAATAATAAGCATTCTAATTGGGCATTTGTAACACAATGCAAAGAAATTAAGGGCCCGTTTGGTTTCCAACCACGGAAATGTAAACGGAAAGGAAACGAATATAGACCACTTATGTGTCACAACTCACAATACATAGACAACAATTTTTTTTATGGGTCTAGAGAATGGGGGAGGGAAATGGTTAGAGGAGAATGAGGGATTTGCTTACCCCATGTTAAAATTAGGGAAAGGGATTGATTACCGCAAGGGGGCTTGCGGTACATTTTTGCATGAAAAATGAGGTGACTCAAGACAAGAGGAAATTTATCATTGATGTATCATGACACTAATATAGACTAGATTCGTTTCCTTTCCGTTTACGTTTCCGGAATAGACAACCAAACAGGCCCTAAGTAACTAGCAAAAATCTCCCACACCCCTCCTTCTCTCTCCATTAGTTGACTGAGTTGACCCGGTCGTTGACCGACCGTTGATCGCTGTTGATCGGTCAAAACTGTCATCACTATCATCCATTTGTCATAAGTTGTCATCAATTTGTGATAAAAAAATTTTGATCAAAGGTAAAAAGTGACATCAAAATGTTTTGATGATAATTTTTTAAGTTAACAATGTGTCTACGTATAATATTAATATAAATGTACTATTTCTTAAGGACAATTTACTATACAAATTCCTTCCCTCGTAAGCTGGATACGAATTCCTTCCCTCGTAAGCTGGAAACGGGCAACAGTTGATCGAATCAAAGCTACCACATCTTATCTAATAAGATTATACTAACTTTAAAAACAAAGTCCAAAACCTTAAGCATGGAAATTTAAGTTAAACGAAAAAAACAAAAATACTTTCAAATCTTCAATCCATTCTTCTTATCTCCTCCCAGATCATTACCTATATTATTAATCAGCTATTTCGATGGAAAAAAAATTGGTTTGCAACTTATTCAGCTAATTAAGTAGTATATCATTTCTAAAGTCAACATAATTACATAAATCCCCCACGTTGGGATAACCCGATAAGCCGATAAGCCAGCGCCTCTGCCTACGACTGCACATTTTTCTTATTTATTTTTATTGAATTGAAAGTACTAAGTTGTTTATTAAAATTTAATCCACCGGCCACGTTAACTGCCCTAAAATTTTGGGTTTAAAAAACAAAAATGTCCGCAAAATTTCGCGATGAGAAAGAGTCTACACAACAAAAGAAATCATTCATTTTCGAACGGAGAAAAGTAGAATGGAAGAGAACGTAATTTAAGGGACGACTTTGTGATCAATCGATATAGATTTTCAGTTTGTCTACGGTGGAATATCGAAATAGATTTTAGAAAAATTAGTGTCCCATATCCTACTTTATAAAATACTTTGTATATATGTATTATTATTTTTTTTCAAAATTGTATTTATATTCAAAAAATAACTTCATCATAACTATTGTTTTGGGCAAGATAATCGTACTAACACGTTACCTGCTTTGATATGGGAATTCCTAGCCAAAGATCAAGTTTAACGCGTTATAAACCAGAGACAAGATGTAGAATCGATCGAAGAACAGAAAAGACAATAGCAAGTGTTTTGGGCAGATTTAACACGTAAAACGCGTTATCTGCTATAATGAGGGAACTCTAGTAAAAAATCAGATTTAAACACGTTAATTCGCAAATAATAAGAGATTCACGATGAGAAATAGCGAATGAACTAGTAAACAAGTAAAGAAAGAGATATGAGTCCAGAATAGTGAAATAAGATTGCAATTACACTGTTACGAGTTACTCCTTATGATTCAAGATACCAATGATAAGTAGTAGTAGACACGTTAATTGGTAAAATATAGATATCGAAATAAATAGGCAAAAATATAGAATAACGAGGGTAAACTTCACTATAATTCCATTCAGATGTAGAAGAACAATTGGTGAGTACGCCAGAGAGAAGATGAAGAGCAAAATAGCTTTTGAGATCGTGGATGAATAATCGAAGAATAAAAATACAATTGTATATAGATTGCTTTGTTGTAGAGAGAGCGTATGAGAGTGAGTCCGAGAGAGAATGTGTGTGAATGATCCCCCTTTGTTGATGTTCTTCCTCCCCTTTTATACGCTCATATTTTGGTCATTTATGAGTCAATCCCGAGAATCTCCCCTTTTATTAATGTCTCCAACGGCTAGTTTTGACCAGTGACCACTTCTGCTAAATCATCAACGCGTTAGCATTTAAGGTGTCCGTGATTTTCGCCCATGTAGTTCATGCGTTCCAACAACTCCTTTATATGCTCCTTGATTTCCTCCATGCAATTTAATGCCTTATTGATGGTGGATAACGTCTTTAATTGCTTCCGATCTCCTCATATCAATGTGGCCCCACCTCATAATTTAGCCCGATATTTTAGGGCCCAACATCAAGTAAGTTGTAATGCGTGTATTATGATCGTAGTTTGAGATGAATCTCCTCAAATACAAGCGAACACTTGAGTGAGAATAGACCAATTGAATAGAGACGAATTTAAGCTTATGGATTTTTCTCGAGTGCTTGTCCATTTTCCATTTCCATTTCAGTCTTGTTATATATAACCCTTTCCTCAATTCGGACCGTTGGTGGGAGGCTCAATGTATCCCGGAGATTTCGCTTGTGGAGTTCATGAACTAGCCGTTTCTGCGTTTTAACCATGAGGTCCGAGATTTCCGTCACATCTTTATTGCCTCCTTCAATGACTCAATCTCACCACGTCTTCAACGTTCCTTCGACCTTCTTATTTAATCACTAGACTGGGCCAATCATTGTGGGCTTCTTGATCCCCTTTTGGGCTAGATTTTGGAGGGCCCAACAATACCCCCATCAAAAACCCGGGAAAACTCCCGCCACCACTTTCCTAGGGTTTTTGATTTCGTTTCTTGGAAGTTGTAGCAAGTTATGACACGTCTAATCAATCCCTATTTAAGGCGGTTATGATGGCTTCCAAGTCTTCAATCGTGCTTCTCGGTATCCAGGTACGTTTTCCCCTACTTTTCGCTTCTTCGTCTTCAACTTCTCTTCTTCTCCCAACTGTGGTGACTTCTAGCTCCCCTTCCCTTTACTGCCTTGAATCCACCCTTCCTCCTTCTCTGACATCTTCCGGTTTCCTCACCTCCTATCATCGGAGGAATAGTACTTCAGAGGACCCCCATATCTTCGCCTTTTCTGTGGGTTTTCCTTCGCAGGCAGAGGTGTTCCTTCCTCCCCCTGGCGTTCATGCGGATTTTTATGCCAATGATTGGGTGTGCTTGTATGAGTACCCTTTTCGTATTGGCCACCGTTTTCCATTTTCCCCTCTAGTCGTCGATTTCTTGTCCACCCTCAATGTTTCTCTGGGGCAATTACTTCCCCAAGTCTGGAGACTTCTACTTTCCGTTGATCAATTGTGCTCCTCTCAGGGTCTTCCCTTCAAAGCTGCCGACTTTTTCTTGAATTACCGCCTTTCCAAAGGCGGTCCAGGCCGTTTAACCTTGAAAACCTTCACCAACAAATCTGACTTAGTCTTCAACATATCAAAATCTGACCGGGGCTGGGCTGATAAGTTTTTCTTTGTGAGATTGTCTTCTCTAGGGATCGATACGTCTTTCTTGAGAAGTCGTTGGCAATCAACAGGTAGTGTTTCCCATTTGTACTTGTTGGTCTTTATTCAAGTCTAACTACTGGACCCTTTCTATGAAGAGTGTCTTGCTACCCCTCAACCCCGCAAAGTGTCATCTCAAGTGATCTCCCATATCGAGGCCCTCCCGTTGGAGGAAAGATCCTACCCCGAATTAGTAAAAGCGTGTTTTGCAGAGTCTGAAGATACCGAGATGTCGAGTAAGTTTGTCTTTCTTCTCCTTCCTCGTTTCAACGCTTTTCGCTTCCTGTTAACTCTGTTTTCCTCATGATATCAGGCTCAAGGACCACCAGATCAACCGTTGCTTTGTCAACTTTGGAGAGGGTCGAGGCCAGGAAGAAGAGGAAAGCGGACACGACCTCCACTGCGGATACGTCTTTGATGGTTTCTCTGCCTCCTAAAGTGGTAAGCGACTCTCCCAAGGTCTCCTTATCAAAGAAAGGTACACCTTCTCGCATGACGGATCTTCCCAGCACCATGATGTCCCTGGATATGGATGTTGAGAAATGCCTGAAATCTTTGATGCCTCTGCAAGTGGACTGCCTCCATGGTTCAAGCCATCGATCTTCTTTTCCTGAATTTCTCGGTGAAATACTAGCGGCCCAGTGGCAGGTACTTTACAGTTCTTTTTTCTTTCACTGCCACTTGTCTGGATATTCACCTAATCCGCACTTGTTACCTAGGGGATCCAACTTATTCTTGCGGCTTATGACACCTTCAAAGATTATCCCGAGCAACTGGCTCAGAGTAAGACCAACACGCAGCTGGAAAAGGATAGGTCTGTCATCTTGGGACAAGAGAAGAAGGCTCTAGAGAAGAAGATCCTTGATCTGCAACATGCCCTCAAAAGAGCTCTGGAGGATTCCAAGGCGTGGGAGGATAAGTTCAAGGAAGCATCAAAGAAAAGTGTCGCTCTTGCTCAGGAAGTTGAAGATACGGCCGACTACTGGTCGCTCAGAGCCCGTGTCGAGACGATTGAGGAATTCGCTGTTGGGAAACACTCTTCTTGGGATGCTGCGAAAGAGAGGGAGCAATTCGAGAACTTGTTCCCTGAGGAGGCCAACGCATCCAAGAAGTCTTCTCTTATTGACGACATTTCTCAAGTTGCCAAAGAAGTAGCCCATGTCGAGATGGATAATCAGAAGTTGTCCGAAAATGCAGACAGAGAATGATTCCTTTCCGCTTTTTCTACTTCTCGAACTTTTATCCTATCCCAGTGTGTTGGGGCTTTTTAAAGAACTTTATGTTTTGTTTGACCGCTTGTATTAGGGCCTAGATGTGGACAACTTTGCACCTCGTGTTGGTTTCTGGGGTTATGTTTATTTTGATAATGTTTTAATAGTTGCTATGGCCTTGGATTTGTATTTTGACCTTTTTGCAGGTAAGGCAGGTTCAACGCCGGAGAAGGAAGATCAACGCGTTTGTGGAGAAATCGATTTGCTTCAAACGTACTTGTAATTTAGCAATAGACTCTTCGTTGTATAGCGCTTTCTATGTTAGATGCAAAGGGAGAGAGAGAATGATGTATTTGTCTGAATGTAGATATTTGCAATAAACTCGTGAATCGTGTTACAAATGAAAAAAATCCACTTGCTCTAGAATTCATGTTACATGTTCTCGTCTCTTGCATCTTTTGACTAGTCGTTGTGTGCACCGCGTTGCCTGATCATAAGGCGAGGGCCCATGTTTTGGACTATAACGTCATAAGGCGTCCCTTGTAGTTTTTTCGAAACCGTTGTTGTCTTATGTATGTACAAAGATGTAATGATATAATTGTGAAAAGCAAGAATTTGTGAAGTATACCTCATCGCGATTCATGCATCTTTTAAAAGTGATACAACTTCAAGTTCATCGCGTTCCAACTTTTGGGGATCATTTTCCCATCTTGTGACATTAACTCGTAGGCTCCTTGTCCCACGATCTTCGTGATCTGATATGGTCCTTCCCAGTTTGCCCCCAACTTGCCAGCATTTACGTCATGCGTATTCTGGAAGACTTTTCTCAATACCCAGTCTCCCACTTGGAACACCTTGGCATTAACGCGTTTATTGTAACTTCGAGCTACCCCTTGTCTATATGCTGCCATACGAATCGATGCCTCATCTCGTAACTCATCTACCGTGTCTAGATGGTGTAACAGGTTAGGTAGGTTTGATTCCTCGGTAGTGAGTCCATATCGAACTGTGGGCAAAGTCACTTCTACTGGTAGCATGGCTTCACATCCATAAACTAAGGAGAAAGGTGTATGGCCCGTGACAGTCTTAGGGGTTGTTCGATCTGACCATAGGATAAGGGGTAACTCATCTGCCCATTTCCCCTTTGCCTCTTTGAGTCGCTTTTTCAAGTTGTTGATGATCACTTTGTTACTTGCTTCTGCTTGACCATTAGCTTGAGGATAACGAGGTGTTGACATCACTAACTGAATGTTGTATTGCTGGCAAAATGATCTCGTCTTGTCACTAATGAACTGGGATCCGTTGTCGTACACTATGGTTGACGGTATCCCGAATCTGCTCAGGATGTTTCTCCTTATGAAGGAGATGACTTGGGTGTCTTTAACTTCTTTGAAGGCTTCGGCTTCAATCCATTTTGAAAAATAGTCAGTCATTGCCAAGATGTAAACACGTTGTCCTGAAGCTAGAGGAAGCTTTCCCACGATGTCCATTCCCCATTTCATGAATGGCCAAGGGGAAGTTATAAGATGTAACAGCTCTGAAGGTTGATGTGGTATAGGTCCATGACGCTGACACACGTCACACTTTCGAGCGAACTCTACAACGTCTTTGTTCATGGTAGGCCAATAATAACTCATTCTACTCGCCTTCCTTGCCAAGTTGCGACCCCCTGTATGATTTCCTCATTCTCCATTGTGTATGTCTTGTAACACCTTCTATACCTCTTCTTCCTTTACGCATCGGGCGTATATTCCTGATGACATCCACTTAAACAAGATGTTATTATCAACAGTGAAAGTGGAAGCTTTTACCTTAAGTCGTTGAGCTTCTTCCTTATCGTCTGGCAAAACTCCATCTCGTAACCACTTTAGATAAGGGGTTACCCATGACTTGTCTTCATCAGAACCCCGAATCTCCAACATGTCTACCTCCTTGGTTATAGATGGTGCGTCAAGGTACACAAAAGGTATCTTGTTGTACTCCCTTGGGTCGATCGCAGATCCGAGGTTGGCTAAGGCGTCTGCTTGTGTGTTGGCATCTCGAGGAACTTGCTTTATTTTGAAATGTTTGAAATGCTTTACGATCTCTTGAACTTTTTCCAAGTACGCCTTCATTTTTGAATCCCTGGCAACATATGAGTTCGTAACTTGATTTACAATAAGTAACGAATCGCAAATTACCTCAATTTCTTGTACATTCAAATCCTTAGCAACAAGTAACCCTGCAATAAGCGCCTCATATTCTGCTTCATTGTTAGTAGCCTTGAATGTACATCGAACAGCTTGGGCTATCCTATCCCCCTGTGGTGACTTCAGGACTACCCCCAATCCTACGCCAATCTGGTTCGAGGCCCCGTCTGTATGCATCAACCATTTGCCATTTCCTGTCACGTGCAACACATCTTGGTCTTCATGCTCTAAAGTGGTAGGAGTGAAGTCAACCACAAAATCGGCCAACGCTTGAGACTTCATTGTTGTTCTAGGCTCGTAAGTTATGTCGTATCCATTTAAGCGGATCAACCATCTTGTTAGCCGACCTGACAATTCTGGCTTTGACATAATACTCTTCATTGGGTAATTAGTTCTCACGATGATAGAATGACTTTCAAAATAAGGATGTAACTTTATTGAAGCCATTACCAAAGACAATACTAATTTCTCCATGGGGGAATACCTGGTTTCCGCATCGAGCAAAGTTTTACTTACGTAATAAATGGGCAACTGGTCTCCATTCTCTTCTCGGATCAAGACTGCACTTACTGCTACTTCAGTCACGACCAAGTATACATATAACTTCTCGCCTGGCTTGGGTTTGGATAATACCTGCGGATTAGACAAATAATTCTTCAACTCCCCAAAGGCTTTTTCATGTGCTTCTGTCCACTCGAATGACTTGTTTTTCTTCAAAATGTCGTAGAACAATTTGTTTCTATCTGAAGATCGTGATATGAACCGGTTCAATGCAGCTACTCGTCCTGTTAACCTCTGGACATCCTTGACGCATTTTGGTGATTGCAACTCCATTATGGCCTTGACTTGTTCTGGACTCGCCTCGATTCCCCTTTGCGTCACTATGTATCCGAGGAATTTCCCTGAAGTCACTCCAAAAAAGCATTTGGTTGGGTTCAACTTCATCTTGTAACTCCGCAGGATCTCAAACGCGTCTTTCAGGTGAGTAATGTGGTCCTCCGCCTTCAATGATTTGACCAACATGTCGTCTATGTATACTTCCATCGTATCCCCCAGTTTTTCCTGAAACATCTTATTAACCAATCTCTGATAAGTAGCACCTGCGTTTTGTAACCCAAAAGGCATAACTTTGTAACAATAAGTCCCTTGATTGGTTACGAATGCAGTTTTTTCTTGATCGTCAGGGTACATCATTACTTGATGATATCCGCTAAATGCATCCATGAAAGTCAAGAGTTCATGCCATGCCGTTGCGTCTACCATTGCGTCAATATGAGGAAAGGGGAACGAATCTTTGGGGCATGCTTTGTTTAAGTCTGTAAAATCTACGCAAACGCGCCATTTACCATTTTTCTTTTTAACAACAACCACATTCGCAAGCCAATCAGGATATTTTACTTCCCTAATCTTTCCAGACTCAAGTAAGGATTTTACCTCGTCGTTGATTACCTGATTTGGTTCGGGAGCAAACTTACGCCTTTTCTGTTTCACTGGTGGCACCTTTTTGTTGACATTTAAGGCGTGGGTGATCACATCGAGATCAATGCCTACCATATCCTCGTTTGACCAGACGAAACAATCACTGTAGGACCGTAGAAATTCCACTATTTGTTCACGTAAAGTCGGTTCCAGATCTGCTCCTATTTTGATTTTCTTAGATGGTTCTAGTGGATCAAGAGCCACTTCTTCGAGCTCGGGTGTCGCCGGCTTCACATAGTAAGTGGTCGTTCTACAGTCCTTTAATTGCTAATCCGACGCCTTCTTCCCTGCTTCAAGTTGTAGGTTTTTGGAAGTCGTTGCTTTCATTTTGATGGAATAGCGGGTAACGTGTTCCCGAACCAACGGCACATGACAATCTCCTTCATATCAAAAGGAACTGTACTAATATTCATAGCCTGTTTGAATGTGGCTATGTGTTGATCGGGATCTGTTACCCATTCGTACTTAGGTACGTCGGGGACATGATACTTCCGGGAAATATCAACTCTCGCGATAGCGGGCACGAAGGGGGAATCGGTGTAACCGTCCCTCCTTTCCATCGCTATCGGTTGAGGTGCTCTTGGAAACCGAGTGATTCGGTCCTCCAAGGCTCGAAGACGTTCCCGTAATTGGAAAACCTCAGTATCTTACCGTATCGCCCTTAAAGAATTACCATTTACTTAATACCCGGTTACTGGTTTGACAACATCGGGTGTCATGAGACTTGGATCGTCCATGTCTAATCGCCTAGTGACTCCTTCTACCACGTCAGTTCCTCGGGGATGAGTTGGAGCTGATTGTACCTGCGATCGAAGAAAATTGCGTTCATTAGTTAAAGTTTCAATTTGTTTTTCATATACCTCGGTGAATTTGGCATTGGCCTCTTTCTGGCTTTCCAGATCTTTCCGGAGAGCAATCATTGTTGATCGGAGTTCCATAATGACGTCAGCGTCTCCTCCTCCAACTCCTCGTTGCTCAGAAGTGCCAGGATTGCCATTGGTGTCCCCAGAACCTTGCTCGACTCCATCCATATTCCTTGTTCCATCTACGTTTCCTGTACCGTCTACGTTCCCAGTTCCGTTCACGTTTCCTGTACCATCTACGTTCCCAGTTTCGTTCATATTTCTAGCGCCTTGATTGTTCGTCTGCTCATTGACCTCGTGATTGTCGAGATCCCCTACGTGGTTGTAGGTAGTTTGGATTCCCTCCATGTGATGGACCTTGCGGTTCTTTCAGCGTGATTTCTTTTTTCGGCTAGGGCCCCACGGTGGGCGCCAATTGTTTTGGGCAGGATAATCGTACTAACACGTTACCTACTTTGATATGGGAATTCCTAGCCAAAGATCAAGTGTAACGCGTTATAAACCAGAGACAAGATGTAGAATCGATCGAAGAACAGAAAAGACAATAGCAAGTAAGTTGTAATGCGTGTATTATGATCGTAGTTTGAGATGAATCTCCTCAAATACAAGCGAACACTTGAGTGAGAATAGACCAAATGAACAGAGACGAATTTACGCTTATGTATTTTTCTCGAGTGCTTGTCCGTTTTCCATTTCCGCTTCAGTCTTGTTATATATAACCCTTTCCTCAATTCGGACCGTTGGTGGGAGGCTCAACGTACCCCGGAGATTTCGCCTGTGGAGTTCATGAACTAGCCGTTTCTGCGTTTTAACCACGAGGTCCTAGATTTCCGTCACATCTTTATTGCCTCCTTCAATGACTCAATCGCACCACGTCTTCAACGTTCCTTCGGCCTTCTTATTTAATCACCAGACTGGGCCAATCATTCTGGGCTTCTTGATCCCCTTTTGGGCTAGATTTTGGAGGGCCCAACAACTATAACACAAAACAGAAGTTAAAAAATTATTAAACGACACATGTTACTTTTAGATTAAACTTACACCATCCTTTTTTTAAAACTAATCTTTAGTAAAATAACCATTAGTTTTAAGAAATAATCTTTTATTTTTAGATATTATAAATAGGAAGATTAATAAGATATTTTTATGCTATATATTATACAAATATTAGGATATATATTTCATAATAATAATTCAATTTATTTTTTCTACCATATTAAATCCCAAAAAATATTAGTAAGAATATGACATGTTCCCTATAAGATTGGAAAATATTCACATCATTCAATATTAAAATAGTTAATTAAAATAGAAAAATTAGATATAGTCAATGAAAATAAAACAAATATTTACATTACTTTTTCCTTTTATCTATTCATGAAAAATATTTATTAAAATAGAATTTTGATAAAAAAAAAAATGAGATAGAAATTTACATTATTTCTTTCAAGATTGACAATGATCTATTTATGCAAATTTTCTTTTTTAAAAATGGAATTTTGATTTAAAAAAGATAAAATTTTACACTATCTTTTAAAAGATTAACATTGATCTATTTATTTAAAATTTATTTTAAATATTGAATTTTTATTTAAAAAAAATAAATTATACACTATCTTTTAAAAGATTTACAATTATATATTTTTATAAAATCTATTTTAAAAAAAATTATGATTAAAAAAATTTATAAGAACTTTGCAAAAATCAAATTTTGGTAAAATATTTTTAAAAATTATATTTTTTTATAAAAATGATATGAATCTAAATTACTCTTAGAATTATCTTTGCCTTTAATTTATTTATGAAAAATATTTTATTTAAATAGAATTTTGATTAAAAAAAGAAAGAATGCATTTTGTCGTACAAGATTAACAATTAAATGAATAATTAAATTTTGAAAAAATAATCAATTTTTCATTTTCTCATAAGATATTTATGATTAATTTTATTTTAAAAACGAATTATGATTACAAAAATTGATAAAAACTTTGCTAAAATCAAATTTTGGTAAAATATTTTTTTAAAAATATATTTTTTATAAAAATGATATGAATCTAAATTACTCTTAGAATCTTTGCCTGTAATTTATTTATGAAAAATATTTTAGTAAAATAGAATTTGATAAAAAAAGATAGAAAAATGCATCATGTCTTACAAGATTAACAACTAAATGATTAATTAAATTTTGAAAAAATAATTAAAGTTTTCATTTTCTCATAAGATATATACGATTAATTTTCTATAGTTAATTTTGATAAAAAAAAAGATTCAAATTAAAATATATTATTTTGATAAAAATAAATTTTCCTAAAAATATAATTATAATAATTTTTTTCGAAAAATTAGTGTCCCATATCCTTCTTTACAAAATACTTTGTATATATATGGTATTATTTTTTTCAAAATTGTATTTATATTCAAAAAATAACATAATTATCTAAAATAATAGCAAGAATGCTCCCAAAAAACTTGCATTAGTTGCATGTGGGAATGAGGATACCCAACAAAACGAACCAATAATGAAGTCTGCCACGGATTTGACTTCATGACACGATGAAAAATGCGCCAACTCTAAAAGTGGACTAGCAGGCAACAGGCAGAGAATGTTAGAACAGATTAGCTCAATCTCCCAAGGGCAGCTCCAATCACCTTGTATGACATTGATAGGTTGGAGATTGTCACCCTCAATCGGAAGATGGGGGATGCCATTTTGAGTGGCCTCAAGAATCCCTTGGCAAAGCGTAATGGCTTTAGTCATTAGCACATAGAAGTTGTCGAGCAGCCTGGAATCGAAATGGAGAGGTGAGCCCAGGTGTTCACAAAGAATGAAGCAGAAGGTGGCAAGATAATATAGAAAGAAGAAAATATAATTTACAAGACCGACAAAATACAAATAACCCTGGTAGACTTCGATGAAAATCATAACTAAGTAGTTTATTTTATGATACCTTTAACTTTCCTTTTTGCTTTATTTTTTATTTATCGTTTTCTTAATTTTGAATCATAACCAACTAACTTATTTTAGAATATCTTTTACTTTTCTCTTATCTTTGTTTGAATTTTCATTTTCTTAATTTAAAATCATAGAATATCTTGTAATTTTCTTTTACTAATTTTTTATTCGTGTTATTTTAATTTAAAAATCCATTTAGAAAATTCATTAATGATTTAAATTCACATCATTAATGAGCTTTTTCATAATTTTTTATTCAAACAAAAACACAAAATAAAGGAAAATTCATTATTAAAATGTCCAAAAAGACATGCTTTGCAATTTGGTAGATTAGGTAGTACTTTTACAAATTTTTTTGGTTGGGGTACATATGCAAATCCACATTGAAACTAAATTTTAAATAGATTAAAATATGTGCATTCAGATAATTTTTTGCCACAACTACAACACAATTTATCTATCAAAGAATGGATTGATATAATATGTTATCTTTATAAATAATGTAACTTGTATAACAAACTATGTACCTTATTAATATTAATATAATATAAAGGTATTTCTTAGGGACAATTTACAAGAGTTGTGGAGCGTTGGATCGGGGAGATCGACAGTGTAGATGGGGGCACACTCCTTAATGGATTTTTTAAATCAAATGAGTAATTTTGTCATTTAACATCCAAAATAAAACTCCTCCTTACCTCTTTCTCATTCATCCTTGAGAAATTTATTGCCCCCCCCCTCCATTGTTACAATTCGATTCTTTTCTTCCTCCTCCTCCTCCTCCATTTGCAAGTTTTAATTGGATTTAGTAGTTGTTCTCGGTCTCATTTGACTTGATTCTAGGTTTTTTTTTGTTTCCTTAGGGTTTGAAACTTTAAATGTTCAATTTAGTGGTTTTTTTCATATTTGGGGGGTTTTTAATTTAGGGCTTTTCGATTTAAGGCTTATTTTTACCTTGAATTATATGGACTAGACAATGTTATTTTGTTATTTCATTGAATATCTTGTCATTCTACCAATTTTGCTTGTAATTTTGCCAATGTTAGAATCCAAATTGACATTTTGATTTTATTCGTTTCGTATGAACAATCACTTGTATTTCAATGAACCTCAATTTAAGATAAACTTTACTTTTTTTTGGGTTTTTGCTACTGGGAATTGTATGAATTTGAGAATATTTTTGTGTATTTATATATATATTTTTTATTTATTTGAACCTTCAATATTTTTGGGAATTTATATAATCTTTCTATCTAATTTTCTATCATTTTTCTATTCATCTATTTCGGTTTTTTTCTTTTTTTCTTTTGTTTTTTCTATTCATCAATTTGCTTTTGAGTATAAAATTTATATATTTTAATTATTATTATAATAATATTAATCTTATAATGTCTCATTTTTTGAAAAAAATAACCTATTCATTCTAAATTATATTATATTTTTTTCATAATTATCCTATTTATATTAAAAATTAATTTTAAATTTGAGTCGTAATGATGCATGGTATGAGGGGTTTAAATAATAGGAAATTGATTATATATATATATATATGTGTGTGTATATATAGGGCATGGTTCAAGTGAGGACCACCCTTGTGGTACATCCAAGGCTTAAAATGAGGACTAATCTCAACCATTGGATTTATCCCTCTATTATGTATTCAATGGTCAAGATTTTTTCAAATTTTTTCAAATTTTTTTATTTTTCGTTTTTTTTTAATTTTTTTTTAATTTTTAATTTTTTTAATTAATTTTTTTAATTAATTTTTAATTTTTTTTAATTTTTTTAATTTTTTTAATTTTTTTAATTTTTTTAATTTTTTTAATTTTTTTAATTTTTTTAATTTTTTTAATTTTTTTAATTTTTTTAATTTTTTTAATTTTTTTAATTTTTTTAATTTTTTTTAATTTTTTTAATTTTTTTAATTTTTTTAAATTGTTTAAATTTTTTCAATTTTTTCAATTTTTTTTTGCTATTTTTTTAGTTTTGCGAAAATCGAATTATTTTAAAAATGAACTCAAAGCACATAAAAATTAAACTTATCATAGATAAAAAATGAACTCGTAGAATATAAAAATTGAACTCATACAATATTGAAAATTGAACTCCTAATATAAAAAAATTGAACTTCTAGTGTATAAAAATGAACTCGTAGTATATAAAAATTGAACTATCGTATTTAACGTTTTTAAAGCCTTTTTTCAAAAAAAAAAATTATTTTTTTTATTTTTTATTTTTTTAAATTTTATTTTCGCTATTTTTTTAGTTTTGCGAAAATCGAATTATTTTAAAAATGAACTCAAATCACATAAAAATTGAACTTATCATAGATAAAAAATGAACTCGTAGAATATAAAATTGAACTCATACAATATTGAAAATTGAACTCCTAACATAAAAAAATTGAACTTCTACTGTATAAAATGAACTTGTAGTATATAAAAATTGAATTGTCATATTTTACATTTTTAAAGCCTTTTTTCAAAAAAATTCAAATTTTTTATTTTTTTATTTTTTTTATTTTTTTTATTTTTTTTTATTTTTTTTTGCTATTTTTTTAGTTTTGTGAAAATCGAATTATTTTAAATTTGAACTTATCATAGATAAAAAATGAACTCGTAAAATATAAAAATTGAACTCACACAATATTGAAAATTGAACTTCTAGTGTATAAAAATGAACTTGTAGTATACAAAAATTGAACTGACACATTTATCGCTTTTAAAGCTTTTTTTCAAATTTTTTCATTTTTCATTTATTTTATTTTTTTGCTATTTTTTTAGTTTTGCAAAAATCGAATTATTTTAAAAATGAACTCAAAGCACATAAAAATTGAACTTATCATAGATAAAAAATGAACTCGTAGAATATAAAAATTGAACTCATACAATATTGAAAAATTGAACTCCTAACATAAAAAAATCGAACTTCTAGTATATAAAAATGAACTCGTAGTATATAAAAATTGAACTGTCATATTTAATATTTTTAAAGCTTTTTTTAACAAAGAATATAATATAAAAAATATGAAAAAATTCCGAAAAAAATAATAATAAAAATAAATAAAAAGATAAAATAAAATAAAAAAATAAAAAAATAAAAAAAATAAAAAAATAAAAAAATAAAAAAAATAAAAAAAATAAAAAAATAAAAAAAATAAAAAAAATAAAAAAAATAAAAAAAATAAAAAAAATAAAAAAAATAAAAAAAATAAAAAAAATAAAAAAAATAAAAAAAATAAAAAAAATAAAATAAATAAAATAAAAAATAAAAAATATAAAATTCTTGACCATCCAATATATAGTGATGATGTAAATTTAATGGTTGAGATTAGTCCTCACTTTAAGCCAAAGGTCTCACCACAAGGGTGGGTCTCACTTGAACCAAAACCTATATATATATGCATACTAGTTGCATCCAATTTTTTTATATAAGATTTAGGGTTTGAGAATATTATTAACTTGAATTGACATGTACCATAACTAGACTTGATCTTAAAGAGTATAATTTGAACTACAAGTAATGTAATATTACAAGATTAAATACTTTTCTAACAAAACTCTAATTATGATAACACGATAATATTATGTGACATCTGATTCTTTCGAGTTTGGTTCGATTGGGTTGTTGTAGTGAATATTTAGGGCTCATTTGGTTTCCAACCACTTACACATAAAACGAAAATGAATGAATTCGGCCTATGTGTCACAATACCTTGACTATAAAATTTTGCTTAACTAGAGTTTATGAGCTTGTTTGGTTGTTAAACAAATTCACATGAAGTTGAAAAATCCCAAAAAACTTAATGAAATATATGTGTTTGCTTAACTAGAGTTTATTAGCTATTGAAAAACTCATGATTTTTAACTTCCATGATTTCCTAATTCCTACATTCAAAGTAATATAATTATTTAGGGGGGAGTGTGAAAGATTTCTTCCCACATAATTTCTTAGGAAATAGATTTTTAACCAAGCATGTTTTCTAAATTCATATGATTTGCAACTTCATGTAAATACTTCACATGAATTAACCGTCTAAAAACGTTTAAACTGATTCACCCAATGCAAGGTGCGTTTATTCAAAACCGTAGTATCCACGACAATACCCTAATCGCACATGAGATCTTCCACTCCTTCCGCAACAAACAAGGGAAGGAGGGATGGATTGCAGTCAAACTAGACATGGAAAAAGCCTACGATCGGATTAGCTGGGAATTCCTAGTTGTAGTTCTACAAAAATTCGGATTCCACGAAAAATTTCGTGGTTGGATCCGTGAATGTGTCGAAACCGTATCCTTCTCAGTCCTCGTGAACAATGGACCAACAGAATAATTCTATCCCCAGCGGGGACTCAGACAAGGAGACCCTCTTTCACCCTACTTATTCATCATTGCTGCCGAGGTTCTTGCAAGACAAATCCACCTGGTAAGTACCAAACCAAAGAGTGGTATCGGGATCCAAATCTCAAGAAACAGAACAAAAATTCCATTCTTAGCCTCTGCAGATGACATTATCATTTTTGCTAAAGCTAATTGTCAAACATGTAAAAATGTGAAAGAAATCATTGATGACTACTGCCAGATCTCTGGCCAAAAAGTCAACTTTCATAAATCTGCATTCCAAGTCACAAAATACTAACAACAACACGAAAGAACAAATAAAACAACTTCTCCAAATAACGAACACAATATCATTGGACAAATATCTAGGATGTCCGATAATTAATGGGAAAGTAACACAAAACACATTTAAACCCCTGATTATGCGAACTAGAGCTCAACTGTCAAAATGGAAAGCAAACACTTTATCACAGGAAGGGCGAAAAACCCTAATCAAAGCAAACCTCTCTGCACAACCAAATTATATAATGCAATCATTCATGCTACCCCAGACAACTCTAAAAGAATTGGACCAAATCAATAAAAACTTTTTCTGGAACAAAGAAAACAACTACAAGCCTCTCATCAGCTGGAATTCCATCTGTCAGCCCTCTACACATGGTGGGGTTGGAATTGCAAAGGCGGAAGACATGAACCAAGCACTCCAGATGAAATTGTTATGGAAAATCCTAGTTGAACCAAATAACCTCTGGGTCAAAATAGTTACAGAGAAATACCTCAAAACAGAAAACATCTTGAATTATAAGAAAAAACATAACACATCATGGCAGTGGTCCAAACTAATGGGTCTTAGAGATCTTTTTGCAAAAGGACTCATATGGCAAGTAGGGGATGGGAAAACCATTCATTTCTGGAAAGACAATTGGATCGGGTACGACCCTATTCAACCCAAAACGGGGGCTGAGGCTCACATTAACTGGGATGAACGAGTCGTTTCGTACCTACGTGAGGACAACTCATGGAACATCGAAAAATTGAGTGAGGTTGTTAAACCCGAAGACCTAGACAACATAGCCAAAATAATTAACCCAATTAACAAAATCCAAGATAGGCTTTACTGGCAACCAAGCAAAAACGGGTAATATTCCACCCACTCAACCATGCAGTGGATTAACCTCGCTAAAAGCGAACCCAAAATCAACCTAGAATGGATTAACAAACTCAATATTCCACCCAAAATGAAGAACTTCCTTTGGAGGGTGGCAAGAAATGGTCTACCAACCAAATCAAGACTTGCTGACAACCATATCCCGGTACCACAAGTTTGCACGACATGTAATAATCAGGTCGAAGACACAAATCACATTCTACTCTCATGCCCCCTTACAAAGGAAACCCTTAACTTAATAAGACCTAAAATACGAAGGATTGTTGACCAAATTTCCCCCGATGACAAAAAACCTCACCAGGTCCTGGAGGATATCAAGGCAAAAACAAACAAATAGGAGATGGAAATCCTTTCCAGCACATGGTGGTGTATTTGGTACTCCAGAAATAAGAGAGTGTTTGACAACAACAACGGAACAAACCTAAACAATGCCTTCAACCTAAGTGAATTTATCCAGAAGCAAATCAGAGAATGGAAACTTGTCGGGGCACCAGATTCCACCGACCCACAACCTAAAACGGGTTGTCCAAGAACCAAAAGGAAAAATGCAAAATGGGCAAAACCCAAGGAAAACTACATTAAACTTAACTTTGATGGTGAAGTGTGTGCAGAGGGTGTGGCTACTTTCGGGTTCCTTCTTAGGGACTCCAACGGATTCCCCATCTCTTTTGACGGAGGACTGATCGGTCGATAGTCTGTTCTGATCTCCGAGAACATCGCCTTACGTCAGGGAATTCTCAAGGCCATTCGTCGTGGCATCCCCTGGATCTAGATTGAAGGCGATAGCTTGCAGCTGGTCAAGGCCGTTCTTGGTGACTGGCACTGCCCGTGGAAAATTGAATTATTACGTGCGGACATCCATTGTTTGTTGGCCCAATTCTAGGATTGGAGTATAGCTCATATTTACCGTGAGTGCAATTCTGTGGCTGACTACATCGCTGGCTCCTTCTGTCGTGTCTCTTCCGCTCCACTTGCAGCTGACTTGGGCTTTTGTTCCCTCATCTATCAGGATGCCCTAGGGAGGTCGCTAGTATGTTAGTGACTTCCCTAATTCCTTTCCTTATCAAAAAAAAATATGGGAATTATACTTCCCACATTCAACCAAAAAAGCACTCTAATATTTGTGGATCTAGAGAAGGGGGAAGGAAATGCTTTCACCATTTTATTACACCCTTAGATTATGGAAAGAAATAGAAGACTACAAAGGGTCTTGAGATAAAAAAAATTATGAAAAATGAGGGGACTTAAAACAAGAGGAGATTTGTTGTTAATGTAAAATGACACTAATATAGACTACATTCATTTACTTTTCATTTATATTTTTGTAGTTGGAAATCAAATAGACCCTTAATTATTTATGTTTGAAATTGTTGAGAACTCAGGTTCTACAACATCGGAACAACAATCAAACTCTTTAATTTTGGTAATGACTTACACCATTAGGGAACTAATATGTTATGTCCAAAGTATTTCAAGGAAACTCCAAGTCAAGCAGATATTCCTTCAAGGGAACTCAAGAGCGTGATAGTGTCAAACTGAATGAAAGCTAAAAGAAGAAGTTCCCATCAAGGGAACTCATGAGAGACAGGTTCCCCTGAGAAGGAAACTCACATGTGAAGACAAAGACAACTTAATGTGAAAAGTGGAAGCTTGTTCTAGACAAAATAGAGTCGCAATCTATTCCTCAGACTGAGCTGATTGATCCAATGGTCGATGAGCTTGAAGAATTGACAAAATTCAAATGGAATCACATGTGAAGAAAGTACACATACTTGGATAGCAAGACAATGGCAATTCGGTCAAACACATAAAGAAGATACGATTGAGCCCCAAACATCACACACCTATAAATGCTCATGAATAGTACACTTGCAAATTTCTTCTCAGAAAGCCTCAAGCAAACCTAAAAGGAGCCAAGTCAAGAAAGAAGAAGAAACCCAGAGAAGTCCCCGATGGCAAGTGTCTGATCTCGACTATTGTTACAGTGCTATTGGACAACTGAACCAATATGCATAATATGCTCATTGCCCCCCCCCCCCAAGTAGGACTTGGTGGTTGGGAAACAAGTCCTAACTTGGACACAAAATATTTATGTTGTTGTTCTCCAAGGGCTTTAGTAAAGATGTCGACCACTTGTTGGGAAAAGGGCTAGAATATGGTTTTAATAAAGCCTTCTTATACTTGATCTCTCACATAATGGAAATCAATGTTGAGATGTTTGGTTCTCTCATGAAATACCGGGATCTCAACAATGTGTTGCGCCGCTTTATTGTCACAATGGAGTAGAATAGGTTGTGGAACAAAAATTTGAAAGTCATTAAGTAATCCATTTAGCCAGACAAGTTCACTAGAGGTGGTAGACATAGCCCGATATTCTGATTCAGTGGAGCTTTTGGAAATAGTTTTCTGTTTCTTCGTTTTCCAAGAGATGAAAGACTTCCCTAAGAATGCATAGTAACCTGTTCGAGATAGTCCACTGAAGCTGCAAGAGCCCCAGTCAGCATCTGTATAACCAGTGAGTGTGGGATCACGAGATGTTGGATAAAAGAGTCCCAGGTCTAATGTGTCTATAAGATATCGAATGACATGCTTGGCTGCCAATAGATGGGGTTCTCTTGGGGTACTTATGAACTAACTCAAATGTTGTGTGGCATACGAGAGATCAAGTCATGTCATGTTCAAGTACAGTAGGTGCCCCACCAGGCGTCTATAAATTTTTGGATCAAGTAATAATGTGCCTTCATCAATGGAGAGCTTTGAGGATTTTGTCATAGGGAAGATAGCTGGTTTGCAGTTGAGCATACTTGTATCCTTGAGGAGATCAATGATGTATTTCCTTTGGTTTAGAAGTGTGCCTTTGGAAGATTTGGCAACCTCTATCCCCATGAAATATCTTATGTCCCCTAAATCTTTTATTAGGAATGCTAAATGCAGAGCCTATTTAGTAGATACAATTTCCAATTTTGAATTGCCAGAGAGTAGCAGGTCATCAACATAAACCAGAGCTAATGTGATGCATTGTAAAGACATTTTGACAAACATTAAGTAATCCATCTTAGATTGAGTATATCCCAGATTAAGGAGCAATTTGGTGAATTCGACATTCCATTGCATGGAGGCTTGTTTTAGTCCATAAATGGACTTTCTGAGTTTACAGACTTGGCCAGGAAAGGCTTTGGAATATTCTTTTGGAGGTTGCATATAGACCTCTTCTTCAAGATAACCATGAAGAAAAACATTATTTATGTCTAATTGCTTAATGAACCAATCTTTGGCAGCACTAACAGCTAAGAGAGTCCTTACATAGGCAAATTTGGCAACAGGTGAGAAGGTATGTTTGAAATCCTTACCATTCACCTAGTTGTACCCCTTGGAAACTAATGTTGCCTTAAATCTTTCCACAAAGACGTC
Source organism: Fallopia convolvulus (assembly GCA_964016875.1). Classification (NCBI taxonomy): domain Eukaryota; kingdom Viridiplantae; phylum Streptophyta; class Magnoliopsida; order Caryophyllales; family Polygonaceae; genus Fallopia; species Fallopia convolvulus. The sequence continues at coordinate 5,418,085 of OZ024723.1, forward strand.
AAGTCTGAATTTGACCTTGTATACCCATTTGCTACCAATAGCTTTATGACCAGGTGGCAAAGTGATTAGTTCCCATGTTTTGTTGTCCTCCAATGCATGTATCTCCTTTTCTATGGTTGATTGTTAGTTTGTGTCACTGACTGCTTGTGAATAAGATATTGGTTCCAAGATTTGCATGACATTGGATAGGGAAGAAAGGTTTTAAAAGGATTAGATTTGCATTGGTTACTAAGGATAAAGACATAGATGGATCATGATTTAAAGTGGGACAAACAAAATCGTTGTACTTGGCTGGAGGAATTTTTTGTCTATGTGGGCGAGTGGGAATGGATGGAGATTCAGCAGGTAAGGAAGGAGGTGATGCAGGATGTTCAATATCATTCAGGGGTGGTGAATGAAAAGAGGGAGATGAATTTGTTATGTGTTGTGATTAAGAATTAGATGGATCATTAGGCATGGTGGTTGGATGAAAAGAAGAGGATGGAGGGGATGGAGTAGGATGACCAACATATGGTTCATGTGAGTCAAAGGCTGGATTTACCATAGATAAAGAAGATGCAGGTTGGTTTAAACCTGGATTATTGGTATGTTTGTTAGCAAAAGGTAGGATGTCTTCCTTGAAAAGGACATCTCGACTTACTAAAAATTGATGACTCTCCAAGTCATATAACTTGTAAGCTTTCTGAGCATAAGGATAGCCAACAAGAACACATTTCTTAGCCTTAGGCCCAAATTTTTCTGTGTTCTTGTGTAGAACATAGCATAGGCATCAAATGACGTTGAGTTTGTTGTAATCTGGTTTCATTTTCATCAATATCTCATAAGGAATTTTCTAATCCAGCACTGAAGATGGCATGATGTTGATGAGATGAGATATGTTGCAGCTAAGATGCACTCTCCCCATAAATGCTTAGGAAAGCAAGCATGAAGCATAAGTGCCCTTGTAGTTTCCACTAGATGTCGATGCTTTTCTCTCCACACGACCATTCTGTTGTGGATTGCCTAAACTAACCTTTGATGAAGAATTCCCTTCGAATTAAAGAATACATGGCATCCGGAGTTCACAAACTTTGTCCCATTGTCACTCCGGATGCACTTGATATTGACATCAAATTGATTTTTCACCAGAACCACAAAGTTAACTATGGTTTGGAAAACTTAATCCTTAGAAGCTAATAAGTAAGTCCAAGTGGTAATACTATGGTCATCCACTATGGTTAATAAATACTTAGCACCCTCTAAACTAGGATGACTATAAAGACCCCAAAGGTCCATATGAAGGAGTTCAAAAACTGTAGAAGTAATAGAAACACTTCTAGAATAGGGCACCTTATGATGCTTAGATAAAACACATGTTTCACAATGAAACTAAGTGCATTCATTCATATCAACCATATTAAAAAACTTCAACTTAGACAAGAAAATATGTCCCAACCGGGAATGTAAAGTAAGCAAATCAGATAAAATAACTGAGTTTACTGGTGTAATTGTTTTCTCTTTATATAGATCAAAAGCATTACTATAATTCTCTTGGAAAGATTTACTTGTATTGATAGCCTTGCCCTGAAATCTGTAAAGACCTCCCACTCCGTTTCCCTTAGCTGTAATCTGCCTAGTTGAAGGGTCTTGAAAAAGACACCCTTCTTTAGAAAACCAAGCCATGAAAGCATTATCTTCAAGCAATTTTGAGACTAAGAGCAAATTGTGTCTAAAATCTAGAACATAAAGGACATCATGTAAGATCAATCTAGTATTTATTGTCACATCTCCGTTCTTAGTGACCCTTTTAATTATTCCATCAGGCAAGCCCACCATCATAGGCTTAGACAAATTTCGAATATTAGATAACATGGATAAAGTGTAACACATGTGATCTGTGGCCCCTGTGTCAATTACCTAATTATACTGCTCAAAATCTAATTTGACATTTAAAGCAATTGGAACAGATGTTATACCTACAAATTTCGCATAGTGTGCAACATAATCTACCTTATCCTGATCCTTCATTGCACAAACAAACTCTTGAAAGACTGCTTTCACAAGGGATGGATCACACCTCTCAGTAGTACTGCTTGCATTGGCTTTAGGTTTGTCATCTTACTCAAAATCAAAAGGACTATCCATCTGATTAGCAAAGTTAGCTGCATGTTTCTATCCACACATCTTCTCCTTGTACTCCTTGTACCAGTCAAGTTACCCATGTAGCTTGAATCAAGAATCCATTGTATGCCCTTTGACCTTGCAAAAGTCACATTGCCTTTTAAACTTCTGCCTTTTTAAATCTCTATAGTCATTCTTTCTATTGTTGGAAGACCTATGAGTTCTTTGGTCCTGACTCTTTTAGCCATTGTACTTCTGTCCTCCCATTTGTTGTCTCCCAGCTGCAAGAGTTATTACTTTCTGACCACCAACTATCTCACCTGTCACAGTTTTCTGTATCTCACGTTGTTGAACAAAGTAGTATGCCTTGTTACCCGAAGGCAAAGGATCAGTTCCCAAGATTTGAGACCGAATTCCATCAAACTCATCATTCAATCCCATAAGGAATTGCATCAACCTGTTTTGATTCTCAACATCATTCACTCTTTTAAGCAACAAACAAACATAATTAGTCATGGCACCACAATCACAGTGACGAATTCCTTCAATACTACCTATTTTGTCCCACAATTGTTTCAGTCTTGCATAATATTCAACAATGGACATATTATCTTGTTTCATATTGGCCAGATTTCGTTTAAGTTGATAGATAAGCGGAGCATTAGACTGAGATTACTTTTCGAGTAAATCATCCCATAGCTGCTTTGCATATTACACGAACATAAAACCCTTCAGAGATAGTCAGGATCATTGATTTAAGTATCTAGCAATGTACCATGTAGTCATCTTGGATCTACCTCTAGAAATCTTCAGTTCCCTCATTACGTCTGCTGCAAGACCTAGATACAAAACCTTGCTTTGTTTTCGCACCAAGAGCAAGTTTGATAGAACGACTCCAACTCGGGAATTGGTCCCGTTTAACGGTGCCTCCGTAATGGAACTTTATTTGTTTGATCTAGTAAGGAGGGTGTTAGAAATAAGCCACCGTTCGACAAAACAGCGGTTTATAACAAAGCGACCGGGGACATCGAGCGAAGAGCTTCAATGCGCATATTAGTAGCTAGGCGGATGCCGTAATCGCAGAAGCCGGATCAACATCATGACAACGACATTCTGGAAACAGTTGGGCCACCTAAAATTGGTCTAATGTCTGAGTGCCACAAAGGCGAAAAACGCATGCGGGACAAGAGAGCTTGAAGGGGTCTCCCAAGTGATGAATTCATCCTGCGATTTCAGTCTTCCATCATTGGTGGAGCAAGAAGAAGTCTCTCTTTTGAGAGAGCAGAGCTAGCAGCAGAGATTGTGATTCCATACGCGGATTTAGTCATATACACTACCTCAATTAGAATCAATTCCAACAAAGCTATAGCCCATTGTTCGTAGCCTCTATAGCTATAGCGAGCACCTGGTCGCAATCCTAGCCTATCATAAGGGTTTCTGCCTCTCAAGATTTCTTTATTTGAATATCTCACATGGTTGAGTGAGAGGTCTAAAACCCACGGCGGATCCGAGGCACCGCCCAAAAGCATCACGGACGAACCTAATTGCAATTACGCGCACCAGCTCACAATCAACCACAACCAATAAGAAGTCATACTAGTCAAAAGAGCAGTACCAAATCCGAGACACTAGAATGAAGTGACGAAAGGCTTTTTAAATATACTTCCTAAACTTAAAAGTTTTAGGCTCCCCTTTTTCGGGTCTTCGCCTCGTCGGGGAAACAAACTCCTCAGATGTAACCACTGTCAAAGCTCTCTTCTGGCCTGACTTCGAGCTGACTATTCTCGGTTGACTGTACGGCTATGCCAGCTATGAGTCTTCTTTTGGGAAAAGAAATTCTTCTTCGAATATTGAGGTCATGGGCCGCGATCATGACAAGACTCGAGGAAGAAGCCCCGGCTAACTCCGTGCCAGCAGTCGCGGTAAGACGGGGGGGGGCAAGTGTTCTTCGGAATGCAACCCCTAACAAGTTATTCACTCATTGACTATAGTGACTATAGTAACATAACAATGCACTTGTTGTTCAATCTGCTCTACTCACTGGGAGGACATGCCGGTGACTAGATGCGTACTAAGAGGAAGAAAGTCCGAAATCAGGTGGGTAAGCATCCCTGGTGCCGTTGGCAAATTCCACCATTTCCCTTGCTTGAATCTCTCGTTCCGGAAGATCGGGCTTGAAAAGCCGCACGATGGCTTTGACGGGGTCCACAATCTCGAATATGTAAGGCCCCTCCAACTGGAGGTGGACCAAACTCCTCCTAAATTGTTAACCGAGCGGTTGAGCTCCCGGATGGTCGTTGTTCGCTAGAAACAAAGGATCATCGTTCGGAATCAACCTGAAGCGACTCGTAGCAGAGGGATTTCTCTCCCTTGGTGAATATCTAACTCCAGAACTTTCAGAATCAGAGTGATGAGACATATTGTGCGGAAATATGGTGAAAAGTATGAAAGAGCAATAATCAACAAAAGAAGAATGAAGGAAGGTAATTAGGTCATAGAACCGAGCTCTGTAGCTCTGATACCATGAGAAGATTATGCAAATTAGGGTAAACTTATGAATGACGCCATGGAAATGGTAGAGAAAGCTCTCTAGAATTTGTATTTCATGAGTTAGTTCTGTACAAAGGAACCTCAAGAATATATACAAGCCGAGTGACCCGGGTTAGCTAAACTAGTGTTAGGAGAAAAGCAAGCTAACTAGAGTTAGTTTCTAACAAACTAAAGCTGCAGAGGTGTTTGTGCACCAGGTGCGTGAGCACTATTGTTATAGTGCTATTGGACAACTGAACCAATATGCATAATATGCTCATATGTTCCCTGGAGATAGGGAACTGAGTAGCGATATAGCGAAGATCGAGTGTAAGGTTTGATTTCTTATTTTAGTAGAATTGTTGTCTCAGTACTTAGGTTGAGAATTTAGTGTTCATATAGTTTGAAGACTGTTAGGAACAGAAAAATTTGAACTCTGTCTTGTAGTAGCTAAGAGAACAATAAATAAAAGAAGGAATTCATTCAAAATTTTCCAAGCGAAGGTATAGATTTTCCCACAAAATTGGAACTGTGTCTTTATTGTGCTTGCTATACTTGTGTTTACGTATTTCCGCTATCTTGGGAATAGTTAAACTACTGTTCCGAACTCTTGACTAACGCGTATGATCCAACAATTTTATATATGCATTACAAGGTACTTATAAACGAAATTTTGCTTTCATGTAAAATATATAAAAAAAGTTGGCCAGTACATAAAACGATTCAGCCAATCGATTGTCCGTGTTTTTGGTGCGTAAGGAAATTTTCTTAGTTGGAAACAAGAGATAGTCTACGCTAAGCTGGTTGAGATGATTTGAACATAATTATTAGTATTTTAAAAATATTTTTTGTGGATATGATCAAATTTGCTTGAATGACACCTCATCTTGATCCACTTAAATTGGTGATTAGTCATGTCTATAAATTAAAATGACAATTCCTCTCCATCGTCATTCATTCATTGTAATCTCATCCAACTTAATACTTAATACTCCGGCATTGGATCCAAAATCTCTGCAATTTTTCAGGTAAAGATGGAATTGGTCAGATATATTGATCAATGGAGATAAAATAGATTGCAATATTTATGCATATCATGTATTCATATATATGCATGAAAGTTAAACTAACACGAAATGTACTATTGCTGATTAAATATAGAGAGCGATCGAGGGCGGTTGAGAATGGTGGGGAAGGGACTTGCAAAGATAGTGACGACGACGGAGAAGAAGGCGGTGAACGGGATATGCCACGACGACAGCTCGGCGCCGGTGAGGGCCACCACCCTCGACGAGCTCCACTCGCTTCAGAGGAAGCGGTTTTCGGCTCCCACCACCCCCGTCAGGGGCGGCGCTGACACCGCATTTTCCCCGGTTTCCCAGCAGGATCGCCACGCCCAGCAGCTCCAATCCATCAGGTACTAAATTATCGGTCAGTTCAAGTCGGGTTTGCGGATTAGGTCAGCTTTTAACAGCTCTAACTGTACTGTTGTATATTGGAATTGGACAGTGCATCGTTGGCGTCCCTGACAAGAGAAACCGGGCCCAAGGTGGTGAAAGGCGACCCCGCTCGGAAGACGAGTGGGCCCACTCCGGACACGCATCCTGTGGCCCCCACCATCAATGCGAGCGACAGTGCTCTCAAATTCACTCATGTTCTATACAATCTCTCCCCCGCTGGTAAGATCCAAATCCAATCCATCATCATCCCATTACTCACAATCACAAAGAATTTAATTCGTGTTTTTGAGATTAATTGATCGAAATGGTGTGTTTAAGTTTAATTAATTGGGCGCAGAGCTGTACGAGCAAGCAGTGAAATACGAAAAGGGGTCATCCATAACTTCAACGGGGGCACTAGCAACGTTATCGGGGGCCAAGACGGGTCGATCTCCTAAAGATAAACGTGTTGTTAAAGACGACACCAACAAGGATGAACTTTGGTGGGGAAAGTATGTCTGTCATCCACCCCAATTTAATTATTATTCCTTTTCATTTTTAAATATAGTCTCATAATAGATCGATATTTTCATATCATACTACGTGCGTGCATACTACTTAATTATAAATTTATAACTATAACTAGTTGTTTAATTTAAGAAACCCTCTCCTCTAGCCACAAAATTGACTTTTTTTTTAACAATTGATTATATGTAGGGGATCTCCAAATATTGAAATGGATGAACATACGTTTCTGGTTAACAGAGAAAGGGCCGTAGATTACTTGAATTCTTTGGAGAAGGTACGACTTTGATGCCAATCGTCAATTTCCTTTCACTTTCTCTTATCCTTAATTATTGTTGTACACTATTTTTAAATTAATAGTAATATACAAATGTTATTCAGATACATAATAATATTATTATAGTACATGTAAAATATTAGCGTGTGCTATTGGTCTATGCCTATCTGGCCTCATTATCTCTACACGTACGTACATCATTTGATGGAACCGTAAGATTCAACATGACTTTATCTGTATATAATTTCGTACTATTAATTAATGAGGAATAGGGCAACATTTAAGGTATGAACTATGTATGACAGGTATTCGTGAATGATCAATTTCTGAATTGGGATCCAGAGAACCGAATCAAAGTCAGAATTGTTTCGGCTAGAGCCTACCATTCCTTGTTCATGCACAACATGTAAGTATATATGAATGAGTTATTCAAGTACGATGTACTCGGCTAGCTCTAGCTAGATTGATACGTTATAATACTTCTTATCTTCCCTGGTTACAGTTTGTTCATTGAATTCGGTACTAGATCACTACGGCCTTGTATCATAGATCATTAACTTGGATACGTACATTGCAGGTGCATCCGGCCTACAGCCGAAGAGCTAGAGACGTTTGGGCAACCAGACTTCACCATATACAACGCCGGGCAGTTCCCATGCAATCGGTACACCCATTACATGACATCCTCGACAAGCATAGACATAAACCTTGGTCGCAAGGAAATGGTGATCCTTGGGACCCAGTACGCGGGAGAGATGAAGAAAGGGCTGTTCAGCGTAATGCATTATCTTATGCCTAAGCGACGCATCCTCTCCCTTCATTCCGGGTGCAATATGGGCAAAAATGGCGATGTTGCTCTCTTCTTTGGCCTCTCTGGTACCGGAAAGACCACCCTCTCCACGGATCACAACCGGTACTTGATCGGAGACGACGAGCATTGCTGGAGTGACACTGGTGTTTCGAACATTGAAGGCGGTTGCTATGCCAAATGCATCGACCTCTCCGGGGACAAGGAGCCTGATATCTTCAATGCAATTAAGTTTGGAACGGGTACCTTACCTACTATATATATATGCCTTCACATATATTCAGAGATTTGCTCATTATGTACTTATATATTGGTTCATGCATGCAGTTCTTGAGAACGTGGTGTTTGATGAGCACACAAGGGAGGTGGACTACACTGATAAATCTGTCACTGGTAAAGATATAAGCATCCATATAACACTATTGGAATACTCATCTCACATCGGAAATCTAAAGAGAAATAAGCTAGTATAAATACCCTTGGATTACTCCTCCTATTGCCAATTGGTTTTAGGATGAAACCTCACTTGGCTTGTGTACTGGACTTACGTATGCAAGTGGCCCATGAAGTGATGACTCACGGAATTTCACATGATGACCCACGGAATTTCACAAACACATATGATTGAGATGGAAATTACTAGTAGCACTACATCATCATCATAATAATAATTTGTTGATTGATTGCAGAGAACACAAGGGCCGCGTATCCAATAGAGTACATTCCTAACGCAAAGATACCATGCTATGGGCCACATCCGAAGAATGTAATCCTGCTAGCGTGTGATGCGTTCGGAGTGCTGCCTCCGGTGAGCAAGCTGAGCATGGAACAGACCATGTACCATTTCATCAGTGGCTACACTGCTGTGGTAATAAAAATTAATTCATTATAGCTGAATTAAACTGGTTAAAACATTATTGATGAAATTAATTAGTGCTGATATGATATGATATGATTTTCAGATGGCAGGGACCGTGGATGGGATCAAGGAGCCAACGGCGACATTCTCAGCTTGCTTCGGAGCGGCTTTCATAATGATGCATCCTACTAGATACGCTGCAATGCTTGCAGAGAAGATGCAAACTCACGGCGCCACTGGCTGGCTAGTCAATACTGGATGGTCTGGTGGAAGGTACCTATCTAACACTACAATTCACAATATGGTTTGAAACTAAAATTGTTTGGTACATAAACCAATGAGTTACTCCACCTATTGCCATACTTTATTCGACCACCAACTGATTAATTGGCTAACTTGCATTCAGCTACGGATCTGGGAAACGAATTAAGTTGCAGTACACAAGAAAGATCATAGACGCCATACATTCTGGGAGCTTGTTGAGCGCGAAATACTGCAAAACGCCTGTGTTTGGTCTTGAAATCCCCACAGAGATTGACGGCGTTCCTTCAGAGATCCTCGATCCAGTCAATACGGTAGGTTCTTTTCCCTCCACCCTTTGATCAATATGTATGAATCTAGCTAATATATGATGGTTGGTTTAATTTTGGCTTTTGGCACAGTGGTCGGATAAGGAAGCTTACCAAAATACACTAAACAAGTTAGCTGGCTTGTTTAAGAGTAACTTTGAGATATTTGTGGACTACAAGATCGGCGAAGACAATAAACTCACAGATGAGATATTAGCAGCAGGTCCTACCTTATAAGTTGATGCGATGCAAGATTTTCGATCTCTGTCTCTGTTACTCTCTCTTTTGATATGTTGGCCGAATTCATGTTTGAGTCTCCATACTTTCCGTAAGAATAAGCGTGCAATGCAATCCCGCAAGTTCCCAACCGCACTCCCATTCGTGATACGTACACATTGAAGACTAGTATTGTTGATTTTTTGCGAAATTCCAGTTGGTGACCCCATATTTTAAGTAATTCTGGATGCCGTTATCCTAATTTTTCTTACAGTTCATGACCTTGTATTCTTAAAAATGTTCGTTCTTTTCCCAAACATTTAATAAATATAACATCCCATTACTTTGGTCGAAATGCCATTCGAGTATTAAAAAATTGAGCATTTTATAATATGGAGATTTCATGACATAAAGTATGGTATAGAAAAAACGGTTTCATACTTGATAAAAATCAAGTATGAAACCATTCGAGAGCAAACATATTCGAGAGCAAACATTTTATAATAGACTAAGATTTCTTCTTGAACAAATAATGAAACTGAATGTGTTTGATGTTTGATTTTGGGAGCACTATTACACAAATAATATTTTATCCCTAAATAATCTCTTATAAGCAATGTGGGTGAAACGAACAGACCCAATATCATGGGTGTTTTTTTTATCAAGGATAAAATAAGATAAGATATTAGGAAAAATATTTTTCCTTTTTTAAAGCCAATGAAAATCAAATATCCCGGATGGGGATAAAAAAATGACACATCAGGGATAGAAATATATGTCAAATATACTAGATAATAAATATCATGGATGTAATGATGTATTATGTGAAGTTAAAAAGAAAATAAAAAGAAAGTAACAATTAACCAGCCTTCTGATGATATTTGATGGACCAGCCTTCTCAAGACTTCCCAAACAGCCCTGTCTCTTAATCCCTAGTTTTTCCCAAATCCTCTCCTCCCAATGGTACGAAGGTCCAACGCTCTGGGGTTGGTGCGACCCACCTCTCCTTTTGATTCCCAAGAGCTGCTAGTTCGAAGGTGTGGTGTTGCGGTACGGTGTGGGCTGCGTCAGTGCGAGGGAGGAGCAGGGGTGCGACAACTACGTTGGTGCGGGGAGCAGGGTTGAGACGGCTTCGATGTGGGCTACTAGTGCAATATTTTTTTTACCACCAAACACCACACCAACCATCATAGTATTGGAAATTCATGATTTGGTAATATTTTTTTATTTAGATACTGAAGAATTCTAGAACCGATCACAGAAATATATTAGCGGAAGCAAACAGAGATTAACAAAACAACGATTAACCGATCGTGTGGAATAACTTCTCTACTAAACCATTCTGTTACAGAGAACAATGTTTGGAGGGAAAAGAGAGAAAACGAGAAGCTGGAAAAGATTACACAGAAAATCTAACAGAAAGCTATTTATTACAGTGTGACAAAAGCTAATAAGAGAATGACCAATAGGAAGCTGCCACATCAGCTCCAACCCCACGCCGTTTGTTTATTGGCTCCGGTTGTCTCTAATCTGGTAGCTTGATCAGGTAATGACAACACTCAACATCCCCTCCTCAAGCTGGAGAAGATTGCAAACCCAGCTTGAAAACAAGGAATTGGTGTTGATGCTCCCCTAAACCTTTTGTCATCAAATCAGCCAATTGAATCCGTGAAGGTATATAAGATTTGCAAAGAAACCCTTCCTGGATCTTGTCTCTTGTGAAATGACAGTCAATATCAAGATGCTTGGTACGCTCATGAAAAAAAGGATTGACAGCAATATGTTGAGCAACACGATTGTCACAAAATAATGTGAGTGGAAACGAAACTGAAACTTGCAAATCTGGAAGCAAATAACTAACCCAAAGCAACTAAGTTGTTGTAGCAGCCATACCGATACTCTGCCTCAGCTAAAGACCTTGACACAGTGGTTTGCTTCTTGGTTTTCCAAGAAACTAAAGCATGCCCTAGGAAAACACAATAACCAGTCAAAGAGCGTCGAGTCATTGCATAAGAACCCGAATCAGCATCGGAAAACTCAGTAATTTGAAGAGAAGACTGAACTGGATAATAAATACCCAGAGTAGAAAAACCTTTCAAATACTTCAAGACATGGATGGCAGCTTGGAGATGAGGAACTCGAGGGTGAGCAACAAACTGACTAAGGTGTTGCACACTATAAGAAAGATCAGGTCTAGTTAAAGACAAGTTAAGCAACCGCCCTACTAGTCTTCTATATGGTTCTTCATCTTGTAACAGTTCTCCATCATTTGTACTAAGCTTCACACCAACAGAAAAAGGAAAGGAAACTGGTTTGGAATGAACTAACCTAGCATCAGTAATTAAATCTGAAATGTATTTCCTCTGAGTCAAATAAATGCATGTTGAGTCACGAAACAATTCCATACCTAAGAAATACCGAGCATGACCTAGATCTTTAATGGTGAATTGTCGATCTAAAGCCATCTTAACATGCTGTATTTCTGAAACATCACTCACAGTAAGCAAGATATCATCCACATAAACCAAAATTGTTGTGAAAGAAGACCCTGCAACCTTAGTAAACAGTGAATAATCATGCTTGGATTGTACATAACCCAACTTGAACAAAAACTGAGTTAATTCCAAGTTCTACTGTCTACTAGCCTGCTTCAACCCATATAATGATCTCTTTAATTGACAAACCTGCCTAGATTGTGCCTTAAAATAACCTTCTAGAGGATCCATGTAAATTTCCTCTTCAAGAAAACCATGCAAGAAAGCATTGTTAACGTCTAATTGGAACAATGACCATTTCTTTGAAGCAGCTAAGGTCACAACAATTCTCACTATAGGTAACTTTGCTACAGGTGAGAAATTATGCTTATAGTCTTTTCCAATTTTCTGACTAAAGCCCTTAACTACTAATCGTGCCTTATATCTTTCAGTTGAGCCATCACTCTTGTATTTAATCTTGTATACCCATTTAGATTTGATAGCCTCTTTCCCGGGAAGCAAATTGGTTAAAATCCAAGTACCATTGGTCTCTAAAGCTTGGAGTTCCTTGTCCATGGCTTCTTGCCATTTAGGATCACCTTTAGCTTCTTTATACAACCGAGGCTCAAAAACTGTCATTACTGCAGCAATAGACACATGAAAATCAGTCTGGATTGTATTCAATACATAATCACTCATCCAAACAGGTGGTTGTTTAACCCTTTTAGACTGTCGAGGCAAATGTGCAACTGGTGAGGCTTGATTCTGACTGTAAACCACATCAGTACCTTCATTAAGAGTTGAACCAGTACCACGCTGAATGTCAAGAGAAACCGAATCTGTTGCATCAACAAGCTGTTCTTCACTGTCAACAACATTCACATCATCAAGATCCACAATTGACTTTGGAAACATAGGAATATTAGTGTGTGGAGCAGCTGAACAATCTAGTATTGAGGACTTTTGCAAGAAAGGAAACATATTTTCCCTGAATATCACATCTCGACTATGGAAGACTGATTTACATTCTAAATCATATAACTTGTAACCCTTTTAATGTGGAGGATAACCTATCATGATACAACTCCTCCCTCTTTGACCAAACTTATCCGAGTTAGGCCTTGTAATTAATGCATACCCTAAACAACCCATAACTCTAAGATGATCATAAGAAGGAACTTCATGAAACAATATCTCAAATGGAGTTTTCCACCCCAATTTTGAAACAGGCATCCTATTGATCAAATAAGTAGCTGTCAAAACACAATCATCCCAAAACCAAGCAGGTAATCCTAATTGCATTTTCAAAGCCCGAGCTGTATCTAGTAGATGTCTATGTTTACGCTCCACAACTCCATTTTGTTGTGGAGTATAAACCATAGATTTTTTATGAATGATGCCTAAGTCGGCAAACAGCCTTTGGCACCTATGATTAAGAAATTCTGAGCCATTATCAGTACGAACCACCTTTGGAATCACCTCAAACTGTCTCCTCACATACTGGATAAAATCAGAAATTATGTCTCCCACTTGACTCTTGTTAGACACCAAATAAGTCCATGTAGCTCGGCTACAATCATCAACCATAGTCAAAAAATAATAGGAACCATTCAAAGAAGCTGTTTTATAAGGACCCCAAAGGTCAAAATGAACAAGATCAAAGCATTTGACAGCATGAGTGTCACTCTCAGGAAATGGTAACCTATGAGTCTTTGACATAGAGCAAACATCACAAACCATACTATGGTTGTGAAAATGTTTTCCAACATTCAAATGAGACAACTTGGAAGCTGAAATGTGCCCCATTCTTTGATGTAACAAATTCAAATCAACAGTTTTGGACAAAGAAGAACAAGAAACTACATCTGTTGTATGCATTACATCTTTGTCTTTATTCTTGACTCCAGCTTTTACTTTGTACAATCCTCCTTGCTCAAATCCTTTAGCAATGCTTGTCCCATCATAAAGGGCATGTAGCATACAATAATCTTCATAAAAATGTGTACTAATCTGGTTATCCTTAATCAATCTCCCAACCAAGAGAAGATTAAACTTGAATTCTAGAATATAAAGCACATTTTCCAGAAGTAAACCATCTCTGAGCTGAACTTTCCCAACTAATTCCACTTTCTTTGATGAACCATTAGGCAAAATAATAGAAACTAGATTTAATAGGGAAGTTTTCTCTATCAAATAATGGATTTGTGAAGTCATGTGGTCCGAAGCACCACTATCAACAATCCACTCATTAGGAGCATTCAAAGAAGCATGAAAACCAAAGAAACGAGTACATGAGAACTCCCAGTTAGCACCTTGTTTTGCACCTGAATTCTTTGAACATTCTCCCTTAGATGATCCAGAATACTTCACTGATGCATGCATAGCTGTCTTCTCTGGTTGATAAGCCTTTATCATAGCCTGACAAGCATTTGACAATCTACTAACTGCATTCATCATCTCTAAATCCAGACCACCTTTGTGCTCATTCACCTCCAAAGGTGAATCCATGACACTTCCTTTGTCATTGTCAACAAAAGAAGCCATTCGACCTCCTTTCTTGGCCTTTTTCCCTTTAAACCAATAAGGATAACCTATAATATCGAAGCAATGGTCATAATCATGACCTTATTCTTTGCAATAAGTACAATAGCGCTTCTTGTCTTTCTTGACATCTCTCCTACCTGCACCATAGCCATTTCCTGAACTATTCCCATTATACTGAGAAGAATTCCTCGACTCATATCCAGAATTCCTATTTTGATCAGCCATAAAAGTTGTTGGCTCTACAATACCTCTCCTAGTCACTTGTTTTTGTTTCTCAACTTGTTGAACAGTCTGATATGCTTTATTCACATTAGGAAGCGGATCCAAGGACAAGAGATAGCTTTTGGTAGATTCATAATCAGAATTCAAATGCAGCAGAAATTGCATTAGACGAGATTGATTCTCTAATTCATCCATTTTAGCAAACAAACCACATCAACATCTCTCAATAGCACCACAATTACAGACCGGAATTCCATTCAAACTCTGAATTTCATCCCAAATACTCTTCAATTTCACATAATACTGAGTAACAGAGAGATTATTTTGACTGACCTGATTGAGCTCCTGGTGCAATTGATAGATCAACGGTCCATTGTTTTGGTAATAGCGCTCCTTGATCTCTAACTAGAGCACGTATGATGAACCGTTGTAAATGAACGCACTGGCGAGCTCCTTTTCCATGGAATTAAGTATCCAACAGGCTAACATGGAGTCACACCTCTTCCAGCGACCATAATTCGGCGAGTTCCTCTCCGGCTCCACCTCGGTTAGAAAAGGGGGTTTTAACGACGAACAAATTTGTCGTTAAAAGTCAAATATTTTGTCGTTAAACCTTTTAAGGACGACATAAAGTTCATCGTTTGTTCGTTGCAATAGCTTCCGACGTTATTGGTTTTACCGACCATGTTCGTCGTTAATTATTAACGACGACATACCCGCTCATCGTTAAGCATTAACGACGACATGCCCACTCGTCGTTAAGCATTAACGACGACATACTTGCTCGTCGTTGAAACATTAACAACATGTCTGCTTGTCGTTAACTAACTAACGACGAGCATGTATGTCATCGTTAATGTTGTAAATGATTAACCAATAGCAACAAAGTGATAATCAATAACGACAAACTACTTTATCGTAAAAAGATATTCTTACAAACCAAAATTAATTAAAATTATACCACAATGACCACGTTTATCGTCGTTATGAGAATTACAAAGGACTATCAACAATAATTTAATTGAAATTGTTATCACACATTAAATTGTACAATGCTTTTATATTGGTCATAATATTCTACATTATCTACCTTCCTCTGCATCTGGGCCAAAGATTGGCTTTTGTACATTGAGATCACCTTAAGTGTTGGAGATACATTAGTGCATACCATCACTATCTTAATCATTCTCACTTCTTCTTCCTTGTTGAATTCACTCCTAAGCTTTG
The DNA here is from genome assembly GCA_964016875.1 of Fallopia convolvulus. Classification (NCBI taxonomy): domain Eukaryota; kingdom Viridiplantae; phylum Streptophyta; class Magnoliopsida; order Caryophyllales; family Polygonaceae; genus Fallopia; species Fallopia convolvulus. Next base: position 5,433,874 of record OZ024723.1, read on the forward strand.
TATCAATTAATCTTATCACATCTCCTCTCCTTTGTTGAAACACGTCCTGTAAAAGAGAATGAACAATCACTCTTATTACAATGAGGATTGACCATCAGCGATGGTCTGTAAAATACCCAGGGTCAACTTTCAGCCAAAATGTGAAAAAGCTATTAATTTATTAAAGGCTTGTAAACATTTATTTTCATGTGATAATAAGCAGAAAATGAAGCAAAAATAGAAACAACAAACACAGAGCACAACAAATGAGTATTGAGTCTCACACTTGTCTAGCAAATGCTATTAACTTGGCAGTACAAAGTGGGAAACACAATAACTACTAAATCTATAATATGGAATTCCAATTTGCTTACCAAATTCAAGAGGTATGAAGAGTGAGCGAAAAGAGCGGCAATATATACAAAGCAGCGGCCACTTGAGTTAGAACGAGAGACTTGACAACAAACCTACTTTCAAGCAAGAGGTAGGAAATATCTTCAACAAGCTGAAGAGAATCAAGATTAAAAATCATAGATAAAGTGCACAGAATCATACAACTCTAATAAATTCAGCGAATTTTTAAAGGCTTGCGTACAGTAGCAGGTAATCCATTTCCCTGGTCAAAAATAACACAAGAGCACAATTCATCATAGCATCTATGAATATATGAAGAATGACATCATCATTAGATGATAAGACACACTAACTCTATATATTAGACAAAGTAAAAAACCAAAAGCAAATTAAGGAAGGGCATCCCAAGATAAACTCCTGAAGTTTCATATTCTATAATCGTCTTTTGAAAGAGTTTGACATAAAAATACATAGGAAGGATTGAAGAATACCTTGCATTTTGGGCAGTCCAAAGCATAGTATAATTAGCAGGCGGAATATAGGAGAAAGTAGGAAGTCGTGCTGCATTTTCGATGTAGAATAGTTGTAGTGCATCTTCAATCCTCCACTTTGTGGCCTAAATAGTTCAATTAGCCAGCCAGGGAAATCAACCAAACTAAGCATCATGGACAACGAAAAAATATTTTGGTTTAAGCAGCAAGTGCAACAACACACAAAACAACATAAATAGAAAGCAACCCAATCACACAAAATAGAACAATCGTAGGTAAAATGGGAAATGATAATTGCAAATCTTAGAACCAACAATGTATTCTTGAAATATGACATAATCTGCAATCAAACACACACAAAGCAGCACTTATGAAGCAGTGTCGCGAGTCTGGCCAACAACAATCTCAAGAAAAAAAGATACCATGACTTGCTTGTCAGCAGTGGAAATAGTATTTGACACTGGACAGGAAATGTACGAGTACTCACTATTCTGAAAGAATGGGAAGATGAGCACTTTTGAAGCTCATAGGAATAGCTCTCTTTCAAGTGCGTTCTCACATACTGCTGCTAGTGATATTAAAGCTATTCTTGCATCCCTAATAATCTTTGCTTTTCTTTGAATATTATGACAGTTTATCAATTTACTAAGACTACAAAGGTCCAAATAGAACACTACAAAGAACATAATATTGGACTGGCAAAATGTTATGAAAGGCATTTATAGTCAGAAGCATGGAATGACTAAAACTACAAAGGTCCAAATAGAATAGTATAAACAACAGAAAATTGGACATGCAAAAAGTTAATAAAGATCTGTGTGAGTTGCTTCTTAGTCTTTACAGTGCACAAACAGTCTTTGCTTGCATGTATAACGTTTTTTGAAGGACAAAAGAAGATAAAATTTTCAAATAAACAACTTGAAAAATCCAAACCAACAATTGCTTTATTTCTTCTGATGTAAAGAAGAGGCTAATCATATGTTGTGTGTATGCTTGGTGCGAGCAATAATGCAGCATGTGTACATTTTTATAGAATACATGTGGATGGGACACATGTCAGCTCCAAGGCTCATGAACCTACCTCATCTGATAGATAATATGAACAAATTGTGGCCTTCCTACACATATACTATACTATCCATACGTGGGCAAGCTAAGAAGGTACTATTGAAATGATTGATCCAGGTTTGATGTTTGGAAAAAAAGTAGTTTAGCATGATATATCATAACTTTGCTAATACTAAAAATATATGGCATATGCATAAGGTAGTATGCGTGTATGACAGAAGATATATTAAAACATCATAAGCACAAGAGCATTAGAGTATGCAGTGAGAACTGACAACTAGCTCAATTTTATTTAGTATAAAAAATGCAGTTTGTAGAGAACAGACAGCTAGCTCAATTTTATTTAATGTAAAAAAAAACTTCAGGCCAAAATTATGGGAGTAGTATTTCACAAGGATTGCCAACTAATTAGCTACAACATGGAAATACCACTAATATTACTTTAAGCCACAATGGGTTTTTAAAGCCACTAATATTAGTTTGAATTACATCACACTATAAGCCACTAAGTGAAAAAAAGCAGTGACACTTAATGCAATCAGATGATTCAAATATCTTGGACGACTATACATTATACAAACGGTTTCAAAAAATCAAGGAGCAAAAGAAATTAAAACATGGAATGCAATATAAAAAAATAATTACCTTTGTTTTCCAGAATGATTCTCTGCATCAGCCATGTCACTGCAAAGGCCTTTTGCTTTCTTTGGTACATTCGGTTTCCATAGACATTGTAAGATTATCAAGGAAAACTAGAAAAAATAAGGAACCCAAAGAAGTTCATAAAAAAACCATTGTTGATGAAAATTTCATAGCCTTTCAACCTTGTTTATGGTCTTTCATGACTATACCATGGTCTTTCACTACTACTTTATAGTCTTCACGACTTCTATACGGTCTTTCATGGGTTCTTTATGGTTCTACACCACTTTTTTATGGTCTTTCATGACTTCTTTGTGGTTAAGTAAAGCATCACCATCGTTCTCATTCTCAATGTTTCAGTGTCACTTGATGGAGCTGCTTAACAAGACAAATTCAATAAGAGCTTTAAAAAGAAAGTGACATGTACAAAGTCTTTGCTTAAAAGCTATAGAATTTCATCAAAAGCTCACAAACAGATGTTTGTTTGTTAGCATATATTAGTACCAACCAGGATTTGCCTTGGCACGATGCTGTGAAGAATTCTAGAATTTCTCAATCAAGCTCTGATACCATGAAGAATTCTAGAACCGATCACAGAAATATAGTAGCGGAAGCAAATAGAAATTAACAAAACAACGATCAACCGATCGTGTGGAAGAACTTCTCTACTAAACCATTCTGTTACAGAGAACAGTGTTTGGAGGGAAAAGAGAGAAAACGAGAAGCTGGAAAAGATTACACAGAAAATCTAACAGAAAGCTATTTATTACAGTGTGACAAACGCTAATAAGGTAATGACCAATAGGAAGCTGCCACATCAGCTCCAACCCCACGCCGTTTGTTTGTTGGCTCTGGTTATCTCTAATCTGGTAGCTTGATCAAGTAATGACAACACTCAACATATACAACATACAATCCTGGGTTATATAAAAATTTAGAATGTCACACCAAGCATGCTTGTATCTATATGTCCACGGTTCATAATTTTCCATAATAATATCCATGTAGCTAAAAAAAATATATATTTATAGATTCTGAGTCAGCCATAATTAAAGCACTCATTGTGACAAGTTCTTATTTCAACTTAATTTAATCCAGCCTTTTTTAGTTCTCTTTTCCAGACATAGGGTAGGAAATAGATTTTTATTAAAGAAAGAGATTACATAAACTTGCTTAGAGTACATCATAGCCAAAAAGTTCATCCTAGAAATCATGAACACACCGCCTTTGTAAAGCAAAGACCCTTTATCTCGAATCAGTCGAGTAAACACAGAAAAGAGATGCCTTTTGTGAGAATTGGACACTGGAAATGCTCAAATAAAGGAGGCCATTATCGCCTTTAATGAACAGCAAATACAAAAGGGGAAAGTTCCCAAATAGCGATTGTCCAAAAACTAGGGTATTGTGCGTGCTCTCAACCCTTATATATTGGGTTGGAAGAGTTCGGTTTACATAATTATTTAATTTAGAGGAATAAAGACTAAACCGGGTTCAAGGGGAATATATTCTACATACCCCCCTCAAGCTAGGCATGGAATGAAGAGGCCTAGCTTGCGACACAAGAACAGGTGTTGTTGGGTACCTAATGCCTTGGTAAAGACGTCTGCAAGCTGGAGGTTGGAGCGGATATGGGCTGTTCTGATGAAGCCTTCTTGGACCAATTCCCGAATGTAGTGGCAATCTACTCGGAGGTGTTTGGTGCGCTCGTGGTAGACGGGATTGGAAGCGAGTTGTTGGGCAGCAGTGTTATCACAGTGCAGAGGAATGGGCAGGGGAATAGAAATGTGCAAATCCTTCAAGAGTCCTTCGAGCCACACTATTTCACTTGAAGTTTGAGACATGCTTCTGTATTCGCTCTCTGCAGACGACTTGGAGACCACCTTTTGCTTCTTTGTTTTCCAAGAGACGAGTGATCGGCCCATAAAGATGCAATATCCTGTAAGGGAACGACTTGAAAAGGTGCATGCTCCCCAGTCAGCATCACTGTAAGCAACCAGAGATAAGTCTTGCTGAACTGGATAGAAGAGGGAGCAATGAAGGGTTCCCTTAAGATAGCGAAGTAGGTACATGGCGGCATGCATGTGAGGCTCGCGGGGTGTGGCCAGGAACTGACTAAGCTGTTGGACAGTAAAAGCGATGTCGGGCCGTGACAGAGTGAGGTAAAGGAGGCGACCAATGAGTCGTCTGTATGTTTCTGGGTCAGGAATGGGCTCCCCAATGTCTGTGTGGAGGTGCAAATTGCGCTGCATTGGGAAGCTTGCTGGTTTGCAATTTAAGAGTCCTGCATCAGTGAGCATGTCTAGGACATATTTGCGTTGATTTAATTGTATTCCTTTAGAAGATCTGGAGATCTCCAAGCCTATGAAGTATCGTGCGTGGCCCAAATCTTTAATTGTAAAGGCACGATGTAGAGAGGACTTGGTGGCTTGGATGGTAGCGAGACAATCTCCAGTGAGAATCATATCGTCAACATAGACAAGAGCAACGGTAATAGAGTTGTGTACCTTCTTGACAAATAGGGAGTAGTCTTGCTTGGATTGAACGAATCCCAAATCTGTCAAGTGTCTTGTGAGCTCAACATTCCACTGCCTGCTGGCTTGCTTCAGTCCATACAAGGATCGTTGCAGCTTGCAAACAAGGTCCTTGGATCCCTTTGAATAACCTGGAGGTGGAGTCATATAAACTTCCTCCTCTAAGTATCCGTGCAAGAATGCATTATTTATGTCGAGTTGATGCAATGGCCATTCCTTTGCCGCTGCCAGGGCAATCAAGACTCGGACAGTTGCAAATTTTGCAACAGGAGAGAAAGTGTGCTTATAGTCTTTATTTTTAATTTGGTTGTAACCCTTTGCAACCAATCTTGCCTTGAAGCGCTCAATTTCACCGTTAGGATTGAATTTCAGTTTGTAGACCCACTTGGAACCAATTGCTTTCTTCCCTTCTGGCAATCTAACTAAGTCCCAAGTTTGATTTCTCTCTAAAGCTTCTAGTTCATCTTCCATCGCCTTAATCCAATTTGGATCATTCTTGGCCTGTTCAAAACATGTGGGCTCGGCGACCGAGAAAACGTTGAATAAGGACTGTAAGTATTCATTTGAGTAATCTTGCAAGTCATGAATGGAGACCACTTGGAATGCCTTGGAGAAAGAGTCTATTTCCAGAGCAGCACCAGTTCTAGTAATATCCGTGATTGGTAGTTTCCCGCAAACAAAATCATGGAGTCTGGCTGGTGGCTTCACAATCCTTGTGGATCTGCGAACTTCCATGTGGTCATTGTGATCTGTTGGTGCTCCAGTAGGCTGAGCTTCCATGGATTCACTTGTAGCTCCAAGATCAGGCAGCTGATGCAATTCAGTCACATCCGGATCAGGTTCTGTCAAGGACTGAGCATGCTGACTGTTACCGAATTCAACATTTTCATCATCAAATCCAGGAGAAACCAAAGGTAAACTCTTTTGTGTCACAGCTGGTGCTAAGGGAGATTTTGCCTTGAAGGGAAATTCATTTTCCCTGAACAATACGTCTCTAGCAACAAAAACTCGTTTGGTGTTCAGATCATACAGTTTATAGGCCTTCTGTCCCGGTGGGTATCCCAATAGAACACATCGTCTCAGTTTGCTGTAATAACAAGCAACAGTCATGTTGTCCTGCCTAATGTTGCTCAGTTCCCGTTGCAGTTGATAAATCAAAGGAGCGTTCGATTCGGCATATCTCTCAACCAGCTCATTCCAAAGATCTTGAGCAGAAGCAGCGTACATGAAGTCCCGAGAAATCTCGCTCACCATCGAGTTGATTATCCAGCTCATGACCATGCTGTCAACCCGCTCCCATTTGTCAAAATTCTCAGAATCCCTTTCAGGCCTTGAATACGAACCATTTATGAAGCCAAGCTTCATTTTTGACCTAAGAGCTAACTTCACATTTCTGCTCCAGCTCATGAAATTAGTGCCATCAAAGTGGGTAGACACCAATTGCATACCTGGATTATCAGAGTTGGAGAGAAATAGGGGGTCAAAATTGTTGTTGCCTCCCCCTTGTGTAGCAAAAGGATTCATTCTGTGCCTCTCTTCTCCAGTTATGGACTCCATGTCATCAAGTGACATCTTGTTGTCTGAAAATCCAAGCAAAGTCACGATTCCTTAAGCAAGTTTTATGCAACCAGCAACAACTTGCAATAACCAACAGCAACCACCCGCAAACACCAGCAACTGGATTTCTTCTGGAAAAAAAACTTCACCGAACACCAGTGGCTTCAATTTTAGACGGAAGAAAGCACCGGCTTCAATTCCACAGAAAAGCAACCTCGTGCTCTGATACCATGTAAAGCAAAGACCCTTTATCTCAAATCAGTCGAGTAAACACAGAAAAGAGATGCCTTTTGTGAGAATTGGACACTGGAAATGCTCAAATAAAGGAGGCCATTATCGCCTTTAATGAACAGCAAATACAAAAGGGGAAAGTTCCCAAATAGCGATTGTCCAAAAACTAGGGTATTGTGCGTGCTCTCAACCCTTATATATTGGGTTGGAAGAGTTCGGTTTACATAATTATTTAATTTAGAGGAATAAAGACTAAACCGGGTTCAAGGGGAATATATTCTACAGCCTTGATGCTTGATCATAAGAATCAAGGCAAAACAAAATAAGAAAGATGATTTTTTCAACATTTCTACAAAGCATGTCCCTCCCAGATTATATAATATGTCCATAGAATCATTACCTAAGCCACACAAGTTCTTGGTTAACCTAGATAAGCAACACACATAAGCACAAAAACTGAATAGATTAGGCAAAAGGACGCCTTTAGAAGGCGTCCTTTTGTGTTTTCATCATTGATCACATTGTGTTTTCATCATTGATAACAAAAGTTAAGTGGTGGCTTCATCATTGATCACATCTTCATCTTCTTGTTTTCCCCTCCCTTCAGAGAAGAGGTGGCTGAATCAACCCCCCGGGGTTGCCTTTGTGTTTGCTTGATTCAGAATTGGATGTTTGCTCCTTAATCATAACCATGTTTTCCATCCTTCTAATGAAGTTGTGTTAGAGAGAAAGTGAAAGGACTAAGAGTTTGGGAATCATCTATAGCCTCCTCATCTTTTAATTCCTGGTCTATAAATGCCTCGAGTTCCTCCTGAGAGTACTCTCCCAAGAGTTCCTCGATCTTCATCTTCTTGCATGAGAAAGACATTAACCAGATCAAGTGCATCCTCTGGCTCTTCGTTGTCTTGATCTACAAGGTTCTCCTGGGAGTCGATGAGTTGTCCTTCATCTGGCTATGGTTGACTATTCCTTGTGTTTCACTTTATTTTATTTTATTTATTTGAAATGAAGTATTTTACTTGGTAAATTGCAAAGGATTGCCATACCACTCTCTCCCATGAAAAAACAAAACCAGGGCATAGTAATAATACACAATACACAATTCATAGCAAGGCGATGAGTTTTTTTTAGAGGCGGCGGCAAAAAAAAACACGTGATCCGTACGTGATGAGCCCCACTTTACAAGTTGGCAGTCAGACCGAAAGGGCCGACAATCGGAAGTCCTTTTTCAACTGCACACGTAACACGGCTCTCTCACAGGTCATCTCATCCACTATTTGCCGACGTGGCAGATCCATCCATTTAAAGAAATGGGATTCCCTCACACGCGCTCAATCTCCCGTCTGCGCCACACGCTCTTTCCATTCTGTTACTGTAACAGAAAAAGTTCGGATCTGACGCAAAAGCGCTCCAATCAGATCCCTCCTTTTTTCCAGCGTCGCTTGAAAAAACGACATCGTTTAATTTCAACGAAAAGTCAAATACACCAAATTTCAGGAACCAAAAAAATCCTTCCTTATACACTTTACACATACCCGATTAGGAGGCCAAATAAAAAGAGAAGAAGTTAGTTGGCTATTTTACTTTTTCCCTGTTTTATTATCAAATTTCTTCCAAAATCTTCTCCCTTTAACAGATTTTTTTTAATAAAAAAAATTCATTTGATGGATAGCTTGTATTTGAGAGCGTCGATTTCTGTCAGCAGCAACCTGGATACGCGTCCAACACCATCCCAATTCGCCGCCGGCAGGCCGATAACGTTGTCGGCGGCGGGCGGTGGCGCGTCGGAGAACGGCGGCGGAGCTATGAGGACGGCGTTGTCGAGGTTTTCGTTCAAGTACCCGTTTAGATCTCTGTTTTCTGGGGCGAAACAGGGGGCGGGGATAAAAGGGATTGCTGTAGACGACGCCGTTTCGGTTGATGTGAAGGATAGCAAGAGCAGTAAGCTAGGCAACGGTGGGGGTAATTTGGAGCAGTCTGAGGGGCAAAATGGGAATTGGGTCTTGAAGGTTCTTCACGTGAAGAGTTTGTGGTCAGATAAAGGAGATGATTTGGAAGAGGAGATCCAGAAAGGGGAAAGTGAATCTTCTCCTTCTGATTCTGATCCTGCTTCTAGCTGTGGAGAATTTGAAACTTGTGATTGTGAATATGATGATGAGGAGGAGGAGAAGGAGATTGTTTTTGATAAGAGCTCTTTCTCTGAGTTGCTCAAGAAGGTTTCTCTTGCTGAAGCTAAGTTGTATGCTCAGATGTCTAGTTTGGGGAGCTTGGCTTATGACATTCCCAACATCAAGGTAATTCAATCTGCTTATGTCTTTGATTTGGGGAGCTTGCCTTTGTAAATTTGTTTTTCTTTTTGAGGAGATTTCAAGTTCATCCTGTTTTGGGTTTTTTTTTTTTTTTGAGATGAGTTGTGCAGATTGATGACAAGTTTTGAGCTCAATGATATATGAATTTTGTTATGGCTGTTCATCTTGGGCGTGTTTGTAATGTAGATCCATTTTGAGCTCAATCATCATCAGATTGTTTTGCCAAGTGAATATTGATTTGCAATGCATAATGAGCATTTATCTGATATATTATGACTGAATTGGGAGAGTTCTGATGATGATTTCAGCTGCATTTTATTCACTTGGCAACCAAAAAGTTTATCATTCATTCATTCTGCTATTTTTATCTTTGAATTAAACTCTAACTTGATTCAACCTTCCTACTACAGCCAAGAAATCTCCTAAGAAAGCATGGCCTACGCTACGTGACCTCTTCTATCGAAAAGAGAGAGCAATTAGCAAATCTTGATGCAGAACAACAACCATCAAAGAAACCAGTAGAACGAAAAACCGGTCCATTGGAATCAGACAATAACCAAGGGCCTCGAATTAGCGCTTCAGCCGCGTTTCACACAGTAGCCTCCGCTGCAGCTTACTTAAACTCACGTACGCGCAGCATATTCGTCTCATCAAAGTCTGATTCGGATCAGGATACGTTTAAAGAAGGCGTAGACATAGATAACATTGGTGATATGGCCTCTTTCATGGCTACGACTGACTCGGTCACAGCTGTTGTTGCTGCAAAAGAGGAAGTCAAGCAAGCCGTTGCTGACGATCTTAACTCTGTTAGCTCATCGCCTTGCGAGTGGTACATTTGTGACGATGACCAAACTGCCACTCGGTTCTTTGTCATCCAGGTAAAACCTAGATATGCGCATCTTTTGTACTTCGCTTTATTTTACTTAAAGGTTATCAAGATCGAGATTCTAGGACTAGATCCGTAGTCAAATATAGGGTCAGCCTAAATCATTCATACAGAAGCTACTATTAGCTATGTCCTTATTATGTACACATTTTTTTTCTTTTGTAGGGATCCGAAACACTGGCTTCATGGCAAGCAAATCTACTCTTTGAGCCAATCCAATTCGAGGGAACCGAGATCATGGTGCACCGAGGAATCTACGAAGCGGCCAAAGGAATGTACCAACAAATGCTGCCTGAGATTCGAGCTCATACAAAAGCCCATGGCACGCGTGCAAAGCTCCGGTTCACAGGCCACTCACTAGGAGGAAGCTTGTCACTCTTGATCAACCTCATGCTCTTGATAAGAGACGAAGCGCCACTTGCTTCGTTGCTTCCGGTTATCACATTTGGCGCTCCTACCGTCATGTGCGGAGGAGACGAGCTTCTTCGCAAGCTCGGCTTGCCAAAAAACCATGTCCAGGCTGTGACGATGCACCGGGACATTGTGCCGCGCGCCTTCTCTTGTAACTACCCTAATCATGTTGCAAAGATCCTCAAGGCCGTCAATGGCAATTTCCGCAACCACCCTTGCCTCAATAACCTGGTAAATTTTGCAATCCTTGTACTAGAAATTTTATTCATCAATTGGAGTTTGGTTCAAATGAATCGAACTCTTATTATGAAATGAATATACTTTTCCTAATTCGTAGTATACTTTTCCTATTTGAGAGTTCACTTTTTCAGATTTGCACTTTCCGTACTTTGCAGTTAACTTTTCATACTTTTTGTAGTGTATTTTTTCGGGTTGTATTTTTTGTATTTTGCAATACACTTTTATGTAAAATATATAAAAATGTAGTACGAACTAGGAAAAGTGCATTCGTTTCACGTTTCAAGATACTCCCATCTCAATTATTTTGTGTTTTTAGCAAGATTTAGTAACATTCTTTGAACTAAATGAACAATTTAATTTGGCTTTTGTAGAAATTGTTGTTTGCACCAATGGGAGAGCTCATAATTCTACAACCAGACAACAACTACTCTCCCCAACACCACCTCCTCCCCTCCGGCAGCGGCCTCTACCACCTCACCACCACCACAACCACCACCAATCCTCGGCTCCTCCGATCAGCCAAGCTGGCCTTCCTGAAATCCCCACACCCTCTCCAAATCCTCTCCGACCGCTCGGCCTACGGCAACTCCGGCACCATCCAGCGGGACCACGACATGAGCTCGTACCTCCGGTGCGTCCGCTCCGTCATCCGCCGCGACCTCGCCCAGCTCCGGCAGGGCCGCAGGGAGAAGAGGCGCGGCACATGGCGGAACCTCGTCGTGCCAGGTGTCGGAGTCGTTGGCGAGTCGGTTAAGAGGTTTAGTAGGCACGTGCATTTGTTGGTTCTCTTGCTTTTTCCGGCGCGGTGGTTGCTCGTCGGAGCTTACGGCGTCCTCGACGGCTTCCTTTTATAGTAGAAGTTTAATTTTAATTTATTCATTAATTGGTAATTGGGTGGGAACATTATTAATTAATGTTAGGAGAAAATTGTGTTAGGTAGAAAAATTGATTCTTCGAAGAATGTAGGTTGATGTCAGGATGTGTTGCCGAATTTCACTGAGCAATCATGTGACAATTACAATTAATGAATTAATCATTCGGAAAGCCATGTCTATGATCACAAGGGTTCGTATCACGTTTTCACTTTGTATATGACAAATGTGTCTGCATCTTTTATCATCTATGTTTGGTTGGATCATACTACTTGACATCCATGTGTACTATTTCGACAATATTTATCTCCACCAAAAAATAAATTTCGAATATATTTATCTCCACCAAAAAAAAATTCGACAATGTTTATATTTATACTATTTCTGGATAAGGGTGATATTCTTTTCAAAAAAAATAATTTCAATATTTTGAGGTTACAAAAATTATTATTCAAACTATTCTCGAACTAATTTGTATATATTGACCAAAAAATTCTTAACATGGCTAAACAAAAAAAATTCGGGTGACGATAATTCTATCCAAAAAATTATGGTATATCGCTTGAAGCCTACAAACAAAAGTTGCAAACTTGGAGACACGTAGGCGCGGGTTGATAAACTCTCCACCTCCACGTAAAGATTCGAAATTGTTCGTAGTTCAAGCAAAAAAAAAAAGAGATGATTTTCCCACGTTGATAGTTTGATGTCAAATTGTCAATAAACCGAAAATTAAACTCTTGTTAGAAGAAAATTTTTGGTGTCATGTACTTTAAAAAATGACTTTTGTGTGGGATGATAAGATACAAAGGGTAATCATTTTTAATATTATTAACTAATAAAAAAGTCATTTTACTTTTGTAATGTGCCACACACTATAAAAAACTTGTTAGAAAATTAAGTGTTTTTCCGTTATTGGATATACATTTGCAAGATTTATTTTTCAATCATCAGCTCATCTAAAAAATTTTGTTGTATCTATCATAGCTATTATGAATTTGATTTACTTTTCAATCATGGCTTGTCCACAACGAGGATAAACCTAAAACATGAATGGAAAATCCAGCCCAACAGGCAACGTGCGTGGGGGATATACATATATCTGGATGACACGACGTGGGACCACTCAACGGTGGTGAGCGGGGTGGGACCAGCTTCTTTTCATTTGTCAACGCTAATCCTCTATTTCATAATTGTGTTCCACTTTCATGTTACAATTAGCTATATAAATATTAAATTAATGTTAAAAAAATTTTAAAAATTATATTTCTATTATAAACATCTATATGCATATGTGTACAAATTTTTATCTTAAAAATCTTATTATAAAATTTTTAATAATTAAGAGAATGATTTTCGTACAAAATATTACCCGTTTAATTTTTAAAAATTGTATAACATGATTTTTAAGTCAAAAATTTGAACACATATACATATAGTTGTTTTAAATACAAATATAATTTTAATTTTTTTTTAACATTAATTTAGTATTTATATAGCTAATTGGAACACCAAAGTGGAACAAGATTTTGGAATAGAGGATTACTGTTGTCCATTTGTTGGATTGCTTACTTCCAAATTTGCCGTAAACGGTGTCGACTACGAATACGATTCAACCTTTTAACATGCAAGTATGCAACAACGTATGTAACGTATTTCAACTTCCGCCCTCTTCTGGCTGTTGTTTTTTCCCCCGGGCGCAGAGGATTTTTCGCCTCGGAGATGTGATATTTGTCACGCAGAGATGCGGTCCTGCAGATGAGAACCGGCTTTCAAGGCCGGTTCTCCACTCAATTTCACAATGTAATATTATTTAATGGTTTAATTAATTTATTTTAATAATATTTTGTATAGTTAATATGTAATTTAATATAGATGAAATATAAAAATGTAATATAATGGTTAAGTAAGCAAAGTCAAGACAAATTGATTGATTACGGAAATACATCGAAACAAAAACTAAAAATGTACATTGCAATAAATCTAAAAAAACTAGGGTCTTGAGTTGACCGAAAATCCGTTAAGTTGACCGAAACCCAATAGAACCCGAAATCCGTTGGGTTGAAACTCGAAATCCGTTGGGTTGACCGATTTTTTTATAGAATTTATTATGTGACATCGTTTAAAATCGTTCATTATTATATGAAATCGTTATATTGATTTAGAATCGTTTATTATTATAAGAAATCGTTTAGAATCGTTTATTCTTATAAAAATTGTTATATTCCTTTAAAATCATTAATTATTATAAGAAATCGTTATATTTATTTAGAATCGTTCATTCTTATAAGAAATCGTTCTATTTTACTAAAATTGTTCATTCTTATAAGGAATTATTATATTATTTTAGAATGGTTCATTCTTATAAGAATTCAATATATTCCTTTAGAATCGTTCATTTTTATAAGAAATCAATATATTCCTTTAGAATTGTTCATTCTTATAAGAAATCGCTCTACTCCTTTTGAATCGTTCATTCTTATAAAGAATTATTATAGTCTTTAAGAATTGTTCATTCTTATAAGAGATCGTTATATCCTTTATAATCGTTCGTTCTTATATGGAATTATTATATTCTTTTAAAATTGTTCATTCTTATAAGAAATCATTATATTCCTTTATAATCGTTCATTCTTATAAGAAATCGTTCTAAATTCTTATAAGGAATTATTATATTCTTTTAGAATTGTTCATTTGTAACACCCCCTTACTTACCCTGGAGATATTACCGTTCGTAACCCCGATTAGGACTAAACCAGAGTTACCCAAGGCTTTAACCTGATAGAACTTGCTAGAACAAGCTAAAAGAAACCATTTAAAAACCCAACAAAAACTAAGTGAAATATTACAGCGGAAAAACAAGGAAAATGTCTTATACAAACCTTAACTTAAAAAGAATAAAATAAACAGAACAACCTTCTATTTGAACAAAGTCTTTAAAAAGTCATCCTCAAGTTCTTAACTTCTTTCCCACTTCGCTTTGCAGAAACCTAACCAAGAACTTCACTCAAGTATAGCCATTAGAAACCTTTCTTCAACTTCTGAAGCTTCAAACCTCTGGATCCGCCTCTTGAATCAACTTCCAAGAAGAACCTGATGTGTCGTATACCAACGGTGGACACCAGCCAACCATACAAAAGAAAAGAAGATGGACGGGTTAGTCTAATGAAAGACTAAGCAAGTGGAGAAACTAACTTGGTTCTTATGGTTGTGACTAAACATATTGGCATCAAAATCCGATTAGGCTCGGATTATAATCCAACAGTTGACAGTCTTATAAAGAAAGAAGGAGACTTGCCTATTCAAGAGAGAGAACACCACAGCTTGTGGTTCCTTTAAGAAGCATAAACGATTAATGAAAACTTATACTAGCCACACAACATTCATACACGTCTTCAACGACTAATCAGCTTAATTTAATCAAAGTTTGATTAAGAATCATTCTTAATCAAGAGCAAGAATGGTTATCAAAAGAACTAACCATTCAGTTACATTAACGTGCATATCGCACTCTCTTTACTTCATGATTTACACATTACACATTCATTGTAATAACTTTTAATCGACCCAAACTGTTGTCGATAAATTCCTTATAACTGATGTCGTCAGGGTGAGAGGGCCTATTTCATCCGTGACCACTTGACCCACATCAGTTCCTTTTGCACTTAGCTAGAGTGCACCATTGTCCTCCTTCAACGTGAAGCGAGACATGAGTCATGACTCCAATATTGGGATCCGCTAGCAAGCTATGCCCCCCAATACACACTTTGTTATAAAGAGGTCATCGGAGACTCGGCTCCTACCCCTGGGCTACCTATTTTGCAACAGTGTTTCAACATAGGACCACTAAAGAGATGTTTTGGAGTATAAACTCCCATCTCCACTATCTTACTTGGCAACAATGTCTCGGCATGAGACAGCTAAACGCACAAAGTCACACAACAGTCTTGAGTTCAGTTCTAGCGTAAAAACTGACATAACGACATGTTCGTTATTTCTAACAAAATAAGAACCTACCAAACTTTATTCAACACAAAAATTATTCCCAACATGAAGATCAAATGGAATTCAATTCCTCATTAATAACAATAATGCAAGAGAGAATCGTCCACTTGCCTTAGAAGGCGTGCTCAACGCTCTTAGTGATTCCAACAGTAATCTTTATCACCCTTCTGACAAAATATAACAAAAGGATTTCTCAACAACGAGCTCACAGAAACACTTCTTAGATGTATATTCAAGTTCTATAATTTCCTAATCGATAACGACTTGATTTCCGAATATCGATTTATAATTAATCCTTAGCTATCAAGCTTTAAGGAGCCATCTTGGCGAATTTATAAGTAACTAACCGTTTCACTTTTGAAACAATTTTCTAAATAAAAATTGTTCATTAGTAACGGTTCTTAAAGATGACCAAATCTCGGATCATACTGATTAACAACGAATCCTGAGTAATTGTACGAAGTCCTTTACCTGCCAATCGATGTCAAAACTTGTATTCGCTATAACTGAAGATTTGGACGTCCATTTCCCGAGCGGTTTGAACCTGTGAGACCGTATCAACATCAAGATTATAAAAACTTCAAAATTAATTAGCAAAGCGGAACCGAAAGGTCCTTACGGTGGCACCGCAACCAAACCGCTAATTAATTAAGCTCAACTTTTACCTTTACTTGAGCCCATGGCTCGTTTGGTTCGTTAATGGCTCGATCCAAGAGCCCAAGGGTGGTTGGGTGTTGTCCGGTGGTGGACATCATGGTGGGTGGTCCAGAAGTGGCTAAAGGAGTGGTCGACGGCGGACCGAAAGACTCGCCTGAATCCGTCGTTCTCCCTGATTCTCTCACCGGTTCTGGTCTTTATTTGCAGCAGCAGTGCCCAAAAGACACAGAGAGGAAGAAGAGAAGGCGGAGGAGAGGGTGGTGGACGGGGCAAAGAAGATTGCCGGCGGTGTAGAATTCTTTCATCCCAATCCGTCGTTCCGTCCTGATTGTCTCTGGTTCCCTTCCTCTGTTTTAAAAGTGTAACAGATCACTATGGAAAGAAGTCCATCCAATTCCACCACTTTGCCTCCCCCATTAAGCAAAAGAAAGTCAGTTAATAAAGGGACTTCCTGTTTCAAAACGAGATTTTATGTTAAGCGGTAAAATTATGTACCTCGGGTGGAAAAACTTACTAAACAAAAAACGTCCCGTAATTTATGTAGACCAATAAAATCAATTTTCCATGATTTTATCATGCTACGTTTAATTTTTAAGGCTTCCGTTTCGCATTTTAAATCCTTTCCGGTACATAATTAAAAAGACGACTTATCCAATAAATATTCTTTTTCCACTGAAAAATCCTAGAATTTACATCGATCCATAAAATCATTTCTTTGTGATTTTAGGATATCACCAAGAATTTTCTAGGATTTAAATTCCGACAAAAATATTGGATTAAGCGTTAAAACGGACAAAGAGGTTAAAAGGATATTCGAGAAAAATTCAAAAATATCCTTAAAAACCACAGTTATTACACTAGTACCCCCTTAAAAATGGTTTCGTCCTCGAAACCAAGGAGAACTCGGATCACAAGGAAAGATATCAGAAGCACACACACACAACCACTACAAACCTATACAGAAGTTTGTAGTACCCCCTTAAAAGAAAACATGATGTTACTTTTGTACAAAGCACAAAACAACCATTGCTTAGTTACCAAACTTCTTCTTTACAACGTTTATTAACTTTGGAAAATGGCTCAACATTTCCTGTCTAGTTTCTCAAGTCTTTTCTTCACCTCCATTTTTAGGCCAAGGTAACCTAACCAAAGGTATTTTTCTTATTCACGATTCAAACTGGCCTTTCTTCATATGGGTCATTTGGTTGAATATCCATCTTATTATTGTTGAGTACAAGAGATATATTTAACGCATACTATCTTAGAAGAAACACAAGGATGACATTACAGATAGAATGCACTGAAGGTGGCAATGTCAACTATTAAGCCAACTTACCAGTTCTTTCTAGTATCTTGAAAGATCCAACATAGCGAGCATTTACGTTGTCTCGCTTTCCCCAATGGAACACGCTTTTCGAGGCCGATACTAGAACAAAAACGTCGTTCTTTACAATGAACTTAACATGCTCTCACTTTAAAACAACACACGACTGTTGCTGCTTTTGAGTAGTTAACACCCTTGATCGTGTTAGTGCAATATCAGGTGTTGTTCTCTTGACCAAATCTGGCCCATGAAGAACCTTGTCAGTATTGTCATTCCAACAAATTGACAACCAACACTTCTGGCCTTACAAAGCTTTAAAAGATTCATTTCTTTATTGTGTGATCAGAATTCTTGTATGTTAAATCACTCAAATTCACGCTAACATCCCAACTTGTGTGGAATCCAGAATACATGTCCTCGGGAGTTTGAATTTGTTTCTTTGCATTTTTCATCAGTTTGATGAGGGAGGCCAGCGCTAAAATTCAATTCACTCCATAAAGCTTGATGTCGCTCCTTTCAAAACTTTGGCATGAACCATCCATCTCAATCAGAGATAATAGTCTCTGGAGTTTTATGAAGATGAAATATTTCATGCATGAACACCTCATCTAACTTCTGTACACTTTAAGTCATCTTAAATGCATTAAAAAGAACACTCTAGGTGAGTTTCTCAACAACCTCCATATTGCATTTTTCTTTCATTAAGTCTTGAACAACTAATGACAAGAATCCATTGTAACATCTTCCCATTTCTATCCTGAACAGGAAGAGATTATAACATTCTATCTGGTCTTCTATGCTCAATCAAGACTTCCAGACAAACTAAACATATCAAAACAAACTTGGTGAGATTTCGCTTCATGTTAGTCCATCAAAAGTTTTATCTTAAATCCTTATACACTTACTTGTTCCAGGATGAACTAATTAAGCAAATAACTATGCTTCCTTTGAAATAAGCTTTCAAAGCTCATCAACAACAGATACACATGAACAGTTTCAAAACCAAACAATCCATAATCTTGAATAACAAATCCCGGTGTCTTACCTCTTGATCTTCTCCTTTGATCTTAAACAATATTACTTTCTCATACTACTTTTCCTTGATCTGGTCAACAAATTTTGAATAAAATCCTAGGGTATTCACACAACCTTGTTGTCATCCAAACTAAACCTTTAGTCCTTCTCAAATTAGTTTCTTTACAAGGATTACTTAAAATCCTTACTCAATTTTCTTTTTGGGATAAAATCTTAGTATTACTTTAACCAAGAATATGAGATTTATCCAACACATGACAAGATAATAACCTATCTTGTCAATTCTTTACATCCTTTTCTCAACAAAACTCAGCTTGGGCATACTGATATTCAAAAGTAGTTATCTCTCTCAACTACTTCAAACTACACTCATACGCATTACTATACCAACATATTGGACAATAATACCTTTAATCCAATAATTTCCAACAAAATTGTCTCCATTGACAATTTTCAGTCTTTTTTCATCAAAGAACTATTTAGACTTCATTTAACATTCTGACTTGTTGAGCAACAAAATTCTCAAGATTAGATATAGCAATTGGCAATACTACTAAAATAGTAGACAATGCCAATACTGAGTTAACTCAAAGATTTTTACAAGGTAGATGATATAGCAACTGCTATACAAGAAAACTCTCGTGTTTGAATCTCAATAACTTTACTTAAAAAAACTTATATGATTGCCAACTCATACTAGAAAGCATTCTTTAGAAACCCAAGAAAATCACGTATCCCTTAGATGACCAACACGCCATATAAAAATAGTGTTAAAGTTTGACTCAAACACTTTACATGGAAAGAAATGCTTACTTTCAAAAATCATATCAAGACAGTACCGCACATTACTCAAATTATGACAAAGATTTGTAATTCTTACAAATTCTTTATTTCATCTAAAACTCAAGGAATTATGTGATCTTATTCCACCATGTGATCAGGATGGGAAATAAAATAAACATAATCCTTTACTGCATTCTCATAGGAATAAGACATGTAATCTTGCCTTACCATGTGATCAGGATGGAAGACAAATCACATTCTTACTCACCACTATGAAAACCGTAAAAACAATTACTCTCAAAGCGTTTTAACAACTAACATTGCCTTAAAAATTCATATATGAAATTTTCTCAAAATCAAACATGAGTCTCAAAGGAGCAAAGACAAACTAATTCGTTTCTAAACACATTACTTCCCTTTTGAAGTATAACACTTCTTTTCTTCTTCAAGGTAGTTCCTGGTAGGGGTGTTAAAAAATATCCAATCCGGTCAATCCGATCCGGTGATCCGACGATCCGATCTGCAAAAATCCAAATCCGATGGAAAATTATCCGAACCTGATCCGATCCAAGAAAATTAGTCGGATCACCGAATCGGATATAGATCGGATCATCAAACCACCCGGATATCCGGGGGTATAATTGTTAGAAAAGCTGGAGGCTTTGATTTTGATGGTTCCAAACGTCTGTCACGTGAACGACCTCTAGTCTTTGAAAAGAGTCGCCAACGTCAGTCAGGTCGTCGATGTGTGTTGAAGGTAGATCTCGAGGATCT
Source organism: Fallopia convolvulus (assembly GCA_964016875.1). Lineage (NCBI taxonomy): Eukaryota > Viridiplantae > Streptophyta > Magnoliopsida > Caryophyllales > Polygonaceae > Fallopia > Fallopia convolvulus. The sequence continues at coordinate 5,454,020 of OZ024723.1, forward strand.
TGAAGACGCGTGAGATCTTGGTAGTTTGGATAGTATAAACTTGTTTTAGGAAAGATCTTATGTAGATTATATTGTAAGCCGTGTATGCCTTTATCCTAAGCCATTATTGATTGTAATCCTTTTATATGCTTAGGATGATTTTGTAAAGATAATAGAAATAATATCTTGCCATAACCGAATTGGAAGATATTATTCTCTCTTATCTGACCTAGTTTGTGTGTATTTAATCTAAGGCTTTAGGTTAGATAGAGCACGAACTCATACTCCATTTTGTGCTAAGAAAGAAACGAGAGTTCGAGAGGAAGACGTAGCCTTTTGTTAGATTGAGTGCGGGTTGTAGTTATTCAGTTCGCAACGAGTTCTAGAGTGCTTGGGAAGTAGGTCTAGATCCAAGGTGTTCGTGTAACTAGTCCAAAAGATCAATAAAGCAAGCTACGGATTTTAATCCTTCCAAGCGAGAACTTGGAAGGGAGTGGTTTTTACACTTGGTTGATTGAGTTGATCAAACAAGTGTTTCCACTATAAAAACTTTGTGTTCAAGTAAGTCTTTCTTGTAGTTCATTTCCGCTGCATTTACTTAAGAGGTTGACGACTTAGTTGAGGTCGACAACCTAGACGTACTAATGATCCTACAATTGGTATCAGAGCTCTGGCTCTAGATTTGTTTTAGTACTCGTAATTCACAGGAAAGATGACTTCAGCAAGCACTGCAATCAATGATTCATTCTGGAAGCCACCAGTGCTCAAGGCTGGTGAGTACGATTGATGGGTCGAGCAAATGGAGACTCACATCTACTCGCTTGATGGACAACTCTGGAAGGTCATAGAGATGGGTCCTGAAACCTTTCTCACTGCTGATGAAAAGGAAGAAAAGAAGAAGAAGGACTATAATGATGCTGACTACAAGAAGTTAGAGAAGAACGCTCGTGCTAAGAAGGTTCTTCACCATGCTCTAACTCATGGAGACTTGAAGAAGGTTGTCCAGTACAAGACGGCTAAGCAGATCTGGGATACTCTCAAAAGGCTCCACCAAGGTAATGATGATGTGAAGAAAGATCGCATCATTGCTTTGGAAAGGGAGTATGAAGGAGTAAGTCAAGAAAAGAATGAATCCTTGGGTGATTATCACTCAAGATTTCAGGCTGTGGTTAGCCAACTTGAGTCTCTTGGTGAAAAACTTCCTCAATGGAAGCAGGTTAACAAGTTAATCTAAGGACTCAATGCAAAATGGAATGAAGCAGCTGCTGCGATGTTAACCAATAGTGAGACTAAAACACTCACCTTGGAAGATGTCATAGGAAAGTTGACTATGTATGGAGGAATTAAGCAAAGGCGAGATGATCGCCTTGAAACTGTCAAGGTCAAGAACATTTCCTTGAAAGTTGAAAGGGCCTTCGATCTTGCTCAAGGTGATGATGATCAAGTTGACGGTGACGAAGAAGTTGCATTCATCTCAAGAGCCATGAAAAGGCTTTGGAATCGCAACAGTAAGACTCCAGCTAAAGGAACCGAACCTGTCAAAGACATGAAGGACGTGATATGTTATCATTGTTCTAGAAAAGGACACTTTGCAAGAAACTGTGTCAGGAGAAAGTCGGAAGGTGACAAGAATGTTTTGCTAGCCACTTGGGACGATTCTGATGTTGAAGATGAAGCAAGTCAACAAGGAGACATGTGTATCATGGCTATAGATGCTCCAACAGAGGTATATAATTATGAACTCTTGTCTATGTTATCCAATAAATCTAAAGAACAGTTGCATGCTATCATTGAGAAGTTGGGAACTCAGGTTACCCAACTCAGTGAGAAACTTGAAGAAAAAGAAGATAATATCTCTAACTTAATGGATCATGGTTGGTCTCTTAAATGTGCTAAGTTAGAGAAAAAGTCTTTAATTTCTGAGTCTATTGCCTGCAAAACCTGTGATAATCTTAAATCTGAAGTGGATGACTTAGAAAAGAAAGTCACAAACCTTGAAGGAGAAAATCTCATGCTTAAACTTGGTAATGCTAAGTTAGTCAATGACCTCGAAAAAGAAAAGAACATTAATGAGTCCAATAAAAAGAAATGGATAGAGGAGTTTGTAGCTAAGAAAACTGCTGAAGAGTATGCAAAAACTTTTGTAACTTCAAAACCTGGACTTGGATATTCCTATGTGCCTAAAGACTTGAAAACCTTGTGTCCACCTTAACCTAAAGGTAAAACACCTATGTGCAACAACAAAACAAGTTGTTCCACATCAGATGTGGGGAACCCAGGCAAAGGTAAACGACCTTGGTTTTCAGGCCAGAAAGCACACAAAATCTGGATGAAACAAGTCGAGAACTTGAAACCATCAAAAATTGATTTTCATGCTCGTATTAATAACAAACCGATCTATCCTGGGTATAGCAAGTATGTCGGTCTTAAATCTCATAAAACTAGTTGGTATTGTGGAAAAGAAGGTCATCTTCAACATGAGTGCAAGAAAAGGATAAAGGATAGCAGATCTAATGGATTTTGGGAAGCTCATGAGCGTGAGCCAACCATAGATCCTGAGAGAGTTTATAATGAAAGATGTTCTGCAAATCATTACGTTGCCCAACCCAGAAGAGTTGTCAAACAACTCTGGGTTTGTAAAAACTGACTTTTACATTGCAGAATGAAGTGAGAGAAAGTGGTCCCTGGTTCTTCGACAGTGCATGTTCAACTCATATGACGGGAAGCTTTGAGTCATTCATCTCACTTCATCAACAAGAAGGTAGCAACATCACCTTCGGTAACAACAGTAAGGGTCAAGTTCTTGGTATTGGAAAGGTAAGAATCTCTAAGAACTTCTGTGTTAACAACGTAAGCTATGTCAATGGTCTTAGATACAATCTGTTAAGTGTTTCTCAACTGTGTGCTAACAATATCTATCAAGTTGTCTTTGATTCTCTTGGATGTCAAGTGATTGATGTTAGCTCAGGAAAGACTCTTCTGAAGGGAATCTGTGAAAACAATCTTTATAAAGTCGTGCCCTGGCTCTTACCTGAAGAAAAGTTGTGTCTTCAAGTAGTCGAAAACGTTGCCAACCTCTGGCAAAATAGGTGTGGCCATGCAAATTTACAGCTTATTCGCAAACTTCACAATCAGGAACTGGTACGTGGATTACCTAAGATTGACCGAATCAAACATGAAGTGTGTGAAGCTTGTGTGAAAGGAAAACAGGTCAGCTCCTCTTTTCAATCAAAAAGAGAGTTAAGTACTTCTAATCCTCTAGAGTTAATTCATATGGATCTGTGTGGGCCAATGCGTGTGAGAAGTCGAGGAGGTAGTAGATATGTCTATGTCATTGTTGATGACTTTTCACGTTATACTTGGGTATTTTTCTTGTTTTCTAAAGACCAGGGGTTTGAAGAATTCAGTACATGGGTTTCTGCAAAGAAAACGGAGTAGATCATAACTTTTCAGCCCCAAGAACCCCTCAACAGAATGGAGTTGTTGAGAGAAAGAATCGAACTTTGGAAGACATGTCAAGAACGTTGTTGATTTCTAGTGGTCTTCCAAAGAATTTCTGGGGAGAAGCTATCAATGCTGCATGCTATATATTAAACCGAGCTATGGTGCGACCTCTTCTTGGGAAAACACCATATGAGCTTTTAAGAGGAAGAAAGCCCAACGTTGCCCACCTGCGTACGTTTGGATGTAAGTGTTTTGTACATAACAATGGCAAAGATAGCCTTGGCAAGATAGATGCTAGGAGTGATGAAGGAACATTCGTAGGCTATTCTCAGCATAGCAAAGCCTACAAAGTGTTTAACAAAAGAACTAAGAAAGTTGAAGAGAGTGTTCATGTTGTGTTTGATGAGAATACCATGGGAGGCAACTCTATTGTTGATGAAGAGGAAGGAGATCTAGGTTTTCATCTATGTGAAGAGTCAGAAGTTAGCATTGAGAAAAGTGATCAAGTTCAACAAGTTGTTAACCCGACTCAGGTGGACAACGTAGATGATACTGGCATGCCTGCTCTGGAAGATACTGCAAATATTGAAGAATCTGGTGATGATGAGTCTGATCCAAGCGAAGAAGCTGCAGAGACTGAAAATCGTAACACTGATCAAGGTCACAACAATGGGGTAGTTGACCTCACTCATCTTCAGTTAAACTATCAGCAAAAAGATGCTCATCCAGTGACCAACATCATCTCAGATTACTCCAAAGGTGTTCAGACACGTTCTTCACTTCAGAATTTCTGTGCTTTCAATGCCTTTCTCTCTGTTCTGGAACACAAAAATGTGGATCAAGCTCTAAAAGATCCAGATTGGGTATGTGCTATGCAAGAAGAACTTCATCAATTCGAGAGAAACAAGGTTTGATACCTAGTTCCACGACCCAAAGGTAGAACTGTGATTGGAACACGTTGGGTTTTCAGAAATATGGTTGATGATTCTGGAAACGTTGTAAGAAACAAAGCAAGACTTGTGGTTAAGGGATATAACCAACAAGAAGGGATAGATTATGATGAGACTTTTGCTCCTGTAGCACGGCTTGAGGCAATTCGTCTCTTGATAGCTTATTCAGCCCATCATGGCTTCAAGCTTCAACAAATGGATGTTAAGACAGCCTTTCTGAATGGGTTTCTCAAGGAAGAAGTGTTCGTAGAGCAAACCCCAGGTTTTGAAGACGTCACTCACCCAGATCATGTATTCAAACTCGACAAAGCTCTTTATGGTTTGAAGCAAGCACCTCGAGCGTGGTATGACAGGCTTTCTCAGTTTTTGCTCCAACATGGATATGTTCGAGGACAGGTGGATAAGACACTCTTTCTTCTCAAAGAAGGAAAGCACACCCTGGTTGTACAGGTTTATGTGGATGACATCATCTTTGGCTCTACTGATGAAAAACTTGTGAAGAGGTTCGCTAACCTCATGGCCAGTGAATTTGAGATGAGTATGGTTGGTGAACTTAAGTTTTTCCTAGGACTTCAGGTCACTCAAGATATGGAAGGAACAAGAGTGCATCAACAGAAGAATCTCAAGGAGTGTGTCAAGAAGTTCGGATTGGACAACTCAAAATCCTTTTACACACCTATCTCTCCCATCACTTCTCTAGGAAAAGATGAAAATGAAAAGAAGGTTGATCAGACTTTGTATCGGGGCATCATAGGTTCCCTACTCTGCCTCACGACAAGCAGACTAGACATCATGTTCAGCGTATGCTTATCTGCCAGATTTCAGTCTGATTCAAGAGAATCGCATCTCAAAGTTGTCAAGAGGATTCTAAGGTACCTCAAAGGGTCCGATGACTTATGCCTATGGTACCCAACCTCATGTGATTTTGATCTAGTCGGGTACACGGATGCTGATTTTGCTGGGAACAAAATTGATCATAAGAGTACTTCAGGGATGGCTCAATTTCTTGGACCATGTCTAGTGTCATGGGGGTCCAAGAAGCAAAATTCAGTTGCTCTCTCTACTGCAGAAGCTGAGTACATCGCCGTTGCTGCGTGCTGCACCCAACTTCTTTGGCTCAAGCAACAACTTCATGACTTTGGCTTAGAGTATGATGGCATACCTATTCTCTGTGATAACACAAGTGCCATCAACATCTCAAAGAACCCTGTACAACATTCACGAACCAAGCACATAGAGATTCGACATCACTTTCTTCGTGATTGTGTCGAGAAAGGGTTGGTGACCATGGATTTCTACCGAACAGGTGAACAACGTGCTGACATATTCACTAAAGCTCTCAATCGTGAACCCTTTGTACAGTTCCGCATGGAGCTAGGTATGATTTCCCTAAACTAATCTATTTCCCATCTATTATCCCTCAATGATTGACTAGATTAGATGATCTATTTATGATTCAAAAGTTTTATGATCTTGAGGTATTAAATTTGAATGTTTCCATGTTACAAACTCATGAACCATGCACATCATTATGTCTTCATTCTTTGCTTCTTGAGTTATGCATCAATTACATGTTGAAACCTTTCTTTGAGCCCAAAAGAGTCCAAACCTGATGTTCCTAACCCTCATTACAAGCTCAAGTGATGGTTGACTCTACAGCCTGCCCTAGCCTATCATGTTAGAGAGTCTCTATGAGCCTACTTCTAAATGCTTTGATATAAACAGAGACTTATCTACTTGATTGACAAATCCACATAAATTATTCTCCCTGGTTCTCTTTGGCACCACTGTGCAAAACCCCAAAGAACCAGGCGCATTCTCTTTTCAATGGATGTTGGCAACTTGAGTGAAGTTAGTGACTGTGCACTATATGAAGAAAGTCAGGTGTCTGGAATTTTTTCTGGTTAAGTGGTTGACGTAGAACAGGTCAAGAAAGTCAGGTTCAGAGTAAGACAAGAATAACCTTTCTCCAACGGTATCTTTTCAAAAATCTGGAGATCTTTTTGTCAAAGGAAATTGCCTTTTCAGTTGCATTGATTAAAGATCTTGGGAAGATCTCATTTCTATCTAATCAACTACAGTTCAAAAATAAATAAGGAGAGGGATTCTGATTAAAAGGTACGCTCTCTCTCTCGTGCATTATCTCGCTCTCTTGCTCTTCTCAATTTCTCTACAATTTCCTTTCTCTCCCAAAAAGCTTCCACCTTTTCAATCGTCAATGGCGTCAAACCCTAACCCTAACCCCTCCTATCCCATTCGCGACACTGAATCTCCGCGAACCCTATCCCTAAAGCTCGGGAAAGTTGTTGATCCCCAAACCATGGCTCTGCTTTTAGCAGCCATTCAAACTGCCAACAAGACCGCTACACCATTGATGCTTGAAGGTCCCCATTCCACACAAATTCAAGAACCCATCCCTTCATCTCTCAATCCCAACGAATCCTTACCTATTGCTCAAGAAATTCCATCTACCCAAACCCTCAATGAAACTCTCCTTCAATCTCCACAAAAATCATTGCCCGGTTCTTCCAATCTTGGAGAGAAAGAGCAAGTTGAGTTTGAGAACTTGCATTGAGTTGAAAGCCCCAAATCTCAAGACATGCAAGAGAAATTTGACTCTGTTCAAGAAGTAGTGAAGTCAATTGAGGCTATGGAGTCAGGAGATGGAATCTCTGAACCAGTCGTCTCGGAGAAGACGACTACTGTGCTTTTGGCGGGAACTAATGCTCAGGTGAATGACCCAGAACAGGTCGTTGACCCAAGCAAGGTGATTGACTCCACTGAAAATCCTGACACAACGCTTCAACCTCTCAACATCGAAGGACACGATGATTCAGAACAAGGTACTCCTAGTGATCCCAAGCTCTCTTTATTCAAATCTGTTGCATCTTCTTCCAAGGCAAAATCAAAAGAAGAAATTGCTAGACAACTGTTTGAATCTGAAAAGTCTGATGAGGATGATGTGGTGATAACTAAGGAATCTAGAAAACCTAAGACTAGGGAGTCTAGTGCTAAGGTTACCAGAAAGAGAGCAAGGGAAGTATCTCCAATGCCAGTTGGATCTGAAGGTGGAGATTTTGTGGTCTCTAAGAAAACTGTTAAGTCGAAAAAGAGTAAAAAGACAACCACTCGGTCAAGTGGACAACTCGCTGCAAGTGGCAAACCTAAAAAGGGCAGTAAAGAAATCAAAGGCGAAGGAAGTAACATGGCTGGTCGTGATTTTGTCAAGGAACTCATCATGGACGATGAGTTCATCAATTCCACGGGTTTACAAGGCGTTTCTGAGTTGTTGTCTCATCAAGGATGGACTCATCTATTCTATGAGGAGGAAAGTTTTAATTCGGAGTTGGTGAAAGAGTTCTACAGGTCGTTGACTGTAGAGGACAAAGAGAAGAGGACCATGGGCCATTATGAGTTACATGGTGAGAAATTCACCCTGTCGAGCATGGAGTTAACCACTCTTCTGAAAGTGCCGCACAAGGGATTTGCTGAATATCATAGAGGTGCATGGCTTGATGAAGTTGATTTTGCTGAGCTGCTCAAAAAGGTCACACAGGTTGATGACGTTGAAGGCGGTTCCTTTGCCACCAACTTCATGAGTGCCGAAAGGAAGGTTCTTTTCACTTGGGTAATCAGCAACTTGATTCCCCGGGAACAAAAGAGGAGTACTGCCATGATCCAAGACATTCTTGTCATGGATAAGATTCTTGAAAAGGAGCCAGTTAATCTTGCTCGATTGGTGCTTCTCCACATGGAATCTGTGAAGGATAATCCCACACATGCTCTTCCATACTGCTCCATTGTCAAGAAAGTGCTTCTTTATCATGAGGTTTATGAGGCTGAGAAAGAGGTGGAGCACGTTCGTCTTCTAAATGCTGACATTGTTCGCAAGATGGGCTACAAACTGGTTGATGATAATTGGGTGTCCAGGGATGCAGGCAAGGAAGTGGTCCATGATGCCGAGATGGAAGATGCTGAGTTGGGCATCCATGCTATGGGAAGGGAAAGTGAACAACCTGGTGTCATTATGAAGCTGTTAGTTGAGCTCCAACGTCAAAACCAGGATATGGTTGAGAAAGTTGGCCAACTCCTGCGTGATCAGTCTGCGCTGAAAACTGATGTTCATGACTTGTCTGTTGCGCTTGATGATCTGATCAAGTCAGTGACTTAGCTTGAGTAGCCGACGTCCAATTCCTTTCATTTTCCCTTGAACATCTACTATCTTAAGAACCATTTCTTCGGTTTCAACTATGTTTTTTTTTTTTCTCTGTGTTGCATGCTTAAGACTATTCTGTTTTGTTGCTATGGATTTTGTCTGTATGTTGGATAATTTTCTATTTACCCTTGTTTGATTATCTCTTTTTGCTTGATTATTTAGATTGAGCTTTTTGATGATGCCAAAAGGGGGAAAGGCTGGGGGTAGATAAAATAATGGGATTTTTATGCTGAATTACATATGGGTTATCCAACTTAGGGGGAACTTTTGGCTAATTTGAATATTATTCCATATCCTGTTCGAGTTTCTGTATTGCTGTGATTATACCGGATAGAAGAGTTTGTCACCATCAAAAAGGGAGAATTTGTTAGAAAAGCTGGAGGCTTTGATTTTGATGGTTCCAAACGTTTGTCACGTGAACGACCTCGAGTCTTTGAAAAGAGTCGCCAACGTTAGTCAGGTCGTCGACGTGTGGTGAAGGCAGATCTCAGAGATCTTGAAGACGCGTGAGATCTTGGTAGTTTAGATAGTATAAACTTGTTTTAGGAAAGATCTTATGTAGATTATATTGTAAGCTGTGTATGCCTTTATCCTAAGCCATTATTGATTGTAATCCTTTTATATGCTTAGGATGATTTTGTAAAGATAATAGAAATAATATCTTGCCATAACCGAATTGGAAGATATTATTCTCTCTTATCTGACCTAGTTTGTGTGTATTTAATCTAAGGCTTTAGGTTAGATAGAGCACGAACTCATACTCCATTTTGTGCTAAGAAAGAAACGAGAGTTCGAGAGGAAGACGTAGGCTTTTGTTAGATTGAGTGCGGGTTGTAGTTATTCAGTTCGCAACGAGTTCTAGAGTGCTTGGGAAGTAGGTCTAGATCCAGGGTGTTCGTGTAACTAGTCCAAAAGATCAATAAAGCAAGCTACGACTTTTAATCCTTCCGAGCGAGAACTTGGAAGGGAGTGGTTTTTACACTTGGTTGATTGAGTTGATCAAACAAGTGTTTCCACTATAAAAACTTTGTGTTCAAGTAAGTCTTTCTTGTAGTTCATTTCCGCTGCATTTACTTAAGAGGTTGACGACTTAGTTGAGGTCGACAACCTAGACGTACTAACAATCCTACAATAATACTATACATATATATTTTGTGCAATAAAAAAAGTTTAATGGTCCAAGTAGTTTTATGTGCTTCGACTTCCTAGTATTATCCCTTTTTTGTTTGTTTTTTTATTAATTTTAATATATTTCACCGCACAAATAAAATTAAAGATAAATAAATCCTAAATCTATATTTAACACCCCATTTTTATGTTATTTTAAATTATTCTTTCTCTATCCTTTATGCATATAATTATTTGGATCATGATTTTTTGGTGAAATTTACCGATTGAATAATTTATTTGGAATTTAAATACAAAAAAATATAAAAATATGAATATCCGGATATCCGCCTTGGATATCCGATCCGATCCGAGATATACGGATCGGAGACGGATATGGTTTTAGAGAAAATTTTATTGCGGATATCCGATCCGATTAGCCGTTTCGGATCGGATATCCGATTATGAACACCCCTAGTTCCTGGTGGCGTACCTTGACCTTTCCTCACTTCCAATACACTATCATACTTTTCTATACTCCATAGTATGAAGTATTCCTTATTTGATACAACTTGGTCAGAACTCATCTTAATTTTACAAGTTCCAATAAAAAGGTTGATTACTTGAATTCATTTACTTGCAATCCTTACTAAAGAAAAGATTTCAACATCTTTATACTTATAACATAGATTCTCCTGAGATCATTCTCAACTTGTATATCATCTTGACATACTGCTCTAAGATGATGCATTAATGATTCCTCACTAGAATTCAAAGCTTGAGTTCATCTATTCTCCAAAACTATAGATCTTCTGGAGCTTACTTGTCATCTCAACTCCTATATTCAATGGTAAACAAACTTACTCTGTAACAATCCCAAAGTATTTACTACCTTTTTATCCTTACATAAGGAAATTCTTTCAATTTCCAATTCCTTATCACATATGAAAGTACATGGCTCCACATAACCTTTGGAGATCCTTCCAAATTCTACCTTGGTTAAACAAATCGAAATCTTCCATTATTGTCTTCTCTTCTCACATAGCTGTGTAGAGATGAAATATTCCTTTTTCTTATCTTACTTTCAACTCACTTTGCAAGGGAAGAACTTATTGTTAGGAGATCACCTAACACTTAACAACTTCAACTGTACCACCTTAGGCATTGGATTTGACTAATATATAATCTTCAGAACCCAACCATAGCTAAAATTACTTCCCAGGGTTATGGTCTAAGCCTTATTGATCATAACATTGTATGATTGACATTTTCCTCTCAACTGTTTACAGAACACAGATAGTTATACTAAAATCATTCTATGAGTAATTCTTTGAATCCTGAACCTCATTGTTTCTATCCTTGAATAAACATAGGCTCTTACCATTGACAACTTAGAAATGTCTTTAGCATTGATTCCCTTACTGCTTGATTAAACATCTCAAGCCTCATATCCTTATCCTGAACTGGCATAATGTTACAAAATTCCAACAGAATAGCCTTCTGGGTTAAACACTTGAGTACCAATAATTCAACTCGATCAATCAACACTTGCATTTCCATTAGATTATCAAATTAATTGATCAAACACTGGAGCACTTCAAAGCTCGTACTCTCACTTCCAAACAATAGAAAATATAGAATATCCAAGATTCTATACTATAGACTTACCAACACAATTTGTTGAAGAAAGTTTCCAAAGATAATCCTTTTCTTTTCAATATTCTTATATCACCTCACCATCCTCATTGAACTTTCATAACCCTCCAACCTTGTCAAGACTTTCCAATCTTAAGGCCAAAATAGAGATTCCAACTTCTACTTCTCTCGAAACTCAACTTCAAAAGTTTGAGTTTTTAAGAAAGTATTTTCGTAAAAATTCATAATCATATAACTTCAGTCTCAAAGAAACTTGACTTCAGAATTTCCTTTTAACAAATAAAGCATTAACATACGCATTTCAAACAAGGAAACTACCAATTTCTTTCACATAACTTTAAATCATGACCTTTTCAAGAAAGATTCTTAGCTTAGAATCCTTCATTACACAAGCTAAAGTAAAAACTTTTTAAATAAGAAGTCTTTAAGAAATATACTATTTGGTTTTCAAACTTCACAAAAGTTAACTACAAGAGTACATGTACTTCAAACTCTTGAAAGAAAAGAGCGAATCAGTTGAGAACTTGGTCTAGAAACGGTTCAACCAGGAAAATCTTCACATGCTCTTACTATGGATCCTTCTCAGAATCCACTCTCATTTCCAAGGTTTCAAACATCCATCACAAAACCTTTTTCTCAAAAGTTATTAGCAACTTATTCCTCTTTCTCTTTCTATCTCTTCTCGAGTTTACCCTTGCAACTTAATTATTTTCCATAATGGTTCTATGATAACATCCATATAGAATTCTCCGTAATTCTATATAGAAGATGAAAGTCTTAAGCAAGACTTAGGAACTTTTAGCTCTGATACCACTTTTGTAACACCCCCTTACTTACCCTGGAGATACTACCGCCAATAACCCCGATTAGGACTAAACCAGAGTTACCCAAGGCTTTAACCTGACAGAACTTGCTAGAACAAGGTAAAAGAAACCATTTAAAAACCCAACAAAAACTAAGTGAAATATTACAGCGGAAAAAAGTAAAAGGTCTTATACAAACCTTAATTTAAAAAGAATAAAATAAACAGAACAACCTTCTATTTGAACAAAGTCTTTAAAAAGTCATCCTCAAGTTCTTAACTTCTTTCCCACTTCGCTTTGCAGAAACCTAACCAAGAACTTCACTCAAGTATAGCCATTGGAAACCTTTCTTCAACTTCTGAAGCTTTAAACCTCTGGATCCGCCTCTTGAATCAACTTCCAAGAAGATCCTGATGTGTCGTATACCAACGGTGGACACCAGCCGACCATACAAAAGAAAAGAAGATGGACGGGTTAGTCTAATGAAAGACTAAGCAAGTGGAGAAACTAACTTGGTTCTTATGGTTGTGACTAAACATATTGGCATCAAAATCCGATTAGGCTCGGATTATAATCCAATAATTGGCAGTCTTATAAAGAAAGAAGGAGACTTGCCTATTCAAGAGAGAACACCACATCTTGTGGTTCCTTTAAGAAGCATAAACGATTAATGGAAACTTATACTAGCCACACAACATTCATACACATCTTCAACGACTAATCAGCTTAATTTAATCAAAGTTTGATTAAGAATCATTCTTAATCAGGAGCAAGAATGATTATCAAAAGAACTAACCATTCAGTTACATTAACGTGCCTATCACACTCTCTTTACTTCATGATTTAAAGATTACACATTCATTGTAATAACTTTTAATCGACCCAAACTGTTGTCGATAAATTCCTTATAACTGATGTCGTCTGGGTGAGAGGGCCTATTTCATCCGTGACCACTTGACCCACATCAGTTCCTTTTCCACTTAGCTAGAGTGCACCATTGTCCTCCTTCAACGTGAAGCGAGACATGAGTCATGACTCCAATATTGGGATCCGCTAGCAAGCTACGCCCCCCAATACAGACTTTGTTATAAAGAGGTCATCGGAGACTCGGCTCCTACCCCTGGGCTACCTATTTTACAACAGTGTTTCAGCATAGGACCACTAAAGAGATGTTTTGGAGTCTAAACTCCCATCTCCACTATCTTACTTCGCAACAATGTCTCAGCATGAGAGAGCTAAACACACAATGTCACACAACAGTCTTGAGTTCAGTTCTAGCGTAAAAACTGACATAACGACATGGTTGTTATTTCTAACAAAATAAGAACCTATCAAACTTTATTCAACACACAAATTATTCCCAACATGAAGATCAAATGGAATTCAACTCCTCATTAATAACAATAACGCAAGAGAGAATCGTCCACTTGCCTTAGAAGGCGTGCTCAATGCTCTTAGTGATTCCAACAGTAATCTTTATCACCCTTCTGCCAAATATAACTAAAGGATTTCTCAACAACGAGCTCACGGAAACACTTCTTAGATGTATATTCAAGTTCTATAATTTCCTAATCGATAACGACTTGATTTCCGAATATCGATTTATAATTAATCCTTAGCTATCAAGCTTTAAGGAGCCATCTTGGCGAATTTATAAGTAACTAACCGTTTCACTTTTGAAACAATTTTCTAAATAAAAATTGTTCATTAGTAATGGTTCTTAAAGATGACCAAATCTCAGATCATACTGATTAACAACGAATCCTGAGTAATTGTACGAAGTCCTTTACCTGTCAATCGATGTCAAAACTTGTATTCGCTATAACTGAAGATCCGGACGTCGGTTTCCCGAGCGGTTTGAACCTGTGAGACCATAGCAACGTCAAGATTATAAAAACTTCAAAATTAATTAGCAAAGCGGGACCGAAAGGTCCTTACGGTGGCTCCGCAACCAAACCGCTAATTAATTAAGCTCAACCTTTACCTTTACTTGAGCACATGGCTCGTTTGGTTCGTTAATGGCTCGATCCAAGATCCCAAGGGTGGTTGGGTGTTTTCCGGTGGCGGCCCTTGCGGTGGGTGGTCCAGCAGTGGCTAAAGGAGTGGTCGACGACGGCTTGAAAGACTCGCCGAAGTCTACACATCACGAGAGGGCGAGGTAGCTCGCATGAGTCGACGCAGCAAGGCTGGGCCCGACTGAGCTCACCTTGGCTCGAGCTGTGGTGGTCCTGGAGACGCCTGCTGGTGGCTGGCCCAGGCGGAGTGACCTCCGGCGACGACGCGCAACGAGGCATAGAAGATAGCTGGCGATGACGAATTTGAAATCTTTCTTCCCGAATCCGTCGTTCTCCCTGATTCTCTCACCGGTTCTGGTTTTTATTTGCAGCAACAGTGCCCAAAAGACACAGAGAGGAAGAAGAGAAGGCGGAGGAGAGGTTGGTGGACGGGGCAGAGAAGATTGCCGACGGTGTAGAATTCTTTCATCCCAATCCGTCGTTCCGTCCTGATTGTTTCTGGTTCCCTTCCTCTATTTTAAATGTGCAACAGATCACTATGGAAAGAAGTCCATCCAACTCCACCACTTTGCCTCCCCCATTAAGCAAAAGAAAGTCGGTTAATAAAGGGATTTCCCGTTTCGGAACGGGATTTTATGTTAAGCGGTAAAATTATGTACCTCGGGTGGAAAAACTTACTAAACGAAAAACGTCCCATAATTTATGTAGACCAATAAAATCAATTTTCCATGATTTTATCACGCTACCTTTAATTTTTAAGGCTTCCGTTTCACATTTTTAATCCTTTTCGGTACATAATTAAAAAGACGGCTTATCCAATAAATATTCTTTTTCCACTGAAAAATCTTAGAATTTACATCGATCCATAAAATCATTTCTGTGTGATTTTAGGATATCACCAAGAATTTTCTAGGATTTAAATTCCGACAAAAATATTGGATTAAGCGCTAAAACGGACAAAGAGGTTAAAAGGATATCCGAGAAAAATTCAAAAATATCCTTAAAAGCCACAGTTATTACATCATTCTTATAAGAATGAACCGGTACCGTGAGTTGTGGCCAATGTGACACACATTTATGATGCTTTGACGCAAACTCCTATTCCACATCCTCCTCAAGTGCCCCCTCCTAGGCAAGTTCCCCTCACCATGGCAGCCTCCTCCTGAGCCTCACCGTCACATCTAGGGGTGTCCAAACCCGGTTAACCATGATTTCGGTTAGTTAAAATCAATGAACCGTAACGAACCGCGAATCCCAGTTAACCGTTGTTCGGTTAACCAAGTTTTTGGTTCGGTTTTCTCGGTTAACCGATAACCATTTATGTAATTTTATCTTAAATAATTAAAATTAAATTAAAAAATTTAAATAAAAAAAGTGATCAAGCAAGACTTTTATTTTAAATATGTACTTATACCTGATAGCATGCATTTAGACATAGTTTAGGACATGTTTACTTTCATGTTTTAAGTCTTTTTAGCTTAGTTTTGAGTTAGTTTCATGCTTGCATCGTTTGTTTTCTTCGTTTGGTATCTACTCTCGTGTTGGATTTCAGGTTATTCTGGATGGAGATTCAAGCATTTTCAAGGATCAAAGCTAAAAGGAGTGTTTCATGGAGCCTAAGTGATGAAGGAAGGAGCTTACAAGTGGTTGCTCGGGTGCCAAGATGAAGCAAGAGCGCAAAAAGGAAGAAAAGACAGCCCAACCGAGTACGTGACCGAGTAGTTGCCCGGGTAGTTCCCCGCGTCGGGATTTGGCCGAATTTTATAATATTTTGTCACTTAAAATACTTCTACCCTAGTTTTATGAGGATTATTAGATATTATTGTTTCTAGCCTCTCGAGAGAGAACCCTAGGTGGAGATTACTTGGAGATTTTTCTAGATCTGTTGGAATTGAAGATTGAATCGATTTGCAAACAAATTGGTATGTTGTTTATTGAATTTGATTTGCTTTCTTTCCATTCCATGTATAGCTAATTCTTCTATTCTGAGGTTGGGTGAACCCAATGATGAAGTAGGTAGATCTAAATTGTGATGTTTGGTTGAATGGAAACTTGATTGAAATTTGATTTAATCCTAGGTTGCTTTATGCCCTATTTGCTTTGCATATAGGATTCTTGTTATAATTTGAGACCGATAGGAGATAATTATAATGAGATATTGATTTGACAATGAACAAAAATTGGTTCTGAAAAAGATCCCTAGGTATTAAACTAGAGAGTTATTTATGCGACAACAACTTAATTTCTCTTGTGTGAATTTCAACTAACGTAGTAGTTCTAGGGTTGAATAATTCTAGCGGAACACGACAACGAATGCTGGGTTTGTTTGCCCCTAGTCTCTAAAGAGCTTAAAGGGTCTAATACTGATTAACCTTACGCGACAACGATTGTTAGTTGAGTCTAGGCACATTCACTTATTTTCTGAAAAGAGATTTGTGTTGGTTTTAGATAGTGAGTTCATTCAAATGACATTCAAGTTAAAATCCAAATAAACATCACTTAAAATCTATTGAAACATCATTGTGGGAATCCTAACCTTGGAAGTTTTTCTCCACTGATATTTCCTTGTTATTTTCGATTACTTGTTAGCATTTCAATTCAATCATAAACTCTTTTCTTATTTATTTGGCTTGATCTACTAGTTCGGATATAAATTGGTACTACATAGTTCCCTGAGTTCGACACCTTGATACTACAACCGAACCGTATACTTGCGGTGTAGGAAAATAGCCTATCAATACCATATTGTTTTGGTTGTTGTAAGAAAATATCAAGAGTATATACTTTATTGTGTGAAATCAAACATTGTGTGTATTATCTTAATATCTTTTATACCATCAAATATAATAAGCGAGTCCTATATCAACGAGAAGTGGAAAAATAGTGTGTAAATTGTTAAAATTCGATTCGAGAAGGAAAGACTCAAACTAGATCAATACATTGAAAATTAAAGAGTTTAACCACTAAATAAAGCAAGCATAACTAATATTTGAAAAAATATTAATGTATTTTCGGTTTTTCAGTTAAGCATTATATGTAAAGTCGTGAACAGAAACCGAACCAATAAACCGAAATTTTAAAAAAAAATCGATTTGGTTAACCTAAAAAATAATCGGTTTTTCGGTTTCAGTTTTTTATGAACACCCCTAGTCACATACATCAGTTATCATAATCGTTATTATCCACTCGACGAAGGCTCAAGTCAAGCTCCCCAACCTCATCGTCAGAGTATGCATTTTGGTGGGAGTTATCCACACGGATATTCAAGTCAAGACCGTAGTTTTTTTCTAGATTTATTTCAATGTACGCTTTTAGCTTTTATTTTGATGTATTTCCGTAATCAATCAACTTGTCTTTGACTTTGTTTATTTAACCATTATATAATATTTTTAGTGTTCATCCATATTAAATTACATATGAACTATATATGCAAAATATTATTAAAGTAAATTAACTTATTCACTTAATTCCATTTTCACATATAAGAAATATTATTAAACAATTAATTTATTACATGTTAACATGTATTTCCACCGCATGCAGTAGAGAACCGGCCTTGAAAGTCGGTTCCCCATAGAACTGGTCTGCAAGACCGGTTCTGCCCTGACAAGTTATCAAATCCTGGGGCGAAAAATCCACTGCATGCGGTCGATTTAGCCGAGGCCCCTCTTCTCCCTTCGAAACTTCTCATTCACTTTCCCTAAGCTAAATATCTTGTGCGTGCAATCACGGGTTGGGTGAACATTAAACACTAGAAATACGTTCAGCCAAAAAAAAAGACGAGAGATACAAATAGGTCGAACATTGATACGCTACAATTATATTAGGATATTTAGGATAATTATTTATGTTTAAAGAATATTTGTTATTTCCTTTTATTTAGGATTTAGTCTTATCTTTTAGTAAGGTTATCTTTTTAATATTCATGCAATTAGGTTTTTCCTTATTATCTAGATATCAGGGTTATTATAAATACCCTTTTAAGTTACCCCTTTAAGTTGTTATTATGAAATGAATCAATAAACCAGAAATTAATTAGTTTGGCCCTAATTCCTCCCTATCCAGTCTTCACTCTTTATCCCCGACTTTGGTCATTCACGTTCGAAGTTCTTCTTCACAATCAATCTGTTTCTTCTTCTTCTTCTTCTTCTTCTTCTTCTTCTATTCCCTCAAATTCATCATTGTTTCACTATTTTCATATAAATGTAATGTCATTACTATAGATTTACGTGGTTAATTATGAAGTTGAGAATTTATAATAGCCAAATAATAAAAGTAATGTCATTATTTTCATATAAATGAGAGAAGTAAATCTTTAAGGCTATGTTATTACTTTGGACCTTACACAAAATGTTATTAATCTTAACCAAATATATTTTTATATAAATAAAATTGATTATTTTAAATTAATTTCCACTAAAATTGATTTAGAACAAAAAGTGATCTAAAATGATTATTTTTGAATGTTTTAATCCTTATAAAGACATGATTTATAATTTTTAAAAATCATTTGTAAACAAGTTGGGTATTTTTGTCACAAAATGAAAAAATGTGGAGTCAATCCTCAAATTTACCCAAAATATGGACACTTCGAGGATATAGCGCGCAATTATCTCCAAAGTATAGGATATTTTATGAAATTCGAAAAGGTCGAGGTAGAGTGTGCAACTAAATGAAAGGTTGGGATATTTAAAGTAATTTTTCCGTCTGTGCCCTCAAATTCAAAATCCCGTTAAATTTCATTTTAGTTCCGTCTATTCATTAATTATAAAAAGAAAAACCAAACCATATATCTCTTCTCAACAATGGAAAGAAGGTGGAGAACCCCAAATCCCCAATTGTCGTCATCTCTAAATATGATCATCCTCCCTTGTCTGCTCTTCTCTTTATCTTCCTCATGATTCACACAGAATAACCATAAATTAGTACAAATTATACAATACAACTAAAATCTCCCAAGTTTTGCACCCAATCCCTAGATTAGATATGGAAGCATATAATAAGAGTGAAAATTGACCTAAATTCAACCCTAAATTAAAAAACTCTTTTTAGAAATCAATTAAAGATCCAAAACCTAGCTTCAACTCAAATCAGAATCACCCTTAATTGAACACAAAAACAACAAAGAGGGGATATAAATTAACTAAATCACACCCCAAATCGTCCTAAATTGGATCTAAAACACACTAATTAAAGATTCGACCTTAAACCCAAAATCTGGAAAATCGTTCGTCGTCGTCGGTTGACCTCTCGTTGTTGCTGATCGACCGTTCTTCGTCGCCGATTGACCGCTCATCAGTCGTCTCCTATCTCCATCACGCAGGCCGTTCAACGATGTCGGTGGATTGTTCTTCACGCAGGCTGTCTCCTATTTTCGATCTCCCATCTTCTCTATTTTTTTTGTAATTATTTTTGTTCTTACCTTCAAATTGTTAAGGAATTATTATCCTTTTATATATATATAATTAGAAAACAGACGGAACAAGCTAAGCTTTAACGAGATCTACCAAAAAAGGATAAGCTTTAACGAGATTTATAATTTAGGGGCACAAATCAAACAAAAACAAAAGTTGAGGGATATAATTTGGAAAATATTTATTTGTTGGGTACCAACCGAAAAAGAATAAAAATGGAGGGTACCAATAGGAATTTGCATATACTCCCCACAAAAACTCAACGAGTTTTGGGTTCTAACGAGTTCGGTTTATTTCGGGTTTTGAGTTCAAATTTTCTAGTCTTGACCCTAAAATTATCGAGCGGTTCGGTTCGGGTTTGCAGGTTAGGTCAACTTTTGACGCCTCTAGCTAAGATTATAGGGTAAAACTAGCATAAGTACTCGTACCTTGTACGGATTTATTCAAATATAAATTACTTATTTTAAAAATAAATTAATTTAATTTTTTTTTATATCAATATGAATAAAATTTATGCATTATTTTAATATAAGACCCAATATTTTTTTCCCTTTACTAAAAGAAAATGAATTAGTTTAGCAATTTTTAAATTTGTACACATATGTTAAAATTTAAAATCTATACATATAATATCAAACAAAAGTTTAATTCTAACTTATATAATTTTTTTTATTATAATATGATATTTGAATTTAAGGCTTGTTACATAGGAAATTTAGTCCATATTTGTCAAGGACGTTTTACCACCTAGCATGGGCCTATGATGAGCATCTTTTAGATGCATTGAGATATAATCTCCTCTATTGAGGTGTTGAGATCTCCATATGAGCTTTTTTTAAGCTTGTCTCTAATGAACGTGAGTCCCAAATAAAGTGAAAGAACACTTTAGCGATCTCTTCTTAATCCACAACTCTCCAAATATGAGGTCTGTCGTGGGGAGCTCGTCTAAGATTAATGTTGCAATCAAAATCATTCAATGCAACAACAGATTAAGTTTAAAGTATCAACATAACTTAAAGATGAAAAGAAAGAAAGGGTCCCACCGTGCGTGCCAAAAATATATTGAGCAAAAATTTAAACAAAATTGCAAAACATATTTAAATTATTTTTATTTTAGTTCGACCCTCTCTTTTGACTCTTTTGATTAAAAGCAATATCAATACAAAATATTAATTGGTTTTTGTGATTTGGACTGCACCCATTTTTGATGGGTTGCCTACGTATCTCTTTAAAGAGAATCAAGCCTTACGTAGTTCAGAGTGTTGTAATTTAAGTTTTGTTTGGTTTGATTTCACCCATCAATGGAACGAGCCCGAACTCACCTTCTAGGAAGGGTTGCTCGGATTCAAACCAACTATCATCTGCATGGTGTGAATAAGATTAAACCCACCTTATAGGAAGGGTTGTTTAATCTCTTCACTATCAAACATGTGATTAAAGGTTTATATATTTTAAATATAATTTATGACTGAATATGACATACTTATATATTATGTCAAATGTCCTACGTATCCACTTATATGATGTGAAATCAAGTCAAACGTAGTTCTAGAAATCAAATAATATGCTTTTAATTTTGACTTTATATATTTTTATATTTAAAAGTCAACTTAATATTTATGATTGGACTCAACCTTATATATGTCGATTCTCCTACATGACTCTTTAAAAAGAGATAGAGCCAAATGTAGGTGTCAAAGAACCATAGGTTCGATTAAATATGATTTTTTTTATTGTGATTGAACTCAATGAGCTTTTTGCTTAATATTGAGATTCCTACGTATCTGACAAATCAGAATCAAGTCATCGTACATAGTTCAAAACTTAAAACTTTGGCATTAAGTTTGTTTATTTTTATTTTCATGCATCATAGGATCGAATTTAGACCTACCTTCTAGGAAAGGTTGCCTAAACTCCATCAACTATCATTTGCATATATATTATTATTTTTTAATCTTACCTTTAGTGCATCAAAGGATGGAAATAAACCCACCTTTTAAAAAAGGTCGTCTAATCCTCCATATTATTATATGCAAAACGAAAGATAAGTTCATTTCACATTTTAATTTTTCCTTTAAAATAATTATTAACCCAATATTTATGTACTTTATATTGGGTGCCCTACATACTCTTTTAAAGAAGACCAATTCGGGCTTAGTTCTTAAAAAGAACTATTTAATTTTATTATCGACTTTACCTTATAAGCAAAAGTCAATTTAAATTTTCTGTGTCAACTCGATATTATGCTAATCAATTTTTTCCATATAGCATATAAAAGGCATCAAATTATACATAGTTCTAAAATAGAACTAGTATTTTAAATTATTTTTTTGTGTGTGTGACTGAACTCGATATATATTATATTTAATATCGAGTGCCTACGTAGCTTATGAAAGGCATCAAGTCATTACGTAGTTCTCAATAAAGACCAATTAAATATAGTATATGGTCTTAATTTAATTTCAATTTGAGGTTGTGATTGAACTCGACAAGCATTTGCTTTGTGTCAAGTTTCCTACGTATCCGTTTAAAAGAGATAAAATCATACGTAATTTTTCATAAAAACACATTAATTTAATTTTGACCTTTAACTTAAATTTGACCTTTAACTTGTGGTCGCTTATATATCACATGTGCCTAAACGTAAGGCACAAAATTATAAGTTCTTACCTATATATATATATATATAGAGAGAGAGAGAGAGAGAGAGAGAGGTAAATTGGAATGGATGGTGGGATTTGTATCTACAATAGTAAAAATAGAAAAATAGGAAAAAACCAAAAATAGGAGAGATATTCTCCCCATGATTTACTCCATCCTAACTACCATAATTAAAATTTGGTTTTGATTTCGGAAAAATCCAATTATACCATAGCCTCCATCATCCAACGTAGAAAAAAATCCTCCAAATCTCCATTGGAGAATTCCGGCAGCTTGTGTAGCGCAAGCCACTTGTGTCGACCAGCGACCGGCGACCGATCCCGCAAGCCACCATTGCGCAAGCCATCGACGACTACCACCACGATAGATCGCGCAAGCCACCGGCGAGCCACCCAGCGTTCATCGCGGCTAGGGCGAACGGCGAACGGCGATAGATCCTCTGCTCACCGGCGACCACCAGCGTGTTCTCACCAGCCACTAGTGTTCCGGGGACCGGTGATAGATCCTTTGCTCACCAGCGACCACCAGAGGTAAGCAATTCCGGCGAATTAATTCGAAAATATACGTAAAACAATGCAATTCGTAACAACCAAACCCTACAGAGTCTCTGTATACATACACTGTAATATTGTATATAACGAATTGCTAAATGTATATACAAAATTGGTACGGCTGGATACTATTTGTAGTATTGTGTGTACAATTAATGAAAACCTGTCTATTACATGTACAATTTGAATTATATATACATTCGATATTATCGTATATACATATAATTCACATTTATTATACATGAGTTATTTGTAAACTATTTTTATACATGTATACATGAGTATGTGGTCTATATACATGATTATTATACATGTATACATGGATTTGACATTAGTTTTTTATGCATATATCTCAAGTAGAGCGGATTGTCAACATATTTTTGATTTCCATACTTCGAACATTGGGGTTTAAGCGATCGAAGATTGGTGGTAATATTGAACATTAGATCTTATGTTGTATCTATACACCTTTTTTTTGTTTCATTATGTAATATTTAATTTTTGGTTATACCGATACAAAATGACAATCATGTATATATAGCTGAATTCATGTATATACTCTCATTTACTTATGTATACACATTTAAATTCATGAATGCAATTCATAATTTCGCGTGAAAATACCAATACACTAGTATCATGAATATAAGAATCATGTTCTTGTATATACTTTTACGTACTTATGTATACATTCAAAATTGAATAGAATCAATAAAAGAGAATTGTATAATCATTATAATATCAAATATATAACAAATAAAATCATGTATATGAGCAATTAGTTTCATATACAATTATGAATCATGTTATGAGCAACTGTATATAACAATTAAGAATCATGTATATAACCATTTGATTTCTTGTATACAATTCTGCGAGATTTAGTGTCGGATTTAAATTTAATTGTTAAATTCCTATAATTACGGGATTTTATAATTTTTTGAAATAAATATGGAAATTAATGTAATCAATGAGAGCAAATTCGAGATTTTTAAAAATTCGAAAATTGGGTCAAATTCGATGGAAATTAATGTAATCATGAATATAACCACCCCCATAACTCACCTTCCTTATTTGATTTTTCAATGGAATTAATAAATCCAAAAATTAATAAATACTTGCTAAAATTAAGGGATTGGGTAGAAATTTGAAATTGGGTCAATTTTAGATATGTAATCTGAGCCATCCAATGGAATATAATCCAAAGGCCTACAATTGCTCTCTTGTTCTCTCATATTTAATTGTTCTCTATTGAACCTCAATCTATCTGTGGGTTGTATATAGCTCAAAATTATAGTGATACGGAGTGACGCAATATGGTGCATTGGATCGTGATTATTGTACGGTAGGATTTGTGGGTTGTATATAGCTCATTATGGTGTAATTACTACAGAATAATTGCTAAAAAGATACAATAACAACCATATCTTCATCACATCCGTGATTTGCTCCATCACAATTATAGTTTCCATATCTATTTTTTTTCAATTTGCAAAACAATGATTATGACAATCAAATCTATTAATTACCGTTATTTTCTCCTTCTAATAGTATAATTTTCATTTTTATTTATTTATAAAATCCGTAATTTTAGGAAACGTAAAAATCAATTTTCATTCTTGCGTTGGAGAATTCTCGCATAGGCATATTCATGAAATCAATTACTTATATACATGATTGGAATTTGTTATATACATAATTGTGATTTGTAATGAGCGTATATATACATGATATTGAACATATTATACATGATTTTATATGCTGTATTCATGGTTTTAGATTTGAACAATGTTGAAATCTTATTTATGTAATAATTTGTTTGAATATATACATGGTTTAGTGTATATTCATATATAGTTTTATTTTTCTATATTCAATGTTTTATATTTGCATAATAAGAAGTGCGATTTATGTAATAATGTGGTCGAACACGTATATACATTGTTTTGAATGTATATATATATATACACGGTTGTGATTATCTATATTCATGACTTTACATTCCGACAATGTTTTATATTTGCATAATAAGGATTGCAATTTATGTAATAATCTGGTCGAACACGTATATACATTGTTTTGAGTATATATACATATATACACGGTTGTGATTATCTATATTCATGGCTTTACATTCCGACTTACTTCTCTTCGGCTTCATTAGACAAGTAATGGCAAAGCCGCACATGCGTACGTTAAATTAAAAAATTAAGATGGTCTATACAATGAACCTAACTCTTCCTTCCAATGTATTTTCTAATTTCCCTATCAAGATCCTTAGTTTTGTCGTTTCCCCTTTAACAATTTCTTTTCAACCTCGTGGTAATCCAAAACAAATCTCATCATCTTCCCCAGTTACATCTAGTCGGTCAACATGATTTGCCTCCCATGGCATCATAATTCTACACAAGTACCGAAGAACCTGCACATGACCGGTCAATAAATTCATGTATATACATGTAATAAATTATGTAGCTAGCCCAATTAGAATTATACATATGTAAATTACTATTATGTATACAAATAAAAATTATATTGCAAATACATTATATCATGCAATATAAGAAGATTACCATGTATATAGAAAAATAAAATCGTGTACATATAAATTAGAGTCATGTATACAAACAAATATTACCATGCAAATGCATAAAATTAAGCTTACAAATAAAGAATACCATGTATACAGACAAATAAGATCGTGAATATAAAAACCTATATCATGTAAAACAAAGCGTATTGTAAATTAGCAATAACTAAATTGGATTGTAAACAAGTAATCAAAGCATAATCTAATGAATTATAGCTTGAAATCCAATATTTAAATTGACTTTGCTTACATAGCTTACCATGTGAATACATAAAATCATGCTTACAAACAAAGATTTGCATGCACATTGACATATAAACTGTGTATACAATAAACCAATATTATGTATATATATACTACGATGATGCAATATCAAGCAATATCATTAATATTGGTCTTAGTTGATCATGCAAATGGAAGAAGATTATCATGTATATGGGTCAATAAAACCGTGTGTATATATATAAATTAAAGTCGTATATACAGAAACAAATAACTACAAACATCATATGACAGCAACAAGCTAGATCTAAAAATCAAATAACTACAAAGACAAACCAAGATGTCAAAAATTGGTCATATACAAAAACACCTAAAACGAATTTGAAACAAAATCAAGCATAAATCTTCATTGAGTTGAAAATAGAACTCGAACTTCAAACCAAAATGGTTAAATCTAGTATAAACTACCAAACTTAACTCGAAATCTAGCATGAATCCTTAACATGATTAAGGATGAAAAGAATTACCGAATTTGAAAAGTTAAAATCTTGTTGAAATTGAAAACATAATTCGAAATTCAAGCAATCAGTGGTTAATTTTAATATAAACTACAAACCCTAACTCAAATCTAGTT
This sequence comes from Fallopia convolvulus, assembly GCA_964016875.1. Classification (NCBI taxonomy): domain Eukaryota; kingdom Viridiplantae; phylum Streptophyta; class Magnoliopsida; order Caryophyllales; family Polygonaceae; genus Fallopia; species Fallopia convolvulus. The sequence goes on from OZ024723.1 coordinate 5,480,262, forward strand.
TCATAAATCATTAGAATGAAGAGGCGAACACACAAGAGATGAATTACCGGATCTGAAACGAGATTCATTGTATATGCGTCGGAAAGCAGGTCACATAGCATAGGTATAGAGTTTTCATTATCGCCGACGAAAGCTTGCAAACGGGCTTTGGAGTTTCGAGATAGAGATACTGAAATCAGAAAAAATGATTACAATTTTGTATTCAGATTTTTTTTGAGAAAAAAAACAACAATAGATCAAAACTTGCCTAAAATAACAGTAGATTTTCGTCGGTGATGGAGTGCCCAGAATCGACGTCGGCGATGAATTCGAATTGAACAGACGCTGTAAATTTTCGCCGAATATGAGAGACAGAACTCCAACCTCGTTGTGTTTTTAGAGAAAAGACGAGATCTCCTATGGAGAGCGAAATCACTATAGATATTTCTAAGAGAGAGAGAGAGAGAGAGAGAGAAAGTGGTTATCGAAATGGAAAATAAGCTGAATAGATTATTTTAGAAATAAAAATATAACAAAATCTTCCAATCTCCTAAAATTACGCTAGGTAATTTCTATCATGTGTGTTGCATGTAAACACCAATTTTACTAGTAAATCTAAACCAACTATTTTAATTAAATCTAACGATCCAGATTGAGTCACTATATAACACTCTGCTTATCCTAAAGATAGCGCCATGGCCGCTCAACAAGTTCGCAACCAACAACTCCATGTGGTCTTCTTTCCCTTCATGGCGCACAACCACATGATCTTACTCTTCGACACAGCCCGCCTCTTGGCAGCGCGTGGCGTCAAGGCCGTCTTCGTCACCACCGTCGCCAATGCCCCCGCCATCTCCGAGTCCGACAATGTCGAGCTCGAGATCATACGGTTCCCGTCGGAGGAGGTGGGCTTACCGGATGGGATCGAGAGCGCGGGTCAAATAACTGGGATCGCCGCGCAGAACAGGTTCATAGAGGCCCTCAAGCTGATGACCGAGGACCCGCTAGCGGAGGTGCTTCGTAAGAGGCGGCCGAGTTGCCTGGTGTCGGACCTCATCCTGCCATGGGCGGTAGACGTGGCCGCCAGGTAATAGCATGTATATTTATATTATTGACCTAACTTATTGTACGGTCTATATTCAAGTAATGTGAATCGCAATCCTTAAGGGGAATTTATCCTTCTATGTGTGTTCCAATATCAGGGCTAGGATCCCCTGGGTGGCGTTCCACATTTGTGGGTGCTTCGCCCAGGCGGTGACGGAGGTGTTGCGGCGGGTTCTGCCGCATAGGGGGGTGGAGGCCGACAACGAGGAGTTTGTGGTTCCGGGGCTGCCCGGAGGCGAAGTGAGGTTGACTAGGAGTAGGATTACGTCGGAGTCGTTGGAGGAGGAGGAGAAGACAGTTTTCGTGAGGGCGCTAGACAGGGCGTTTGAGGCGGCGGAGAGGAGTGTTGGGGTCATTTTCAATAGCTTTGGTGACTTGGAGTTTGAATATGCAAAGTACTATGAGAAGGTTATCGGCAGGAGGTGTTGGAGTATTGGCCCTGTTTCCTTGTCTTACAGGTAGAGGTGTGTCCGGTTCCGAAATCGGCGGTTCCGGTTCCACCAAACCAAGGATCTGGGACTGGAACTGAGAATCCCGAATTTTTGCTTCGGTTCTGGTTTTTACGGTTTCAAGGCGGATTCGATTTCGAACCTTTAAAAAATAAAAATAAACGTTGAAAATGCAAAATCGCGAATGCGGTTTTGGAGCCGTGATCGCAGAACTGGCGTTTTGGTTCCCATTTTCTAGATTTAATTGGCATTCATACTTAATGATTTGAGTCCGATATAAAAGTCTAATGAGATTTATTTCAAAGCTAGTTGTTAATTACTTGTCTGTAGGAGAAATAACTCTTATATATTTAGATTTAGATATTCCAATTTTTTTGATTATCCTTTTCCTTAGTCCTCTTCTTCTCCAACATGTGTAGGAACATGGAGGACACGACAACGAGGGGTAAGCAAACAGATATAGACGTGCATGACTGCCTAAGCTGGCTCGATTCGAAGCCACTGAACTCGGTCATCTACGTCAGCTTTGGCTCTATGTCTCACATCTCCCCTGCCCAGCTAGCCGAGATCGCCATGGCCCTAGAGTCCTCAGGCCAGCATTTCATCTGGGTAGTAAGAAGATCGAACGTCGTCGTCGATAACAAACTCGACGACGAAGAAGAAAAATGGCTACCGAGCGGGTTCGAGGCGAGGAACCAAGGTAAAGGACTCATCATAAGAGGGTGGGCCCCACAGCTCGTGATCCTAGACCACGCGGCCACGGCCGAGTTCGTGACGCAGTGCGGGTGGAACTCGTGCCTGGAAGGAGTCTCGACCGGAGTGCCAATGGTGACGTGGCCACTGTTCGCCGAGCAGTTCATCAACGAGAAGCTGATAACCGAGGTTTTGAGGATCGGGGTTTCGGTTGGGGCGGATCAGAACTACGATTGGATGGTCACGAAAGCGAGGGTGGGGAAGGAGGCGATAGAGGTGGCGGTGAGGAGGGTGATGGCGGGGGCGGAGGCGGAGGAGATGAGGAGGAGGGTGGCCGAGTTGAAGGAGTTGGCTTGGAAGGTTGTTAAACAAGGAGGTTCATCTTATAATGATTTGAGTGAGTTAGTGAAGGAACTACACATTGTTTGCAAGATCATATGAAAGGTAACAAGTGTGTTGTTCATGAATTAGTAATTCAAATGTATTAGATATTGGGCCTAGGCCCATTAAGCTTCACTTGTTATGCCTAATTTGGAGGCATAATTATTGTAATGTATAATAATCCTATGGTATAGCAGATGCTCTCGATTCCATAGCTTTTAATTATGCTATCGGTTTTTATGTTTTGCTCGCTCCTCTCGAGGAAATTTTTATACTACCCTTTGATGGTGTTAGGGGTCGAGATATTTCGTGTTTGCTAACTATTAAGTCCTTTTGTTTTTGTTTTAATAAACTCCTTCTTGAGGGAATAGAGAGTGCTATTTCGCCCGCCCTGAAGGTGGTTTTCTAATTCTTACCTAAGAAAAAAGCAATATTCATGTGCTAATTTGATTCCACGTTTTGTGCTTTTGATGGAAGATGGTAATTATATTTGTGATTTGACTATTTGAGTGAAATATATCGCTTGATTTTGATGTTTAAAATTGAGTGATTGAAATGATTAATCAATCTAGTTTAGTTTGGCACGAGACATTAAGTTGTTTTAATACAATTTACATGAATTAGTAATTTTTATAGATCGATCGATGTGCATAAATATATAGCTAGACTAGCTATTAGAGGAAGATTCCAATTTGTTTCTTAAGTATGAAAGTGTCATACGTGCATTCTTTTGTTTCATTAAATTTCTAACATATACATACATTAGGAACATGGAAGACAAAGCAACGAGAGTAGGGCTGTCCAACGGGTGGGTTGATCCGTAATCCGACCCGACCCATCCGTAATTTTACGGGTTATGGGTCAGATTTTTTTTTAATTTACGGGTTACGGGTCGGATTACGGGTTGATGTTTTTTAGTTTACGGGTTACGGATCGGGTTACGAGTCGACCCGCCGGGTTACAGGTTGACCCGTAATATTAAAAAAAAAAAAAAAAAATTTTACATTATGATTTATGATTTCAGGACTTGGGCCAAAACTAGGACTTGTGCCAAAACTAAAAGGAAACCTAATTAATTTCATTCCCACTTACTCCCAGGCTAGGAGTCCCAGCCGCCATTTCCCAATCCCTTCCCCCTAACCTTTCTTCCCATCCCTCTTTCTTTTGAATTCTCGCATCACCCCTCGCCATCCATTTCATCGGCTTCCACATAATTTTCGTATGCTCCACCTCGCCATCCGGAAGCTCAGCTCGAAGGCTGAAAGCTCCATGTCGAAGATCCACTGCGTCGGCTCCACTTGCCGACTCCACCTCACGTTTCTGGTTGAACTGAGAATTTCGCCGGCTCCTTCTCCGTTCTCTCCTAATCTCCCACTCTCCGTTCTCTGACTTCTCTCTCGACGGTCGACATCGATGGACCTGCCACTCTCCTCTTAGTTCTTCCCATTTGATGCATTAATCTCCAGTTCAAGTTAAGGGGTTTAAGGTTCCCATTTGACCTGGTCAAACGGGTCAAACGGGTCAACCCGTAACCCGACCTGGTTACGGGTCGGGTCGACCCGTTGGACAACCCTAAACGAGAGGGAAGCTAATGAACAAAGACGTGCAAGATTGCAAGAAATGGCTTGATTCGAAGCCCCCAAACTCGGTCATCTATGTCTGCTTCGGATCTATAGCCCACATATCTTCTGCTCAGCTAATCGAGATCGCCATGGCCCTGGAGGCCTCGGACCAGCAGTTTCATCTGGGTCGTAAGAAGGCCAGCCGTCAATAACAAGGACGACGAGGAAGAATGGCTACCAAGTGGGTTTGATGTCAAGAACCAAGGTAAAGGGCTCATCATAAGAGGGTGGGCCCCACAAGTCATGATCTTGGACCATGTGGCCACATGAGGGTTCATGACGCATTGCGGGTGGAACTCGACACTGGAAGGAGTGTCGGCTGGCGTGCCAATGGTGACATGGCCCATGTTCGCCGAGCAATTCCTAAATGAGAAGTTGATAATCGATGTTTTGAGGATTGAAGTTTCGGTTGGGGCGGATCAGAACTGCGATTGGATGGTCCCGGAGGCGAGGGTGAAGAGGGCAGAGATAGAGATGGCGGTGGGGAGGGTGATGGTGGGGGAGGAGGCGGAGGAGATGAGGAGGAGAGCTACCGAGTTGAAAGAGTTGGCTTGGAAGGCGGTTCAACAAGGAGGGTCGTCCTACAATGATTTGAGTGAATTGTTGGAGGAACTATTGTCAGTTCTTTGCGAGGTTTGTTTTTGTTATTTGATGATGTCTGGGGTCGGGTTATCCCTTATTTGATTATTGTTTAGTTCTTTGTATTTCTTTTAATAAGATTTGCTCTCGAAGGAACGGAGAATGTCGCATCTCATTTAACCGAAATAAAACTATAAGTTCCTTGCAAGTTCTTAGTGAGTGTGTTCATGCATTAATGTATTAGATAGTGGGCTTGGGCTGGGCTGGTCATAGTCTAAGCCCTTTGAGAATGTGTGGCCCATTTTACCTCGTAGCAGCACTTCTGCCGGCTTGCACATGCATTGACATCTATCTACTTGTGTTTGCTTATGCATTAACTAGCCTAATTGTTAGTTGAAGTTTAAATGACAAAAAAAATTGGTTGCTTATACATTTTACCTCGTAGAAACACTCAACTAGATCGATCAATTGGGTCGGTTCACTCGGTTCGAATTCAGTCATATCGGGTTCAAATTGAGTACGAATTTGGATCAATCCTGTTATCGATCAAATCAGATTGAATTATGACGGATTATCGTGCAGGTTTAGATTGGCCAACATGTCAATAGTATCATTTTTAAATATTATTTTAACTATTAAATTGTTTTTAAATTATTAAATATCTAACCTACATGTAAATTTGTATTTTTTTACATTCAATGCTTTGAATTTAAAGCATTCAATTGTTTAGCTCCTATAGACTTAATATCATACACATTTTATATACTCTATTCTATTCTCTTGACCTTCCACACATAATATTTATTTAATATTATACAACAATTATAAATTAATTATATAGAAAACCTATAATATTTTAGATTGTATTTTTTTACATTCAATATTTTGAATTTAAAGCATTCAATTGTTTCCTATAGACTTAATGTCATACATATCTTACATAATCTACCTTAGTCTCTTGACCTTCCACACATAATATTTACTTAATATTATACATCAATCATAAATTAATTATTTAGAAAACCTATAATATTTACTTAATATTATACATCAATCATAAATTAATTATTTAGAAAACCTATAAACTTCATGTGATAACTTATATGTAAAAAAGATATGCATTTTCAAATATTATATTCTAAATAATTGAATGTCAATTGTAAATGCATATGATAACTTATATGTAAAAAAGATATACAATTTAATAAACTTCATTGATGGAGTATAATATTTGAAAAAAAATTAAATACGTAAACATGTGAAAAGAATTTCAATAGAATTATTAACCCGTGCAAATGCACGGGCATATACTTCTAGTAAATAAATAAACATAAATAAATTATTGTCAAAATTAAAATTACATTAATATTTTAATAAAAAATTTACATTTACTGGCCAATTAGCTCGGTCCCGAGTCGATCAAATTCGTATTGTATATTTTCGGGTCAAAATTGATTTCGGGTTTGTTGATCGGATTAAAAAAATGTGGGTCGAATCGGTTTTTCGAATCGGGTCAATGTTTACACAGATCTACTCCCAATCGTAACCACACCATACTAATAGAAATACAGATCTGTAGAAGTGATCAAACCTTTTCAATGGAACAGTAATCGGGAAAGAAACAACATGATTTCTATGTTGTAGTTAATAAAAGTGTGAGCTTTGTCTTAAAGAAGAAAGAAGAATAAATGGAAGGGAATATGACGGCAGAATTCCATTCATTGATTTCAGGGTTACAAGGCAGCTTTTATACATCGATCCCTAGAAGGACATTTTGTCCTATTTGTATTTAGTGTCCCATATTTTCACTTCTTGACAGAAATATCCCTTTTAATTCCTATATTCCAACAGCCCCCCTCAAGTTGGGGGGTGAGTTTTGATCATCCCCAGCTTGGAAAGAAGTTGATGTTGTTGATCAGAAGGCAATATTTTAGTAAGTACATCGGCAATCTGAGATGAAGATGGGACAAATTGAAGTTGTAGAAGACCCTCAAGAACCTTGTCTCTTGTGAAGTGGATGTCAATTTCAATGTGTTTGGTTCTTTCGTGAAAGACTGGATTTTGAGCTATTTGGATTGCAGATCTGTTGTCACAGCATAGTTGAACTGGTTTGATTGTGGGAACACCAAGTTCTTGTAGCAGGCGAACCAACCAAGTGATTTTTGATGCTGCTTGAGCTAAAGCTCTGTATTCAGCTTCTGAGGAGCTGCGACTTACAAGTGTCTGCTTCTTGGATTTCCAGCAGATTGGAGATGAACCGAACAATATAATATATCCACTAACAGATCTTCGAGTGACTGGACAAGAGGCCCAGTCAGAGTCTGAGTAAGCTGTTAGTTTGGGTGTGTCAAAACCATTGAGGAGTATGCCCTGTCCTGTGGTGCCAGCAAGGTATCTTAAAGTGTGATGAAGGGCTTGTAAATGAGGGGATCGAGGGGATTGCATGAATTGACTTAAAGTCTGAACTGCAAAGCTGAGATCAGGTCGAGTATGAGTGAGGAAATTGAGTTTTCCAATGACTTGTCTGTAGAGATGAGCATTGTCCAGAGGAATGTCGTCTGTGGCATTCAGTTTAAGGTTGTGGGGAAAAGGAGATGTGACTGGAGTTGCGGAAGCAAGGCCAACTTCTTGAAGTAACTCTTTTGTGAATTTGTGTTGTGAAAGTGCAATACCTGATTGGAGGTAGCTCACTTCTATGCCAAGGAAATAGTGAAGTATGCCTAAATCTTTGATGCTGAATTGTTGATCTAAGAATGTCTTCAAATGAGCAATGCAGTTTGCATCAGATCCTGTTATGAGCAAATCATCAACATAAATGGCAACAATTGTGATGTCTTTAGAGTCTTGTTTGATGAATAAACTATAATCATTCTTGGATTGATGAAAGCCAAGGAGAAGAAGAGAGCTAGTCAGCTTCTGGAACCATTGGCGAGATGCCTGTTTCAGTCCATAGATGGACTTGTGTAACTTGCACACTTTATTTTCTAGATTGGGAATGCCTTCAGGGACAGTCATGTACACGTCTTCTTTTAAATCACCATGTAAGAAGGCGTTGTTCACATCTAATTGGAACAAGTTCCACTGTTTTGCTGCTGCAAGGGAAATGATTGCTCTGATTGTTGTCATTTTGACAACGGGAGAAAATGTTTCATGGTAGTCAATACTTGGTTGTTGTGTGAACCCTTTAGCTACAAGGCGTGCTTTGTATCTCTCAAGGCTACCATCTGCTTTTAATTTGACTCGAAAGATCCATTTGCAACCCACTGGACTTTTACCTGGAGGCAATGGAACTAATGACCATGAATTGTTAGCTTGTAATGCATCAATCTCTTTTCTCATGGCACTAATCCAATTGGAATCTTTGGAAGCTTGGTGATAGGTGGTTGGTTCAGAGTATGAGATGATTTGAGTGAGGAAGGCATGATGGTGAGAAGGAAGATTTGTGGATGAGATGATACCAGATTGAGGTGAGGAAGTAGATGAAATGGATGTGCTGTTGCAAACATAATCATTTAGGTATGATGGAGGTCTGGTGATTCGAGATGACCTTCTAAGAGGCTCATGAAGGTGATTGGTGGGTGGTGGTGAAAGGGAGGAGGAGGAGTAGGAATCTGAATGAAAGGAGGATTCTGATGAATCAAAAGATTGTAGTGGATTAGCTTGTGGAGAGGAGTCAGTGTGTTGTGGAAGAAAAAGGGTGGTTGGAAAATCTTGTGATGTAATGGGTAGAGGGCAGGTGAAGGAGGGAGTTTGTGAAAAATGATAGGGAAAATGTTGTTCATGAAATACAACATCCCTTGAGAAGATGACAGTGTTTGATTCAATGTCATACACTTTGTATGCTTTCTTGCCAAAGGGGTACCCAATAAATATGCACGGTTTGGCTCTTGGTTGAAACTTATCTCTGTCTCTTTTGAGAGTGTTAACAAAGCAAAGGCATCCAAAAGCTCTAAGATGTTGATAATCGGGTGGTTTGTGAAATAGAAGTTGATAAGGAGATTTATTTTGCAAGGAAGGTAAAGGACTTCTATTTATAAGATAAGTGGCTGTGAGAAGACAATCTCCCCGGAAGGAGAGAGGCAATTTGGATTGAAGAAATAGAGATCTGGCTACTTCTAATAGGTGTTTGTGTTTTCTCTCGACAACACCATTTTGTTGAGGTGTATCAACACAAGAAGTTTGATGGATGATGCCTTTACTCTTGTAATAATTTTGAGCATGTAAACCAGAAAATTCATGTGCATTATCTGATTTGACTGTTTTTACAGAAATTGAGAATTGTGTCATGATCATGGTAATGAAGTTTTGGAGAAGATTAAAAGCTTGACTTTTAAGTGACATGAGATATGTCCAAGTACACTTGGTATGATCGTCTACTATGGTCAGAAAATATATGTGTCCATTGTAGGTAGACTGTTTGTAAGGGCCCCAAGTATCTATATGAATTAATTCAAAAGAGGCAGAAGAAGATGTGGAACTAATAGGAAAAGATCGCCTTTGTTGTTTGGCTTGAGGGAAAATTTGACATATATATTGAGATTTGTTCATAACACCAAAAGGTAGAATGTACTGTAACTGATGAAATGGAATATGACCCATTCTACAGTGCCATAATTCAGGACTAGACTTAACAAAAGAAGTGTTGCAATTGGTTGACAACAAGTCACCATTATTTGAAAAAGAAGTACTAGAATTGGAAATGGAAGTAGCTGGCTGATTGATTGGGTCAACAACATAAAGGCCTTTAGCTTCATGGTCAATCACGAGAGGCTTGTTCATCAAATGGTCCTGAAGCAAGCACAAGGTAGGAGTAAAAATGACATTAGAAGACAGATTTTGGGTCAATTTATGAATAGAAAGAAGATTATAATGAAATTCAGGCACATGAAGGACATTTTGAAGTATAAGAGTGGGTGAGAGTTTGACAGTCCCACTGTGTTGAACTTGTGCAGTTTTGCCATTTGGAGGTGTGATTTGTATGGGTGTAGTGACATGTTTGTAATTGGTGAATATGGACAGGTTTGGACAAATATGGTCTGAAGCTCCACTGTCAAGAATCCAAATGTCATTATTACCATTTGAAAAGAGAGAGAATGACTTACCAGCTAGGAATGCAGCATGACTGTTGGAACCATTGTTTGGTTGGTCGTTGAGGAGGCTTAGAGTTGATCAAATTGCTGTTGAGTCAGTCTCATATTGTTCCCTGAATTCTGGCTGGAAGCATTTGATGATGCTTGAGCAGCCAGCTTGTGTCCTGGTGGGTATCCAATGATCTTCCAACATTTTTCAACTGTGTGACCAACCACCTTACAATGCTGACATTGGGGTCTGCCCTCTGACTGATTCTGTGGTGAAGTATTGTTGCTGTTTTTATCTACTTTCCAGCATTTATCCAATGTGTGACCAACAATCATAGTTTGGATTTGCACCGTCTGTTCTAGGTGGATATCCAATAATTTTCCAACATTTGTCCATAGTATGGCCTCCCACCTTACAATGATCATAATATTTTGAGGTTCCTCTCTGTGTGTCTCTGTTTCTAGACCTTTGAGCTGCAAACGCTGCAGATTCAGCCTCATTCTTTGCATTGGTGCCTATTTGCCTTTGTTCTTCCTCTTGTAGAACAAGTTGATAGTCTTCACTCAAACTCGGTGGAGGACTGAACATCAGAATGTTACCTCTTACAGTGCTGAAATTTTCATTTAGTCCCATTAAAAACTAAATCACCTGTTGGTGACCCATGACTTTGTGGATAACATTTTTAGAGCCACAATCACAAATTGTGTCTTCAAGCAACATCATATATTCATCCCATAGCGTTTTCATTTTTGTGAAGTATGTTGTGACTGTCATGGTACCTTGTGAAATTGAGCTTAAGTCCCTTTGGACTTGATAGACTCTTGTTCTGTTTGATCTCCCAAATCTAGAGCGTAGTTCACTCCAAATTTGGCTTGCAGTTTTGCAATACAAGACAGATTCAACAATATCTTTTTCCACAGAGTGTAATAACCATGTTGTTCACTCTCTCCCACTAACCTAATAACGGTGAAGTAGGATCTGGTCTGGGGTACGTACCATTTACCATACGGAGCTTGTTCTTGGCCAGAAGTGACACCTCAACAGATCGCCTCCAGTGACTGAAATTCCTCTCATTCGGCAGACTTGTAGACAAGACGTAGTTCGGATGATCCGAGTGATGAAGAAAGAGCTCATCTGCTTCTCTTGAAGCTGCAATCGGGGGAATGATAGTATTTGGTGTGTCCATGGCTCTGATACCATGTAGAAGTGATCAAACCTTTTCAATGGAACGGTAATCGGGAAAGAAACAACATGATTTCTGTGTTGTAGTTAATAAAAGTGTGAGCTTTGTATTAAAGAAGAAAGAAGAATAAATGGAAGGGAATATGACGGCAGAATTCCACATTGATTTCAGGGTTACAAGGCAGCTTTTATACATCGATCCCTAGAAGGACATTTTGTCCTATTTGTATTTAGTGTCCCATATTTTCACTTCTTGACAGAAATATCCCTTTTAATTCCTATATTCCAACAAGATCAAAGACGCCGTCATCAACATTAAACTTAATGGGACATCTTTGAATTAAATAGGGAGCTAAAAAAGCATCAATAGCACAAAAAAGATCTTCAAGCCGACCAATCAACCATGGCTACCAAGGAATGTCATGAGTCGAACCAACTCCATAGTCTCCATGTGATCTTCTTCCCTCTAATGGCACACGGCCACCTGATCCCACTCTTCGACATCGCCCGCCTCTTCGCCGCCCGCGGCGTCAAGGCAACGCTCGTCACCACCCCCGACAACGCCCCAACCTTCTCCGAATCGTGCACCATCGATCTCGAGATCATACGGTTCCCGTCGGAGGAGGTGGGCTTGGCGGCGGGGCTCGAGAACCTAAGCCAGATAACGGGAACCGCGGAAATGAACAGGTTCACATAGGCCCTCAAGATGATCGCCGAGGGCCCACTAAAGGAGTTGTTGGAGGAGCGGCGGCCGAGCTGCCTGGTGGCGGACTTCTTCCTGCCGTGGACGGCTGATGTGGCGTTCACGGCGGGGGTCCCATGGGTGGTGTTCCACGTGGCCGGGTACTTTCTCACGGCGGTGTCGGATGCGCTATGGAGGCACCGGCCGCATTGGGCGGTGGAGGGGGAGGAGGAGGAGTTTGTTGTGACAGGCGTGCCCGGAGGAGTGAGTATGAGGAGGAGGTAGCTTGCGCCGGTGTGGACGGAGGAGGCGACGGAGGAGAATCGGCCGTTTAGGGAGGTGGTGGAGAGGGGGTTTGAGGCGGTGGAGTAGAGGTGTTTTGGGTCTATCTTTAACACCTTTTATGAGATGGAGGCCGATTATGCCGAGTACTATAAGAAGCTTATAGGGAAGAAGTGTTGGAGTCTTGGCCCGGTTTCCTTGTGTTATAGGTATGTTTTACATTACATTATACATACTGAAATTTTTATATTAGGCATACAAGTACGGCTGTAATCGAACCGAGTCAAGTCGATCTTTGAGTTGCTCAAGCTCGGCTTGGTTAAAAAAAGATGAGCTTGAACGAGAGTTTGGTTCGAGTTTAAAATCTTGTTTGAGCTTGGTTCATTTAAATGTTCACCGAGCTCGAGCTTACTCGCGAACCTCTCATTTAGTTTGTTCGTGAGACAAATCCCTAAACAACTCGTTTACTTGATCAATTATACAAATAAATAAAAATGAAATTTAAATTACGTGGTTTAAGAAACACCACCAAAACAAACTACGTAATTTAGCATAAATTATATATTGTACAATATATATAGTATAGTTTATTCATGAACGTATAATCTAGTTTTTTTATGAGTGTATAATCGAGCTTGCTCATGAGCATATAATCGATTTTTCTCCTGAGTAAACGAATCGAGTTATCTTGTGCTCAAGCTCAGTTCATTTATCTTTCAAGCCTTAAAATTGTGCTAAGCGCAGTTCATTTACAAACTGAGCCGAACGCGATCTAGTAGAATGCGCACATGGATAGATCGAGGAATAAGATCTGAGTGGCGGACAACTAGTCGATAGGACATACGGTTTTACTAGATTTTTGTGGTTTGATTAATGTTTTTCTTTGTTTTTGTTTGTTTTGCGTTTGTGGACCATGCCATATTTTTTTTTTCGAGCGCATGAGAGTACTAAGCCAGGGGTGCCCCATCTAGGCCTCCCAAATTCCGTTGAAGCGGAACTGCACTAGTCCAATATTGTTATTATTGGTAAAGATTCAATAGAGGGATGATTTCTTTGCATGGCTTATTTGATCAAATTTCTAACATATATATACATAGGAACACGAAGGACAAGGTGACGAGGGGGAAGCAAACGAACATAGACGCAAACGAGTGCTTAAAGTGGCTCGATTCAAAACCCGTCAACTCGGTCATCTACGTCTGTTTTGGCTCCATAGCCTACATGTCTTCCGCCCAGCTAACCGAGATCGGAATGGCCCTGGAGGCGTCAAGCCACCCATTCATTTGGGTGGTGAACAAAGTCAACAACGACGACAACGAAGGCAACCACAACAACGAACAATGGCTGTCGAGTGGGTTCGAGGCGAGGAACAAAGGCAAGGGGCTCATCATAAGAGGATGGGACCCACAAGTCCTGATCTTGGACCACGTGGCCACGGGCGGGTTCGTGACACACTGCGGGTGGAACTCAACCCTGGAAGCCGTGTCGGGCGGGGTGCCGATGGTGACGTGGTCGATATTCGCGGAGCAGTTCATGCCCGAGAAGCTGATAACCGAGGTTTTGAGGGTCGGAGTTTCGATTGGGGCGGCTAATCGGAACTCGGATTGGACGGCGGTGGAGGCGACGGTCGGAAGGGAGGATGTAGTGGCGGTGGTGAGGAGAGTGATGGGTGAAGAGGAGATGAGGAGGAGGGCTTTGGAGTTGAAGGAGTTGGCACATAAGGCTGTGCAAAAAGGAGGTTCTTCTTATAATGGGTTGAATGATATGTTGAAGTCATTGAGTAGTTAATTTTCTTGTGCTATTGCCTATTTGTGATCACGAGGGTTGATTCTTTACCAACAATGGTTAATGATTGGGATATAATGATTTCGTATTATATTATGGTGAAGAATGAAGATCAACCTAGACATCAAAATGTGGGAGGTTTGCCAATGATTTCCGTGTTATTTATGATTATGTGTTAATTATCCTTTTTTGTTCAAAATTCTCTTTTTTTTCTTTAATAAAACAACATGTAAATCTTAAATAGTATGGGTCGGGCTATCCCCGACTTATTACTACTTAACCCACTTTTTCTTATTAATAAAATGGGCTAAAAGACCGGAGAGTGCCGCCTCTCCTTCGACCAAAAAAAACGTATTATAAAAATACTTAATTTAGAACATATATAAATCATAAAAAAGAGAATAAATTGTATAAATAAATCTTAAATAATCCCAAAATATCAAATCATTTTTAATAAAAATTCTTATAATTCTCAATCTACTTAAATGCATGCCTTGTATCTAGATCTTTTAAAAGATGATCCGATTCGCAAATCCGATCCAAACCGTCCTAAAATTGTAAGGTCAAGATCTAAAAATTTGAGCCCGAAACCAAAAATAAACCTAACTCGATAGACTTGAAACACGTTAGGTTGCAACCCCAAAATCCGTTGGGTTGACCCGATTTGTTATATTTTCATAATTTATATAATCTATTTTAAAATTTATAATATATTTTATTATGAAAATATCTAAAAAATATTTTATTATTAAATATTATTATTCAAATAAAATAATATTGTAATAATTATAAAAATTTGATTTTCTTGATTTTTTGGGTTGACCCACCCCGCTTGAAAACCAGCAACGACACGACCTAATTTGAACCGTGACTCGTTATGACCCCAATCCCACCAACCCAAATCCAAAATGACTGAACCCGAACCCAATCTGACCGATCCAATTGACAGGTGTACTTGTATCAGTATTCAATCATTATAACATATTGAAAACCAAAATACAACCCAAAATCAAAAGGTGATCAAATTTCACCATTATATTGCCATATTCTTTGATTGATAATCAAAATTGTTTTCTCATTTAACTTGTACAACATAGCCGATTAATTCGTACGAGTATATTAAAAAAAAGATCTCAATTACGATCCTCTATTATACGTGGTGGAATCGGAATAGGTTGTTGATGATGGTGGGGAGGGTGTCCTCCTGGACGAGCATAGTCAACGTCTAAGTCAATATCTCCTACTTGATTAATCTTCTCCAAAGGATTCATCTGCAATCAAAAGGATTAACTTATCAACTTGATTAGTTTAACATATGCAACGGCAAGTAAAAAAGTTAACTATGAATTACGTGTAAACTAGTGGTGGGTTCGGTTCCACTAGAACCGAACCGGAAAGAAACAGGTGGTTCCAAACCGTTAAATAGGCAAAATCGCGGCCGTTGTTCTAATACCATGGTCACAATTTTGCATTTCAAACGACTATTTTTTAAAAGGCCCGGAACTGGAATCGGAACCGAATCGAGGGTTAGCTGGTCCCGATTCCAAGGTTCCGGAACCGTGAAACCGCTAGTTCCGGAACCGAAACCATAACTAATACAAACCTTTTGAGGATGAAGAAGTAGGCCTTTTGCTTAGGAACCATTCAGTTCACGTGAGTCGTTTGAAATGCAAAACCGCGACCGTTGTTCTAATACTACGGTCGCAATTTTGCATTCTGTTTCAACAAATTAATGCAAAACGGTGGTTACAGTTTTGTATTTCAAACGGCTATTTTTAAAAGGCCCTGAACCGAAACAGACCGGGATTAACCAGTCTCGATTCCATGGTTCTGGAATCGTGGAATCGCCGATTCCGAAACCGAAACCATGACTAGTACAAACCTTTTGAGGATGAAGAAGTAGGGTTTTCGCGTAGGAATTATTTGGTTCACGTGAGGCTTCAAGCAAGGGAACAACATATGCAATTGTAAAGATTAACAATGTGATGATAGTGACAGAAACACCACGTGACATGGTTGAAAATTTTCTAATCGATTTGAGGTTGGAATTGTGATTGAATGGTGTGAACGTAATCTTGCGAATACAAATGTTGTGTAAGATGACAGAGTTTATCTTTTGGACCCTTTTAAAAGGAGTAGAGAAGTTTAATATGAATCATATACAAGATGAACTTGAAGATATTCAAGGTATTGTACTTGATATAATATCACGAATTTCCTAAGACTATATTGCATTATCAGGAAGAGAAGATGGCTCTATTAATTGAGATTATATGCGATTAATTGAGATTACATTCTCTTAATTGAGATTATATTTATTTCCGATAAGTATCGTTGTACGTGTTCGACAACCCTTGCTTATTTGAAATAAGATATTTATTTCCGATATTTATCAGCTGAAAAAAATAATCAGCATCTCCCACCTTATTTCAAATATGCTAACTTATCTACCAAGATATAAACAAGTGGGGTCCACACAAAATTGCTTTTCACCCTTTTTACACCCCTTTCAAATAAAATCAGCAATTTAGTTTACTGAACAAATCTAGGATTATTTGAAAAATAAGCAACTGATATCGGCCTCTCATATCAACATCCACGATCAGCATCAACGATCATCATTATCAACATCAGTATCAGTACCAACACCGATAAATACCGAATTGCCGAACGGAGCCTAATATACGTCCCTTGATGGAATAGAAAGATTCGCATACAATATAATCCCAATTAATAGAGTATAATCTCAATTAATACAGTAAATTCTTGATATTATATGTTATCTCCAATATCTTCTAGATTACCTTGTATAGGGTTTATGTTAAACTCATGTACTCCTGATTAAAGGGCCCATCTCTTCAGTACAAATTATCACTTTCGATCAGAAAGCTAACTTAGTTATCTTACACAATAATATAGTTATCACAAATCCATTGTTGAGTCGATTAAGAAAATTCAAAGAATGTCACGTGGTGTTTGTGTAACCATCACTTTGTTAATCTTTTCAGTTGCATGTGTTGTTCCCTTGCTTGAAGCCTCACTTGAACCGACGGATTCCTATGCAAGAACCCTACTTCGTCTTCAAAAGGTTCGTATATAATTCGTACTTAGTTCATAGTTAATCCTCGTATTGACTAAGGTTTCTGATTGAGTACCTTAGTAAGGTTTCCGAATTACCCGAACCGAAGTACCTTAGTAAGGTGACGTACTCAATCAGAAATCTGACTAATGGGTGGGGTATCCGATTCGTTGATCCGACCGCCGATCCGGATTATCCGATCCGATAAAATCTGGATCCGAATGGAACACAAAATTTTCTATCCGTATCGATCCGCGCATTTTTTTTCCGCATAGTTGGACCGGATACGAATCGGAGTTTTGAAGCAACCGAATATTTGATATATCTGGTACTATATATATAAATACATATATTTTTGGAAAATGCACATTAATACTAAGTAACATAGATGTTTTAATGAGTATTTTGTAAAATTTTAACTCAGCAAGAGTTCAATTTTCCTCAACCATGTAAACTTTCTCTTCAAATTTAAACCATGTAAACTTTCTCTTCAAATTTAATTGGATCGGTGGATATCAGGTTCCAACACCTGTCAATCATGCATATTAATGAGCCTAAATAAAAAGAATAGATTTTGTTTTCAAAATGGATAGTTCTAAATTTCAGATATCCGATCCAAACAGATACGTCTTACCGGATATCCGACAATTAACGAATCTGATAAGGATCAAGATTTTAAGGGAACAAATTACCGGATATCCGGTATACATAATCGGATCGGATATGTCCATCTACTCAGCCCTACTTATGGGTTTCTAATTGAGTAGGGATTATAGTTCTAATTTAATTGTCATCTACTCAGTCAGAAACCATAAGTAAAATTCGCAAGCTAGCTTGTAGGTTGATGAAATAATTAATCAAGTCCATTTTCATATTGGTTGCAGATGAACAGTGTGAAGGTTGATGAAGCAGGAGGAGATCTGACAGACGACATTGATTATGCTCAACCAGGACAACGCCCTCCACAACATAATCTACGCCCTCCAAAACATAATCCTAGTCCTCCGATCCCACCAGTATAATTGAGATCTTTTGTGTTCTTCGATATTCTCTACTACGAAATACTTGACCGATTTATTTTTTGTTATCAATAAAATAATTATTTCATTTTTATTAATTGAGATGGCTCTATTAATTGAGATTATACGCTATTAATTGAGATCATATTCTCTTAATTGAGATTATATTGTGCATGTGACTAGACCTGGGTTCCGGTTCAACGAAACCGGCCGGAGCCGGAACCACGGTTCTGGTTTGCACTACGGTTCCGGTTCCGGTTCCTCCACCCCCGGAACCGGCGGCTCCAAACCGGGTGGAACCGCCGGTTCCACTAATAAAAAAGTAAAAATAGCGTAACCGCGCCGGTTCCACTAATAAAAAAGTAAAAATAGCGTAACCGCGATCACGGTTTGGCTAACTGTGATCACGGAATGAAAACCGCGGTCGCGACCCATTGGACCGCGACCGCGATTTTCATTCAAAGGTGAAAAAAATTAGAATTTTTTTTTAATATTTTCGGTTCCGAAACCGACTTCGGAACCGGCCGGAACCAGAACCGGACCCAGGTCTACATGTGACCACTGGTTTACAAAAATTCTCTGACAAAAAAAACAAAAATTCATTTTGTACAGCCAGTGTGCATTTTCTCGAGATATCTTGCAAACTCAATATTTTTATGGCCCACTTCAATAGATTAATTGGGCTTTTCCTTTGATATGGGCCCAGTCCATTAGCCTATTTAAAATATGGATAATCCCTAACAGAATCACATATCACTTCATCCCTGTTTAAGCACATATTGTTTGCTAAGGAAACATATTTTTTTCTTTTTTTCAACAAAAGACCCATATTTGATGGTAAATTTCAGGTTCATGAGCTTGTGTTAAACGACTCAATCTAATAGAAAGAAAATGACGAGACTTGATTTTTCACCCAAATAAAGAAGCGAAGGCATAAGAAGACTTCCCAACATTTCTCATACTTCTTACCACTAGGCCACCTAATGTGGAGCGAAATTCAAATCTTCTTGTTTTGATCTAATATATTGCATTCTTCTTTACCAATAAATAAATAAATATATATTGCATTCTTACCGAGTAGATATATTGAATGTGTGTTGGTGGCAGAATGTCTAAGGGCCCGTTTGGTATTGATATCCTGTTATCTGATATAGGGTCATATCTTGTGTTTGGTATGAGAGTATATAGATATCAGGCCATATCTTTCTGAAAGTTATTATAAGTTGTATTGATCGAAGAGATTAACTCGATAAATAGGAGTAGAGGAGTTTAACATTATAACACAAATTTCCTAAAATATGAGGAATTTAAGATATTATATTGTAGTTTAGAATACAAATATCACGAATTTCCTAAAATTGAATAACACAATATCAGCAAAAGATAATTGCTCTAGTAATTGAGAATATTACATTGAATGTCAATCTTCTTCTTTTTTTTTTTTTTTGAATGAACGGCAATTTATTTAATAAAGAAGAATAAAATAAAACGAGGTCTAGGTCAACCTAGGCATTACATGATATGTCAATCTTTTTAATTATTCACATCAAGTAAGTATATAAATGAAGGGTGAGGGGGAATAATGAAAATTCAATTTTATTTCCATCGCTTTTTATTTTGTGATTTGCTAAAAATCTACTTACATAACTAATGATTTAAAATCAAACTAGTGTAATTCCCGTAAATTTACGGGTAGTTTTAAAAATTATACTTTATAGTATATTATAATAAATTAAAGAGAAAAAACAAAGATAATTTATATTTTAATAATTATTCTATTATTATAGTTATTAATGATATTTATATAAAATTTAACGATTTTTATTTGTTTTCTAATCTTTAAGATAAAACTAAATAAACATGAAAAATATTTTTCTAAATCAAACCTTCTACATTCACTTTTAGGTATACTAAATAAAAATAAATAAATAAATAAAATGAAAGAACTGATTGGCATGTAGAACAAATTTTATAGATAATTTGTTTCTATTTTACTATGTATTAGCGACTTAGTGTAGATATAGATAGAAATTTATATCGATAACTTTTTTTTCTTCAAAAACCCGATAAAAATATTTTAGCATAATCTTAAGACTGCATATATAATATTCCTTTTCAATATCAATAAACATAGATAAAAAATTATATAGATAAAATGTTATTTTGATACATAAATTATTTTATAAAATCTAAAACTGCCTTTTTTTATATTTAGGAATTTTTTAAGAATAAAATCAATATTTACATAGATAGAAAACTATATATATTATCTATTTTATAAAATCTAAAATCTTACCCTAAAAACCTTCAATCTTATAAATTCATTTTTTTATTTAGTAATGTTTATTATTTAATTAAATTTTTTTAAAATATGATTGTATATTAATTAATTTCTTTATTTTTTAGTAGGTGACACTATATGAAACAATCTATGCATACAATATGATATCTATCTATTATCTATTTTATGAAATGATTAAGAATTTAAGATAAATCATGATTTCTAGAATTATTATTAGAGTATAATGTGTAGGGTTTTTTCTAGAATTATTATTTAGTTTTCTAAGTTGAAAAAAGGTTTTTCATTATTTTATTCAGGTTACACCACGTGGCACAAATTTTTACACTGACTTGGTTTCTGCTTTATAATGTAGTAGTTTTACCCGTCGTACCATGTACGACTACGATTCGATATTTTATAAACATTATAAATAGGATATTAATAAATAAATAAAAATATAATATAAGTAATTTATTGTTCAAAGAATGTATATAATTTTTTAATCAAATATTATATTCTTTCTATTTTATTACTTTTCATGTACGTAAATTTAGAGTTTATCAAATATTTCAATATCTATTAAATATTTTACTATCCATTTTTATTAATTTTAAAAAATTTAACTATTTATCATTATTTTTTATAAAAGAAAATCACTATATTTCTGTAAATAAATTCTTCAAAAGATATATGATAAAATATTTATATTTATTTTAAAATATTTAAATATTTTATCTTTAATTTTAAATATTTGTATAAGGAAGCTTTCAAAAAATACTATTATACTAAATAGATATTTTTTTGATGTTAGAGATAATTTAAATAGTTAAAAAGAATTTAATAGAAATAAGTTATAATAATAGAAATTAAAATTAATTTTTTAAATATGAGGTGGGGCCAGAATCGTTCTGGTGGCTCAAAAAGGTACAAATTTAATATATAGTTATAGATATTGCTTCTTTATTTATTTTTAAACATTATAAGTATATATCATTAATTTTTTTATCATAAAAGAAAAAAAAATATATATAAATAATTTCGTAAAAAGACATCATGCTAAAAGGTAAAAGCTATTTATACTTATTTAAAAATATTTTAAATTTGTTATCTTTAATTTTAAATATTTGTATAAAGAAGTTTTCAAAAGATATTGTTATGTTAAATACATTTTTGATTGATGTTAAAGATAGATTTAAATAGTTAAAGAAGAATATAATAGAAAAAAGTTAAAATATTAGAAATAAAAATTAAATTTATAAATATGAGTTGGGGCCAGAATCGTTCTGGTGACTCGGAAAGGGATAACTTTAATATATAGTTATAGATTAGGGTAGACCTTTAATATAAATGCATAAAAATATAAAGAAAATATAATTTTATTAATTTAAATTAAAATTCGATTTTTTTTTGACATTTACATATAATCTTAGTCATTAACATAAAATTATATTTTTTTCTCAAAATAAAAATATATCAACATAACAAAATTTATTATTTAAAATTATATCATTATATAGATATAAATTTTATACTTGAAGCTCAAGCCCATTTAAAAGATAAAAAAAATATATTAAGACCCTAAATCTTGTTAAGAGATAAAAATATTAAATTAATATGGAAAACATCATCTCATAAGAATTTATGTATATAAAAATTATATAAATATGTTATCTATTGTAGTAAACTAATACATAATCCATAGATAGAAAATTATATATATAAAAAATTATATAAACATGTTATCTATTAAGTATATATAGCAAGAATACTATAAGTTGTTACAAAATTTATTAAATATAATTTTACATTAATTTATTCAAAAATACCATGTGGCGCAAATTTTACAACAGACTTGGGTTGTGTTTTATAATGTATTAGGGTAGATTATTAATATGTGTCTATGGACATATATTAAAAAGACCCCTTAAAAACATACTAATTACTAATAATGTTTGTTAGTGGTCATTTTACAATGAGACTCAACGATTGTGTAATTAAGGCCTTGCTTTGAATTTAAAACTAACTTTCTACTAATATATTTTGGTCATATTACAACATTTGACATGCTCTATAAACTTCAAAACATAGGTCATATATTGAATCAATTATAACAGAGAGTATCTCGTAACGCATACCAATTTGATTCATGACATGTGTAAAGAATAAGGGCCCGTTTGGTATTGATATCTTGATATCAGATATCGGTATCGGATCATATCTTGTTTTTGGTATGAGAGTATATAGATTTAGATATTGGTATGAGTCATATCTTGTGTTTGGTATGAGAGTATATGGATATCGGGCCATATCTTGATATCAAAACAAGGTATTTTTCATGATATTTGATATACTCTAATAAAAAGAGATATGAGAGATATGCGATATGAATGATATCAAAACAAGGCATTTTAAGACTCATGTACTCCCATATCTTCTAGATTACTAAATAGAGTATAATCTCAATTAATAGTGTAATTTTGCTCAAAAAAATAGTGTAATTATATATTCGTGATATTATATGTTATCTCCAATATCTTCTAGATTACCTTATAGGGTTTGTGTTAGACTCATGTACTCCTATTTAAAGGGTCCATCTCTTCCGTACAAATTATCACTTTCATAAAGCTTACTTATCTTACACGATTTTTATCGCACATCCATCCTCGAATCGATTAAGAAAACTCGAATCATGTCACGTGGTGTTTGTGTTACTATTTCCTTGTTAACCTTTTCAGTTGCATGTGTCGTTCCCTTGCTTGAAGCCTCACTTGACCTGAAGGATTCCTACGCAAGAACCCTACTTCGTCCTCAAAAGGTTCGTATGTAATTCATTGTTCATATCTAATTCTTGTCGTAAATTAAATTAAATTAAATTAGAACACTGATTCCTACTCAATCAAAAATACGTAAGTGAAATTTATCACTTACGGGTTTTTGATTGAGTAGAGTAGTCGTAATTTATTTGTCGTCTACTCAATCGGAAATCCATAAGTAAAAATGTTAACGTAAAATTTCTATGAATTCATGCAAGCAAGCTAGCTTGTAGCTTGATAAAATTAATTTAAATCGATTGATTTTTCATATTGGTTGAAGATGAACAATGTGAAGGTAGTGATGAAGGCGAATGAGATGGGCATAATTAATCATTCGGAGACGATTGATCAAGCAGAAGATCCAATCAACGTTGACTATGCTCATGTAGGAGCACATCCTCCACACCATCATCCTATTCCGATCCATCATTCGGAGAAGATTGATCAAGCAGAAGATCCAATCGACATTGACTATGCTCATGTAGGAGCACATCCTCCACAACATCATCCTATTCCGATCCCACCAGTATAATTGAAATCCTCTATGTTCTTCGATATTCTTTACTACGAAATAATTGTCCGATTTATTTATTTGATCAATAAAACAATAGTTTCATTTTTATTCGATCCTCTTTCCTTTCTTTTGTGGTTTATTATTTATCATTATTGAAATTGGGCATAGAGCCCACAAGAACACGGCCTTATATGGTAGGTGACTCAACTATTGTTTAGCGTGAACCCAATGTTGGATTGCATGCATTTTGGGTTTCGATATGCTAGTGTTAATGATCGAAAACAAGACAAGTAAGCGGATTGGATTTCTCAATGGCTGAATTATGAAAGTTGGACTTTTGACAATTTGAACCTCAAAACAAAAGAAAAAGAAAACGAATAGAGGTTTGTGATCATATCATTAGAAAGTAGCAAACCTGCCTTCGGACATCTAGTTAAACGATTAAGACTTTATGATAGTACCATGAGGTTTCTATTTCGACTCCTACGGGCAGTGTCTAAGACCAACAAAAAAAGTAGCAAACCTTCCCCTAATGTCACTAGAAAAATTTTGGTTTGGACCAAATTAAAACCCGAAATTCCTCAAATGTGATGGACCGTAGAGCGGACTATCTTGAGTTTGGTATGATCCGAACGTATTTTTCCTACATTAATATGTGTGCAACCTCAATGTGATGGACCCTTCATTAATAATCTCAATTAATAGAGTATAATCTCAATTAGTAGAGTATAATATCAATTAATAGAGTAATTATCTTATTCTACCAAAAACAAAAAATAGAGTAATTATCTTATCATGATACTCGTTACGTAGTTTTAGGAAATTCATGATATTGTCTTCTAGATTACCTTGTATAGGGTTTATGTTACTCATGTACTCTATTTAAAGGGTCCTTCTCTTCATTACAGATAATCACTTTCGATCAGAAAGCTAACTTATATAGTTATCACAAATCCATCGTTGAGTCGATTAAGAAAATTCAAAGAATGTCACGTGGTGTTTGTGTAATCACTTTGTTAATCTTTTCAGTTGCATGTGTTGTTCCCTTGCTTGAAGCCTCACTTGAACCGACGGATTCCTACGCAAGAACCCTACTTCGTCCTCAAAAGGTTCGTATATAATTCGTACGTAGTTCATATTTAATTCTCGTACTCAATCAGAAATCGAATGGATCATGAAATTTTCTTATGGATAGGGGTGAGTAAAAATACTCAATCCGTTGATCCGATCCACCGATCCGACTTATCCGATCCGATAAAATCCGGATACGAATAGATCACAAAATTTTCTATCCGTATCCAATCCTAGAAACTTTTTTTTCTCGGATACGGATCGGGGTTTTGAAACAACCAGATATCTGATATATCCGGTACTATATATATATATATATATATATATATATATTTGGAAAATGCACATTAATACTAAGTAACATAGATGTTTTAATAACTACTTTGTAAATTTTCAACTCATCAAGAGTTCAATTCTCCTCAACCGTGTAAACTTTCTTTTCAAATTTAATTGGATCGGTGGATAGCCTAGATATATAATTATACCCAATTTGAACTTCATGGTTTGCATGCACACGTAAATTTTCCACATCTTTATAATATGGCCATGTACATACATATATAGTCACATTTAAATTTGAAACTCATGACTATATATAGGTATACTTGATCTAATTTAATCAAATCCATGTGTATACCGCTTTCTTTCTCAGTCTAAGATGACAAAGTCATAGCAATTTTGTCTCACTTGATCGGACATGGAACACCTGCACACTGAACATGAGATTTTTTTTTTGGTCGAAAAACATGAGATTTATATGCCCCTCATACATGCACATGTCCTTATATATACAGAAATATTTATAAGATCATGTTATTGTGTGCCATTTAAACAATATACATGAATCCTTCCTTAAACACTAATAAATCATCTAATCAGTATATAAAGCTTTTTATAAGTCAGTCGAGAGTTGCCACTTGATAACATTAAATTTTAATCAATGGCTATCTAAATCTTAAACCTTGTCAACCCATTTTTAACATTTTTTCCAATTGGCATCTATCCACATTTTAGATAGTACCTCGAAAATGACATAGAATAATCAACCGATCGATCTTCCCTATGTTTGGGATTCATGGGTTTCTAAACCGATTTTATTTAAGTACGGGACTTCAATTCTAAATTAACACCCACTAACTATGTTATTTAGTTGTGGGAGATCAAATGAAAATTGAAATCAACCGAATTAAAATTCATGTATGGCAATTCCATACAACTTTTGTTTCAACGTGTTTAAAAACCCATGCAGTATATAAGCTCAAACTTCTGAATCCAATCAAAAGTTGGGTATGTTCTGATTTGCCTTCAATAAGAGGACAAGCAAGTCTTTCTATATTGATCCAATTCGTCAAGTTTTAAAATATATCCTGGGTAAAATTGGGCAATATAACGCTTAGTTAAGACTCTATTGGTGTGGTGTCCGGTTCCACTTGGTTCCTCCCAGGCCACAAATATGATCAATGATGTGGTGTTCGGATACACTCGGTTCCTCCCAAGCTACAACATTAACCAAGTTTTAAGGTATAATCAAGAGAATATACATAAACAAGTTTTAAGGGGTGTGGTGTTTGGATCTACTCGGTTCCTCCCAGGCCACAAAATCATAATTAACCATATTGAAAGGAATCTGTAAAAAATGTTTAAAACAGATCTTTTATTTTTATAAAAACAATCGATCAGAATGTACACATTATTAGTTTGGGATGACAACTAGATTGATTGTATTGATGTGTAAAGGGTTACATAAATAGGAGAATAATACTTACTCTCCAAGATACAAGATTACATAAGATTACAATAACTATAATTAAGGATAAGATAACTATGACATAATATCTATCCTTTTGACAATATACGAGGATCGTTGACTAATATCCCCGCAAGATGATGGGTGAGACACGACTAGCAGCTTGAACCGATTGATGTCAAATGAACGACCACTTAATGCCTTTGTAAAGATATCCACTATTTGATCCGGAGCTGAAATGTGGCACACAATGATGAACTTGGACTCAACTTGTTCACGCACATAATGAAAATCGAGTTGTATGTGATTGGACTTGTTTGTAATAGCCGGATTATTGGCGAGAAAGGTGGCAGAGAGATTGTCACAAAGAAGTGTTGGAATTCCTGTAATTGGTTGAGAGATTTCAACAAGTAAATGTCGCAGCCAGACTAACTCAATAGTGGCAAATGATAGGGCTCTATACTCAGCTTCGTGCTGGACCGAACTACAACAGATTGCTTCCGGCTTGACCAACTAATTAAATTAGAACCACAATAAACAGCGCACCCGTGCTGCGATCGAAGATCCGTGGGATCCGACGCCCAATCCGAGTCTGAGTAGACCACCAAATCAGTGCGAGGCGATGCAAACAACAACAAACCATGATCAAGGGTGCCTTCGATGTAATGAAGAATTCGATTGACGTCACACCAATGCGATTGCATCGGGCAGGGCATAAATTGGCACGCTCTATTGACAACATAGCTCAACTCTGGTCTAGTGATGGTAGCATATTGTAGTGTACCAACGACACAACGATAAGCTGTGGGATCATCATACGGAGAGTTGGGACTGGCCGGCCGTTTAAAAGCACCAGAATCAGCCGGGGAAGACAACAACTTGGCACTCAACATGTCCCAAGCTTCTAAGAGGTTTCAGAGGTACTTGTATTGGGATAAATTAATGGTAGTAGGGATGGGATAAGATACCTCAATGTTGAGAACGAAGGTGAGGTGTCCCAAATCCTTGAGAGAGAAGGTGTTGTGCAATTGTTGAATGAAGTTGAGATGAAAGCGGAGTCAGACCCCGTAACTATGATGTCATCGACGTACACCAACACATAAGTGAGAGACCGAGAATTACAACGTACAAAGAGAGAAGTGTCGGATTGACACACCATAAAACCATTTCGGAGAAGGTAATATTTGATTTTATTGAACCATGCCCGCGGAGCTTGTTTCAAACCGTAGAGAGCCTTGCGGAGTTTACAATGTGATGAGGATAGGTCTAATGAACGAAACCCTTAGGTTGTTCCATGTAAACAGTCTCTTGGAGATCGCCATTGAGAAAGGCGTTGTTTATGTCAAGTTGACGGATTGACCACCCCTAGGAGATAGCAATGGATAAGATAAGACGAATGGTTGTCAGTTTGACAACTGAAAACATGACTGAATGTCTCGAAAAAATCAACACCTTCTTCTTGATGGAAGCCTTTGGCTACAAGACGCGTTTTGTAGCGCTCAATTGAGCCATCCACCTTTTTCTTGATGCGGTAGACCCATTTGTTTCCAACAACATTAGAATGAGGAGGGCAAGGCACCAAGGTGATTGTGATGAAGTGCCCTTAACTCTTGTAACATGGCAGCTTGCCATCGAGGATTTTTGTTAGCCAAGGCAAAAGTAGCCGGTTCTTTTTCATCTGATGTGTTAGGAGGAGCACTATGTTTGGATGTGTGCAGAACCTAAGGCTTCAAATTTCCGGTGCGAGCCCTAGTTGTCATGCCATTTATCGAGACATCTGAAGGGCGGAGGTGCCCGAGTTGCGTTGGAACCACAAGGGGCGAGGCATCCGGTTGGGACGAAGAACTTGAATCATGTACTGGGGTTGACTGGGGAGAGTGACTTGAGTTTGATTCATGGGAACTGAGGGTAGGGTTTGTAGAAGAAGTTGGAGTGTAAGGCGCGACGGAAGGGGGAGAATTTGGTGGGAAATTGGGGTTAGGGTTTTCATGTGCGGGTTGTGACGTGGGCGAGTTTGCATGGGAGCTCAAGGATGGTGAATTAGGGTTTTCTTGGGGGCCCGGGGACAAATTAGGGCTTGAGTTTGCATGGGATGTTGTATTTTGAGCAGGGGATGAATTAGGGTTTGGTTGGAGCATTAGTTGGGGTAGTGATAGGGCATGGGCTGGTGAGGCGGAATTGGGAGATGGCAACACCAAGGGCCCGGATTTGGAAGGGAACAGAGATTCATCAAAAACAACATGTGGGGAAATGTAAGTGCGCCCGATTTTGATATCAAGACATAAGTACCCTTTGTATTTTGAGGTATAGCCAATAAAAAGGCATGGTAGGGATCTATATGAGAGTTTGGTGGATTGATAGGGACGAAGATAGGGAAAACAGAGACACTCGAAGACTCGGAGACGAGAGTAATCGGGAATTTTGTTGTAAAGAATTTGATACGGAGATTGGCAATTTAAAAGAGGAGTAATGGTGCGATTTGAGATGTACACCGCAATATTGATGTCCATGTTTTTAGTATAGTTTTAGTATGTTTTACTAAATCTTTTAGTCTAGTTTAGTTGTGTTGTTGTGAGTATTTTGTGTTTTTCTAGTATAGTTTGCATATTTTGTGAAAAGTATGGAAACTACGCTATTTATGTATTTTTGTGTAGGTTTTGAGGCGGATTTGGATGCATTCAATGGACATTAGAAGAGAGGATCAAGCTAGGAAGAAGGAAAGAAGAGAGTTATGGAAGAAACCCCCGCAAAATCTAAAGGAAGAAGGAAGAAACATGAGAAATCAAGTCAAAGCCAACCTCGAGAGAGGGTCGGTACCGAGGCATTTAGCCCAGCCGACCAAGATAAAAGGCCCATTAATTGCTTTTATTCCAAAATCTTTTATCTTTAGTAGGTTTTATTTTTATGGAAACTTTTTTAAGAGGGATGTTCTAGTATAAATACTCTTGTTTAGACATAATCTACCCTCTCTCTAGTTAGTTTTAGGTTGGACGCCTTCTAGGATTTATTTACACGTTATTTTGGAAGACAAGAGTTGCTTGGAGCACAAGGAAGAAGATTGTGGGAGATTTTCTTGTGTTCTAAGTGTGTTCTAAGGCAAGTTTGAAGTTTTAATTCAAGTAAGCATTTAGTTTTAGTTTTAATTATGTTTTCTCTTAATCTCTTTGCTTGTTTTTCTCCAATCATGAGTGAGTAGTCTCCTTTTCTAGGGTTGGGGTTAGAAACCCAACATGGTTATGCATGAATGATGATGTGATGAATGAATTGAATGCCTTTTATCTATTCTTCTACTTTGTTGGATCGTAATCGGTTAGCAGTGAGCTTGGGAACTGGCAATTAAGTTGTTCCCAAGGCAGCGGAAGTAAATAATCGCAAGTAATAAAAACAGTTAAAGGGACAGTTCCTTTATAGAGGAACCCCACTACAACCAACTAGTTGTATGGGTAAACCTCTACCTCCGCTTGGAGGATTTTGAATGACTTACTTATATTGATTGCTTTGTTCCTTAGTTACACAGCCGGATTTACACTTCTCTGTTCCTACAAGTTCTTCCTAACTCTAGCAACACTAGTAAATCCTCTCAACTGAGTTCCTAAGCTCACAACAGCAAAACACAAGTAACTCAAACCTTACGCTAACTTCTCAGTTCCCTTGCTCCAGGGAACTTCAGCTTCACCGTCGTCAAGATCACACACTCGCCGGCGGGGACTTCTCTTCCTTTTCTTTCTTTTCTCAGATGTGGGTGTTTTGTAAGTTCTGGGAGAAGTGCTCAAACCGAGTACTATTCATTTGGCTTTATAGTCCATTTGTCTTGGGCAGTAGCATCTTTCGTTTGTGTCCAAAATGCCCTTTGCTTGATGCCCAAGTTGTACTTTCTTCACATGTGACTTTGGTTTGAACTAGGTCAACTTCTTGAATCAATCGGACCGTTGGATGAAGCGTGACAGTCTGATCCTCAGACTATTCCCTCTGGCTGTCTGAGACAGGATCCCGCGATCTGCGCTGAACGGTCGTTGTCTTCACATGTGAGTTCCCATTTCATGGGAACTGACTTCTTCAGAGTTCCCTTGATGGAAACTCTTCATCGTTGTAAGCTTGTGTTTTCTTGTTTGTTTCTGGGAGTTCCCACTTCAAGGGAACTTTCCTCTTCAGAGTTCCCTTGATGGAAACTCTTCATTGTGGCTAGCAGTGGCTTTGTCATTCATAGGAGTTCTTTGCTGTACCTGTGTTCCTTAGAAGTACTTGAACAAACCACATTAGTTCCCTATGGTGTTTGTCATTATCAAAACTTAAAGAGGAGTGAATCGTTGATCCGTTGCTTAGAACCAGAGGTCCCAACAACGTCCCAACATACTTGTTTGTGCAAAAGCTTTGACGAATGTTGAAGTATTTCATGTTCTTAACTTGATTGAAAGAGAAAGTTGTGAATTTGAATACAAGATAAAGTTTGAGACGAAAGTTGAGAACTTTAGATCAAAGCAAGTAGATTAAGTGAATTGATTTGTGAAAATTCATTGATTTGCTTGATTAAATCAACGAAAGTTGATAACATTATGTTAAATGCATGATATTTATGATTTATGTTATTTGAAACTGCATGATTATGTTGTGGTGAGCCCCTATCCTAGAGTTTTCCTTATTTTTGAGTCGAAATCCAAACACGGTTGCCTCGATATCGACCCTGCCCAGGTTGATACCGACCTGCAATTTTCCCCTTTCTTCTTGCTGTTTACTTAGTTTTTTTGCTGAAATCAAACCTCGGTAACGACCCTGACAAGGTCGATATCGACCCCTTCCAGTGCATTTATTTAGTTGTTTTGCTTTGTTTTGTCATCTCTTTTGCTTTTTAGTTTAGTAATCAAACATAACCTTGCTTCCCGTGGACGATCCTGACCTCCCTATATTCAGCGGGGTCTTGACTACAAATTTATTTGTTGTTAGTAAATCCCTATCAACAAGTATGAAAGGCATTTTCCCAATATTGAAAAGGTAAGGAGGCTTGAGCTAGTAGAGCAAGGCCCTTCTCTTGGACAATTCGATGTCTATGCTCAACAACACCGTTTTGAGAGGGAGTGTGAGGAAATGAAATACAATGTAGAATACCTTGTTGTTGAAGGTAAGGTGTTAGGGCCGTGAATTCATCCCCGCCATCGAACTGTAATTGTTTTATGGAAAGATTAAACTGTGTTTGAACCATTTTGTGGAATGACATGAAGATTTGAAGCACTTGTGATTTTTGGGATAGGAAATAAATCCAACAGAATCGA
This sequence comes from Fallopia convolvulus, assembly GCA_964016875.1. Taxonomy (NCBI): domain Eukaryota; kingdom Viridiplantae; phylum Streptophyta; class Magnoliopsida; order Caryophyllales; family Polygonaceae; genus Fallopia; species Fallopia convolvulus. Next base: position 5,511,870 of record OZ024723.1, read on the forward strand.
GAGCAATCGTCAACAAGTTGCAAACAATACTTATTTCCATAGATAGAAGAAGTAGAGGCAGGACCCCATACATCGGCATGAATGACATAAAAACAAGATGCACTACATTTATGAAATGAAGAAACTGGTAAACAATGACTCTTCCCCAACTGACAGGGCTGACATACTTGAGACAAATGTTTATTTGCAATAGGTAAATTGAAGTGAGAAACTAAATTTTTGAGGACGAATGGATTTGGATGGGCTAATCGGCGGTGCCAATTTTCAAGAGAGACAGAAAGGGAGACAGGTTTTGGTAGAGGAGGGAGCCAGGAGAGACAATGTTCAACGGTGCCCTTCAGGATGACTTGTCCCTATAGATCCTTCACAAAACAACAATGAGGATGAAGCTCGATTAGAACATTATTGTCTTTAGTAAGAGCGGAAGCACTTAATAAATTCTTAGAGATATCCGACACAACCAAAACATTGTTTAATTTCAATTGAGATGATCCAAGGGAAGTAGAAACAATATGACTAATAGGGATTAGCTTACCGTCACCAAGGGCAAGATGGTCCATACCGTCATATGGAGAGTGTACGACCTCCATAGTTTGAAGAAGCATTGGGTGCTTCGAGTGAAGAGGCAGCCGAGTTGGAGGGTTCGAGTGAAGATGGATTGACATTTTTGGCTTGTTTCAGACTGGGACCGGTTGGAGGGTTGAATGTGTTGTCAAAGCGATTCCAGCAGTTCTTAGCAGGGTGACCAATATGGTCACAAATCTGGAAAATGGGACGGCCTCCATAGTTTGAAGAAGCATTGGAGTTGGAGTTGTTGTAGTTGGAGTAGTATTTTGATTGAGCAGCATCACGACCTCGGCCACGACCGTAACCATGACCACGACCACGGTCATTTGAGTAACCATGCCCACGGCCCCGTGAAGAAGAGGAGCGCTCGTTGCCAGTAGAAACAGAATTGGCGTTGGGCGTCCCCGAGGAGGCGGGTGTACTTGGTGGAGCAACAAGAGAGGACGTTGTCTTTGATTCAACGTCAAGTTTTTCTTCCTCATGGAGAGGAAGAACCGTAAGTTCTTCGGGACCAACATCTTCAACGCGAACATTGATAGAGGTTTTGAAAGGAGCATAACTAGCATCGAGTCCTTGAAGAAGACAAGAAACAACATCAACGGTTTGAACAACATACCCACATTCGGCAAGAGAGTCGAAAATGTAACGCTTTTTTTCGATGTACTCCATCATCGAGAGAGATCCTTTTTGCAAGGATTGAAGTTGACTCTTCAGTTGCATGAGACGAGCACGCATCTAAGATCGAAAAGTGGAGGCAAGCATGGACCATGCATCGTAGGAAGTTGATGCACAAGCCACAAAAACCACGAGGTGATCCGAGAGTGTAGACAGGATCCAAACAAGAAGAAAGCGATCAATTTTCTTCCAAGCATTGTAAGAGGAGACAACCGCTGCATCGAAACTAGCTTTTGGAGCCTCACATGGTTTGGCGGTGACATATGTGTCGACTTCGAAGGCCTCCAATGTGGAAAATATGACACTCTTCCAAGAAAAGTAGTTGTTACGATCAAGTTTGATGGAAATTGTGGGAAACTTGAGTTGAGCGGTTATTCCATTATTAAGGAGGATAGTGTTTGAATCAGCCATGGCTAGGGAAAAGAAAAGAGATGAAACGAGAAGGAAGAAGAGGATCGCCGGCTGAAACGAAAAAAAACCCTATGCTCGTGATACCATATTAGTTTGGGATGACAACTAGATTGATTGTATTGATGTGTAAAGGGTTACATAAATAGGAGAATAATACTTACTCTCCAAGATACAATATTACATAAGATTACAATAACTATAATTAAGGATAAGATAACTATGAGATAATATCTATCCTTTTGACAAGATATGAGGATCTTTGACTAATACACATACATTCATAAACGCTACCTCTTTGTTTATGATGTACGTAGATTTGGTGAATGTATAAGCAATCAAAGTGAGTTTTTTAAATTTTGGTAAAAGATGTATTAAAGAAAGGAGAAACGAGTACAAAGTACACACAGGAGTTCAGGAAAGGTAAGAAGCTATTAGAACAAAGAGCTGGCACAAGCCAGATTACAAAAATATGCCAATGTGAGCAAGGTGGGTGCGATCCGATTAGTTGGGTCTAATTGCTTTTAACATGAGTGATGATTTTGTGGGTGCAGGAATTGACGTCGGGGGCAACACTTCTGAAGATTGATTTGTTTCTAGCGATCCATGTGAAGTAGACGAAGGAGGAGAGCGTAGCAATTTTGATTTTGAAGATGACGCCTCGCTTACGAGGTTGAGAAGCGAACCAATCAAGCCATCCTTGCAGGGGGTAGCTTGATACGTCATCTTTAACCAGGAAAGGACGTTGAACCAAATGGATTGTATAAAGGGGCAGGATTTCCAAAGGTGGTTTCTAGATTCCAAAGGGTCATTACAAAAAATACAAGAGGGATCATCAATGGGGAACCAGTTGAGGAGGAGACTTTTGGTGGGGAGACGATGGTGGATGGCGAGCCAGGTAATGAAAGAGCACTTTGGGGTGTGGAAGCCATGCCAGATGAATTTGCCCTAGCCTTTGGTGGGACCTCTACCTCTGAGCATGTCTTATGTATTCGAAGAGATGAAGTCTCCTCTAGACATAGAGATAAGGGTTCCAATTTGGGAGGGAGATGCATGGTGGAGAAGAGCATCACGAATCTTAAGCATGCATCTCCATCCCCAGCTGTCTGATTCTTTCACTTGGATGGACCAGATCGAAAAATGGCTTGGGCCATTCGATAAAATCCATCGAGTCCAAACATGAACGACACTAGAGTGAAGTTCATAGATAGATCGAGCCATACATGCTCGGTTACAAGAGAGAAGTTCTTTGAAACCAAGCCCGCCTTCTTTAAGGGGTTTGCAAACATTTTCCCAATCGATGAGAGAGTGTTTAGAGGAGCACGTACCTGATTGAAGGAAAGAGCGAAGGAGGGCTTGGACCTTGTTGAGGACCTCTTTTGGAAAGAGAGGACTTTACTCCAGAAGTTTTGAATTCCATACATTACAGAGGAAATGAGCTCCTTCATGCCCGCATAGGAAAGACATTTTGCCGCCCACAGTTGATTTTCGAGGTCATTTTGGCTATAACAGGGGAAAAGGCTGAGGTTGGGAGTCTTTTGGAGCCTATGGAAACACCAAGGTATTTTAAAGGCAAGGAATCGCTAGAGAAACCGGTGATCTGGAGGAGTTGTTGTTAGATGGTTGGGTTAGTTCCTCCAAAGAAAATGCGTGTTTTAGCAAGACTGATTTTGAGGCCATAGAGGCTGCAGAAGGCGTCAAGAGTTTGCTTAACGATTGAGAGGGAGGGAATATTACTTTTTGGAAAAGATTAGAAGGTCATCAGTAAAACTAAGATGGGTGATTTTGGCATTTTTGCAAAGGGGGTGATAGGTAAAGTCTTGATTGAGCTCTAGGTTATCCAACATATGCCTAAGGAATTCCATGATGAGAACAAAAAGTTAAGGGGATAAGGGGTCTCCTTGATGGAGGCCCCTTTTGCCTTTGAACAGACCTTTAAGCTCACCATTGAAGTGGATATAATAGGAGGGGGTAGTAACACAGCTCATAATCCAAGCAATGAGGGTTTCAGGGAGCTCAAAGTAGCGTAGGACATGGGTTAGGAAGGACCATTCCACTGAATCAAAGGCTTTTCCAAAATCCACTTTAATGGTGCATCGGGGGGAGATTCTCTCACGCTCGTAGTGTTTGAGGATATCTTGGAAAAGGAGGATATTCTGGTTTATGGAACCTAGGAACAAATGCGCCTTGGCAATCAATGACAATTTGAGGGAGGATAAGCTTGAGTCTTCCCACAATAACTTTGGAGATGATTTTGTAAAGAGTGTTACAACATGAAATAGGGCGGTAGTCGGCAACTTCAAGGGAAGAGGAATTTTTGGGAATGATGTAGATAACTGTGTGGTTGATTTGTTGAAGCATATGGTGGTTGGTGAAGAAATCTTGGGAAGCTTTGGTGATGTCATATCCCACTATAGGCCAAGCTTCTCGAAAGAAAAGGGAGTTATAGCCATCAGGCCCTAGAGTTTTGCAAGTATCAATGGCAAAGAGGGCCTTTTTAATTTCATCTCCAGTAACCGGCCTAATAGATTCTCTAAGGAGGGCAAGGTCAACTTGGGTATGGTTACCAACCAAGGCTGGGTTGAAGGCAGAAGTAGGATTGTTGGTGCCTAGGAGCTCAACCAAGAGGCGCTCACTGATTTCATCTTCATTAATGATAATGGTACCATTAGCATCGTAGATGGAGCAGATGTAATTGCGGTTCCTTCTGGCTTCAAGACTGGTGTAGAAGATGTTAGAGCAATGATCACCCCCTTTTAGCTAATTAATCTTGGATTGTTGACGAATAATCTCATCAAGCCGATTAGAATCAGCCATGAAGTCATTGATACATTGACACTCTTCAACTTGCAAGGCAGGATTAAGGGGTTGGAGCTGGATATTTTGTTGGATGGAGCTTAGATTGTTTTTGTGTTCGACAAGTCTTGTCATAATTTCCTCAATGGTTCCAGACTTGAATTGTTTTGAGGTGGGATTTGGGAAGGCAGATTTTGGTGATGATTTGGTACATTGTATAACCAGGGTCATGGGTGTTCCAAAGAGTGGCAATAGAGGATATAAAGGACTCATGTTTGGCCCAAGCGTTGTTGAACCGGAACAAGATTCTTCTAGGTCTAGGATGACTGCCTAAAGTGATGATTGAAGGAGAGTGGTCAGATATCCCAGGGCAACCAAAGAAGGTGGTGGTTGAGGGAAATGTTCCAAGGCAAGCATTGTTGGTGATGACTCGATCTAGTTTGCACCACATTCTGTTGCCATATGATTGCTTGTTATTCCATGTAAATTTGGCTCCACTGAAGTTCATATCGGCGAGACCTGTTGAGTCAAAGAGATTGGAGAGTTCATCCGAGAAGATGATCTTAGAGGAAGGATCTTCAATGAGCTTTTCTCTAGCATTAAAAATAGTGTTGAAATCCTCGGCGATGATCCACGGTTCAGAGATGGTGAGATTAAGGGTGGGAAGATCGTTCTAGAGGAGGGAGTGACCAAGAGGATCATTAAGAGCATACACAAAGGAAACGAGAAATTGAGAGGAGGATTGGATGACATAGACTCGACAGTGAAGGAGTTGGGAAGAGGAGAAGAGAGCCTCATATTTTACTTTGATCGGGTTCCAAAGGACAAGGATTCGGATATAGGAGCCAAACTGAGAGTTAGAGAGATACTCCCACTTATTAGAGATGGAGGGGGCAATGGAGTTGAGATTGTGGTGTTGGAGACGGGTTTCAAGAAGACAGGAAATGCGAGATTTGGAGTTTTTAATGAGATCATGAACAACATCTTGTTTTGACGAGTCGTTATGTCCCCTCACATTCCAACAACTGATGATGGTGTCAATAATTGGAGACCTTGGGATTAGGGGGAGTGCTCCTTGAGCTAACAATAGAGGTGGCCAAAGAGTGGTCCAGGGCGGAAACCGGGTTAGAGGGAACGACCCGGGAGCAAGAATCAAAAGACAAGTTGGCTTGATAGATAGGGGAGAGGCAGATTTGATCCTCTTTTGTGTCAAGTTGGAATTTGTCATTCTAAAGGGGTGGAGGGGCAGCTTGGAGGAGACCGGAGGAAGCGGTAAGAGGAGGCCGGTTTTTGGTAGGGAAGGAGTGGTTTCAGGGGCAAGGGGCAGAGGAGGGGGAGGTTAGAAGGGGGAGGAGGAGTAGAAGAGGGAGAGGGGTTTTGAGTGGGGGTGGAGGCACTGTGATTTGTTTTGGGAGGGATTGAAGGGGGTTTGGTTGTTGCTTGGCCAAAGGTGCACTCCGAATCCTTGTGCCCAAAATTTTTGCAGGTAGAGCAATGTCATGGAACCCAATCGTAGCGCAGCTCTTGATACCAAAAATTTCCATGTTTGTCTCTAAAGCGAACCACTCTAAGGAGATCAGATTTTGCCTAGACTTCCACAAGTATTCTCGCGAAGGAGATTCGATCTTGAAAAGTTGTGGGTTTGTCTATTTGTATGGGAGTTCCAATAGCAGATCCCATACAGGCCAACATATGATCAGACCAGAAGGAGAAATCAAGGTTTGGGAGGGTAATCCAAATGGGAATAGTATCCAAGCATGTGAGGTCCATAGTCATATCTGGTTTTCATCGCTTTAAGATTAGAGGCCTCATGCCTGGCAGGAACCAAGGTCCCTTTTTCGGTACGGAAGTCAGGTCATTCTCAGAAGCAAAGCGGAAAATATACATGCCACTATCATTTAGGAACAGTCTTGGAACAACAATATCAGTCTAGGAAGAAAGGATGAACCTTTCCATGGCTTTGAAGCTAACTCCCCCCCATTGGGCACCAACTAAGCTTATGCTCCATTGTTCTACTTGTTTAGCAATATCCTCATAAGTGAAGTCTATAATGCCATCTACAATACCCTCAACATATTCAAGCTTGAGATTTTGATTTCTGGGTTTATGGGTGTCAACAATATCTGAGTATTTCCGGATGGGAGGGACCGGGGTCGTAGATTCTGAGGAAGGTTTAGAAAGGGAAGAGCCCAGGGCTGGGAAGGACTCACTTTCGTCGAAAAGAGAGGTTATGGTGGGTTTTGGATCTGGGGGAGGGGGACAACAGGGGACGGTGGGGCAAGAGGTGGTTGAGGGAGAACATTAACTTCAGGAGATGAGGTAGAAGCAATATTGGGGCATTAAATAGGTCAAGATTGCTTTTAATAAAGCTGGAGTTATTGCTTCGGATGTTCTCGTCAGTGATTTGCAGGGAAGGGTCCACCGGATTCGGATATAGAGAAAGGGGCTTAGGGTTAGAGGAAGAGGGAGGAACAAGGCTGGACGAGGATTTAGGGTTTGGGGGGTTAGGGGAGAAATTGGGTTTGGAGTTTTGGGGGCTGAAGCTTTTTTGCGGGGCTTGGGTGAGGAAAAGGAGTTTTTGAGCTTCTTCTTCCCCATGGCTACACGGAGAAGGCCTCCGGCAGCCATCGGCAACGGGCAGCACTCAGACTCTCACCTCATTTTCGGGCGCGTGGGGCGCGTTCTTAATTTGTCTTGAAACTAAATGGCCTTGTTGCATCGGTAGGTTGACAAACACAAAGACTGGACCGAAAGTCTTGAATCAATCAAAGTGATTTTGATAATGCACTGTACGTGTTCTTTGTTTCTTTCCCTTGACAAACTCTCTTTTTTTGCATACGCATGCTACGGTTTTGTTTAGTTTTTTTGGAGTTCAGAAAAGAAAAACGAAAGGTGTGATCTTGCTAATATATGTATGTCGGTCATTTGAAGAGTGGTTAATTAACCGCCATAATTCAAAACTGCCGTTTTTTTCTCTTTTTTTTATACTCTTTTATTTTTTATTTTTAAACTAGACAAGACTAATTGGCAGTTATAAATTAACTTCAACTTGTAATTAACTTTCGGCACCTTTATTTTTAACCACTCATGACATGAGTGTATGATCTCCTTATAAATGAACCAAACATGCACAAGTCTTAAAATGCACGTGAATAATATTTTAAATCATATCTTAAGCCACTAATTAATTTTTTGAAGTGGCTTTATGTAATTAACTTTTTATTATCATCTGATGATATGATCAATTGAATGATCGAGAGATTTATATAAATTTCATGGTCAACACTTTCACTTTTGTAATTCTCAATGGTGGCCTAGCAAACTCCGGTTGCGTATATTCGGAGGTGTCCTCTGGTTGCAAATATCGTCATGGGTGGTTTATGCAAATAAAATTTTGAAAATTAATGCATGAATAAAATTCATACAAAACAATCAATTTTTAGGTATAAAATAATGAAATTCTTCATTTTTAGGGTTTTAATCAATTTCTACTATATAAACTCAAATATTTTATCAATTTATACAAGAAATCAATCATTTCACTCTGTCTTATTGCTTGTAGATTCAACAATTAAAAAAAACTAAACACGTTTTAAAAAGAAGATAGTCTACCAATTTTATCAAACAAAGTACTTAGACATATTTGTTTACTTGTGAATTCTCAACAACAGTTACAATCTCTAAAGCATTCGAGGCAAAACTTGTAGAAGAAGGCCTAGCATAGAGATTCAATGAAGACTCAGTATGAATAATAATGATTGGCGAGGCAATCCTTTCCCTCTGTAAATAAAAAAACCAAATAGATTTTAAATAGAAGATGGTCTACCGATTTTATCAAACAAAGTACTTAGACATATTTGTGTACCAGTGAATTCTCAACAACAATTGTAATCTCTAAAACACTAAGAGCAAGGGGGAACGTAAACAAAAGAAAAATGAAAGAAAACACTTCGTATTCATCTCAGCTGGATTAAACAAAGGGAAAAATCATATTGACAAGGACTCACGTTGAGATGGCGGCACGAGCCGAAGAAAAGGAAACAACATGAGGGTGATCAACATCGAGCATCCCATCCGTAGAAGATGAAGGATGAGTTGTGATCCTACACAAACAATTCACGCAATTGAAACATTTACAACTACATTGACCATGGTCATCCATCTTTAAACTCGAGATGGAGAGAAAATAAAACCTAACACATTTAAGACAATGAAGAAATAGTACAATGGAAAAATAATTCACAAAAGGAAACATAAATGTAGGAGAAGATTAAGATAACATGGAGAAATCTATACAAGATCACCAATGGCTTCTCCTAGAGGGCAACTGAACACATAGAGAGAAGAAGGGAGGACGAAATTCTCTTAGAATTCCGATGCCTTGCTATCTCCTTATTTCATTATATAGTCAAACCATAATATTATATATTTCCTCCTATGCTAGGCGCACCAACGCTTATGTTAGGCACACCAAAACGTACTTTTAAGTTAGGCGCACCAAATAGTGTACATATAGCTAGAAATAGTGTACATTTAGCTATAGCCTATTTTAATATTTTATTTGACATAAAATCTCAATTTTTAATATTTATATTTGACATAATATCTCAATTTTTACGGTTCATTTACACTCGAAAATAAGACCGGACCGTAATTTAACATTTTAAAATTTTATTTAAAATATATAAACCTTGTCCTTATTGCTCAAAATCTGACCGGACCGTATTAATCCGGCCCGATTCACGGTCTAGATATTTCAAAATTTACGGTCCATCGTTCCAAACCGAGACTGTATATTCCATTTTGGTTTGGTTTGGACCAGATGAACACCCGTAGCTATAGTTCTGAGCTCATTGGCATACGTATCTTGCCTCAAGGACTAGGAAAATGTTTTGACCTAAAAGAAGAAGGAAAATGTATGTATGTGGGTAGCTTGCACCTTCCATTTTTTTGGTTACCATGAAACAATCTTTCGTTTAAAGTTCCAGCCGAGAGCCCAACTCAACGTGTCTTCAATGAGTCCTTTTTATAATCTATTGATTTTTTTAGGTCCCACTTCAAATCTAATATTACCTAACTATAATTTCTAAAATAACCTCGTGAAGAACTTATCTACATCTTTGGATACAAATTACCGAGTATATAAGATTTTGGGTTACTCATGCATATTATCAATTGGTTGTAGGATGGAATCCTACTAGGCTTGTATGTTAGGTGATGTGAGCCCCACATCAACCGCCAACCAAGAAGAGGAGGACTTGTCCGTGCGCTCCGACAGACCTATCACTCGAGCCAGGATCCGTGCCATAGCTCGAGCCACGGCATCCCTCGTAGCGCGCTTACGCGAGCCACGACGCATCCACCAGCGCGCCCCCCTCTCGGTGTGTCTCCTTCATCGAAGGTGCGCCACAACCCCAGGCCGACTCCGTGCGCCGCGGCACCGAGAACCTCAACCTCGATGCCGTGCCAGCCTCGCCAGCCACGCATGCCAAGCACCGTGCCACGCCGGGCCACCCCAGCGTGGGAACTTGAGGTTCTGGTGCGCCTCGGCCTCGACAGTCGAGGTCCGGGTGCGCACTAGCCCCGACGCCGCCGAAGCCCTGCCGCGCCCCTTGACCGTGTCGCGACATGCCCTTGGCGCGTCGATACCTTGTCACGGCCTTGTCGCGACACTCGCGACTAGGCCACCGTGATCGTTTATGTTTCTTACTATTTTTAGCATCTTTTCCATTCTGAAACATTTCCCTTTCTGTCATTTCTATTTATGTTGAGTTTTGGGCTTGGGCTTGCGTCTTGGGCCGCGTGCGTGCATCTCCCTTGAGTCGCCCTTGCCACTAGGTTAAAACTAGGGTTTGCGTGCCTTCTTCTCTATAAAAGAGGCACGCCCCATCCTTTGTTTGGGACGCTTGAATTGAACTACCGTTATGCTGTCGAGTTTACTCCAGATTGTTTATTAAGGCGTCAACCCCTATTCTCTTCTCGTATCCCAAACACTTCCGGTTTCCGTCAAAAGAAGCACCTTCTTAATTCCTTTCACTTCTTCCCTACCAAGTCTAGTCGTTAATTCGGCTCAAATCTATCAAAACCGATGTGAGAAGACCATTTACGAGTCCAAGTTCAAGATCCTCTCGTGAATCCTCAACGGGGTTCACATCAACTGGCATCAGAGCCAAGGATTGCGTAAGTCTTTCTCACTCATTTACTCGTTTTTTGCACGAATTTTTTTTCTTTCCCATCAGTTTTGTCATTAGCTTCCGCCATCTCTACCAACATCCACTAGTTCCATCGTTTTTGTTTCCGAAAAATTCAAAAAAACAACAACTGTGTCCCTTTGTCGACTTGCTCTTGTTTCGGTTCATCTACTTGAGTTTTCGAGTATTGCATGCTTCATTGTGCATTTGGATCGATTGATTGAGTGTAGTCGTGCGTCTTAGTGTGCTTTGTGCGAGATTTGGTCCGATTTGGCCTTATCTCCAATCTTTTTATTGTTAGCAAGAATCTTGGGAGATAAATCTCCAACATATCGTAGTTGCCTAATAAAAAAATATTATATTGTGGAAAAGCAAAGGCAAAATAAGACAATCTTTATCCACTTGTGCATTAAAAAAAATTAAAAGATCTCAAAAGATCTTGTGAGATACACAAGCCAAAATAAGGCAAGTATCACACCATATCTTTGGCAACTCTCTCTCTCTCTCTTGAATCAAATAATATCTTGCCTTGATTTGCATATCTTCTTATTTGCATATCTTGATTCTTTCTTATCTTAATTGAACACAATCTCACCTTCCCTCTTAGGCCAGATCCTCTCCTTCTCTCTCTCCCTCTCTTACGTGCCAAGGCTTAACTCAAGCCGACGCCTCTTTCTTTCTTTCTATTTGTTACTTTGCTTGCATTGTTTGCTCATGCTCTCTTGTGTGTTCCTTACTTGTACAACGTCGAGACCCGGTGTCGTGCCGTAGCCCGGTGCCTTTCCCGCTGTTGGCCTCGCGGCTCTAGAGGCGCGCTTCACCAACTTGGAAACCATGCTTACGAGGTTCATTGCGCAGCATCAAGCTCCCCCAGCCGTGACGATCCACACGCAACCCGCTAAATCGAGTGTAACGCCACATGGCGTCTCGGTACAGTGGGCTACGACGCAAAAGAAAGGCAAGGTCTATTGGTTGAAACGTCCCACCCGAATGGAATCCAAATGTTGGAGTCCATGAAGGAAAGTCGTCCGACTAATTAGACTCAAGATTTACAGGGCGTTTGTTGACGTTCATTCCGATGAGGAGTATGACTCTGAGGAGTGGCGACGTCAACAAGCCAAGAAAAAGAAAAAGGCGATCACTCCGACGCCTAAGAAAAAGAAACACAAAGACCGAGATGACTTCGATGTCAACGACTATCGAGGTCATCAAAGTCCAACAACTTTAATTTCGGATTCCGAGGACTCTATGACGGAGTACGAGGAGGATTCCGAGGAGAAATTTGACCACCCTCCGGTCCATGATTCGGAGGAGTGGATAGATCGGGATCGGAATTGGATTCCGAGACCCAAGTTGATCGAGAACCGCGCGGAATATGATCGGCTCGAATGCCGCGACAACCGCGATCGGCCTCGGCGCGACGGGGATCGGCGTCGCCAAAACCGAGACCGCGAGGGCCAGCGGCGCCCTCGACGCGTTGGAGACGACGAGCCTAGCGACGATGGCGACGGGCCACACTGAGGATATGGTCGAGGCCCCCGACGCCGACGCACACCGCCTCCGTGTGCCAACCGGCGCACCGATAATGGACGTCCAACACATGTATCACGCCGCGACGTTAAGGTAAAATTTGAGGATTTTTATGGAAATTATAATCCTGATGAGTTTATTTCTTGGCTACAGGGAACCGAACACGTGCTCAAACATTGCCATTACGAGGAGCACGAGAAAGTCGAGGTGGTGACCCTTCATTTCAAGGGTGTCGCTCGTATGTGGTGGAACCAATTCGAAGTGGAACGGGCCCGAAAGGGTAAAGCCCCCATAACCGAGTGGCATCAACTTGTATTCATAATGAAGCGGAAATTCATACCCCCGATTACAAGGAGAAGGTTCGGATTTTGATCCAAGACGCACGTCAAGGATCCATGACTCCGAAGGAGTTTTTTGCTTACTTGGAAGATTTATTCTTCAAAGTCGGCATAAACGCTTCCCCGGGGGCGTTGCGGTCTCGCTTCATGGCGGGACTGCACCAATGGATCCGAGATCGCTTGGTTGTCTTGCCGATCAAAGATTTGGGACGGTTGATACACACGGCCATGGAGCTTTACACGCAGTTTAAGAGGTCGAAGTCGTCCACATATACAAGGTATGGTTCTAACCCTAGTCCTTCCACTTTGGGTACTAAACCGTTTGCTCCTTCTTCTTATTCTAAACCCAATGTAGGTACCCCCGGGATGGACTCCAAGGGCACTTCGGTTGGCCAAAACCGTGACAAGGCAGCCCCTCCCCCACAAAGGACTCGAGACATCGAGTGTTACCAATGTGGTGGCCGAGGGCACTTGAAACGGGATTGCCCCAACACGAAGCGCGTGTGGTTTTCGGCTCAAACCGCAGTGTACGAGAGCGTTGACGAGGCTGAGTCGGACGAGGACAACGCATCGCCAATTGAAGACGGTGCATACTGCGCACCCTCGGACATCGACGCTGGCGTTGCCAAGTTATTGCTAGTGACGCACCGAACGCTTAGCATGAGGGAGGCCGTGCCAACCGATCAACGAGAAAACATTTTCCGTACTCCATGTTTGGTCCAAAACGTCTCCCTAAGTGTGATAATTGATTCGGGTAGCTGCGGAAACTTCTTATCAAGAAAGGTTGTTGACCACTTCAAGTTGCCTCAATCGGACCATCCAAAGCCCTAGCTAGAATGGATTTCGAATGATGGTGACCATTGGATCACGAAACAGGTTAGCCTTTCTTTTTCAATTGGTGTCTACTCCGATTCGGTTTTATTTGATGTCACTGACATGGACGCCACACATCTTCTTCTTGTCCGTCCATGGCAGTTTGACCGTCACGTGATTTACGATGGCCGGTTGAACACTTATATGTTCAATTACCATGGTAAACGCGTGACCATATTACCTATGTCTCCGAGTGAAGCATTACAGGATGAAGCCGAAAGGCAGCAAGCTAACGCTCGGGAGAAGGCAACGACCGCGCCCACGCCGAATGCAACCACAAACGACGCTTCTAGCCACGACAATAGTTCTAGCGGCGTTCCTGGCTCCCACACCAACAATTCTGGATTTCAAGCAGATTGGAGCCAGAAACGCCGAGCAAAAGTGAAGGAAGAGCCTCGGGCGCCGAGCGCATCCTCGGCTGCGCACAACACCGCACCAGCGTCATTACCCAGCGGCGCTGGCTCGATCCAGCCCCATTCCAGCGGCGCGCCTGGTGCCCCTCTCCCTCACTGGCAAGGGCTTGTTGGCCAGCATCATGGCACCCATGGCGCGCCTCAGACAAGTGAAGACGACGAGCCTCCACTCCTTGGCACGGTGTAAGACCGCTTGTTCCTTTGCCGCAAGCGCGACGTCATCAAACAAATCGAGGGGAGTTTTTCTTGTTTCTTATTGTGTCCTTTACTTAATATTACTGTTGATAAGACACATGTATTACCCCCCTCTATCTCTTCCTTGTTACAGTAGTACTCGGATATTATGCCTGCCGAGCTCCCCGACGGGTTACCACCTATTCGGGCGATCGAACATCGCATAGATCTCATTCCCGATGCCTCATTGCCAAACCGGCCTGCATATAGGGTGTCGCCTAAGGAAACTCAAGAGCTAAAACGCCAAGTCCAATCTCTTTTGGACAAGGGTTATGTTCGGGAGTCCCTTAGCCCGTGTGCGGTCCTGGTTATCTTGGTGCCGAGGAAGGATGGTTCTTGGAGGATGTGCGTGGACTGTCGTGCAATCAACCAAATCACCATCAAATACCGCCACCCGATTCCCCGTTTGGATGATATGCTCGACGAGTTGCATGGTGCCATGCTGTTTTTGAAGATTGATTTGAGGAGCGGCTACCATCAAATTCGGATGCAAGAAGGGGACGAGTGGAAGACGGCTTTTAAGACCAAACACGGTCTTTATGAGTGGTTGGTGATGCCCTTCGGCCTCACTAACGCTCCTTCTACATTTATGCGTTTGATGAACTTTGTCTTACGCAAATTTTTGGGACTTTTCGTCGTTGTGTATTTTGACGACATTTTAGTTTATAGCCGAACTTTGGACTCTCACGCGGGGCACCTTAGGAAGGTGTTAGATTGCCTCCGCGAACATTCTTTGTATGTAAACTTGGACAAGTGTGTTTTTTGCTCGGATACGATGAATTTTCATGGTTTCGTCGTATCCAAGGATGGCCTACGAGTGGATTCCGACAAAATCCGGGCCATCCTTGAGTGGCCAACTCCAACGACCTCGACCATGGTTCGTTCTTTTTTGGGACTAGCTGGTTCTTATAGGCGATTTGTCAAGGACTTTAGTTCTATCGCCAGGCAACTCCATTCTTTAACCAAGAAGGCAGCCACAATAAAGTGGATGCCGCATCACGAGGCCGCCTTCGAGGCCTTGAAAGATGCTTTGTGCCGCGCCCCGGTCCTGCAATTGCCAGACTTTTCCAAACGCTTCGAGATCGAGTGCGACGCTTCCGACTATGGTATTGGCGATGTACTCCTTCAAGAGCAAAGGTCGATCGCTTACTTTAGCGAGAAGCTAGCAGCGGATACATTGAATTATCCTACCTATGATAAAGAGCTTTACGCTCTTATTCGGGTCCTTAAGACGTGGCAACACTATCTCTGGCCAAGCGAGTTCGTAATTCATACGGATCACGCGGCCTTGGCTTATCTCAAGAGTCAAACGACTCTGAATAGGCTCCACCCACGTTGGGTTGAGTACATGGAGACGTTCCCATACATCATTGCGCATAAAAAAGGAAAAGAGAACGTCGTCGCCGACGCTCTCTCTTGGAGGTACATTCTGTTAACCCAGTTACATTCTAAAATGCTCGGGTTCGCTTTGATCAAGGAACTATACGCCTCAGATCCGTATTTTTCCTCAATCATTAAAAAACTTGAGCATTCACGAATCCATGAGTCTTTCTTCTTGGACAACGGGTATCTTTACCGCGCTGGGAACCTTTGTATTCCGGCATCATCGGTGAGACATTTGTTGCTTCAAGAGGCTCATGATGGCCGAGGCCACTTTGGCATAGCCAAAACGTTGGCAGTACTTCGTGAACATTTTTTTTGGCCTCACATGGCTAGAGATGTTAACAA
Organism: Fallopia convolvulus; assembly: GCA_964016875.1. Lineage (NCBI taxonomy): Eukaryota > Viridiplantae > Streptophyta > Magnoliopsida > Caryophyllales > Polygonaceae > Fallopia > Fallopia convolvulus. Next base: position 5,527,623 of record OZ024723.1, read on the forward strand.
GTATTGTCAAAGTTGTGTGCCGTGTCATACTGCCAAGTCTCGGTCCGAACCAAATGGCCTTTACATGCCCCTTCCTATTCCCGACGCCCCGTGGAAAGATCTTTCTATGGATTTTATCACGGGCCTTCCAATGTCGAGGCGTGGAAAGGATTCCATTTTTGTAGTCGTGGACCGGTTTTCCAAAATGGCCCACTTCATTGCATGTAAGGGAACTAATAATGCGGTGGAAATCGCTAATTTATTCTTTGAACATGTTGTGAAGCTACATGGTATTCCTAGAACTATTGTTAGTGATAGGGATACCAAGTTTTGCAGCCACTTTTGGAAAATGCTTTGGGGGAAGTTAGGAACACGACTCCTATTTTCTACTGCTTATCACCCCCAGACCGACGGTCAGACTGAGGTGACCAATCGGACCTTGGGCACTCTTCTTCGGACGATGCTCAAGGCAAACCCACGTCGGTGGGAGGACTTACTTTGCCATGTTGAGTTTGCTTATAATAGGTCCTTTCACTCTGCGAAGAAGATGACACCTTTCGAGGTGGTCTATGGGCGTAATCCGTGCACGCCCATGGATTTTGTGCCGCTGCCATTCAAGACCGGAGAGCAAGTCGACGCGGCCAACCGCGCCGACCACATCCGCCGCCTCCACGAGCATACCAAGGCGCAACTTCTCAAGCGCTCGGATCAATATGTTGCCCAACGCAACAAGTGCGTCGTAATTTGATTTTCGAGCCTGGCGACTTGGTATGGCTCCACCTGCGTAAGGATCGTTTTCCCGAGGCCCGGAAGACGAAGTTGCATCCACGAGGAGATGGCCCCTTCAAGGTTCTACGGCGCATCAACAACAACTCCTACATCCTTGACCTCCCCGGCAAGTACAACGTGTCCGCTTCCTTTAATGTCTCAGATCTCTCTCCCTATGTGGATCCTGAGTATCATGACGAGAAAACGGGGACGTTTCCCACCCAAGGGGGGGAGGGTGATGTGAGCCCCACATCAACCGCCAGCCAAGAAGAGGAAGACTTGTTTGTGCGCTCCGACGGACCCATCACTCGAGCATGGACCCATGCTATAGCTCGAGCCACGGCATCCCTCGTTGCGTGCGCTTACGCGAGCCACGGTGCATACACCGGCGCCCCCCCTCCCCCTCTCGGTGTGTCTCCTTCACCGAAGGCGCGTTGCAACCATGGACCGACTCCCTGCGCCGCGACACCGAGAACCTCAACCTCGGTGCCGTGCCAGCCTCGCCAGCCACGCATGCCAAGCACCGGGCCACGCCGGGCCACCCCGGCGTGGGAACTTGAAGTTCTGGTGTGCCTCGGCCTCGACACTCGAGGTCCGGGTGCGCACCAGCCCCAATGGCCGCCGAAGCCCTGCCGCACCCCTTGACCGTGTCGCGACATGCCCTTGGCACGCCGATAACTTGTCACGACCTTGTCGCGACACTCGCCACTAGGCCACCGTGACCGTTTATGTTTCTTACTATTTTTAGCATCTTTTCCATTCCGAAACATTCCCCTTTCTGTCATTTCTATTTATGTTGAGTTTTGGGCTTGGGCTTGCGTCTTGGGTCGCGTGCGTGCATATCCCTTGAGCCGCCCTTGCCACTAGGTTAAAACTAGGGTTTGCGTGCCTTCTTCTCTATAAAAGAGGCACGCCCCCTCCTTTGTTTGGGACGCTTGAATTGAACTACCGTTATGCTGTCGAGTTTACTCCAGATTGTTTATTAAGGCGTCAACCCCTATTCTCTTCTCGTATCCCATACTCTTCCGGTTTCCGTCAAAAGAGGCCACCTTCTTAAATCCTTTCACTTCTTCCCTACCAAGTCTAGTCGTTAATTCGGCTCAAATCTATCAAAATCAACGTGAGAAGACCATTTACGAGTCTAAGTTCAAGATCCTCTCGTGAATCCTCAACGGGGTTCACATCATTAGGCCTATAAGCGCTCGAACGGTCACCCCTTCTGATAGTATTGGCCTATAGACTTCAATAAACCCCTTTACATTTTTTATTATTTTCTAAATTACTTGGCTAATCATAGAGTAGTGAAGCAATTCCATGTTGGATGTCAAATGTGAATGCCCACATTGGAGTTTGGAGTTTGGAAGGCTTCCACGCTTGACATATATATAAGTTCATGAGTTACTCGATGCTAATTGATTTTAGAATGAAACTCAATTATTCTTATGAGTTGAGCTTTTTGGACGTGGCCTAAAAAAATCTCTCCAACCAACATTCTATTCAATTCCACTTGCAAATTTTGCTATAATCTTCTAATAGAAAATTGGAAAAAGTTTTATATTGATATTATGCATTTGACAAAATTAGACACGTTATAGATTAGAGAAATTTCATTTAGGTGCCTTGAAGTTTGAACTGAATAAACAACATATATGAAGAGTACGTACTTTTGAGCATATTTGGCCCACCGGTGGGAAAAATTGGTGTATAAAGGTTTATATGATCCATTTTTGTTCAATTTTTTCCCTAGTTAAATTTCAGCAAGCTAATGAGATCCTACTGAAGTTTGATAGCCGTGAAACTAAAAACTATCTTTGTGGATCATCATGTGAAGTTGGTGATATGTTAGATGGCACCAAAAAAATGTTGGATGAATCACAACATTTTCAATGGGTATCATATCTTGAGGCTCCGCCTCCAATTGGCTCTAGGTATCATGCTTACAATAAGATTTTGACATCTAGAGAGAAAATATTGGTAAAGATTTTCAAGACATTAAAGATGACACCATCAACATTATTAGTATAGATGGTATTCCTAGTGTGGGTAAAACTACTTTGTTAGAAGAGCTTATTTAGCATTTGTAAACTGATAATGGAGTTGAAGTTATAGCCAAAATTGATTTGTCTCAAACCATAGATTATATTCTAAGATGATTCAGATATCGGTTGCAAAAAGACAACAACAATGACCCAGTGTATTCCGCTTCAGCAGAATCTGGGTATCGGTTGCAAAAAGAATTAACCTAATTCTTTCAGAAGAAGGTGATGATGAAACTCGAGCTAACTTGTTGTACCGATAACTTGAAGCAATGTTTTTTAACAAAAAGTGCAGGATCCTCGTGATATTGGATCCTCGTGAAATTGATCTCGTGAAAATTGGAATTCCTTTTTCACTTGAGGGTGAGCCTAGCTGCACAATATTGATCACATCAAGAAGAGTTCAGATGATGGGTGGAAAGTAAAATTTTTCATTAGGTTGTTTAAGTATGGTTGAAGCTGAGATTTTGTTTTGAGATCGATAGATTACAAAATCAAACTTCAAATCAAGAATATATGTCTGAAAGATATATTTCTATAGAAAATGACTAGCATAATTAGTGAAATATAAATTATTTATTTTAAAAATAAATTAATTTTATAATATTTTATTTTTTCCTTTACTAAAAGAAAATAAATTAGTTTAGCAATTTTTAAATTTGTACACATATGTTTAAATTTAAAATTTATACATATAATATCAAACAAAAGTTTAACTCTAACTTATATAACTTTTGTCATTATAATATGAGATTTGAATATATAATTAATAAATAAAATGTATAACTAATCAAAGTAGAATGAGATAAGAATGAATCTAAGATTTAGTTATTAGTTTTTAACAAACCTTTATAAAAAAAATTATAATATTTTTTTTTTTTAAATTAGTATTGAATTGTTTAGTATTGAATTATTTTTTTAGTGTTGATGATGTGGCGCCACATAGGCGAGTTGAATATGGAGGGAACACATAGGCAAAATGAATGTGAGGTCGACATGTGTCAAAAAAAGTGACTTCTTTAGTATATATATAACAAAATCTATTTTTAATTAAATAATTATATTTAATTAAATAATATTATTTTATACATTTTAATAATAAAATATATTATAAGTTTCAAAATAAATTTTATAAAGGCGAATTTGCATATACGTCCCACAAAAACCCAATGGGTTTTGGGTTCTACCGAGTTCGGTTTATTTCGGGTTTCGTTTCATATTTTTGGGTCTTGACCCTAAAATTGTCGGGCAGTTCAGATCGGGTTTGCGGGTTAGGTCAACTTTTGACACCTCTAGCTAAGATTATGGGGTGAAATTTAAATTTTGATTAAAAAAAGAAGTAAAAATTACATTTAGCAAAATTTTAGGAAAAATTAAAGAAGACCTAAAAAGGAGACAAGTATTTGGCATGAAGAAAAAAATGGAATTGTCGAAGAAATTAATCTTCTCTAAAAAACGCTCTCGTTTGGAAAAAAAAATTAACACAAAAACCCTAGTCGTGGCTAACGGCAGTGGCGGTATGGATGCAACCTCTCCGGCTACGGTTGGTGGGTCGAATTCCCAAGGGTCTAGGATGCAGATGGATGGTGGATCCCAGACATCTCTAGTGTTGAATGGGATGCAAGTAATGAAGTCTTGGAAAGATATGGTTGTTGGTGATAACGGAGATTGTAGGATGGTGCTTGAATGCTTGATGAGAGTTTTTTGGAAGGGAAGACAACTTTATCGTTTTCGGATGGTGAAGAAGGTGGCCTTGTCTTTAACATTGATACTAAATCCTTTAAAAAATAAAAATAAAAAATTTGAAAAGAGAATGAATCAATCTCGACTTTTTATTTATTGATGGATGGTTAAGATTTTTAAAACTCTAGCTAGAGTAAACTCTACGTTAGCCAAATCCTTATATTGACATTATCAAAAAAAAAACGATGTTGTCCCAAACTAAGATAATAATATTGATTGCATGATCTGTTCTAAAGATGGCGACAGCTAAAAACCCAACAAGTTTCAAATGCTCACATTCTCTCACAAGTCGTTATGGCTTTTCTCAAACTTACATTTACACAATTATTTTGAAGTGCATCCAAGTTTCTAGCATATAACCATAATAGTAAATCATGTCATATGCCTACCGCTTTTGGAAATTAAGCATTCCTATGCAGAAGGCGAAGGTGAAAGCAAACAGAATTGCAAATCCAACAACAACCACTACAACCGGCCTTAAGAACTCATGATCATAACCATAATAATCTCTGAGAAATTGTTTCACTGTCAAGCCATTGTCCATGACATCCTCAACATCACCGAACTGCGAGACAACCATTCCATACAAAGTCCACGCGATCGGACAGCAACAGTAATACCATCTCCACCACATCGGAATTCTCTGTTGTAAGGCAAACAAAACATCATCATCATAGACCCAGTGCAGTTCCGCTTGAGCGGAATCTGGGGGGTCAAGATGGAGGCACCCCTGGCTTAACGCACAGGGAGTGTGCCCGAAAGACCCAAGGAAAACTAAAATTCAGCTACGTGACAATACTAACTGAATCTAGTTAGAATGCACCAAAATTGATATATGGGTTATATCCATTTCAAAGGCATTGTATTAAAAGCCAATGAGCATAAGCGAAAAGAACAAGCTTCTTTTAACTACATGTCACTCTATTATTCAACTAACTAATGTGTCAATTCCTTATCTAAAACCAATGCATAGCACAAGAACTCAACTAGTTTTATACCAAATAAAAACTTGTTTAACCAACTACAAATATAAACAAGAAAACATACCGGTCTTGGGACTATAAAGCCAGAGAAGAGGTTCCACAATGCATAAAAGAAGGCGGCAACAACAGCGGCCATATTGTGGTTTGATGTGAGCGCCACCGTCATCATCCCATAAAAGGTGAAGTAAAGCAAAGTGAAGAACATGATGAACAAATACAACAAGAGTTTTGTAGCAGTCCATTCAAATCCTATCATTGCATACACTATGATACCATACACTATGGTTTGTACCATAACATATGGTACCTCAATCATAGCCTGTAATAAGACATGGTTGAAGAAAACATTACTTCAAATTAACAAGATTAAAGGAAGTCTTAGAAAGTGAATGAATTGGAGATTGACCTGAGCAAGAGCATAAGGCAACGCGGAGTACAATCCTGCTGCGCATTCTCTGTAGAATGGCATCCTTTCCATAGCCACTACAGGTTGCACACTTGCAGCATTCTGGATGCCGATGAAGAGAACAGCTGCGTACATTGAGCCCATGGAATTGAACAAATCCTGTGATGTCTTCCTGGAATGAAAACTTTTGATCATGATTTTGTTTATGGTAATATAATTTGAATTAATTCTTTTTCTCATAACGATTTTTCTGTTCCTCCCTTAAAGGACTTATTTGGTTCAGCCTTGAGTTTTCCATTTTTATGACATATTTTAAAGCAACTCAACCTAAATGCCTGAATTTGAAACAAATGTCACCTTAAAACACTGTCCATAAACTTACCTTTTAGTTCCTAGGTCCCAAAACATTGTTCCAAACACGAGTGATATAGACGTCGTGAAGAGAAGTCTGACTGCTGTGTATTGTGGGTTGCGCCAATACGACCAATGTTGCTTCCATAGACAAGCTAAGAACTGAATGTAAAAAGGTTGTGCATATTGGGTGGGGAAAGAGAGCTCTTTTGCACTAGGCCCTGGTATGCTTAGTTGCTGAATCAAAACTTTATTCCTCCTGTAATATATTCATAGAATAACATAGATTCCGTAACTAAATAAATCAACAATCATGAAAGTTTATTTCTCAATCATAATGTGTGTGTACCTATAAAGGTCAGAGCTTTTATAAACTTCAGCAAAATCAAGACCCATGGACAGTTCTTGTGCTGGACTGCTAATTTCCAGCATCCAAGTGGCTGGGTTGCAACCTTCTTTAATTTTACTGACCCCTTGAATTCCCTGTGACCATAAAACTTGAACAAAAATTTCACCTAATTCATATGAAAATAGCTTTATTAATTCTCATCCTAACCTCAAAGTACTCGATCAGGTGGCAAGAATGGCGTCCAAGAGGACCGACATAAATCTCTTGACCTCCATGCTTCAATAGATATAGCTACAAGCCATTTTGGAGTAATTTCATTTTCAGTGCCCTCTCTAAACAAGAAGGTAATAATATTACTCTAGAAATGGATAGGTTTTAAAATCTTACCTCATCAAAAGCTTCAAATATGTCAATGCTAGGCTGATGGATGGTGCATACAACAGTTCGTCCAGTGTCCACCGTGTTCCTCACTGTTCGCATCACAATTGCTGCAGCTCTAGCATCTAACCCTGAAGTTGGTTCATCCATGAATATGATTGAAGGATTCGCTACTAACTCAACTGCAATTGTAAGCCTTTTCCTTTGCTCTGTTGAGAGACCATTTACACCAGGCAACCCAACAAGTGCCTTTTTAATTGGCATTAGCTCCAGAAGCCCCATCACCTCTTCTACAAACATCTGCACCCATAACTCTAATCTAACATTAGGGTACACATGTAAATAAAAGTTAGTCTGTGTTTGGATGCATAAAACATTCAGTATAAGATATGTATTTTGGCTTTTAAATAACACAACTTTATTAAATACTACATTTTCAAATTTAATGTCTGATAATGCTTCTTTATGTTGCATGACATCCAAACAAAACCTAATCCTTGAAAGATTTTTACAATTAAGGAATGAAATGTCTATATAGTATTATCACAGTAGAGCAAGTATCACTACAATGAAAATGGTGACTTGGGAAGCAGAATTTAGAAAGGAAACATAATCATGATTGCGAACCTCTCTGGTTTTCTGATCAATGTCAGGAGACAACCGGAGCCAAGCAGAATAAACAAGAGACTCATGAACTGTGATATGTGGCGAGTGGATATCATTTTGCTCACAATATCCTGAAACCCGAGAAAACGATTCTTGTTTCTTAAGGTAACCGGAAATCCTTATTTCTCCAGTGATGTATCCACCTGTTTTCCTCCCAGCCAAAACATCCATCAATGTGGTTTTGCCTGCACCGCTAACGCCCATCAGAGCAGTAAGAACACCGGGCTTGAAAACACCACTCACACCCTTCAAAAGTTCTAGTCTATCTCCAACCACTCCTTGTTGCTTCATTTCCTATGAGTTGTAATGAACTGATTAGTGGTAACTTGAAAATGCAAAAATTCATACATGAAACGCTGAAAATGCTGACCTTTGGCATGTCAATGTAGTATTTTACTTCATCAAAGGTCATTAATTGTTGATCAAAAGGAAGAACCATGCCTCTTTTCTTCTCATGTATAACCTCCACTTCAGCATCTATATTTTGCAAAGTAATGAGAAATTAGGATCTTAAGTAAGAGACTGAAATACTTATTTTTTCACATTTCAACTACAGTTACTAAAATAATGATTAAAAAGCCAGCCTTTAAGTTGTAATTGACCTCCATGGTTGCTCTCTTCTGGTATAATAGCTTGAGGCTTTCCAGGTGCTGCAAAATTTTCCAGATAATGAGGATAGAAGTTCCTTATAATGATAAAAGGTAAACAAGATAGAGTTACCCACGGTCAAGTAAAGCTAGGGCTAATGTGCAAAGCATGTTAAAAAGGATTACGAATCCGAGCAATGCTCCAACACTCAACCAATACCAATATGCTTGTGGAAAGAATCCTCGTGACTTCAGAACTGAAGTACCCAATGATTCTGTTGAATTTGGAAGAACCTAACATGAAGAATGGAAGCCAATAGTTTGTTGGTATCATTATGCTTGCAAAAAGGAAGTATGTTTGTAACATGAGACCTACACTCATCCAATCATGTCCAAGAAACTCATTTACAGCTATGCCATTTTGTGCATACATCAAGGGGGAAATCCAGTAACCCCAGATCCACCATTTTGCTAGATCCTCTGTCATGACAGAAATCAAAAAATTAAACAAATTAAAAGGTTAAAAGCATCAAATGTGCTTTAAACTTCATCAAATTGTTCACTAATGTGTATCAACCAAATCAGTGGAAAAAAACATAGAACTGACTTAGGTTCCAAAAATGGAAAATTTAGCTTAAAAAATGATTAGTTGTATCATCATCATACCTCTTGATAATACAAAACCACTTAGAGAAAAAATTATTATTACTACAAATGCCCCAAGAGCATTTGCAACAATCATAGTCCTAGAAATTGCCCCAATGAAACGAAAGAGACCAGAAGCCATCTGATTGACAAGCACAAGGAGCAAGTACTGCTTAAACAACCTGTAAGGGTGTATAGATCAATGTTATCTTCCAAACCCAAACTACTATACAAATAATTTCATCACTTAAACATAAGTAGATCAACTAAATTTGGATTAGGAATACTACCTTCCAACATCTGGGTCATATCCAATGATGTAGTATGACATAAATACCCACACACCAACTTCAATAATGGTTATTGGGATTTTCAGAATCCAATTAGGAATAGAATACGCCCATGCCGGGTAGAATAGGAGGTCTCTTAGCTTAAAGAAGACAGGAAGCTTTACGACTGTCATGGATAATTCTGCATATCCATTGAACATCATCATGACCACAGTGTAGAATAAAGCACCCAAGAAAATTGTACCATCATTTGCTGAATCCTTGTGCATCTTGGCATGGAAGAATGTTGTCATTGCAGCAGATGCTGATACAGTGAGCTAGAAGCAAAATGTAATGATTGTGATCAATCAGTAGCTGTCTTAATTGAAAAATCAAGCAAATTGATAAGCAAGTTTATATATCAAGTAGTAAGGAACCTTAGACCATTACAAGATGCGAATAAGAAACTCACTTGAAAGAGCTTAAAGATGTAAAAGAATGAGTTTCTTTTCATCAATAAGTACTCTCTTGATGTGCAAGCCTTGAATATCTCCATCAACCCCGCACCATATTTTCTTTTTGATAATGCTGCAGGGTGATTCTTGCTTTTATCAAACGGAATCGCAAGCTCTTGTGCTACAGTTTGTCCAACATCAAAAGATTGAAACGCTTTCAAAAACTCTTTTGCCGTAACAAAATGGTTAGGCTCCTCTTTATGCATCCAATATTGTTCTTGATCCTTCCTTGATGTAACCTATTTGTATAGCAAAATTTGAAGCTCGTATATCTTAATAATATACTACTACAAATATGAAAGAGATCATTAGAATGTAGAATAGTACTTCTTGTAGAAACTCTGCTGTTCCTTTCCTTTCTGGACATTTAAAACCCACAAACTCAAAGAATTTAAGAACATTATCACAGGGACCCTGGTAAATAATATTTCCATCTGAAAGGAGGATGACATCATCAAAGAGATTATATGTCTCCGGATCTGGTTGTAGGAGGGAGACGACGACTGTTCCATCAAGGATGTGCACATATTGTCTTAGCGCATTCACAATTTGTAACGTAGTAGAGCTGTCCAAACCAGTTGAGATTTCATCCATGAGTAGTACTCTTGCTGGTCCAACTAGCATCTCGCCTATAATTTGAACAAATACAACTTGCAACAGCTTGAAAAATCATATTGAAGAGATTTCAGTCTTTTTATTCTAAAATTCTCTGGGAAATATTATTACCTATAGTTACTCGCTTCCTTTGCCCTCCAGAGATTCCCCTGATCATTTCATCCCCAACCAAGGTATCTGCACATATGTCTAGGCCCAAGACCTGCATATTTTAGAGTTGGGTAAGTTTTATCAACATCAATTTAGGAATATTCATGAGAGTTTCATAGTATCATACCTTTATAATATAATCAATCACTAAGTTCTCAATCTGCTCTTCGGAGGCAATAGCCTAGGAAAAGGTTGAAGAAAAACGATAGCACATAAATTATTTCTCTAGGTCCAAATTACTAAAATCTGAAAATAAAAAGAATGAAAACATGTAAAACTGAGAGTCTACTAACTAACCCTCATGAAGAAGTCAATGTCAGGATCAGGTTCTATTTCTGCTTCTTTCTCCTTTCTACACAACTCAGCCAACATTTCTAAAAATTACAAGAGGATTAGTGCAATCAATTCAAGATGGTTATGTTATAATCTGAGCACAATACAGAAATTGAAAGCAAGAAGATACCATAGCGGGATCCAACTCCTTGACACCTTGCGGAGAATGCGAGTGTCTCTTTCACTGAGAGTTCACCAATGTGAAGATCATGTTGGCTTATATAAGCAGCAGTTCTTTGTGGAACAAACTCATGCATTTCATGACCGTTATAAGTTACCGTCCCAGAAACCTACAAGGAGCATTGACCATGAACAAAATAGTATTTCACATATTCCTTAGTAAGCATAAATTGAAATATCAAAAATCTTAATCACCTTTAGATCATGGTCAAGTTTTCCCGCCAAAGCCAAGAGCAATGTTGTCTTTCCTGAACTCGGAGGACCCAATAGTAGTGTCATCCTATGATAATTAGAAGACTTGTGAATTAAGATGGATATGGTAAAATGAGACCTATGGTATAGCTAGAATTTCCCTTGAAATTACCTGCTTGGTTTGATAATGCCACTAATACCATCAAGGATAGTTAACTTTCTCTTTTGGTTCGCAAGCATTTTAATATTTGCCAATGCATCCTAGAAAAGCATAGTCAATTGGAATTAATCCATGAAAAGTATATCAAATAAGTTAACACAATGAGCTTAGACTAATTACCTCAACAATGTTGGTAAAGAAATTAACAAATGTAGGCAAAGCTCTACTTCCAACATAAGCTTCGGCTTCTATACTTAAATCTTGGAAACGTACTTGAACTGTTGGAATCTCAATTCCAACCCTGTGAATATACACACAAAAGCATTATATAAATCAATTCCATTGACAACAAATAACAAACACACTTAGAACACAAATTAATGATTTCAAAATGCACTACTATTAAGGCTAGATAGTAAATTATGCCTCTGGATTCGGCTTTTCAGATTTAACAGGAACTTATCCTGATCTTCCATGTAGAACTCCCACAAAACCAACCAAAAAAAAACAGCTTTTTTTTCTTCTCTAAAACCCAAAATAAGGCAAATGCAATGGGTTTTAAGTGCAAAACTACATAAATTCAGAAATGGTTGCATTTTAAAGAACACTCAATCACTCCAAGTATGTGGACCACCATCCATCAGAGGAAACAATCCCTAAGTTTGTATACACGTATGGACCCATCTCAGAAACTTCTATAGGAAAACCATACCAATAAGTTAAACCAAACACTAGCCATCATCCAATTGGTACCACAGATGATATATAGAAATAAATGATGCTATGTAGAATTGCAATTTATAGCAAAATTTTGCCCCAAATGAAGGGGGTAAAGGGGATTACTTGCTATCGCGTTCGTTAATGGTGAAGAAACATCGTAGCTTCTAGTAGCTGTGAAAATAGACTCTCCTCTATCGTTTAAGGCGGCGTTTGGCTTTGATGGGAGTGATGATGCCCACTCTCTGGAATAGACGAAATTTCCCGCCATGGACAATGCTACTACTTACTTCACGAATACTCGAATAGTGTGGTTTTTCGGTAACCAGAATACTTTATTTAATTGTTCTTTATTAGAAGCTAACCAGGCCTTGTTTTTCGCTCCAAAAAACAAACAGGCCTTGTTTTCGTGGGCCTCGAAGATTTCTGTTTGTGGGCTTTGAGGCCCGAACTCAAAAACATGTAAGCATAAATTCCAAGACAGTATAGTAGTTCCAATACCGGAGCCAAAAATTGTACCTGTATTGTTTTTGTAGTGGGTAAAAATTTGGTCGAAAAAAGTTTCAACCTATTGCATTTTTGTGGATGAAGACGTGAAGTCCTGAGTGATTTTTTATCTGATTGACACTACTTGAATGGCGTATTCGGGTAATTAAATCCGTCATTGAATTGCAGTTACGAAGCACATGTTGGATTCGTACTGCCTCAAAAGACTGCAACACAACATGGGTATCAGCAAAGACAGCAATCAATATCTCGATAGGCCATGGACAAGATCTATTGCCTTGTAAGACTTTTATCACAAGTAAACTATCACCTTCTAGTTCGATTTTCTTAAATTTTCTATTTCTGCCTTTACATACTGCTTTGTACATACCCTATGCCTTTGCCTGTATTACACTCCAGTGTTCGCTAGCTTTTGCATTCATGCAAAGGACCTCGCCACGATGATCATGGATTATATATCATGTTCTCGCCTTCATATCCTCTCGTTTTGATCCGTTAAAGTTTAGTTTAACAAAGTCGTGTTGGGGTTTGGACCAGTTTTTAATTAGTTCTCGAAGAAGCGGCCATTGCGCACTCTTAATTAGTTCTCGAAGAGCGGCTATTGCGATATTTGTAGATCTTCCTCAAGGTTTTTTTTTTTTTGCCAAGTCCTAAGTTGAGAGCGAATAAAATCTTCTAGAATTGTAGAAGGCATGTCTAAAGTTTGATCAAACGTCGTTCAGTTACGACAATACGAAATACCCCACCATCTTATTACCGGTTCGCAAACTTCTTAGATGGTAGCATATTTTTAAGATTTTATATTGTGTTTAGAAATCCATTACAATTATCATAGACATAAAAGATTGCGTCAATCAATATTGGGTCGATGAGTTGAAGAGTACATATTGTAATTGACATTGTAGGAACAGATGGACGCTTGTTTCACCCTAGTGGTGACACAAGGGACATTATAGAGCGATTACACACCTTCTATAAAAACATAAAAAATGTACCTGTACAAACCAGAAAACCAAACTTTACAACTAGTTTTTATTTTATAAAAAATCAATTAGAATAAATAGAGGGCATATGTAGAAGAATTTACAGGTAAATTATGAATAAAGCAACATCTGTATTTAGAGAAAATATCCAAGTCTTAAATGAGATTTTATTCTCTTTGGCAACATTTTTATTTTCAAGGTAACGATTCATTCTCCCCAAAAAGAAAATAAAGTACCACTACAAACAAATACTTGCTTCGTTTTGAAAATAGAGCGATAAAAAAAAAAATAGAGCGATCCAAAACGACGTCGCTGAACCGTTTTGCCATAAATGAAAGGAGTAAACTCATTGCCCAACCAATTTCGTCAGCGCATACAAATTCTCTCGTAGACTTTCACTGCTCTCCCTCTTCTCTCTCCAATCGCCTGCCGGAAAAAAATTCTTACTTTTCCGGTAAAGCTCAATTCGGAGGCGTAGGTAGAAGTTAATTGTGCTCAGAAGATTGAGAATCTCAATCGCAGTCAAGATCTGGGTCCGAGATTGCTTTGTTCTCTGGAAATCGGGAATCTGATCCTTTTCTTAGGAGATCGGCGAGAAATAATCGTAAATTGAACGAAGATGTTTCTCTGGGATTGGTTCTACGGGGTTCTAGCCTCTCTTGGACTATGGCAGAAGGAGGCCAAGATCTTGTTTTTAGGTCTCGACAATGCTGGCAAAACCACTCTTCTCCACATGTTGAAGGATGAGGTAGCCAATCTCTCTTCATTTCATCCGCTGATCTCTTAATTCTCATGTAATCGTTTCTTGTTTGTCTATATGCAGTTGAATTTCATGATTTCGTGATCTATAATCGCCTGAAATTAAGGGTTTAGGATTCTTGTTTAGGGTCAGAGAGGTATAGATACTAGTTAATTGGATCTTGATCACTTTGAATAGTGAAACTTGTTGAATTTGTTGGATCTTATTCAAATGGTCCTGTTATATGTTTCATCTGATGTACATCATTCTTTTTTCATGCGCGTAGAATAAAGTACCTTAAGTAAAATGTAAACAGGAACATAATTTGATAGAATGAAACTGTTAGTTGGAAAGAAGAAGTGCATGATCACGAAATCATGAAATTCAACAGCATATAGACAAAAAAGAAACAAGTTGTGGCTTGTGAGTTGTGATCCATTTGATGTGATGATTGTGTTGTTTGCAGAGATTGGTTCAACACCAGCCGACTCAGCACCCTACCTCCGAAGAGTTGAGCATTGGGAAGATCAAGTTCAAGGCCTTTGACTTGGGTGGCCACCAGATTGCCCGTCGTGTTTGGAAGGATTATTATACCAAGGTAAATGCTATGCTTCTGCACAGTTAAGTATTTTTCGGATTGATATTAGCGTCTATGCTGTTGATTGAATAATGATCTAAAATGATTATGTTAATCTTGATTAGTAGATGCCAAATTGCTAATTGTCTTGTTGAATATCATGGACATATTGCTACATTCCCATAAGAATACCATGTATTGTCCAAATTGGTGGCTTGGTGCTTTAAATCAGTTTTGGTGATGTGCTCATTTTGCTGTACTGCTATCATATGTTATTCCTGGGTTCATGTCTTTAGCTTCTTTTTTTAATCACATCTGCTCTCCTTTTAAGCTGATTGGTGGTATCTTTGGTAGAAAGATTATCAATGAGGGTGGCTCAGTAATCTTGTACAACATTTACACTCATTATGCTGCTATCTTACACTGACACAAAAACTGGAAAAGGAAACGACACGTACACTGGAAACGTATTGTTTCCATTAGGAAACGAGTTTCCGACAAGAAAGATGCTCTCCTAATAGGCTAATAGTGTTTTTGAGTAACACATGCTACTAAATTGCTGGGAGAAGGACAGAAGTTTGAGTAAATAAATCTTACATTACATTCGCCTTAATCCAAGATGAGATACTTTCGAGTCAATAAATTGTTAGCCTGAAGATCCTTTTTGGACACCATTCTTACAAATATGGCATGCGCTTTTGAGTTGATAAATTTACTCAACTTAATATTTGACAAACACATTGTGGGTTTTTTTTTGTAGGTGGATGCTGTTGTGTACCTAGTGGATGCCTATGACAAGGAGAGATTTGCGGAGTCAAAGAAGGAATTGGATGCCCTTCTCTCTGATGAAGCCCTGGCCAACGTCCCGTTCCTCATCCTAGGGAACAAGATTGACATTGCATACGCCGCATCTGAGGATGAACTCCGTTACCATCTGGGTCTTGCAAACTGCACTACTGGGAAGGGCAAAGTAAACCTAGCTGACTCAAATGTGAGGCCTGTTGAAATCTTCATGTGCAGTATTGTGAGAAAGATGGGGTATGGAGATGGGTTCAAGTGGGTGTCTCAGTACATCAATTAGGAAGGTGACTTGGGTTGCAGTTTATACGAGGAATATAAATGGAAAGAAAAGATTGAAGAAGTTTGCTATCTATCATTTCTATATCTTCAAACAACTGCTTTTGGGTATTTCCCCAGGATTTTAGAGGATATTTCCTGTGATTTCTGAATTCAGATCAGATGGGTGGTGAACCTATCACTCAGTTGCTTCATTCTTGTAACACATTAGCCATGAGTCCCAGGACATATGAATGAGTATTCAGTATACATTGTTGTCGAATTATCACGATTTCAATTCTGGCAAAATTTGGGAAGGAAAAGTTGTTGGTTTTGCGGTTTTCTGTGTGATCTTGATTTGATCTCCATGGCTTATAAGTTAGCAGCTCCTTTTGCTCCTACTAGATTATTTACATCGATACTTTGCTAATTACTTTTAAGCAATAATTTTGCTTAATTATACCAACAAGCATGTAGCGTAGTAGGAGGGGCTACGCTTCCCTTCGTTAAGGTCGAGTGTTCGATTCTCAGTGGAGGAGAAATGAACTTGTTGGGAGAGCAGATCCCACCCAAAAATAAAAGGGTCACTCGAACTCCAGACGTAGGCGTGACGCTAAATAGAACGAAGTTAACATCCGACTGTTTGTTAGAAACCGAATATAGTTTATACATAGCTTTTTGGTACCAATAGTTAGCTGAACTACATAAAACCATCAATTAAATAGCACGTTGTCATCAAAACTATTCATTCAGCAAAAGTCATCACAATGTGTGGTTATGATAAACTATTCATTAAGAGGTATGCTGGTTTTTGTTCCAAGTAAATTGATTCAGTAAAGATTTTATTTTTTATTCAACGGGTAATTTTTTACAAAATTCAACACAAATCGAGGGTTTTTTCACCATTCAAATCTTATTTTTTTTTTTGAATTGGTAAAAATTAGGCAGTTTAGGACATTCTTACAGATGAGGTCACGACCCCTCCATGGTTTAGAATCTGATTGATACTACAATCATAGTATAGCTTCACCTCAAAAGACTACAACATAACTAGAGTATCCGCTATTAGCATGTCAATTGTCTAGAGAGAGACTGGATCGACTCCCCTTAAAAGCATTGATCACCATTAAATCTTAATTTTATATTGAAACCTGCTTCCAAAACTTTAAAGCTACAACTGCGATATTTTGTCAAAATGAAATGGCAACCACAGAATTGCACCTAGTGACCTAGGAAGTAAAAAACTTGATACACATCACACCACCCCACTAAAAAAATGACTATAATACAAATCAATAGACTTAAAAGAGTCAAAAGACACACTTTGCAAACCGAAATGTCAACGCGAAAACACACAAACGGTGGAGAAACAACTGAATATAATAAGCTCAATTCACTTGCTCACTATAAATGTTCAGTTGCCCCTCCACCAAAATTACTCGCCAGTTAGCTATATTGCCACTTCAATTAATTCCTCCGAATAAGATTCCCTGATTCCGATTCTAAAATGGGTAATTGCAGCGCAAGAATGAAGCCGATCAAGCTCATCGGCTCACAAGGCGAGCTGAAGCTGATTCCGGCTCCGGTGACAGCGGCGGAGCTGATACTCGACAGCCCCGGCTACGCCGTGGCGCCGGTGGACGCCCTCCGCCTCACGCGGCGGGTCACGGCGTCGAAGGCCGAGGAGGAGTTGGCTCCCGGGAAGGCTTACCTTCTGGTGCCGGTTGACAGAGTGGGGTCTCGGGTTTCTAACCGCCAGCTGGCGGCGATTGAGGGGGCGACGAGACGGCGTCGTATGAGTGGTTCGAAAGTTCTTCCAGAGGCTCTAAAGGACGGGGCCGATTGTGAGGGGGTTGTGTGTAGTGGTGGTGGAAGAATGGGTTGCCAGCGGCGGAGGAATGGGCGGCCGTGGAGTCCTGTTTTGGAGCCTATCTTAGAAACTGGGTTTGGCATAGAAGCTTAATTAATCACCAAAATTGTTTAGATGAGTAATTATGTACTATATAATAATTAAGAGGTTAATGAAATTGGCAGTAGTAGTTTTTGGCTAATGAAACTGGGTTTGTATAACGAATACTCGGAGATATGGTAATGATACATACTGTTACATGTTTTTAGTTCATCTCCAAGAGCTTCCCATAATTTTCTTCAAAATGAAGAACCAAAAGACATATTCTCCAAAATTATTTTAGTCTAACTCCAACAGTTTCTTTATCTTAAATATTTTTATATTTAATATATTTAAAAGTTGTCATGATAGAACTTGCAATTAATGCCTTCCTCAAATTATTTTGGAGAATTCCCCAAATATAGAGAAAGGAACTCATTTTTTTGAGAAATCCCTATAATGGAGATTGTGATGGGGAAATTATTGGAGTGAAAACTTGTATTATATTCTCCATATTCACACTTTTCAAGAATATAGAGAAACTCTTGGGGATGCTCTTAGAATGTTGAAATATAACGAATAGCTCGAATATGTAATTGTGAAGAATACCAGAAATCAGATTAATGTAACAATAAAGAGCTCAAAGAAAGAAAAGGCGCCATTTTCTATTGGGGACAAACAAGATCTCCATTGAAAGGAGGAAAGAAGAGAAAGTGGTGGAATTGGTTCTTTCTTCACTAATTTTCCAAGGGAAATGCTATACTTCACACTTTTTTACTAAACTTCACACAACAAAATTACTTTAATAATCTTCTTATAATGTAAAATAATAAAAACTTAAAAAAATAATATATTAATATTTTTGCTAGATTTTCTGCCATTCAACAATATATCTTACTTAATCAAATATAAGTAAGATATGATCTTCTTTCCTTTTTTCTTTTAAATAAAAAAATAGTCATTGTTATAATTATCTTTTAAATAATAGGCCAATTAACTAAGTCCTACTTATACTTATTTTAAAATAAAAATGGGTACGAGCCCTTCCCAAAGTCTTTTAGTTTTCAACTCAGTATATGTAATATAGCATAGAATACTGGATTATATGTTATGTGCACTAGGTATAGAGTATACTGATGATTGCTTTCAAAATTTACGTTTGTTATTATTATATTACATGATATGAAGAAACTGATTTATAACAAGGTTATCAAAATTCTCAGAAATCTGCTTATTTATTCACATACTATGATACTATCCTGTTAATTAGTAATCCATTGTTGGTTCACGTACACAATTTCTTCACAGTTTCAACGTTGGGGTTTTAAAGTAGGGAAAATTCCAGTAAATAAGGATATTAAATGATATATAATAATATAATATATTTTATGTGAATATTTTGTTTCATTTTTTTTGGTAGAGTGAAGATTCGGTTTCATTCAACAATATATTTTAGGATCTTTCATTAAGACTAAATTATTTTGTAAATATTTTCTTATTAGTGGGAAGTTTAAATTTTCCAAAATTAAATCATAGGCTTTATGGTAAAGAAATTGAAAAAGTGTGAAGTGTAAAGATTTTTGGGTGTGAAGTACAGCAGTTATGATTTTCCAAATGAGCATTACAAGGCTTTTATATGACACATGATGCTACTTGTTTAGGTTTTACGATACTGACAATATGTAAATAATATATCTGGCATTTTCATGAACATTATGAAGTTACATTTTTACCCTTCATCATGCTCTGTTTCTTCGTTCCATGATCAGCTTCATTATCAGTCTTTGCACCATCATATTCCAACCCCCCCCGACAAGCTGGAGGGTAAAAATTCAACATTCCCAGCTTGGAAAGAAGCAACTTTTGTTGGTGAGATGGCAGTGTTTTGGTCAAGACATCAGCAAGTTGCAATTGAGATGGAACATACTGTAAGTCAATGTGTTTTGTTCTTTCATGAAACATGGGGTTCTTTGTGACCTAGATGACGGATTGATTGTCACAACATAATTCAACCAGTTTGATTGTATGGACGCCAAGGTCTTGGAGAAGGCAAATGAGCCATGTAATTTCAGAAGCAGCATGAACCATCGCTCGATATTCGGTCTCAGATGAGTTGTGACTTACGGTGGATTGTTTCTTCGATTTCGAACTAATGGGGGAGGAACCAAGAAGGATTAAATGCCCACTAACCAATCTTCTAGTGACGAGGCAAGTGACCTGATACGTTAATATTATACGTTTTTATATTCGTTAATTAATTGTAATTTTTAGTTGGGTTTAATTACCTCTTCTCGGGTTTTCTTTACGGTTCTTTCCCGGGACGCGTTTGTTGAACCGTTAGGATAGATTATGGTTAGGGTTTATAATTTAGTTATATATATTGTATCTTGTTAATGAGGAAGGAATCAATCAGAAAGTTATTTTTCATAAACCCCAATATCTCTCTAAACTTATCTATAGTTCTCCCTTCGCGACTACCAATCGCGTTTACCGAGTCAATCCCACCTCGGGTGCGTCTCAACCCCTTGACCAACAAGGGTTTCCGACACGAATCCACACTGGGCTCGTATCAATTGGTGCTTTCATCCCTAGACTCTGCATTTTCATAGTAAAAAACGCGGATGATCGAACGCTGCTCGTCATAATTCATCGTGAATACTATCTAATCTCCGATCAAGTGTTGAATCAAGTATTTTCACAAATCGGAGATTTGGAAAGCATTCAAAGAGTGGGTTATGGGTCTCAATTTTATTGGCAAATCCAATTTCAGACTCATGATTCCGCTCTCAAGGCGATTAAATCTCTCTTCGGGAGATGCATCTACGACGGTTGTTGTCAACTGGAAGTGTTCTCGTCGTCATCGACATCAACTTCAATTGTCAGCAAGCCAGCAGCGGTCGCCGCCTCGCCCGTCGCCACTATCGTGCCCTCGTCCACCGGACCCGCGCCTTCGGCAACCAGCCCTGCGACCGCGGCCAGCATCCCCACGACCGCGGCGAAGAAACCCGCGCCAGCGGTTCCGTGCCCCGCGCCCGCGGTTCCGTGCCCCGCGCCCGCGGTTCCGTTCCCCGCGCCCGCGGTTCCGTTTCCCGCACCCGCGACTTCGTCCTTCGCGGCCTTCATCTGCCCTTGTCCGCCGCCTGCAGATTTAATTTCTAAAATTGTTGCCTTCAATTTGGAAAGGCAGGAGACTGAAACTTCAATCGAAGTTGTGCCCGACACTCCAATTGATGTGAACTTTGGGTTGGGTTCCTTTGGCATCCATACTAGTAAGGCAACTATTGTTGGCCAACACCAATATGGAGAGCGTCCTTATCGAGCGTCCACATTGCGGACTTTACATTACAAGTTTCGTCTTCGACAAGGAGTGCCACATCTTCTGCCGTATGATCGAGGAAAGACATTGATTCCGACTTCTTCTCCTGATTTCCGCCTCGAGGACGAGTCGATTCTCACCGGGGGAGTAATTGATACGTTAATGTTATACGTTTTTATATTCGTTAATTGGGTTTTCCTTACGGTTCTTTCCCGGGACGCCTTTGTTGAACCGTTAGGATAGATTAGGGTTTATAATTTAGCTATATATATTGTATCTTGTTAATGAGGAAGGAATCAATCAGAAAGTTATTTTTCATAAACCCCAATATCTCTCTAAACTTATCCATAGTTCTCCCTTCGCGACTACCAATCGCGTTTACCGAGTCAATCCCACCTCGGGTGCGTCTCAACCCCTTGACCAACAATATTAGGATATTTAGGATATTTAGGATCATTTAGGATCATTGATACGCTATAATATTAAGATATTTAGGATCATTTATGTTTAGAGAATATTTTTATTTCCTTTTATTTAGGATTTAGTCTTATCTTTTAGTAAGATATGATTTCAGCGTTATCTTTTCCGTATTAATTAGATCTGAGAGTTATTATAAATAATCTTCTATTGTTATGTTTTTAATCAATCAATAAATCAATGAATTAATTAAATTATTCTTTTCCCTAAACTTATCTCTCGTTCTTCATTCCGTGGCAACCAACCACGTTTATCGAGCCAATCCCACCTCGGGTGTGTCTCAACCCCTTGACCAACAAGGGTTCCGATACGAATCCACACCGGGTCCATATCAATTGGTGCTTTCATCTTGAACAATTTGTCTAACCCTAACGGAAGAGTTCCCGATCCGGTTTCGAATGCCATCACAGAGATCCGTGATTTGCTCTTGCAATTGAAGGATGACATGCAAAACACCCGCAGAGATCTTGAAGTTCATCGACGTCGGACAGATCAACTTTTTTCTATCCTAGGAATTCCCCTCGACGATGCGACCACGACGCTGCGAAATCCTATCCTAGTGATTGCGCCCGCGACAATCGAGCCTGTGCCCGCGGAAACCGAGCCCGCGCCCGCAGCGACAAATTACGTGCCCGCGGCCACCACCTCTTCCCTCGGTACCGAACTGGCGGAGGTCATTACCGACCCGGCCCTATGCCTCGTGCCTGCTGCCTTCCCGCGCCTGCCGCTGCAGTATTCTCCAACAATTTTGGGCCCGAGCATTGCTTTTTCGGAGTCTGATTCAACAATGGGAGACTGGAATCGACTCGGGATCGAAGAAAGGTCTTTGCAAATATGCTCTGATTTGTATGTCCGCCAACTGTTTGGTGAAATGTGCAGGGCAAACTTCGGTCACAATATCAAGTCAAGGACCTTTATGGAGTTTGATTTGAGTCCGTTGTTTACTAGTGCTCATGGGGGGTCACAACAATTTGAGTTTCGAATGCAGATTCAAGATGTGCTACATGTTCAATGGGACCCTGGCGGATTACACTCCAAGATCCGTTTTATGCGTCTCCTCCTGATTTCCGACTTGAGGACAAGTCGATTCTCAACGGGGGAAAATTGATACGCTATAATATTAGGATATTTAGGATCATTTATGTTTAGAGAATATTTTTATTTCCTTTTATTAGGATTTAGTCTTATCTTTTAGTAAGATATGATTTCAGTGTTATCTTTTCCGTATTAGTTAGATCTGAGAGTTATTATAAATACTCTTCTATTGTTATGTTTTTAATCAATCAATAAATCAATGAATTAATTAAATTATCCTTCGCCCTAAACTTATCTCTCGTTCTTCATTCCGTGGCAACCAACCACGTTTATCGAGCGAATCCCACCTCGGGTGCGTCTCAACCCCTTGACCAACAAGGGTTCCGATACGAATCCACACCGGGTCCATATCAATTGGGGTGCTCTTGTTAATTAGGATAATTAATTAGGATATTTACACTGGTGCTTTCATTCTTGAACTCTACCATCACCATGTCAGTAGTTCCAAGCAATATCTGGGAACTTCACCAAAATACGGCGTTGCAGATCCGTAATATTGATATGGAATATGAGGATCGTCGTCGTCGGATACATCAGATTTTTTCTAGATTGGAAATTGAAATGGAATATGAAGCTCGTCGTCATCGGATACATCAGATTTTTTTTCTAGATTGGAACTCCATCCTGCAGTTGTGAACGAGCCGCCGCAAAACCTTGCCCCGGCAACCAACAAAGTCGAGCCTGCGGCCAATGCCTCGACACCCGCGGTCGATGCCCCGACACCCGTGGCGAACGAGCCCACGCCCGCGGCGATCGAGCCCGTGCCCGCGGCTACCGAGCCCGCGCCCGCGGCGACCGAGCCCGCGCTCGCAGCGACCAATTACACGTCCGCGGCCACCACTCCTGTCCTCGGTACCGATCCGGCGGAGGTCGTTACCGACCCGATCCCGTGCTTTGCGCTTGCTGCCTACCCGCGCCTGCTGCCGCCGCATTCTCCAAAAGTTTTGGGCTTGGGAACTTCTTTTCCGGAGTCTGATTCACCAGAGGGAAACTGGATTCAACTCGGTATCGACGAACGGTCGTTGATTATTAGTGCCCATGGGGGGTCACAACAATTTGAGTTTCGGATGCTGACTCAAGTTTTGCTACATGTTCAATGGGACCCTGGCGGATTAAACTCCAAGATTCGTTTCATGTGTTTCCTCCTGATTTCCGACTTGAGGACAAGTCGATTCTCAACGGGTGAGAATTGATACGCTATAGTTAATTAGGATAATTATTTATTTTAGCATATGTTGTTTTTTTTTATTTAGAGATTTGATTTTATCTTCTAGTAAGAGTATCTTTTTAATATTATAGCAATTAGGTTTTTTTCTTATTATCTAGATATCAGGGTTATTATAAGTACCCTTTAGGTTGTTATCAAATAAAGCAATCAATTAATAAAATTATCCCTTTTCCCTAAACTCATTTATCGTTCTTCTTCCCGTGGCAACCAACCACGTTTATCGAGTCAATCCCACCTCAGGTGCGTCTCAACCCCTTGACCAACAAGGGTTTCCGATACGAATCCACATCGGGTTTGTATCATGACCCAATCCGAGTCGAAGTAAGCGGTGAGTTTGGGAGAGTCAAAGCCATTTAATAGAATGCCTTGCCCAATTGTGCCAGAAATATTCTTGAGAGTGTGATGTAAGGCTTGAAGATGAGGTGAGCGAGGATCAGACATGAATTGGTTGAGCCTTTGCATGACATAACAGAGATCAAGTCGTTTTTGAGTGAGGAAGTTTAATTTGCCAACAAGCTGTCTATAGAGAGTTGGGTTTGTTAGAGGGATGGCATCAATGTTGTTGAGTTTGAAGTTATGCGATAGTGGAGAACTTTCTGGAGTAGCAGAGGAGAAACCAAATTCTTGTAAAAGTTCTTTGGTAATTTTTTTTTCTGTTAAGGAAATTCCATTAGCGAGATAACTTACCTCAATTCCAAGGAAGTAATGAAGGAGCCCCAAGTCTTTGATGTTGAAAGTGTGATCAAGATAAGATTTCAACTGGGCAATGGTTTTCGGATCGGAACCGGTGATCAAAAGATCATCGACGTAGACAACGACGATGGTGATTTGGAAATTATCATTTTGAGAAATAAGTTGTAATCATTCTTCGATTGGACAAAGTCGAGGAGAAGAAGAGAACTTGTTAGGTTATGAAACCATTGACGAGAGGCTTGGCAAAGCCCATACAAGGACTTGTAAAGTTTGCAAACGAGATTGTTCGGGTTGGGAATGCTTTCGGGAACGGTTAGGAAGATTTCCTCATTGAGTTCACCGTGAAGAAACGCATTGTTAACTTCTAGTTGGAAGATAGACGAATTCTTTGCTGCGGAAACAGAAATTATGGCTCTAATGGTGGTTAATTTCTCCACATGGGAGAAGGTTTCGTGAAAGTTGATTCCTTCGAGTTGTGTGAAACTCTTAGCCACCAAGCATGCTTTGTATCGTTCTAAAGTTCCATCAACTTTAAGTTTCATGCGGAACACCCATTTACATCCAACCAGATGCTTTCCTTGAGGAAAGGGAACCAATGACCAGGTATTGTTGGCCTGTAAGGCGTTTATCTCTTGTCTCATGGCATGAACCCAATTAAGATCCTTAGGGGTAGTCGTGTATGTGGTAGGCTCAAAGTATGATATGACTTGAGTGACAAAAGCATGGTGATGGTTAGGAAGTTGAAAGGAAGGACGATTCTAGAAGTTTGAGATGAAGATGATGAGTAGGAGCATACATAATCATCTAACTAAATTAGGGTTTCAATATTTTCTTTTTTGATTGATTATTATTTTCTGAAATACAATATAAGGTATTTCTAACTAAATTCAGTTATTATTGTTACATAGCTGAATTTCAGTTTTTCTTGGGTCTATCGGGCGTACCCCCTTTCCCTTGGGCAGGGGTACCCCCATCTTGACCCCCCAGATTCCGCTGTAGCGGACGGGTCAGATACCCGATTGTGTCTTGAACGAACAAAGGCTAGGGTCGAGGAGACGACAGACAGACGAGAGAGGGAGAAAGGTCTCTAGAGAGAATTAGGGTTTCAATATTTTCTTTTTTGATTGATTATTATTTTCTGAAATATAATATAAGGTATTTCTAACTAAATTAAGTTATTATTGTAACATAGCTGAATTTCAGTTTTTCTTGGGTCTATCGGGCGTACCCCCTTTCCCTTGGGCAGGGGTACCCCCATCTTGACCCCCCAGATTCCGCTGTAGCGGACGGGTCAGATACCCGATTGTGTCTTGAACGACCAAAGGCTAGGGTCGAGGAGACGACAGACAAACGAGAGAGGGAGAAAGGAGGCTAGAGAGAATTAGGGTTTCAATATTTTCTTTTTTGATTGATTATTATTTTCTGAAATACAATATAAGGTATTTCTAACTAAATTCAGTTATTATTGTAACATAGCTGAATTTCAGTTTTTCTTGGGTCTATCGGGCGTACCCCCTTTCCCTTGGGCAGGGGTACCTCCATCTTGACCCCCCAGATTCTGCTGTAGCGGATCCTCACTGGGCCAATGATGATGATGATGACAATATAATGTATTTATAATACCGCCCTAGCGGTTCAATAAACACGACATGAGAAAGAACTGAAAGGAAAACACATTAAGGAGTTTATAAACTTTATTTAAAAAGTTTACACTAATTAATTAATTACTAATAATAGCTCATAGTCCAAATAGTACCGTATGCTGAGGATGCAAATACAATACAACACATGGAAGTCATAAAATGATACTGGTCAATGATTCAATTGTCTTGAGTCTTGTTCAGAATCTTGATTATGTTCTTTTTTTGGTAGAAGGAGAGGCGGTGCTCTTCGTTCCCTCG
Source organism: Fallopia convolvulus (assembly GCA_964016875.1). Classification (NCBI taxonomy): domain Eukaryota; kingdom Viridiplantae; phylum Streptophyta; class Magnoliopsida; order Caryophyllales; family Polygonaceae; genus Fallopia; species Fallopia convolvulus. Next base: position 5,554,105 of record OZ024723.1, read on the forward strand.
AGGGGAGTTTTATTAATAATAAAAAAAGAGGGCTAAGTAGTCAGCAAACGGGGGATAGCCCGACCCCTTACATCATCAAGTAACTGTAAATAAATCCCCTCCGGCGGGGCACACAATACATGGACACCACGAGAATAATAAAAAGCACTAGACACGAGGCAATCCGCAACCGAATTTGCCTCTCGATACACATGACGAAACCGGACAAGCCAGTTTCTACTAAAATAGCCTTGGCATTGGTTAACCAGGCTGAATAACGGGTGACACTTATTGACTCTAGAGTTAAAAAGATTAATAATAAGAAGCGAATCCACTTCGAGGATAACCTGTTTGAAGCCGCGTTCCCAAGCCAGCTTGATTCCGTCAAGTGCTCCCCAAAGTTCCGCCATAGGCACCGAGCAAATCTCTATGTTATGAATGAAGCCTGCAATCCAGTTCTCGTTGCTATCACGCAAAACGCCCCCCGCTGCCGCCAGTCCATCGCTTCTCACCGCTCCATCGGTATTGATTTTAATCCACCCTTCTTCCGGTTTGGACCACGAGATATCCTGCCAATTTTTATTCGAAATTTTTGAAAGGTTCAGATTCTTACCAGAGGCCTTGATGTACGCCAAAGCATGCTCCTGAATATGAGCCGATTTGTTCAGCACAACGACTTCATTCTTGAACACCTTTGCGTTCCGCCATGTCCAAGCCCACCAGAGGGTTGTAGCAAAGAGCTCGTTCCAACCAACCTGTCCACTTCTTTCCTTCGCCTCGTACAAAACATTGTACCTAATCCATGAAGCGAAATTATCCTGAAAAAACGAGGGAGAAATGTTAACCGCATTCAACATATTCCAAACATAATTAATTTGAGGACAATCCCGAAACAAATGCTCCAGGGTTTCCGAACTTCCGGGGCAAAAAATGTAGTCCGCGCTCGCAGCTATGTGCCTTCGCTGTCGTTCCTTGTTAGTCAGGACACCACCATTACACGCCAACCATATGAAACTTCTAACTCTTTCCGAGACCTGTAGCTTCCAAATTTTCCGGAAAAACGGCACGTCATTCAACAGCAGATTGGTATCCCCATTAAGCAACTTGTAACCACTAGCCACAGAGTAGTTTCCATCCGAAGAGTACTTCCAACACAATTCGTCTTCCGCCTCGACAAGCTCCGTGTTCAAGGCTAAAGCTGCCAAACGCATAAGCACATTGGTTGGTAAAAGATGAGCAAATCAGTTCCAGTCCCAGCCGCTGTTGCAATCCCAGAAATCAGACACTTTCAACCCGAGCAGAGCGTTGTCAACCACACTAGTAGCAAGCTGTAGCAGAGGCACATCAGCAGCCCAAATGTCGCTCCAAAATAATATAGAATCACCCTTCCTCGGAAGCCAAACCGTGCCCTGTTTGATCACCTCAGTAACTCCCGATTTAATGCCCCGCCACAAATGAGAACATGCAGAAGAATTCCCCAAAGCCGAGTCCACATACTTGCACTTGAGAACCGAAATCCAAAGGTTACCATCCTCCATTACAAAACGCCAACCCATTTTCCCCATCAAAGCCAAATTCAGCTCCCTCATCTTTTTGATCCCGAGGCCACCATGGTTTTTAGGCTTAGTCACCACTTCCAACGCCACCTTATGAACTTTTCTTTTCTCTGGGGTACTACCCCATAGGAAAGATCGATTAATTTTATCAATCTGTTTACAAGTGCTCTTGGAAAGGCACGTCGAAGACATGGTGTAAACAGGAAGTGAACTGAGAACCGACTTCACCTGTGTAGCTCTGCCAGCGAAGCTAAGAGAGTTCGCCTTCCAACCCGACAACTTGGAATTAAACTTGTCAATTAAGACCGAGAAAGTGTTCTTGTTCACGTTTTTGTGGAGAACCCAGGTCCTCGGTCACCTCGATTCCACTCGCAACCTGTAATTGTCGGGCAACAGCACGCCCCACATTGCGAGAAACATAAATTTTAGACTTTTGGATGCTGACCTTTTGTCCCGACGCCGCACAAAACAGTTCAAGACAACCCTTTATCACCCGAATTTGGTCAACCAAGGCTTCCGCAAAAAGAAGAATGTCGTCGGCAAAGAACATATGGGAAAGAACGGGGCCCTTTCTAGTCAATTTAATAGGCTTCCATCTCTTCTTCGAAACCGAATCAAGGATGATGTGGCTAAGGCGCTCAATGCAAAGCACAAACAAGTATGGCGACATTGGATCGCCTTGTCGGACCCCACGCTGAGCAGCGAACTGACCCGTAACTTCTCCATTCCACAACACTTGCATCCTAGGAGAAGAGGTACATGCCATCACCCAATCAACCCATTTTTCCGGGAACCCTGCAGCTCTCAGAGTCTTTTCAACAAAGCTCCAACTGAGTTTGTCGTACGCCTTCTCAAGGTCAAGCTTCAATATCATCCAACCCTTGGAGCCTTTTTTTCTTTTCATGGAATGTACTAACTCTTGCATCACAACAATGTTATCGGTGATCAAACGACCCGGAAGGAAGCTCCCTTGCGTCGGACCTATGATATTCGATAGGATCGGCTGAAATCTGTTCGATATAACCTTTGTGATGATCTTGTAAAGAACGTTACAAAGGCTGATCGGTCTGAATTGGTTAAGCAGCTCCGGTTTGCTCACCTTTGCCAGCAAGACAATGAGTGTGTCGTTAATCCCATTAGGAAGAATCCCCGACTTAAAAAAATCCTGGACAAAGTCCACCACTGATCTCCCCACAACACTCCAACATCTTTGATAGAAACACGGTTGAAAACCATCTAAACCCGGTGATTTCAAAGCGCCCATACCTTTGACTGCCTTCCAAATCTCACTAGCCGTCGGCATCTCCACAATATTGCACAGAATGGTGTCACCAATACTTGGAAACCCACAACACAAATCCGGTAAATTAACCACATCTCCCGAATCCATCCCATATAGATTTTTGAAGAAATCAACAGCCATATTTTCGAGATCTTCTCTCTTCTCAACCCAACTACCGTCGCTGCTTTTTAAGCCTTCGATCCTGTTGTGCTTCCTCCGTATAATCGTTGAAGTATGGAAGAATGAAGTGTTTCGATCCCCATGAACTAACCACAATTCTCTCGACTTCTGAAGCCAAAGGATCTCCTCTTGCTCTAAAACCGACTCAATATTCCTTTGTAAACTCGCCTCTGTCTCCAGTAAGCTTTTCGATACCGACACTTGAAGGCGTTGTTGCACTCTGTCTAATTCCTCCAGCAGATCCCTTTTCCTTTTGTGAATATTTCCAAAGACTCTTTTATTCCAAATAAGCAACTCCTCTTTGAGGTTCTCCAAAGCTTGAGGAGTGCTTACGTTGTTGTTCCAACAATCTTTAACCTTCTCATCAAAAGTAGGGTGTGTCATCCACGCCGCTTCAAAACGGAACGGCCGGCGCTTTTTGTTAGTGATCACCGTAGGGTAGAAAGCCAAAAGCAACGGGCAGTGGTCGGACGAGAACTTCGGGAGATGGGTGACTCTAGCCTCGGCCCATCTGACTCGTCCTTCCACATTCATAAACACTCGGTCCAATCTCTTAGACACCACGGAAGTTCTTGAAAGACGATGACTCCACGTAAATCTAGGCCCTATAAATTCCAAATCAATAAGGCCTAAGTTATTCCTCCAGCGGGCAAAGACGTCGGAATCAGCATGGAGCCCCCCCGAACCCCCATCACGTTCATGAGTAAAAAGAATGCAATTGAAATCTCCTCCAATCACAACCGGTCCCTTCGTTCTGCGAACCGCAGCTTCAAGATCAGTCCAAAAGGGTTCTCGTCTCTTAGGGGAGGGCGGGCCATAAACCATGAACAAGTTCACTGGCGTCCCCTTATCATCAAACATAGCATGGATAAAGTGCTCAAATTTGTTAACGACCTGCAACCGAACCTTACCAGCCTTCCAAAAAAGCCAAACACCACCTTTAAAACCTGTAGCTTCAATCCTTTCACAATCCGAGAAGTCTGTCCTCGTCATTCTATCACATATATGCTGGGCTCTCTCACCCGAAACTCTTGTCTCAAACAAGGCCAAAATATCAACTTTATGATGTTTGCACATGTAATGGATCGCCCTACGGAAACCCGGTTTACCTGCACCGAAACAATTCCACAATAAAACATTCATCATAAACATAGTAAAAAAGAGAATACAGAAACCAGACAAGGAGGTCAGATTGGCCCTTGAGCCAAATCGCTCTCCGCCATTGTCGAATCGTTATCGATCGACAAAATCATTGACGATTGCTGTTGCACATCCGATGCACAATTTTCTGTTGTAGTGCCCGTAACACCATCATTTAGAGTCCGAACTCCCTCATTCAAGTTTTGAATGACCTGTGTTCCATGCTCATATACATGATGATCACCCCCGGGTTTACCCTTCATATGAACAAACTGCGTATCCGGAAGACCCTTTTCTCTGTCTTCAAGTGTTTGCAGGATATCCATCTTATTTTGGTTATTATCTACACATTGCTTGCTCATTAACAGAGACGTTCTCTAAATTCTGGGCTTCTAACGATGGACGTGGACGTTTTGCCGCCGAAACAGTTGGATTTCTCAAAGGTCCTGTTTGCCCATTCTGACCTTTGACTGCAGGGGTAAAGATACCCGTTCTTCTACCAATTTTGATAGTCTTCTTGTTCTTTTGGGCCATAGGTTGGTAAAGACCATTACTAAAGACATTGTTATAGTCTACAGAGCCCATGACCGGCCCACTTTTATTATCCGTTTGGGCCATTAAGCCTTCATTCGTTTCTACATTCTTCTCATGTTTCTTCATATTATTGATTTCTTTCCTCTGTTTATTTGCGTGGGAAGAACCTGCAGAATCTTTATCATTGACTGAGATCCCAACCGATTCAAAGGACTTTCCTCCCTTATCATCTCTATCCGTGGCGACCTCCTTATTTCGCGGAATAACTATCTCCTCGTTATTTTCATCCACGATCTTTAAGGCACCAAATTTGTTTATCTGAGGAAAGAGTTCCCTCTGCACCACGACAATCTTGCCTTTTTCCTTCTCTAAAACATTTTGATTCTCCTTATTATTCCCTCTCCTAATTGGGTGAGATTTATGATTTCCAGAGTTGCCTTTTGGGGCATATTTCCTTTTCTCCACCTTCATCCAATCCCCATAGAAACCTTTTTTCCGATCACCGGCATCTTTGGCCCCGACGGAGCTCTGCCCATCGCCACCGGAATTACTAGTGCTTGCTTCCTTAGGTAACTCTTCCACTGAGCCCGACACTTTGGAAGAGACGTCTTGATTAGTACTAACCTGGTTACTCTGTTTGTCATTACCAATCTTGGATTTCATCTCCGGCGGCCTAAAAGGGCATCCGTTTTTGACATGACCAACCCTCCCACAATCAAAGCAAATTGTAGGCAAACCCTCATATTCAATGAGGAAGCGCTCACAGTTGACACGGACTGAACCTTTGAGTGGTTTATCAAGATCCACTTCAACGCAAATACGGGCAAACCTTCCCCGATCCGTATAAAGGGTTTTGGGGTCGATACGAATCGGCCGCCCGATCGCCTCAGCAATTTTCATCAGGATTTTTTCTTCATATAAGTAGACTGGCAAGTCGGAGAGACGAATCCATGTGGGTGCAGTTCTGATCGGTTCTGTCGTTTTGAAAGATGGGGACCAACTTCTGACACAGAGGCACCGGCCAAAGATTGTCCATGGTCCACCAGTAAGAGCTGCTAAGTATTCTTGCTCACGACTGAATCTCACCAAGTAGCATCCATTTGTCAAATCGAGAATCTGATATCTTGTGTCCGTTCTCCACATTTCTCGAATCTTCTTCTCCATTATCGAGAACGCGATCGGGTGACCAGGGGGTTTGACCACAACAGACCACTTCCAAACCGACGCAAGCACATCCACAACCTCTTCCGCAATGGATATAACCGGCTCCCCATCATCATCCCCATCATCTCCATCTGATTCCAAGAACTTTAACTCTACGTTTTTGGAATGCAGCGACAATAATAGACCAACATTGAACGTTTAGTTAGTGAGATTTGAGTATATCAATTTCTATATTTTCATTGCCCCTCTTGAACTTTCAGAACTTAAAAAAGTAATTAGGAAGAAACAATTTTTGAATGAAAAATGGAAAGAACATTTTATCATCAAATAATTAGGCATTCATGAAGGAGTGTGCATATATATATAATAAACGAAAATTTCGTCTGGTGACCCCCAAGTTAAGGCAAATTCGCGTAGTACCCAATAAGTTTTTAAATTTCGCCCGGTGACCCTCACTTCTTTAAAATTTTTGCCTAGTACCCTAAATGTTAACTTTAGCAAAACACGTTACATTTCCGTTAAAAATAAAAGCATTCCTTTGAATCCGTGCTAGGTTGGGTTTCTTTTGTTTGGAGAGATACCTCCCTTGTTCTGGCTTTGTTAAATGTCCTCAAACTGATGTTTGAGCATGATGATGCAAACTAGAGCATGACCTACACTTTGGCATTGTTTTGATTCTGGGCTCTTTTATGTGCTTGGCATCAGCATAAGGAGTTCTTTGAATCCGTGCAGGGCTTTGGAGTTCTCTCTATTTCTTCCCTTTCTTCTTTTAGTGGTTTGGGTTAGTTTTCGGGTAGCTCTGTTGTTAAACACGCCCATACTTCCTCTTGTTGAGCAGCTGGGCGTTTGCAACAGCTGCGATGACACATAAGGTTTGTATGACCTTTGTTGTTGCATGTTGTCCCTAACTATTGCTATGTGCTTTAGCATTAATATGTGCTAGTTTAGTGGACCTTGCTGGGTTATCGGTTGTATCTAAGTTCCTTTTGGCTTGGTTGTATTTTTCGCATATATCTTTTTGATATATGTCTTTGTGTATTTTTCCCCTCTTCTAGTATATTTTTACCATTCGAAAAAAAAAAGCATTCCTTTTTACGACGCCTTGTTATCTTCTAACAAAGCTTCTCGATGCCCTCTTTTATCTCCGATTCAAGGTCGACGGCAACAATTTAGAACAGAGGAAGAACAAGCTGAATGGAATATTCTCAGGGAGGCAGAGAGGAGAGCCACGATGACGGCGGATTCGGGCTATGGTAGTCTTGACGGATTAGGACAGCGGAGATGGCGCTCGAGCCTCGAGGACTAGATGAGGGCATTGAGGGAGCGAGATGCTTTTTTGAGGTATGAATTTCGTTACCTGATTTTTTGAGGTATGAATATTATTCTTCAATCCTCAAATTCTCAAATTCAATAATTTTAGGGTTTCAAATGGATTTAGGGTTTAATATCATGTGAGTTGCCGTTGGTCTTCTAATTAATCTGAATGTTCTGTTAGGACAAAGGAAACACGTAAAATCCAGCCATACGGCTATTGGGTTCCATTTGAATTTCACAAGAATCAATTTAGGCATAATCACTCACTACAGCAGAAATATGTGACATGAAGATAGCCTTTGTTAATTAAGTTTTAAACTGAGTAGGAATTGGAATAAGGTCAAACAATTGCTCCACAAAATTCAATGTCACTTCCAGTGACATGTGCTTGTACGAGCACTCACTTGCCCCTTCACTTGGTAACCCTTGATAAAAGAATAACAAATTGAAGCCTTCTTTTGCACTTGTGCCCTGTTGGTATAAGTTGGTTGTGTATTCTTCTCTCTTGTCTTCTATAATATTTTTTACCACTTACAAAAAAATTGTAAAGTTACTTTCAACTTACTATAGATCTTGTGTGTTGTTACAGCTTTAGTTTCAAATATGTACAACACATATGAAGTGAGATGGTGACCCACTATTTTATTCAAACCTATTAGCTTAAATGGGAAAGCAATGTGTTTTGCACATCGATGTGGGTTCGGAACCCGCATAGGCTACAAAACCAATATGTGATATATATCAATTCTTGCTTTCTAGTTATACATGCCAATTTATGTCTCAATTGTTCTGCCTGAAAATAACTTTATCCCCTATGTAGTTTATATCTTGTTTCTACTTTCTGGTGACTACTCTGCTTGGAAATAGGAATGCAAAACCATGTTGGATAGTGATATTGAACTCGCCAAAAGCATGTAGAGCAAGGTGGCAATAGTGGCAAGTACACCAGGAATGCAAACATGCTGGATAGTGATACTGGACTGGCTTCTATTTCTGCATCTGATAATGAAGGATATGATGATGTCAATGTGAGAGGGCGCAGATGAATAGAGTGATGCTACAGAATTGGACATTCGGAGGTTGGTGCAGTCAAACCCAGAGTGCAGTTCACGAAGGATAATAGCAATTCATATGCTCTTGCTAACTAATAAGTCATACAATAAAAAAAATCAGATTTAGTTTAAGTTTATACAATAAAAAATCTCTAAAAACGCCAAAATGCTAACTAATAAGCTGTCATGGAAAAATACAGATTTATTGTTGTTTAAACATTAGAAAAAGACCTAAAATTTTAAAGTTATCAACGTGGAAAGATGGGAAGTAAGAAAATTAATGAATTAGAACATCAATTAAGTCATGAAAAGAATTGTAAGAATTCGATCAAGAATGGAGCTTTAACACATCATAGCATATCATACCAAGTAAAGGTTTAGCAAACTATCAAAGTATTTCTCAAAAGAACAACACCAAGTATCAAAATTCTCATATTATCAAGTCTTTTTAGGCATATAAGAAGATATTTTCTGAAGTAAAATGTAGATATTAATTAATTCGTACTATCACATGGAGTAAAAGGAGCACAAATTTCACATGAGGCATCAATTTCCTTGACATTTTCTTTCTGATTTTGTTTCCCTACTGTCACATCAATTCTACACAATTTCAATCCTAAGAGCTCACTCTTAGAGACTTCTTCCAATTGTTAAGGGCTTGAGACACTAAGCAAGAGTGACAAGTCCAAACCAAGAAAAAAGAAATGGATATACGTGTATCAATAGTTTGTGCATCTGCTAACCTAAAGTAGCCAATCCTACTTCCAATTTCCTATCATGTGAACTTGAACTTACATCACAGCCAAGAAATTAAAACATCAACCTAATAAATCTCACCCAACAAGCTACTTCTGAAATATAAAGTCAAATCCTCCTCTCAGGCAAAAAATCGAACCCTTGATAGGCAAAACTTCAATGGTTATAATTAGACCAACAAAGAGAAAAGATGATAAACCCAAATATTATAGAGCAAAACCCTAAAGAGAAAGAGTATTGAACCATGGTAGACGCTTAAGCAATTGGAGGAGAAAATCAGAACCACCTCTCCGACGTCATCTTCTCGCAACTGCGTCTTAAGCTCTACCAAGCTTTCGAGTCTTCGATCGACGTCTCCGATCAACTTGCTATGGAGTTCTGCACAAAGCCAAACGCATTAACTCCAACTTTTGTTGCTATGGAGTTCCTATCAAGGTTGATCTTCGACGTCTCCGACTTGCTATTTTGTGCAATACTTTTGTTGCTATGGAGTTATCTGGCTTGTATACAGAGGTAAAAGAAAGAAAGGAGTTTTTCAACCAAAAAAAGGAAAGAAAGGAGTTTAATTTCAGATTTTTTTAGCGTTAAACGTTTTGAGGCTGTATTTTAACGGCATGGTCATTTCGCGAAATGTGCCAAAAATAAGGTTACCTTGCGAAATTAAATAAATATGTGGGCACCATGTGAAATTGACTTAATCATAGGGTTACCCCATGAAATTTCCGTATAATAAACTAGGTTTCATAAGCCAACAAGCTACTTGGGTGATGTACATAGCAGCTATGGGAAAACAGACCTTTTTTGGTACAACGGCCATTGTAGAATGCAACAAGCCAACAAGCTACTTGGTTGATGTACATAGTAGAAACAAGGACCATAAATACAAATTTCCAACTACAAATTACTTATTCATGTTAAGTAGAAAAAAAAAAAGATTGCAGTTGTGCAAATAAACCCATCTCCCCAAAGTCCAAAACCCTCAGATCCCAATATTACTTCCACTGATGCATCAAATATAATGGACGTTTCACAGGAATAACTTCACTTTGAAAAGTCAGGAGCTTCAAATTGCCTACAAAAGCGCAGCAAAATAAGAGAGTTTAGTTTTGTCGAAGTTTTCAAATATAACTGGTGCATAAGCATCAAGGAGACTAATATATGAAGAAAAAAAAACAGCATCAAGCAAGGAAATGAAAGGAGTGAACTCAGAAAGAAAGAATACCTTTCAGAAACAAAGCTTCCTTTTGATTCTAGATTGGCACAAGGATGTCTTCACAAAGACCCAATCACCAACTTCATTGGCCATATGGAAGAAAGCATGTCTCGAACGAGCATGGAAGTGCAGTATGCCAAGGACTCCCAAGAAACTGAATGCAAATCCCGTCCCTAGAGCAGCAAAGAAGGCTTCCATGTCGAACGTCGTTTCATTCGCATCTTCTTTCCCAGTAGGTGGTGGTTTTATGATGTCCCCAGGACATTTAACCAACAGTGGCTCTCCACATAGCTTGGGATTCCCGGCAAACGAGGAAGGATCAAAACCTTGGAGTTGAGTGCTGGTTGGGATTCTTCCAGATAGATTGTTGCTTGAAAGGTCCAATACATCCAAGAAGGTCATACTAGATAAGCTTTGTGGAATTTCTCCACTGAGTCTATTAGATGACAGTTTAAGAACTTCCAAAACATTGAGCTGGCCAATCTTGTCAGGAATATTTCCAACGAGGTTGTTCCTTGATAAGTCTAGAGACCTCAAATACTTCAAAGAAGTCACCTCACTAGGAATTTTTCCAGTCAAACAATTATCTGATAGATTCATAACATTCCTTTGTGGGAGATCTTTGATAGACTCATTCGCCAATATTCCTTTCCACATAATCGATCCATAATCGAGATTTGCAAGATAACGATCATTGACTATGTAAGAGAACTTATCAATATTAATAGGAGAGATGGTGAAACCTACATATGTTGTCATGGAAGTGAAGTTATCGATACAATTTGGAATATATCCTGATAACCTATTACCAGATAGGTCCAATACTTGAAGCCTCTGAAGATAGCAAAGATTGGAAGGCAAGTCCCCAGTAAAATTGTTTGATCCCAAGTTAAGAACAACCAACTCATGTAGACGGTCTCCTAACCAAAATGGCACACTTTTGGAGAAGTTGTTGTTTCCAAGCTCTAGGATCATTAGCTGTGTGCAGTTTTTCATTGAAGAAGGCAAGTCTCCAGTAAATCTATTGTTATCCAGATGAAATGCATTAAGTTGCTGCAAGTTGGCTATATTGCTAGGAATAGTTCCAGACAACATGTTGTTTGCTAGATTGAGAATTCCAAGGCCATGAAAGTGAAAAATTTGATTAGGAATTGAGCCTGATAGAAGATTGTTAGAGAGGTTGATTATTGAGAGGTCATTGTTTGATATTTCATGGTGGAAGAGGGGAAAGGCCGAGAATTTGTTATTGGACAGATCTAAATATGATATTGCCAAGAACATAAAAAGCGGGATATGGCCATGAAACTCATTGAAACTCAAATCTATGGAGGGGTAATATTCTTCCGCCAATGACACGTTTGGTATTGTGCACTTAATTTTGTTATTAGAAATACTCAACTGAGTTAATCTAGAGCTATAATTCCAAAAGGCAATGGGAATGGAACCAAAGATGGAGGAGTTAGAAATGTCAAGGTATTGTAAGCTTGTTTGTGTCAAAATCCAATTTGGAAAGTGAGGACCTAGCTTACAAGATCTTAAATCTAGATGATGAAGTTGGAATGGAGGCAACCAACTTTTGCTAAAGTTAAGTGTCAAAAGATTATTTTCTGACAAGTCTAAGTATTGTAAATTTGAAAACTTTGAGAAGTATGCATCTTGAAGGTTTCCATTTATTCTATTGAAGGAAGCATCCAACCAAGTTAGGAAAGAGAGGTTTGACGGAAGACTATCCATTTGATTATGAGATATATCCAAGCGAATCAATGATGGGAATTTAGGAAGGTTTGTTAGTTCGAAATTTGTATAGGCTAGATAGAGATCTGTTAGATTATTTGTGCTCTTGATCAAGCAGGAAAGAGTCAAAGAACCTATATTGTTGTCAGAAAGATCAAGGATTTGAAGAGAGGTGGAATGATTAACGAGACTTAGAGAAGAAACATGTGGCACAACCAAAGGAAGAGAACAGGATGAGCAATACAACACTTCTAAAGAGGGAAGCTTTTGAGAGAGGAAAGGGAAAGGTGAGAAAGGTGAGAAAGCCATTGCAAATTATCAGCATACAAGTGTCTAGATGAGTTTCTAAAGTGAAGTTGTAACCAAAAAATGCTTCTACTAAAGTGAAGATATTGCAAGTTGGTAAGGTTGCCAAGATGGGTAGGAATCTTACCAAAAAATCCAGAATTTGAAAGATCAAGAGTTGTCAACTTGGTAAGGGAACCTATAAACTCTGGAATTCTCATAGTGAACTTGTTAAAACTAAGATCCAAGAATGTCAAGTGTCGCAACACAAGCAAGGATGGTCGCAGTTGATGGCTTTCCAATTCATCTTCAAACAAGTTAAGTGAAACCACATGCCCAGTGTGGTCGTCACAGCCAACTCCATTCCATTCACAGCACTCAGAGTTGTGAATGCTCCAATCTGAAAGAGCACCATAAGGATCAACGATAAAGCTGAGCTTGAAGTCGACGAGTGCAAGCTTCTCCTCTCCTCTGCAAAGGACTTTTGATTCAACAATATTACAATTGCTTGCAACAAAGACTAGTGCAAGCACTAGTATCAAAATAGAGGCTACTCTAATCATGTTGTTAACAAAGACAAATAAAATCTTGGTTGATCTGTTTTTTTTTTTCCGGACAGTGGATGATCGCGTTTAGCAAGCCATATATATCATATATAAACTCGTATTACTTATAATTCAACTTATGAAATAAAGGTAAGGTCCCACAAAACAAAGACTTTCCAAGTTGACTTAACAAGTCTTCTATCCCAAATTAAACGCCATTTTCTATCCCTAATGACACAACACAAGCCATTGAAAGAAGACTCGAATACATTATGCTTAATTGCATTCTCACCTAATACAATTGACTAGTCTTTCTAGTGCTATTGTTCTTGGGTCATTAGGAAAAGATTAATTAGGAGAGTATATATAGCCTTCAACAACAAAATTTTCAAAAGCCACATTTTCGTTTTTGTATAGTTTGTAGTTCAAAGGTCTGATTTTCTTGAAAAAAATGACTCTAAATAATACTCCCTCCGTTCTATTCTATTTGTCTTTATAACCTCCAAATTTTGTTCAATAAAACTTGTCCATTTAGAATTTTTATTTAATTAATATGTTGGAAAGTGTTCATATTGACTTTTTTCTCTCTATCTATTGGATATAAAGGGTAGTTAGTAATTAATTGGTGATTACATTTAGAAAATTTTGAATTTTCAATGATATTTTTTATATTTTTAATGAGTTTCTTAATATATGTGAAAAAAATCTAAAAAGACAAGTAGAATAGAACGGAGAGAGTATAATTGAGCAATTTTTTTTATCTTCAAGGTATTTAACTTATGTTCTGTGGTACATAGATTACAAAATGCGTTCTAGATATACCGATTCGATTTCCAGGTCCTGTCATCAAATCACAATTATATACTTTTCCAAGATGCCTCTTCAAGCACTATGATGTTTTCGTCAAGCACTATATGAGACGACAATAAGACTAGTCAATATTATTAGGTGAGAATGCAATTAAGCATAATGTTTTCGAGTCTTTTTTCTCTGGCTGTGATTTTCTATCCAAATAATACGGAATGTCAATTTTTCAAATACAAAAAAATACAAAGTGGTCGCTTTGTGGAAATAAACTTTTCCAAGCCGGAAGTTTGAAGAAAAAAAAAATTCTAGTATATGAGTCATTAAAAGAAATAACTAATATTAATTAATTTTTTTACGAAAAATATTTATGCACACAAAATAATAGCCTCGCGCACAAGAATTGAAACACTTCATGAAGCGTTTCACTTTATAGATTGTTTACTTAACGGGTACCCAATAGCCAAGAGAAAGGGTTGCTTGGTACCCATTTGGAACGCTTTATGAAGCGGTTCGTTCTATGAATCGTCTAACTTAAACGATGTATAAAGCGAACCAATACCTTGTCTGGGGGACTACATCCTTCTTCTCTCGGACGATTCTTATAATTCTTGCTCATCAAAATACTATTCCTGCCTTCGTCTCTCAAATCTCATTAGACATAATCAATGGTACGTTTTCGAGGTGGCGGTCGGGCTCTTCGTGGCAGAGGGCATGGTGGGGCGAATACAGTTGCCGATAGTGTGGATGGGACTGGTGGTGAAGTCGCATCCTTAGCGGATGCAGGTATGAAAATGAAATAAATTGGATGTTTGATTTTATGTGTTATGGATTTTGATTTGAAACCCTAAATACTACACCTTGAAAGCGAAAATTGAGTGAACAACTAACGGTATGGAGAATGCGTAGTTAAGTCAGTTATGTTGAAATGTGATTAGATAAATGCAATTGATAGTATATACAATGTGTTGAATCAGAATTGAGTTGTATGTAGTGTTCAGTTCATTTGATCTCTGTAAGAAGAATGCTTAGGAAAAAGTGAAGAAATAGGCTAAGGAAAAAGTTGTAGATTAGATGGAATTTAACTGCAAATCTGAATACAAGAAATAAGCCAAACTTCTTTAGCTGAAATGTGTATGGAGAATAATTAGTTAAGGTCAGTTCAAGTACTCTATTCAACAATTTGTGAAGTAGTTTGAACTCTATTCAACACTCTATGAAATGGTATCACATGGCATCAAAATTGTTTGAACTCATTACAAATCAACTAATTACAAATCCAAGAACATTACAAATTCAATTAAAATGATTTGGATTTCTTTCTTAATAAATAAAATGGTAGGCTATTTGAAGTAATTACAAATCAACTAAATCATACTTCTTGAGCATAAAAACATGGTAGATTTTTTGAACTAATTACAACCAAATCATACCTTAAACCTCAACTAAAAAACTATAATCACAAGTTCAAGCCCTAATTTCAAATCAAAATCAATTATCACACCAATTTGAACATAAGAACATGTAATGGGGGAGAGATCAACTAAATCATACCAACAATTTGAACATAAGAACATGTAATGGTCACTCATGTCTCTCTACTCGACTCTCGTTTCTTTTATGAGGTTTATGTAGACATCTTTTTTCCTTTTTACTTTCAAATTCGTTTTTTATTGAAGACAAATTTAGTTTTTTTTCCTTAAATTCTTTTTTTTGTTACAATCTGACGGAACTTTAAAAAATTAGAAGAAAAATACAAAAAAGACACAGACCGAACTAGTCGAAAATTATAGGGATAATACTCATATAACTTTTTTTTCCTGGGCACCTAGGGATGCACAAAAAACCCGTGGAGACGGGGATCCGCGGGGACCCGCCCCTAATGGGACGGGGATTCCCCGACTTAATGGGGAACGGGGTGGGGACGGGGATCATTTTCGTATCCTCGATTTTAAACGGGGCGGGGATGGGGAATGTACTATCCGCCCCGAATCCTAGAGCTTGGAAACAACAACTTCTCCAAAAGTGTGCCATTTTGGTTAGGTGACAATTTGAAGCATTTGATTGTACTTAATTTGAGGTCAAACAATTTTACCGGGGACTTGCCTTCCAATCTTTGCCATCTTCAAGACCTTAAAGTATTGGATCTATCTGGTAATAGAATATCTGGATCTATTCCAGGTTGTATCCATAACTTCACTTCCATGACTACATTCACCCTCTCGTCTGATGTAGTTCTTGATTATGCATCGATTATGTGGAAAAGAATATTGGCAAATGAGTCTAGAGTTCAGCTCTCACAATGGAATGTTATGGATCTATCCAATAATTGTTTGACTAGAAAAATTCCCAATGAGGTGACCTCTCTAAAGTGTTTGAGGTTAGAGACTTATCAAGAAACAACCTCGTCGGAAGTATTCCTGGAAAGATTGGCCAACTCAAATTCCTGGAAGTTCTTAAACTTTCATCTAATAGACTTGGTGGAGAAATTCCACAAAGCTTATCCAGTATGAACTTCTTGGATGTGTCGGACCTTTCAAGCAAGAATCTATCTGGAAGAATCCCAACCAGCACTCTGTCGAAAAATGAGTCCTAGAAACGAATATCCAACAAGATCTACGAAGTAAAAGCAAGAAAAGTAAAGCAGATGAACACACGAGTTGGTGACCCGGTTCGGATAGAAAATCCTACATCCGGGAGTCTCAGTTCGGAGAGACCAACCCAAGATCCACTAAGTTTTCAAGACAATACAACAACAAGGTTACACTTCAACAACAGATCTTAGGATCTAAGCGCAGAGAAACAAAATATCAGAAAGGAACAACAAAGAAGGTGAAGGGAGAAATCTAATAGGGTTTCGGCCCCCTATGAAGGTTGTCGAAGCTTTGAGATGAAGCTTCGAGGAGGGTGTTGCCGGATCTCGCTGAGAATGGCTTGCCGGAAAGATCGTCGCCAAGCTTCTCCACCGTCGCACCCCTGAGCTCTCTCTTCTTTCCTCTTCTCTCTCTCTCTTTTCTTTTTCTAGAAGCGTCGATTAGGTATTCTGGTTAATGAGCTCCAAAGGAGCTAACAAGGGTATTTATAGCTAGGTCATGGGCGCTGTTGAGAGGGTTTCTTGACAACAAATAAATTTATATCAAGACCCCGCTGAGTATAGGGAGGTCAGGTTCGTCCACGAGAATTAGAAGTATCTAAATCTAGTTATTAATTCCTACAAAATAAAACAAAAAACAAAGCAAAACACACACTATAGGCGCTCGGCACCGACCCACACAAGGTCGTCACCGACCTACGACTCACACAAAAACACAGGAGAAAACCAGAAAAACTGAGTGCTCGACCCCGACCTAAAAGGGGTCGTAACCGACCTATCCGGGTAACAAATAAACTTCGAAAAATCAAATTAAGAGAGATCTAGAGCAAAGGATTCACCACAACAAGCTATGCATGCAAACATGAATCAAAATCATCCCATAACAATCTCATGAATGACTTTCGTCACGAATAATCAAGTAAAAATCTCAACTTTCATAAAGATCTAAACTTGCAACCCTACTTGTTTTCTAAAAGTTTTAACTTTCGTTTCAACCCAAATATTATCCAGATTCACAATTCAATTTTTCAATTCAATCACGAACATGAATATGCCTCAATTTTCATCAAGGAATTAATAGCAAACAAGAGGATAAAAGATAGAGATTAAAAGAGTGGTTTAATCAAAGATTCATGCTTTAATTATGCACAACTCGTCGGGTTTCACCTTAACCGTAGAAAAGTAGACTACTCATGATCCATGGCACAATCAACAACCATAAACAAAAGAGAAGACATAATCCAAATCCAAACAAACTTCAATTAAAAAGAAAACTTACAAATCTCAAGCAAACCTCCAAGTCTCTCTTAAAATTGTCCAAGAGCTTGGAATCAAAGTTAACCTAGAAATCAAACTTGCAACTTGTTCCGTCTCTCCACAACGTCCCAAACGTCTCCCAAAAGCGTGTCCCCCAAAAGCGTGTCCCTAAAAATTAACCCTAGAAGAACCTTATATAGTGGTGGGAATGTCTTCATAAGGAAACTAAATTATATCTCAAAAAGGCCCATAAATAAAACATTTACTAAAACCTAACTTAAGGCGCAAGTTTTATTCTCGCTACACACGGAGGTGGTCGTCACCGACCCAAATTGGGTCGTCACCGACCTAGGCAGCACTTTGTTTTCTTCACTTCTTTGCTCGAAACTTGCTCCAAAGCTTGGTTCTTCTTCAATGTTCTTTCTTCAATCGCTCTTGGCCTTCTAAGACTTCATTTAGCTCCTTCTTAAAGCATCTTGATCTTGAAATCTTCACCTTGAAATCATCAAACCTTCAAATGCAACGACTCTCACCCGTCTATCAACATCACCACAAGACAACTCTAACGCCACCTCCTAGAAAGCTTGAAAAACCGAGATATCTCCTCCTCAACGCTTCAAATACCTACAAAAACAACAAACAAGCACAAACGACTCCAACTCTCCAAAGAGGGTCGGAATTATATGCAAAACAACACAATAAACCTAGAAAAGACTCAACCTAGCTAGAAAACTACCCACAAAAACCAACTAAAAAGTGCGACATCAAAATACCCCATACTTAGACTTGCTTGTCCTCAAGCAATCACTTAACATGCATCAATACCATACAACAAAACTCAAGAATCACCTATATAGAAAAATAAGCACAAGTAGAATAATGAGCAAACAACTTCCACATCCTAGCACACATGATCATTTCCAAGCAATCACAATCCAACCTCACCAAGGATTGTATTTCACTCAACTCTCAAAGTGTTTAGGGTATAGCAATAATCACTCGACTCAAATTCCAACCACAAAACCGCATAGTCAATGGAACTTATATAAACAAACTCTCCACCGAAGAAGTCAAAACAAGTCAAATCATCAAATGAACTCGGGGGGCTCAATGAAAAATTCAAAGAAGTCTCCATTCGGCCGGGTTGTAATAGGGATTGGTAAAGACAATAAAGTATGGAAATATTTTGGCCTTGTGGTTCTAACTAATCCGGGAATCAAGACTCCTAGACTACACATCACTCACCCAACATTCTTTCCTCTTACAATCACCAAACACTTAAAACTTTTCAATGCACTTTCCTTTTCACCTTTTATCATTGTCTTTCTTCTATTCTTTGAAAGCTTTGGACTCTTGTGCTTATTACTTGACTTTCCCACTTTTTTTTGGGGGGGGGGGGGTCGGCACCGACCTTCTTTGGGTCGGTGACGAGCTACATATGTGCACTTCGAGCCCAAACACTTCATACTCATGATTTTCCAAAGACAACATTCTTTATCTACCTTTCACCATCACTTTGTTTTCACCCAATCACTCCATAACATTCTTCAACAACTTCTTCTAAGTCCTAATTCCCGGATCAAAGGGTCAAGCTTTTCATGGCTAGGGAATTTTTTTGTGGAGCTAGAAATAGGCTTTAAGCTCAAAATAAAGGGCTACAAACAAAGGGATCATGTATAGGTAGGAAAAGGAATATAATAGGCTTATAAAAATAAGTTCAAAATCATTTGATTCAATCAAGTAATGAGCATATCTCATTGGTCTCAAGTTTAAAATAACCATGTCATTGTCAATTGGTATATTGCATTTGGAAGAGTAATTCACACATGAAAGAGAAAGGAGTAAAAATGTACATCCTTTATAGGCCAAAAATATCTCACTTAGGTTCAATTTTTGTTGGATTGCTTTCACTTAGAAATATGCATGCTCAATATCCATTATAAGCTCAAAATTCAAAAAGCAAGATCATGATTTAGGCAATTCTTAAAGCATGTTATAGGTTTTACATGATGATGCAAGCAATTTCCATCCTAGAACATCTAATAAATAGAGCATTTATCCATCTAAAATCAAAAAGAAAAAGACTCAAAACAAAAACTAAACACACACATCAATCAAAACACAAATCAACACATGACTCAAACAAGTAATCTCCAAAACCACCCCATACTTAAACATCAATGTCCCCATTGATTAAGAAAGTAAAGAGAAAGGAAAGAGAAACTAACTTGGACACTTTGAAGCGTTGGCATAGGAGGAGAATCATTCTTGAGGAGGGTGAGGAGGCGGTGGAGCTTGAAAAAGGTGTTGCCCCAACCAATGGTTGAAATCCGCTTGAGCATTCCATCTCTCAACATCTTGCTTGTGATCTTCATAATACTCAATGCGGAAATCCCTAAGCTCCTTGGGATGCTCAACAAACTGGTTGTGGTGATGATTAAGTGCCCCATAAAGTTGGTGTTGGTGGAGCATAAGGGCATCCATCTTAGCCGAGAGACGGGAGATATCGGGATTGCCACCCGAACTTGAACCGGTATGATATGTGCCTTGTCCTTGAAAATGAGAGCCGCCGGACCCATCAAAGCCATAGGGGTGAGAGTAATAGGGGACCATGTCGGTTTGGGGTCCCATCGTGAAGTCCATAGGGTCGACACCGTGCTGATTTTGGTAGTGGCCGCCCTCTGGTGGGTCGTCTCCGACCCCCTGTTGGTCGTCACCGACCTCCCCAGAACGGCCCCTTGGTGATTCCCACTCGAAGGTCACCTCTCTTGGCGGTGGGTTAGGCTTGGCTCTTCGGAAACGGCTGGGCTGGCGTCTAATTCGTTCATCAAGCTGGACATTTGGCACCAAAGGATAAGGGGCGGGTGCCCACACATCATACCAATTAGGGAGATAGAAGAGCTCGAGATTTTCTTGGGTGAGCACCACATCATGAGTCACCTCCGTACTGATTGGAAACTTGTTAATGAAGCCGGCGGAGGATTGAGTAATCACCTTAGTGTTCAAAAAATACTTCACATCCATAGCAATGACCTTTCTTGAAGAATAGGCGGAAAGGTTGACTTTTAAGGCCTTGGCAAGGAGAGCCACAAGCCAACCAAAGTAAGTACTAGTGTGGGTCTTGAGGGCTTGGTGGTTCACGACGGCATTAGCAAACTCAAACCCCAAATTCATGTGAATGGTTGGCTCAAAGAGCATAGTGAAGAGGCATGCAATCTCGTGCTTGTGTGGGCGTGAGAGCTCGTACCTTGGCCAAATTGTGGAGCCGAGGATGCGTAGGATAATCCGGAAAACCGGCTAGCAATGAATCGACCGGGAAGGTGGTTGGTGGGGTATTCAACCTTGCCGGTGAGGTAATGCCACAAATCCTTGGTGGGAAAATTCGCCGTCGTGTACGCTTCGGGTGGTGCACGAAAACCAGGATGTTTGTTGAATTTTTTAATGTCCATCTCGTACTCCTTATTGCCGAGTTGAAATGTGACCGTAGAGTTGTTGAAGTCGGTTTCATCCCGGTACAAGCGGAAGTTGGACATGAACTCGCATGTGAGCGCCACATAGTGTTCCTCAATAGGATGCAAGATAAGATGTTGAGCTCCAATCCAAGAAAAAGCCTCAAGCACTTCCCTATGAAGACCAATCTTCATGGCGCCGGCCTTGTGATAAGCTCTCACATTAACATCTCCACGCCACATTTCAAGAAATCGGTCCTTTTGCTCCTCGGAGTAAAATACCACACTATCCACCTTTTGCTTGTCTTTCTTGTGCTTCTTAGTGGGGTGACGAGAAGAAGAAGGCATTGTCCTACAAAACGTTAAATCCTCCAAGATAATTTCCAAAGTTTTAAAGGACAATGTCAATCAAGCACAAATATATCACCACCCAAAGAAGTACCCCATACTTACCCAAAGAAACATGGTCAAATTTAGAAAGAATCTCAACTTAACATGCTTAATCATGAAGAGTAGGTAAGTGGTGGGAAAGATCATGCTTAAAGGACTCAAATCATGGTGAAAATAGCTTAATAAGCATGCATATAATGAGGAATACGAGTCAACCGGGGTCGGAACCGACCCTTGGAGGCTCGGTACCGAGCAAATACACACTAAAGCTCTATAATAGGACACTGTTGGGTCATCTCCGACCCCCAATGGGTCGACACCGACCATTCCGGGCAAAATCATGTCCGAAATTTCAGCCCGATGTCCTTGGAAGGGTTACCAAAAATTCCGAAAAAATCATATACTCTCACAATCAACCAAACAACCAAGTATGTATCAAAAATTCCACTTATAACCCACAATTTATCATGATATCATGTAGATCTACCCACTAAAGCATTCAAACAACCCAAACTTCCATATTCAAACTCAAGAACACCCAAAACCTAGATTTTCAACTAATCCCTCAATCATAAATCAAGTAAACTTGAATTCAACATCAAAGGAGTAGAAAAACATACCAAAGATGAGTGAAAATAGAAGAATGGAAGTAGAAGAGGGGTCGTAGACGAGCACTAGAGCGGTTCCAAACTTTGAAAAATTGTGGGAAAGGGCGGGTTTTCCGGTTTTTGGTAGAGGAATTGGAGGATTTATGTGGCACAAAGATGGATTTTGGTAGATTTGGGATGAGGATGATGGATTTGTGAGGTTTGAGAGGCAATGGAGGCTATGGATTTTTGAGGGGGGAAGAGGGTCGACGGTGTGGGGGAGAAAGAGAGGGGAGGAGTAGGGTTAAAAGGGCTAAAAGTTCAGGGACTTACCTGCAATTTCCAAATTTCTGGAAATTTTTACCGTTTTTGCTTGGAGGGGGTCGGTGCCGACCCAAAATAGGTCGGTGACGACCCACCCTGACTTTGCTTCCCTTCATTGTCGAGCATTACGATCCCCTAGTTCCTTTTCCGCCGCCTCGGGTCCCTACAAAACTTTAGTGGAGATGCAAGACAAGAGTCCTAGCTACTCTAAACTAATGAAAACAAAAGAAATTAAGCTAAAAAGAAAATCAAAACATAAACAAAAACAAAGCGGGTTGCCTCCCGTAAGCGCTTATTTTAACGTCTTTAGCTAGACATGAAGTACCTCAGCTTAGTCAGAAGATGTGAGAGCCCATGTGGCTCGGATTTCCTCATCGGGTTCGGCTCTTGCATAGTATTTCTTCAATCGATGCCCGTTGACCTTAAAAATTCCTCCATTCTCATCTATGAGATCGACCGCTCCATGTGGGTAGATGTGGTGAACAATGAATGGTCCGCTCCATCGGGATTGTAATTTTCTGGGGAAGAGTCGAAGTCTAGAGTTGAAAAGGAGTACTTGATCACCGTTGTTGAAGGTCTTCAGGATGAGCTTCTTATCATGCCATTTCTTGGTTCTTTCTTTATAAATCTTGGCATTCTCATACGCCTTGAGCCTCAACTCCTCCAATTCTTGCAAGTCCATAAATCTCTTTGCTCCGGCCGTGTCAAGATCCATGTTGATCTCTTTGAGAGCCCATAAAGCCTTGTGTTCGAGCTCGAACGGGATTTATGTTCTTAATTTCCTGGCGTGGGTATTGGCAGGAATTGATCGAAACTTTAGCATGGGCTCATGAACGCACACCCTTAGCCAAATTGATTCGATGGCGAGATAAACCTGTAGCTCTTTCCATTGTGCAAGCAAGATTGGTTGGATTAGCCCACTTCTCTGATAAGGGGTGTATGGATTCTCGAGAAGAGAGGAGCCGTAATGGTCCCCCCCGGACCGCCCGGGGGGAAGGGATCTCTTTTCTGCAACGGAAAAAAACGGAGCAGATTTGACTCAACACAGCAAAAGGAGGAATCCGCCCGAGGAGGGGCTCGCGTCTGATTAGCTAGTTGGTGGGGGGGAAGAAAAGCTTTCACGTGGCAATCGAGCTGACAAGTCATGCATGTAAATGGCGGGATGCTAAGCACTTAGGTTGCTTTCTCTTCTATCGGGCACGGAGCCTCTCTCCGAGAGGGGAGGAAAAGAATAGCAAGTCTAGTTTATCATGCATCAATATTAGCGGGGATGTTCTCCCCTCAGTCCCATTCGTTCTCCCTCCGACGGACGCTGCCCTGCCCTTCTCCTGTCGTGGTCCAATGCTTAGCTAATTCCATGCGTCTAACCAAAAAATCCCTTCTTCTTCCAACTTTTCGATCTTCCCATTCATTTCCGTTGATCCGGCTTCTGCGATTACGGCATCCGCCTAGCTCCGAATATGCGCATTGGAGCTCCAACAAGTTTAGTAATGAGCATAACGGCTCTGTTGTTCCGATGGAGAGAAGAACCTATGATTAGCTTTTCGGGAAATTTCCAAACGACAGTGGCAGATCAAACAAGAACTTGATGAACGAAATCCGCTGACGCAAAAAAAAAGAGCACCTTTTCAATAAAGAAGCCTAGCGTCTTCTGATAACACTCTATCACCTTAATCCATTCTTTTGTTGAGGGTCTTGCACTTATGCATTCCGGGCTCTGCGCGGTTCGCCTTTTCTTGTGTTGAGAGCTTCTCATTCTCTTATAGAAGCCCGCGTCCACGCCGGGGACGGGTAAAGCCCAGCGAAGCAGCAGGGAGCACTTTGACACCTAAGATTCCGTAACGAGTAGATACTTTCGCAGAAGCATAATCGATTTTTTTGTTAAATACATTACAAGATGTTTTTCCATACTTTCCGCATTCAGTTCTAGCTATTTCCACACCTGCTAATCGACCTGAACAAAAGGCAAAAGGCTGAAGAATTCCAAGTGGATCCTCCTATCCCGGACCAAAAGAAGTGGCTAGTGGATCTACATGATTCTGACAACGGTTTTGGTCTGTTCTGATCCAACGCTCAAACTCAAAAAAGGCTTTTCCCTCAAACTCTTCCGATCCGGCGTTTTTATAAGATATCCGCGATTCCTCTCGAGTTGTAATCCAATACACAAGACCAGAGATTACTGAAAGGAAGATACTCTCTCTTCTTGAGCTTCCGATTGACATACCGAGATTTATTCAATTGGTGATTGTGTTTATTTAAGCCATAGGCGGCTAATACACTTCTAATAAGTGAAGTAGTCGTCGTCTGATCAATCGGCATTGCTTGGGCCGAGTCTTGTATAGACTGGCTACCTAGCAAGAAAAAGAGAACTTACTGCAAGAGAAGGGGAAGATTTGAGCCCCAACGACAAGCGCTTGAATATATTAACCATTTCTTTATTTTCCGATCGCTTGCAGGGGACAAAAGAAACATCTTGTTCTTTCTTCAACAATTTCTGATCTCTAGTGGACCTCTCAGTAGGATTTGAACCCAGATGAAGTTCTGACCATCTGTCAGAGAAAAAAGAACGAATGGATCTTGTAGGATTCCCAAGAAGTTCTTCGATTTCTTCCGGAAGCCGTGCCAGATGAAAGTCTCATGCACGGTTTTGAATGAGAGAAAGAAGTGAGGAATCCTCTTTTCGACTCTGACTCCGTTTTTTCTATTAGATTAATTAGATTAGTCTTGGTTAGTGATCCCGGCTCAGTGGGCGTTCGAGGATAGGGGAATACCTTTCTTCTTGATGATTGGGGAGGATGCTAAGGCTGGTAAATTCCCAGATCCATAGCAAACATCTCATGCTTAACTCATCCTAATGTGAAGGTATGACCGTTTATGCGATCTTATCACAATGGTGTATGAAGGGAGACTTTCAAAGAAGATTATGATGGCTTATGGATTCTTGAAATGCAGACTGCGTAAAGATGGCTTGGAAGAAAAAGGGTCGCTTCCGCGCCCTTCCTTCCTGCTGAAATTGATGTGAATGATCGTGACAGCTCTTCCAATCTTATTCAGCTTACTTTAGTACAATCCCCTGGCGAGAGCAACCCCGGGTTCGTTTCTAAGACTAGACTCACTGCTTCCCGCTATCCATTGAGTAAAGGGGGCTTTTCTACAGTGATTCGGGCGGTTCCCGTTCGCCTGCTCTCCTCCACAAAGTAAATGGCCAAAGAGCCAATAAAGAAGAAAAGAGACTTCTTTGTCTTGGGTCACAGGAACTCCATTCTAAGGATGTAGCTGCTTAAAATCCAATAGTTGACTTAAGAAAAGTTCTCGGACATTATTTTCAAAGAGAATGACAAAGCGGGAATTCTCTTCATATCACATGCTATAGGATGAAAACTCCTACCGCTTCGCTAGTGAACTACCCACCAAGCCTTTAGTCCTAGACGAGAGTAGAGCTAATCTAAGCGAGGAGGCTCTAGGATGAGCCCATCGGAGCATGAAGAAAAGAGGCGACACGTGATAGAGAAAGGAGCTTATTCGCTCGACCCTTCACTACCGCTAACGCCCCTTGTGCTATACCCGGATTACTAAGATCGTTGAAGGATGGCACCTGGAGAATATACATTGATAGTCGAACCATCAAGAAAATAAAAAAGAAAGATTGCCGCTTGGACAACATGGCTCAAACATGATTTGAAGGGTCCTAGCGGTTTCATGTTCTATTTCACTCCCCGATGGGGGTTCTTTTCACCCTTCCCTCACGGTACTACTTCGGCGGAATCTTTTTCTTTCGTCGATATTCGTTTCAGTTGAAAGAGAAGTGCGGCTTTCGGCGATTTCAAATCCAACGATTTATATATCCTGCCTACGAATCTGCTATTACGCAAGGGATCTCTTTTCTGCAACGGAAAAAAACGGAGCAGATTTGACTCGGCACAACCTTGGGGAAAGTCTCCCAACTATATTTTAAAATGGATTGGTTATCCATAAAGATAAGGAAAGCTTTCTTGTAGTTCCGCTTTTTGCTCCAAAATGAATAAAGACTTGTGTAGGCGGTGCGGTACGCCCAAAGTGCATCATCCAACTTGGAAGCCCAATCCTTCCTTGAGCGGGAAACCGTCTTCTCCAAGATGTTTTTGATTTGCCGGTTGGAGATCTCCACTTGACCACTAGTTTGGGGATGATAAGGAGTGGCCACCCTGTGTAAGACCCCATACTTGGTCAAAAGTGCCTCAAAACTCCGCTCAATGAAGTGAGAACCGCCATCACTAATAAGGGCTCGGGGAACATTAAAACGGGGAAAAATGTTGGACTTCATAAACTTGGCCACTACTCGTGCATCATTAGTTCTTGTGGCTATGGCTTCGACCCATTTAGATACGTAGTCAACCGCTACGAGGATGTACTTGTAGGGGCCCAAAGAGGGGAAGGGTCCCATGAAATCAATTCCCCATACGTCGAAAAGCTCAACTTCTAGAATTCCTGTGAGTGGGTTCTCATTCCTCCATGTGATATTTCCCGCACGCTGGCACTCATCACAAGCCGTGACATAAGCTTGAACATCTCTAAAGAGGGTGGGCCAATAGAATCCGCTCTGAAGAATTTTTGCGGTGGTTTTGAATCCCTTAGCATGGCCGCCCATTGGAAGAGTAAGACAGTGTCTGATGACTCCCTCTATCTCATTGTCCGGCACACAATGCCTAAAGATATGATCACTTCCTTGCTTGTAGAGGTAAGGATCGTCCCAATAATATTGCTTGACGTCGTGGAGGAACTTCTTTTTGGCTTGGGAAGTCAATCCATCGGGGATAATGCCTCCTACAACATAGTTAGAAAAATCCGCAAACCAAGGGGTTTTCGCCCCTTGAATAGCATATACAGAATGGCAAGAGAGAATGGGAGGAGAAGAGTGAAGAATAGTAGTAAGCACACAAGAAGAGTGAGAAGAATGACCTGAATCGGTCGTGGTGAGGGTCGGGGCCGTGCTATTCAGCTCGATATCAGCCAAGTTCTGCGTGTGGGGGGTCATCTCCGCCCCAAGAGTGGTCGTCTCCGACCCAGAATGGGTTGTCTCCGACCCAGAATGGTCGACCTCGATCCATAAAACTTCATTGCTCAAGAGGATTTCGTCCGGGCGAGAGTCGTTGATGGGTACTATATCTCCGGACTCCTTAATATGCTCAATGGGTAACCGAGAAAGGTGATCCGCCACAAGATTCTCCGCTCCTTTTTTATCCCTTATTTCAAGGTCAAATTCTTGCAATAGAAGCATCCATTAGAGTAATCTCGGTTTGGCGTCCTTCTTATCCATAAGGTAACGGATAGCTGCATGATCGGTGTAGACGATTACCTTGGAACCCACCAAGTATGACCGGAATTTCTCAAAGGCAAACACAACGGCTAGGAACTCCTTCTCCGTGGTCGTGTATTTGCTTTGGACCTCATCTAGCGTCTTGCTCGCATAGTAGATAGCATGAAGCTTCTTTTCTATTCTTTGCCCAAGGACTGCGTCCACAGCGTAATCACTAGCGTCACACATGATCTCGAAGGGGAGGGTCCAATCCGGAGGTTGCATGATAGGAGCCGACACAAGTGCATCCCGGATCATGTGAAAAGCTTCAAGAAACTCGGAAGAAAACTTAAACACAACATCCTTCATTAATAGGTTAGTTAATGGTTTGTTAATCTTAGAGAAATCTTGAATAAACCTCCTATAAAACCCGGCATGTCCTAAAAAACTCCTTACATCTTTCACGGAGGAAGGGGGTGGCAATTTTTCAATTAGTTCAATTTTAGCTTTGTCAACTTCAATTCCCCTTTTTGACACTACGTGACCTAGGACAATTCCTTCTTGAACCATAAAATGACACTTATCCCAATTAAGCACTAGGTTAGTCTCCTCACATCTCCTAAGTACTCTAGCAAGATTGGCAAGGTAAGAGTCAAAAGTGGTACCGTAAACCGAGAAATCATCCATAAATACCTCCACAATCTCCTCAATCATGTCGGAGAAGATGGCCATCATACACCGTTGAAAGGTGGCCGGGGCGTTGCAAAGTCCGAATGGCATCCTCTTATAAGAAAAAGTGCCATAAGGACATGTGAAGGTGGTTTTCTCTTGATCATCGGGATGTATCGGAACCTGCCAAAAACCACTATAGCCATCGAGATAACAAAAATAGTCATGCAAAGCTAATCTCTCTAGCACTTGGTCAATAAAAGGCAAGGGAAAGTGATCCTTTCTAGTGGCGCTATTTAGCTTTCTATAGTCAATACACATGCACCAACTAGTGGTAGTCCTAGTGGGAACTAACTCGCCTTTTTCATTCTCAACAACAGTAAGACCACTCTTTTTAGGCACAACATGAACGGGGCTTACCCACTTACCATCCGAAATTGGGAAGATGATACCTGCATCGAGCATTCTTAAGATCTCCGAAATTGGGAAGATGATACCTGCATCGAGCATTCTTAAGATCTCCTTTTTTACTACTTCCTTCATATTCGGGTTAAGCCTCCGTTGGTGCTCTATGGTTGGCCTGTGTCCTTCCTCAAGGAAAATATGATGCATACACAAAGAAGGTGAGAGGCCACTCAAATCCTCAAGTGAGTATCCAATGGCCTTCCTATGAGTCCTAAGAACATTCAACAACTTTCCAACTTCTTCCGCATTAAGGTTAGCATTAATAATTACAGGAAAAGTGGAATCAGGGCCAAGAAACTCATACCTCAAAGACTCGGGGAGAGTCTTAAGCTCTGGAGTAGGTGGTGGTGGTGTAACAATGTCCTCAACCTTCTCCATTTTGAAAGACTCTTTAAAGTAAGCATTGTCATCTACCTCCAGAAGGGTCGGCTCCGACCATAGAGGGGTCGTCACCGAGCCAGAAGCAATCACAAAATCCTCAGAAACGATCGGAATGGGGGTGGGTGCCGAGCTGAATGTGGTCGGTGACGACCTGGATGTGGTCGGTGTCGACCCTACAGTTTCTTCCTCGGCTTTATCCTCACTTGTGTAAACTCCTAGCAAGCGTTCGATCGGATCTTCATAGTCTATGTAATCCGAGCGAGTGTACAACATTTTCACCTCCATGGCTTCACCGGTTTCCTTCATCATTGGATTGAACCGGAATTCAACCACCTCATTATCGATTTCAAAAGTAAGGAGGCCTTTCTTCACATCAATAATGGCTCCGGCGGTTGCAAGAAAAGGTCGCCCAAGAATAATCGGGACGACAGGGTCCTCCGACATCTCCATAACAATAAAATCATTAGGCACAAAGAACTTGCCCACTTGTATAGGGAAATCATCGACAACTCCAGTTGGTTTTACACAAGAACCGTCTGCCATATAGAGCTTCATATTCACCGGGACCAAAGGGCCCATATTGGTTTTGGACCATATAGAGAGAGGAAGAAGACTATCACTTGCACCAAGATCACATAAGGCTTTAAAGCGATGGGCACTATGCCAATAGTAATTGCAAATTTACCCGGATCACAGAGTTTCTTTGGGAGTTCTAAAGATCTCACCTCATCGGTTAGTTCGGACATCGACCGCTTCTTTGACAAGATCTCTTTAAGAAATTTGGTGTATGCGGGCATCTCATTCAAAGCTTCGGCAAAAGGAATAGTGATATTAAGCCCTTGAAGAACCTGCACAAAACGCTTGAATTTGCCCTCCGTGGAATCTTTAGCCTTCTTAGATGGGAAAGGAAGCACCTTCGGTGTTGATGTAGAAGGAACGGATGGAAGAATTCCGGGAAGAGGGTTGGTCACGACCTGTGGAGGGTCGGTGACGACCCTGTCTGTAGTGGTAAGAGGGTCGGTCACGACCTTTGGTGGGTCGGTGACGACTTCCTCTGAGCTAGGCCGGTCCTCATCGTTCGCCGCCTTCTTGCCTGTTTCTCGGTCCAGCAACTTCTTTCCTCTTCTCAGATGGACTGCAGCAATCTGACCCCTCGGATTCTCATCAGAATGACCCGGTAATCGCCCTTGAGGTCGTGGAATTTGGGCCGCTAAATCACCAAGTTGAGAATTCACATTCTTCCTCCAAGCTTCAAAGTCTCCTAGTTGATTTTGCACTCCTTTAAGATCGGTTCGGATGCCATTCATTCCTTCAAGGAGTCCTTGTGCCCAGGTTGGTGGTTCTTGGAAACCGGGAGGTCTATAGGGAGGGGCTCGTTGCTCTTGTGTTGGTGCTTGAAAACCTTGACCATAGCCATTGTTATTCCATTGAGGAAAATTGTTGTTGTTCCTCCCTGGATAAGCATTGTTTTGGCCACGGTAGGGCCCCCTCATATAATTTGCCTCCGCATAAGCCTCGGCGGCTCGGACTTGTTCCACATTCGTGCAAGAAGAGGTAGGATGAGCTTGGGAACCACATTCTTGGCAAGGTTGAGCGGTGGATTTGTAGTGGCCCACTTGCTTCTTAAGCCGATTTATCTCATCTTGCATAAATTGAAACCTCACATCTTGATCAATTGGTTCGGCATTAGGATCATAAAGTCTCTTCTGTTGAACATTGACGGCTTGTTGGGTGCCATACATTGCATCATAATTGGTAAATTTGTCCAACAAAGCCCAAGCTCGATCAGGATCCATCTCAATGAACCCACAATCAGTGCGGAGGTTGATTCGGTCCTTTGTAGCGGCATGAGTTGTCCATGAGTTGGACATTGCCGAAGAAGTTCTTTAAACCGCTCCCAAGTTTCCACAAAAGTCTTATTGGGAAGTTGACGATAAGAAGTGATGCGCTTCCTTAACTCTGTAGTCTTAGCTGGCGGAAAGAATTTTGTCAGAAACTGATCATGCAAAAGCACGTTTCAAGCGATACATCATCAGCGGCAATAGTGTCACAGAGGTCAGTGAAGTTCTTGATGTGCTCCATAGGGTACTCGGTGGGCTTGCCTTCAAATTGAGACCTTTTAATGAGAGTGATGAAGTGCGACTTTATCTCAAAAGCGTGCTCGATAGCAGGGAGCACAATAGCAGATTCGGGAACTTTGAATTCAGGATGCATGTACTGCCTTGCATTAGGCAGAATAGCATCGAGTTGTTCCTGAAGACGGGCAACAACCTCTCTTTCCCTTTGCGCAGCATCTCTCTCTCTTTGTGCAACAACAGTTTGAGCATCACACTCTCTTTGTATACCTTCCATCTGAAGGCGAAGGTCAGCCATCTGGCGAGCAAGTTCCTCAACATTGGCCATTGCTCTTCGTTCACGGGAACTAGAGGGAAAATAGTCAACTCCCCTCCGCGAACTAGAGGGCATACACCTGCACACACAATCACGAGAAAACGAATTAGTAAACACAAAAGGGTATGAGCTATTCCCAAACCCGAAAAATAACTAGACAAAGAAACTAAACTAACTCCCCGGCAACAGCGCCAATTTGTTGAAAGGGTTTCTTGACAACAAATAAATTTATATCAAGACCCCGCTGAGTACAGGGAGGTCAGGTTCGTCCACGAGATTTAGAAGTATCTAAATCTAGTTATTAATTCCTACAAAACAAAACAAAAAACAAAGCAAAACACACACTATAGGCGCTCGGCACCGACCCACACAAGGTCGTCACCGACCTACGACGCACACAAAAACGCAGGAGAAAACCAGAAAAACTGAGTGCTCGGCCCCGACCTAAAAGGGCTCGTAACTGACCTATCCGGGTAACAAATAAACTTCGAAAAATCAAATTAAGAGAGATCTAGAGCAAAGGATTCACCACAACAAGCTATGCATGCAAACATGAATCAAAATCATCCCATAACATTCTCATGAATGACTTTCGTCACGAATAATCAAGTAAAAATCTCAACTTTCATAAAGATCTAAACTTGCAACCCTACTTGTTTTCGAAAAGTTTTAACTTTCGTTTCAACCCAAATATTATCCAGATTCACAATTCAATTTTTCAATTCAATCACGAACATGAACATGCCTCAATTTTCATCAAGGAATTAATAGCAAACAAGAGGATAAAAGATAGAGATTAAAAGAGTGGTTTAATCAAAGATTCATGCTTTAATTATGCACAACTCGTCGGGTTTCACCCTAACCCTAGAAAAGTAGACTACTCATGATCCATGGCACAATCAACAACCATAAACAAAAGAGAAGACATAATCCAAATCCAAACAAACTTCAATTAAAAAGAAAACTTACAAATCTCAAGCAAACCTCCAAGTCTCTCTTAAAATTGTCCAAGAGCTTGGAATCAAAGTTAACCTAGAAATCAAACTTGCAACTTGTTCCGTCTCTCCACAACGTCCCAAACGTCTCCCAAAAGCGTGTCCCCCAAAAGCGTGTCCCTAAAAATTAACCCTAGAAGAACCTTATAGAGTGGTGGGAATGTCTTCATAAGGAAACTAAATTATATCTCAAAAAGGCCCATAAATAAAACATTTACTAAAACCTAACTTAAGGCGCAAGTTTTATTCTCGCTACACACGGAGGTGGTCGTCACCGACCCAAATTGGGTCGTCACCGACCTAGGCAGCACTTTGTTTTCTTCACTTCTTTGCTCGAAACTTGCTCCAAAGCTTGGTTCTTCTTCAATGTTCTTTCTTCAATCGCTCTTGGCCTTCTAAGACTTCATTTAGCTCCTTCTTAAAGCATCTTGATCTTGAAATCTTCACCTTGAAATCATCAAACCTTCAAATGCAACGACTCTCACCCGTCTATCAACATCACCACAAGACAACTCTAACGCCACCTCCTAGAAAGCTTGAAAAACCGAGATATCTCCTCCTCAACGCTTCAAATACCTACAAAAACAACAAACAAGCACAAACGACTCCAACTCTCCAAAGAGGGTCGGAATTATATGCAAAACAACACAATAAACCTAGAAAAGACTCAACCTAGCTAGAAAACTACCCACAAAAACCAACTAAAAAGTGCGACATCAAAATACCCCATACTTAGACTTGCTTGTCCTCAAGCAATCACTTAACATGCATCAATACCATACAACAAAACTCAAGAATCACCTATATAGAAAAATAAGCACAAGTAGAATAATGAGCAAACAACTTCCACATCCTAGCACACATGATCATTTCCAAGCAATCACAATCCAACCTCACCAAGGATTGTATTTCACTCAACTCTCAAAGTGTTTAGGGTATAGCAATAATCACTCGACTCAAATTCCAACCACAAAACCGCATAGTCAATGGAACTTATATAAACAAACTCTCCACCGAAGAAGTCAAAACAAGTCAAATCATCAAATGAACTCGGGGGGCTCAATGAAAAATTCAAAGAAGTCTCCATTCGGCCGGGTTGTAATAGGGATTGGTAAAGACAATAAAGTATGGAAATATTTTGGCCTTGTGGTTCTAACTAATCCGGGAATCAAGACTCCTAGACTACACATCACTCACCCAACATTCTTTCCTCTTACAATCACCAAACACTTAAAACTTTTCAATGCACTTTCCTTTTCACCTTTTATCATTGTCTTTCTTCTATTCTTTGAAAGCTTTGGACTCTTGTGCTTATTACTTGACTTTCCCACTTTTTTTTTTTTTTGGGGGGGGGGGGGGGGGTCGGCACCGACCTTCTTTGGGTCGGTGACGAGCTACATATGTGCACTTCGAGCCCAAACACTTCATACTCATGATTTTCCAAAGACAACATTCTTTATCTACCTTTCACCATCACTTTGTTTTCACCCAATCACTCCATAACATTCTTCAACAACTTCTTCTAAGTCCTAATTCCCGGATCAAAGGGTCAAGCTTTTCATGGCTAGGGAATTTTTTTGTGGAGCTAGAAATAGGCTTTAAGCTCAAAATAAAGGGCTACAAACAAAGGGATCATGTATAGGTAGGAAAAGGAATATAATAGGCTTATAAAAATAAGTTCAAAATCATTTGATTCAATCAAGTAATGAGCATATCTCATTGGTCTCAAGTTTAAAATAACCATGTCATTGTCAATTGGTATATTGCATTTGGAAGAGTAATTCACACATGAAAGAGAAAGGAGTAAAAATGTACATCCTTTATAGGCCAAAAATATCTCACTTAGGTTCAATTTTTGTTGGATTGCTTTCACTTAGAAATATGCATGCTCAATATCCATTATAAGCTCAAAATTCAAAAAGCAAGATCATGATTTAGGCAATTCTTAAAGCATGTTATAGGTTTTACATGATGATGCAAGCAATTTCCATCCTAGAACATCTAATAAATAGAGCATTTATCCATCTAAAATCAAAAAGAAAAAGACTCAAAACAAAAACTAAACACACACATCAATCAAAACACAAATCAACACATGACTCAAACAAGTAATCTCCAAAACCACCCCATACTTAAACATCAATGTCCCCATTGATTAAGAAAGTAAAGAGAAAGGAAAGAGAAACTAACTTGGACACTTTGAAGCGTTGGCATAGGAGGAGAATCATTCTTGAGGAGGGTGAGGAGGCGGTGGAGCTTGAAAAAGGTGTTGCCCCAACCAATGGTTGAAATCCGCTTGAGCATTCCATCTCTCAACATCTTGCTTGTGATCTTCATAATACTCAATGCGGAAATCCCTAAGCTCCTTGGGATGCTCAACAAACTGGTTGTGGTGATGATTAAGTGCCCCATAAAGTTGGTGTTGGTGGAGCATAAGGGCATCCATCTTAGCCGAGAGACGGGAGATATCGGGATTGCCACCCGAACTTGAACCGGTATGATATGTGCCTTGTCCTTGAAAATGAGAGCCGCCGGACCCATCAAAGCCATAGGGGTGAGAGTAATAGGGGACCATGTCGGTTTGGGGTCCCATCGTGAAGTCCATAGGGTCGACACCGTGCTGATTTTGGTAGTGGCCGCCCTCTGGTGGGTCGTCTCCGACCCCCTGTTGGTCGTCACCGACCTCCCCAGAACGGCCCCTTGGTGATTCCCACTCGAAGGTCACCTCTCTTGGCGGTGGGTTAGGCTTGGCTCTTCGGAAACGGCTGGGCTGGCGTCTAATTCGTTCATCAAGCTGGACATTTGGCACCAAAGGATAAGGGGCGGGTGCCCACACATCATACCAATTAGGGAGATAGAAGAGCTCGAGATTTTCTTGGGTGAGCACCACATCATGAGTCACCTCCGTACTGATTGGAAACTTGTTAATGAAGCCGGCGGAGGATTGAGTAATCACCTTAGTGTTCAAAAAATACTTCACATCCATAGCAATGACCTTTCTTGAAGAATAGGCGGAAAGGTTGACTTTTAAGGCCTTGGCAAGGAGAGCCACAAGCCAACCAAAGTAAGTACTAGTGTGGGTCTTGAGGGCTTGGTGGTTCACGACGGCATTAGCAAACTCAAACCCCAAATTCATGTGAATGGTTGGCTCAAAGAGCATAGTGAAGAGGCATGCAATCTCGTGCTTGTGTGGGCGTGAGAGCTCGTACCTTGGCCAAATTGTGGAGCCGAGGATGCGTAGGATAATCCGGAAAACCGGCTAGCAATGAATCGACCGGGAAGGTGGTTGGTGGGGTATTCAACCTTGCCGGTGAGGTAATGCCACAAATCCTTGGTGGGAAAATTCGCCGTCGTGTACGCTTCGGGTGGTGCACGAAAACCAGGATGTTTGTTGAATTTTTTAATGTCCATCTCGTACTCCTTATTGCCGAGTTGAAATGTGACCGTAGAGTTGTTGAAGTCGGTTTCATCCCGGTACAAGCGGAAGTTGGACATGAACTCGCATGTGAGCGCCACATAGTGTTCCTCAATAGGATGCAAGATAAGATGTTGAGCTCCAATCCAAGAAAAAGCCTCAAGCACTTCCCTATGAAAACCAATCTTCATGGCGCCGGCCTTGTGATAAGCTCTCACATTAACATCTCCACGCCACATTTAAAGAAACCGGTCCTTTTGCTCCTCGGAGTAAAATACCACACTATCCACCTTTTGCTTGTCTTTCTTGTGCTTCTTAGTGGGGTGACGAGAAGAAGAAGGCATTGTCCTACAAAACGTTAAATCCTCCAAGATAATTTCCAAAGTTTTAAAGGACAATGTCAATCAAGCACAAATATATCACCACCCAAAGAAGTACCCCATACTTACCCAAAGAAACATGGTCAAATTTAGAAAGAATCTCAACTTAACATGCTTAATCATGAAGAGTAGGTAAGTGGTGGGAAAGATCATGCTTAAAGGACTCAAATCATGGTGAAAATAGCTTAATAAGCATGCATATAATGAGGAATACGAGTCAACCGGGGTCGGAACCGACCCTTGGAGGCTCGGTACCGAGCAAATACACACTAAAGCTCTATAATAGGACACTGTTGGGTCATCTCCGACCCCCAATGGGTCGACACCGACCATTCCGGGCAAAATCATGTCCGAAATTTCAGCCCGATGTCCTTGGAAGGGTTACCAAAAATTCCGAAAAAATCATATACTCTCACAATCAACCAAACAACCAAGTATGTATCAAAAATTCCACTTATAACCCACAATTTATCATGATATCATGTAGATCTACCCACTTCTTTCCTCTTCTCTCTCTCTCTTTTCTTTTTCTAGAAGCGTCGATTAGGTATTCTGGTTAATGAGCTCCAAAGGAGCTAACAAGGGTATTTATAGCTAGGTCATGGGCGCTGTTGAGAGGGTTTCTTGACAACAAATAAATTTATATCAAGACCCCGCTGAGTATAGGGAGGTCAGGTTCGTCCACGAGAATTAGAAGTATCTAAATCTAGTTATTAATTCCTACAAAATAAAACAAAAAACAAAGCAAAACACACACTATAGGCGCTCGGCACCGACCCACACAAGGTCGTCACCGACCTACGACTCACACAAAAACACAGGAGAAAACCAGAAAAACTGAGTGCTCGGCCCCGACCTAAAAGGGGTCGTAACCGACCTATCCGGGTAACAAATAAACTTCGAAAAATCAAATTAAGAGAGATCTAGAGCAAAGGATTCACCACAACAAGCTATGCATGCAAACATGAATCAAAATCATCCCATAACAATCTCATGAATGACTTTCGTCACGAATAATCAAGTAAAAATCTCAACTTTCATAAAGATCTAAACTTGCAACCCTACTTGTTTTCTAAAAGTTTTAACTTTCGTTTCAACCCAAATATTATCCAGATTCACAATTCAATTTTTCAATTCAATCACGAACATGAACATGCCTCAATTTTCATCAAGGAATTAATAGCAAACAAGAGGATAAAAGATAGAGATTAAAAGAGTGGTTTAATCAAAGATTCATGCTTTAATTATGCACAACTCGTCGGGTTTCACCTTAACCGTAGAAAAGTAGACTACTCATGATCCATGGCACAATCAACAACCATAAACAAAAGAGAAGACATAATCCAAATCCAAACAAACTTCAATTAAAAAGAAAACTTACAAATCTCAAGCAAACCTCCAAGTCTCTCTTAAAATTGTCCAAGAGCTTGGAATCAAAGTTAACCTAGAAATCAAACTTGCAACTTGTTCCGTCTCTCCACAACGTCCCAAACGTCTCCCAAAAGCGTGTCCCCCAAAAGCGTGTCCCTAAAAATTAACCCTAGAAGAACCTTATAGAGTGGTGGGAATGTCTTCATAAGGAAACTAAATTATATCTCAAAAAGGCCCATAAATAAAACATTTACTAAAACCTAACTTAAGGCGCAAGTTTTATTCTCGCTACACACGGAGGTGGTCGTCACCGACCCAAATTGGGTCGTCACCGACCTAGGCAGCACTTTGTTTTCTTCACTTCTTTGCTCGAAACTTGCTCCAAAGCTTGGTTCTTCTTCAATGTTCTTTCTTCAATCGCTCTTGGCCTTCTAAGACTTCATTTAGCTCCTTCTTAAAGCATCTTGATCTTGAAATCTTCACCTTGAAATCATCAAACCTTCAAATGCAACGACTCTCACCCGTCTATCAACATCACCACAAGACAACTCTAACGCCACCTCCTAGAAAGCTTGAAAAACCGAGATATCTCCTCCTCAACGCTTCAAATACCTACAAAAGCAACAAACAAGCGCAAACGACTCCAACTCTCCAAAGAGGGTCAGAATTATATGCAAAACAACACAATAAACCTAGAAAAGACTCAACCTAGCTAGAAAACTACCCACAAAAACCAACTAAAAAGTGCGACATCAGGCGCTCCTCGCTAAACGCCGCGTTTTGATAAAGAAGCAAGTCGGCTTAGAAGCGAACTAGATTGGGCTTCAATGTTGGGCTAGAAACTACCTCAGCGAACCGGTCCAAACCGGGGAGGCCATAAGCATTATTCTAAACCCGTTTTTGGGTCCAAACCCGGTTTTCTCTTTGCCTTTGATTTGTTGATCTATTGTTCATGTGCCTTACCAATTGATGTGTCACTCTAGAACTATATACATAGGTTTAGAAATTTTAACAATTGCCCTCCTAAACCTTGTTTATGGTTCTAGAGAAGTATTTATCTTGAAAAACAGTTTTAGGGATCTTGAGAAGGTTCATCCAACATCATTGACCAGGTGCCACATCTCAAGTAACATCATTGATGTGGAGCTGGTTCCTGCAAAAGACAAACTTGTTAGTAGGGACTATTTTAGTCCCAAAGTCAGCTGGATTCACATCTCCAGGTATTTTCTTCACGGATATCTCCTGGTTTTCCACTTGTTGTCTTATATAGTGATGTCTCACATCAATGTGTTTTGATCTCTCATGGTGCACATGGTCTTTGCACAAGTACAAAGCACTCTGGCTATCCACAAAGAGATTGGGCAAGTATGTCTTGCCCTCTATTTCCTGTAATATGCCACGAAGCCAGGTAGCCTCTTTTGAGGCTTCAGTAGCTGCTATATACTCTGCCTCAGTGGAGGAGAGCGCAACTATGGATTGTTGCTGGGACTTCCAGGAAATGCAATTCCCTGCCCAGCAATAAAAGTATGCAGTGGTAGACTTTCTACTATCCCTATTACTGGCATAATCCGAGTCCACATATCCATGTAAGTGTGACCTCGAACTATGCTTAGCATATACAAGTCCTACATTCTCTGTGCCTTTTACATATTTCAACAGATATTTCATGGCTACCTAGTGTTTTTCACCTAGGTTAGACATGAACCTACTTAGTACAGAAATTGCAAAAGCTAAATCAGGACGAGTACACAACATGGCATACATGATACTGCCTACTGCTACATCATAAGGTATGTCTTCCATTTTCCTCTTGTCTTTAGCTGTAACAGGACAGTCCTTTTTGGTAAGTTCCAAGTGCCCTCCAATTGGTATGGGAGCAAGCTTGGCTTCTAGCATGGAGAACTTGTCCAATACCTTGAATAGGTAATCAGTTTGGAACAGATATGTTCTTCTCTTGGCTCTATCTCTTATTATTTTTACCCCAAGTATTTTCTGAGCAGGTCCAAGATCTTTCATGTCAAAATGTTTCTTCAAATCTGCTTTTTCTCCTGTGATAGCAACCTTTAGAATTGCTTATTAACAAAATGTCATCAACATAAAGTAGCACATAGAGCAAAGAACTAGACTTAACAATTTTAAAATAGAGACATGTATCATAGTTGCTCCTTTTAAAGCCAAGAGTTTGCATGCAGGAATCAAATTTTTTGTTCCATTGTCTAGGGGATTGTTTCAACCCATAGCTGGACCTTTTTAAGAGACAAGCATGATCAGGATTCTTTTTATCAACAAAGCCTTTTGGTTGTTGCATATAGATGGTTTCAATTAGATTTCCATGCAAGAATGCAGTTTTTACATCCATTTGTTCAAGCTCCTAGTCATAAACAGTAGCCATGGCAATCAAGAGGCGCATGGTTTTGTATTTTACAACTGGGGCAAAGATGTCATTATAATCAACACCTTCTTTTTGGGTAAAACCCTTAGCAACTAACCTAGCTTTGTATCTAGGTGGGTCAGAGGGACTAGATCCCTCTTTTATTTTAAAAATCCACTTACATCCTATTAACCTAACATTTGCAGGTTTAGGAACAAGGTTCCAAGTGTTGTTGACATGAATGGATTGAATTTCTTCATGCATAGCTTTCAACCATTCATTTGAATCCTTACATTTTATAGCTTGCTCAAAGGTTTCAGGTGTATAATTCCTAAAAACCTCAGCCACAGTCAAAGCATACTCAACAATTTTGTTGTAATTCTCATGCAAATATTTTTCATTTAGTTCATGCAAATTGACATAGTTTATGAACCTAGTATTAGGTACCCTAAGTCTTGGTTCTCTGTCCCTAGTTAGTTGATAATCATCCAGAGGGTGTGGGGCATTAACATGAACATGATCAGACTCAGAATTAGAGACAGAGACAGAGGTAGAGGGATTACTAGACTCACTAATATCAATAGGAACATCAGGTATATTTGCAGAGTTAGAATTACTTACTCCCCCACCTAATTGGTGGATATGCTGAACTGGAGAGTTGGAGGATTCATCCTCCTATGGCTCTTCACTACTTTGAGGGGTAACAATAGTGGTTGGATTTGAC
Organism: Fallopia convolvulus; assembly: GCA_964016875.1. Lineage (NCBI taxonomy): Eukaryota > Viridiplantae > Streptophyta > Magnoliopsida > Caryophyllales > Polygonaceae > Fallopia > Fallopia convolvulus. Next base: position 5,594,680 of record OZ024723.1, read on the forward strand.
ATCTGAAAGTGCCCAATATCAAATTCTGGTTCCTCATCTTGATCTGTGCCATCATCTTCATAAAATTGATCACTTTCTTTGTAGAGAGATGAGATGTCTTGGTACCTGAATTCTCATTTATGGCATTTAGTTTATTCTTAAAGTGAAAGTCTTGTTCATTAAAAGTAACAGACCTTGAAACTATTACTTTATAACCTCTTGGTTGTATAAGTAATAGTTTATAACCTTTGACTCCCTCAGGATAACCCAACATTATGCATTTTTGAGGTCTTGGTTGTAACTTGCCTTGTGAAATTTGAGCATAGGCAGTACATCCAAAAGGTTTTAGATAGGATATGTTGGGTTTCTTTCCAGTCCATATTTCCTGTGGGGTTTTGAAACCTATCACAGAAGATGGAGACCTATTTATTAGGTATATGGCTGTTATAACAGCCTCACCCCATAGAGAGTTTTTTAACCCTGCACTTATGAGCATACACCTTGCTTTTTCAAGCAAGGTTCTGTTCATTCTCTCAGCAGTACCATTCTGCTGAGGAGTGCCAGGTACAGTAAGATTTCTTTTAATGCCATTTTGAATGCAGAATTCATTAAACATGCTATTGCAGAATTCTAGACCATTATCAGTTTTTAAGCATCTTAGCTTGTGTCCAGATTGACTTTCAACCATTGATTTCCAGTTTTTAAACTGTTCAAAGGTTTCATCTTTTGTTTTTAACAAACACACCCACACTTTCCTAGAGTAGTGATCAATTAAAGAAAGAAAATATTTTCTTCCCGCAACTGTCTCTACCTGAGCAGGCCCCCAGAGATCTGCATGTACATACTCAAGGGGTCTGACTGCAGTGTAATTGGATTTGTTAAAAGGAAGGGAAGTTTTCTTCCCTAGGACATAGGTTTCACAAAAGTTTAGGTCACAGGGTTTCTTATTAATTATGCCATTTTTAAACAAGTGTAGCATACTTGTGTTACCTATATGGCCTAGTCTAGCATGCAATAGTTTTGTATAATTCAAGTTATCAGAATTTTCAACTTCTTTAGAGATATTAAGTTCAGGAGAACCTATGAGGTGATAGAGTCCTCCTTTCTTAATACTTATAATAAGAACATTATTATTTCTAACAACATCCCTAATACCTTTAGAAGTGATAATCTGGCATCCTAAATCATCAAAAATAGACTCTGAGAGAAGATTTCTTCTCAGGTCAGGAACCCACCTGACATTTTGTATTACTCTAACCTTACCATCATACATTCTGAGTGGTACACTTCATGTGCCTTTAATAGACAAGGATGTGTGATCACCAAGCATAACTACACTAGAATCAATCAAAGTTAGGGATTTAAAATGAGATTTATTGGGGGTAGCATGCATGGTACATCCTGAGTCTAATATCCAAGCATTATCATCATGCATATGAGAAACAACAAGAAGTTCATCAGAATATTGACAAGTACTTTCAAACACATTAGAGTAGCCATCAGGATTTTCTTGATTTTTATTTTTGTCATCTCTTTTCTTCTTTCTACAGTAATTAGAATAGTGATTTCCTTTACCACAGTAGTAACACTTGACTTCTTTCTTATCAGAAGAAGTATCATTCTTTTTATCAGTTTTATCAGGCTTCTTTTTCCCTTTATTGTTCTTATTTTTACCCTTAGCAAACATAACTTCACTTTTGCTCTCAGTTTTAGTCTCAGTTTTGGATCCATTTTTAACCTTAAAAATTTTCAAGGTGTCATTCTTTTGAATCACAGCTTCAGTTAACCTTTTAACAGTTAGGTCATCCTTACTGAACTGAACTACATCCTTGAGAACATCAAACTGAGAGGGTAGGGAATTTAGCATGACAACAACTTTATAATCCTCCTCCATATCATCTTTAAACCTAGCAAGTTCTTGAGTTAATTTTAAGAATTTATCAAGATTTTCATTCAGAGTGAGAGACATATCCATTCTGAACTTAAAGAAATTAGAAAGAAGGGTGATCCTACAAGGTAAAGATTTGGCTAAGTAGGTTTCATCCAGAGCATCCCAGATTTGTTTAGGTTTAGTGTGACTTACAACTTGCCTGGCTACTTCATTAGTGAGCCTAAGCATAATCTCAGCGTGTGCTTGGTCTTGGAGTTCCTGCCTCCTAGCATGAGAAAACTCCGCATGCCAGTTCTTAGTGACGGCCAATCCAGTTCGCTTCTAAGCCAACTTGCTTCTTTATCAAAGCGCAGCGGAAGCGTGGTGGGCCCATAACCCACAAGTCCGAGGATGTCAAAAAATGAGTCCTAGAAACAAATATCCAACAAGATCTACGAAGTAAAAGCAAGAAAAGTAAAGCAGATGAACACACGAGTTGGTGACCCGGTTTGGATAGAAATCCTACATCCGGGAGTCTCAGTTCGGAGAGACCAACACAAGATCCACTAAGTTTTCAAGACAATACAACAACAAGGTTACACTTCAACAACAAATCTTAGGATCTAAGCGCAGAGAAACAAAATATCAGAAAGGAACAACAAAGAAGGTGAAGGGAGAAATCTAATAGGGTTTCGGCCCCCTATGAAGGCTGTCGAAGCTTTGAGATGAAGCTTCGAGGAGGGTGTCGCCAGATCTCGCTGAGAATGGCTTGCCGGAAAGATCGTCGCAAAGCTTCTCCACCGTCGCACCACTGAGCTCTCTCTTCTTTCCTCTTCTCTCTCTCTCTTTTCTTTTTCTAGAAGCGCCGATTAGGTATTCTGGTTAATGAGCTCCAAAGGAGCTAACAAGGGTATTTATAGCTAGGTCATGAGGCGCTCCTCGCTAAACGCCGTGTTTTGATAAAGAAGCAAGTCGGCTTAGAAGCGAACTGGATTGGGCTTCAATGTTGGGCTTTGTTTGTCTTCGGGAATAAGCCCAATTAATCCGAGCTAGAAACTAGCCAGCTACCTAAGCGAACCGGTCCAAACTGGGGAGGCCACAAGCATTATTCTAAACCCGTTTTTGGGTCCAAACCCGGTTTTCTCTTTGTCTTTGATTTGTTGATCTATTGTTCATGTGCCTTACCAATTGATGTGTCACTCTAGAACTATATACATAGGTTTAGAAATTTTAACACACTCAACTCCAGAGTTTCGATCCTTCTTCTTTTGTCGGGAATCCCAAGCTATGCGGAGAGCCACTGTCGGTTAAATGTCCTGGGGACATCGTAAAACCACCATCTAGTGGGAAAGATCACACTAAAGGAGATGCCAATGAAACAACGTTCGACATAGAAGCCTTCTTTGCTACTCTAGGGACGGGATTTGCATTCAGTTTCTTGGGAGTCCTTGGCATACTGCACTTCCATGCTCGTTCAAGACATGCTTTCTTCCATATGGCCAATGAAGTTGGTGATTGGGTCTTTGTGAAGACATCCTTGTGCCAATCTTGAATCAAAAGGAAGCTTTGTTTCTGAAAGGTATTCTTTCTGAATTCACTCCTTTTATTTCCTTGCTTGATGTTATTTTTGCACATATTAGTCTCATTGATGCTTATGCACCAGTTATATTTGAAACCTGAGACAAAACTAAACTCTCTTATTTTGTTGCACTTTTGTAGGAAAAATGAAGCTCCAGACTTTTGAAAGTGAAGTTATTCTTGTGAAGTGTCCATTTGATGCATCACTGGAAGTAATATTGGATTTGGGATCTGAGGGTTTTGGACTTTGGGGAGATGGGTTTATTTGCACAACTACAATCTTTTTTTTTCCTACTTAAGATGAATAAGAAATTTGTAGTTGGAAATTTGTATTATGGTCCTTGTTTTTGCTATGTACATTGCCCAAGTAGCTTGCTGGCTTGTTGCATTCTACCATTGCCATTGTACCAAAAAAGCTCTGTTTTCCCCTGCTATGTACATCACCCAAGTAGCTTGAGTGCCTAATTATTTGATGATAAAATGTTCTTTCCTTTTTTCATTCAAAAATTGTTCCTTCCTAATTACTTTTTTAAGCTCTAAAAGTTCAAGAGGTGCAATGAAAATAATAGAAATTGATATACTCATATCTCACTAAACGTTCATTGTTGGTCTACTGTTGCTCCATTCCCAAAAAGTAGAGTTGCTTGGTTATGCTGCACAAGACTCAAGACAACTGAATCACTGACCATATGGTCGCTACTCCCAATCTAGCGACTAGATGGTCGCTAATTACCGACCATATGGTCACCAAATACAAACAAAAATTTCAACAATTTGATATATTATAGTGATTTAGCGACTATAAAAAAAATATTTTATAATTATTCAAATGAAAACATTTCTGCCAAAAATATGTGAGTATAAGTATAACATGACGGAATTTAACGAAAAAATTCTAATTACATGCCTCTAATGGAGCTATCGGCAAAATATGACAGAATTCCTCCCTATAAGCAACTGAGATGCGAACATGCTTCTTTCTTCCTTTTATGAAATTTTTATTGTAGAAAGCTAGGTACAAGGATGTGTGGAGATGGAGATATGAAGATGAGGATGTACAAAGCTAGGTATAGACGATGAAATGGCGGTAATTTTGCCAACTACTGTATTTAGCGATCAAGTAGTCGCCAAATCTGCGAGATAATGCACGCCAAAATTGGCTGGTTTGGTGCCAGAAGTTGGCGACCACTTAGTCGCAGATGTTAGTGACCAAGTGGTCTCTGATGTCGCCAACCTTTGGCGCCAAATTGCCCACACAATATTAGCGACCAGATGGGTCGTGGTCGTGAAATTAGGGACCACTTGATCGCTAATTTTTTTTGTATTTGGCGACCACTTGGTCGCTAATTAGCGACCATCTTAAGTGGTCGCTAAATCTACATAATGGTGTATTGCATATCTTTTGACTCTCCCATTTTATCCCCACTAATCCAATTCATGTTCTTTTTTTTCACCATTCTTGCCCCACCAAAAATCAGATATAAGCTATTCAATTTCATGACATAAACCTCTTGGAAGAAGTAAACAAGACATGGCATAAGTTGGACTTGCTTGGATTACAAATTTAATAAGTACCTCCTTTTCCGCTCTTGATAATGCACTACCTTTCCAGCCCCGAATTTTCTTCCAAACTCTCTCTTTAATTTGATTAAAAAAATGATCCTTTTAGAGCGTCCAATCATTGCATGCATTCCAAGATAATGTTAATACATATCAACCTCCTGAACTCCTAAAATACCTTGAATAACAAACCTTAGACCTTCTCAAACATTTTTACTAATTGACAATTTTGACTTTGCTAGATTGACATGTTAACCCGAAGCAGCCGATACGAAACCTTATAGATCTCGTATCGAATTTAATGAACAAAGTAACCGGGTGAAGGGAAGAAGGGCTGAAGTCGGGGATAAAGAGTGGCTTAGATGAGATAGGTGAATTGGGAAAATAGAAGAAGAGATTGAGATTAGAGGCAGAATTAGAAGAATGACGAGAAATTGAGAAGACAAAAAGACGTGAGAAGAGAGGTAGAGAGATTTAGGGTTTGGATAAGATAATTATGATTCATTCATTTATTAACTTTCTAAAATACAAAAGGAGTATATATAGTAATAAGCCTCGCCACTAAACCCTAATCCTAATTGTTCAACAAAAGCGTCCCGGGAAAGAACCGTAAAGAAAAGCCGAGAAGGGGTATTATAAACTCTGTATAAAAATACATTAAATAAATACTATAAATAATCTATATAATAACGTATTAATTCTCCCCCGTTGACGATCGACTTGTCCTCAAGTCGGAAACCAGGAAGAGAAATCATGCATTGTTGTGGACAATGTGTCCCTCCAGGATCAAATACCCACACAAGAGCCTCAATCTTCTTCATACGCCTCAGATGTTGTGGTTGATGTTTACCTCCTAATGCGGGTACCCTTGGGCAAAATCTCCTATTACTACAACCCCTCCAAACATCACCAGCCAACCACTCGGTGATGCCCAAACATTTCGTCATTGGAACATCAGACAGAAACAACTGACGACCCTTTGCCAAGCTCATGCCCAAAATTCCAGGGTCAAAACCCAAGTTGCCTTCCCACCATGTCGGCTTGTCCGGAATGTCTGAGATGTCCAAAACGCCATGGAGTTCAACTTGATTTCAACCAAACTGAACTCTACCAAATCATCAACTGATGTATCAATTCGGATTGAATTATCAAATGAATCGATATGTACCTCAATTTGAGTCTGACGCTTCCGTATCAACGCCAAGAGTTTTAGGATTTAGATTTGCAAGCGTCGATGAAGGGCAAACAAAGGTTGCGAAGGACAAAACCGCGGGTGCCGGAGCATTGGTCGCGGGTGCCGGTGCATTGGCCGTGGGCGCGGGCTGGTGGGCCACGGGCGCGGGTGCTCACGGTGAAACTACTGTCTCTGACTTTAATACTCCAAGCCACAACTCCAATTTACAACATCCATCATAGATGTTTCTCCCATAGAGGGACAAGGTATCCATGGTCGATCCTCTATTCTTGAAATGAATTTTGGCATGAAACCCTGCTTCCGGCTAGACATCTCAAGGCCCTCAATAATTCCGAATGCCGAAAACAGTTGCTCCAATATCGTGCAAGAAATTGGATAGATTTTCCGATGAATCTTGACATTTAGAGTTCGACTTTGAACCTCACGCTTTTTCAGTAGATCTCGGGCATCGCGAAGAACCGCGTTATTGCTTGTAACGACAGACATGGTGATTGTAGAGTTCAGGGATGAAAGCACCAATTGATACGAAACCTTATAGATCTCGTATCGGATTCAATAAACAAAGTAACCGGGTGAAGGGAAGAAGGGCCGAAGTCGGGGATAAAGGGTGACTTAGATGAGATAGGGGAATTGGGGAAATAGAAGACGAGATTGAGATTAGAGGCAGGATTAGAAGAATGATGAGAAATTGAGAAGACAAAAAGACGTGAGAAGAGAGGTAGAGAGATTTAGGGTTTGGATAAGATAATTCTGATTCATTCATTGATTAACTTTCTAAAATAGAAAAGGAGTATATATAGTAATAAGCCCTACCACTAAACCCTAATCCTAACGGTTCAACAAACGCGTCCCGGGAAAAAACCGTAAAGAAAACCCGAGAAGGAGTATTATAAACTCTGTATAAAAATACATTAATTAAATACTATAAATAATCTATATAATAACGTATTAGCAGCTCCATAACACTGGAGGATATCCACAATCTCATGCGCATGTTGACATGTAGCTCTAGCAAACAAAATGCTATCATCAGTAAAGAATAAATGTGAACTAGTAGGAGTTGATCTTGTAATCCTAATACCCTAGAACTGACCCTCCAATTCACTTCTCCTAATGAGTGCCGTAAAACCTTCTCTGCACATATCAAGAAAAGATAGGGGGATAAGGGGTCTCCCTGACGGAGTCCCCGAGAAGGGAAGAAAACCTGCGACGGGCACCCCACTATTAACACCGAAAAAGAGACACTTCTCACACATTTCATCGTCAAATTCACCCAAGCATCATTGAAACCCATCTTCTTCATACACTGCTTAAAATAATTTCATTCTACTTTGTCGTAAGCCTTTCCCATGTCCAACTTTAAAGCCATAAAACCTTTCTTTCCACCTTTCTGATTCTTCATAAAATGGAACAATTCAAAAGCCACCAAAACATTTATTGTCATGATAAGCCTGCCCAGAACAAAAGCACTTTGAGAGGTTGAAATCACCTTCTTAAGAACGCTTTTAAACCTGTTTGCAATTGTGAGCAGGTGAAATAAACATAGCTACCATAATTATTTTTGTTATCGCCATAAAGGTATTTCTTAAATATTACGTATTTATTATCTTTTATCTATTTTTCTATTATATTAAATATGGTGGTTATGCAACTTAATGGGAGATTTTATCTTTCATCAAAGATAGAATTAAAGTTGGTGAAGGGGTGGAATATTCCTTGTTTGGGCTTTAAGGCAGTTGACCAGCCCTTGGAAGATAGAATTTTCGTCCCGCTACCTCTCCTTCTTCCATTATAAATACACGTCTTCACCGTGTAGGGAAAGCCACGGGTTGCATATTGATTGATAGATTGATATTCGCTCAGGATATTGAACACACCTATTGAGAGCTTGAATAGGCTAAAACTCGCTTAGCTCGACTGTTAAAGAATACCCATATTCGCTGGATCTCTCGCTTTCTTGTTGTACCTCGACGTTCAATTCGACAAACTGCTCTTTTGACTTAGGCATCGGAGGTGGATTAGGGGGTCCCCATCCCCTATGTCCATTGTTTTACAGGTTACAGGTTGAAGGAATCAGTTTGGAGCGGAAGAGGAAAGGAGCATTCAATTAGTGCATTAAAGATGGAATTTTTGTGCACTAACAATTGGTGCCGTCTGTGAGAACGAGGATTAAATCCATGAGTAATCATTCCTAGAAGAAAAAAATCGAGTTTTCGAAGCCCTGAGGCGATTGCGAAGCCTTAGTAAGCGAACCGCGGCCGCAGAACAGAGTACCGCGACCACGGCCCACCGAAGTGCGCCTCCGGAAATTCGTGCACTCCGGATTTTTGACCGGAGTGCCCCTCCGGAAATTCATGACTCCGGAAATTCGTGTTTTTGGGTTTTTTTAGCCTAAAAGCGTCCCCAAAAATCAACAAAAGAGATCCGCTTTGGGATTTGTTTGAACCCTAAGCAAAATCATGATTGAATCATCATAACCGGTGTTGATCGCAGTGCGCGCTGCAAAATCGACAACACTGGGGGCAAGGAGCGACCTTGCCAACCCCTTCTCGAATTCAATCCCATCAAAGGTTGGTAATCGACCACCAATTGATGGATTAGGCTCCGGGTGCGTGCCCGACAGTCCAAAATTGAAAACTTGATTGTGAATCAACGATCAACCACAATCAAAGTGAACAAAACATAACAAGGGAAAAGTTGGTAATTTTCTGGAGCGGACTCGGGACCCTCACAAGCGGCGACGATCGATATTCGCTCGATCGGGCGCGTGTGGCTACCGAAATTGACCTCTAGAGAGTTTGCAATCGCGACGCGATAAACCGCGGCCAATGCCACCGCGACAGCGGATCAGTCAGCAGAAGATCGCTGCATGGCTTTTTGAGATCCGAAAACCCTAAAATCGATAGAGCAAACTTCGATCATCCCTCGGAGGACAATCAAGACTCATAGGGTGATCAAGCGAAACTCCGATAGAGCAAACTTCTTACTATGGTTGATGATTTTAGCCGATGTGTTTGGATTTTTCTTATGAAACACAAATCTGAAGTTGCCTCTTTAATACCTAATTTTTGTGTCATGACTGAGCGACAATTTGATAAACATGTTAAATGCATTAGGAGTGACAACGGTACTGAATTCACTAGTTTACGAAAATTCTTTGACGAAAATGGGATTTTATTTGAAACTTCTTGTGTTGGAACTCCGCAACAAAATGGTAGGGCAGAAAGGAAACATAGACATATTTTAAATGTCGCTCGGGCTTTAAGATTTCATGCAAATTTACCGTTGCATTTTTGGGGCGAGTGTGTTTTAACCGCGTGTTACTTGATTAATCGAACTCCAACCCCAGTTTTACAAAATAAAACGCCATTTGAACTATTGTACGGTCGTCCTCCGGCCTATGATCATCTACGTACTCTTGGTTGTCTTTGTTATGCTTCTGTGATTCCTAAATCATCCAACAAATTTGCTCCTCGAGCTAGAAAATGCGTTTTTATTGGCTATCCGAATGGACAAAAAGGTTGGAAAGTTCTTGATATTGAAACTAATGAAAGGTTCGTCTCCCGAGATGTGGTTTTCTATGAAACCATATTTCCATACCAGCCTGCCATTAACCAAGTTGTTAATAACCACAATTCTCCAACTGAACCGCACCCTGCTATATTTGATGATTGCCAATACCCCTCAGCCCAACGCAGATGGACGACAGGGGGAGTGGGGTTCAATCTCCCTCCGTTGACATTTGAGAACCTATTCCAATCTCCACAAATGACCAAACGCAGACAGACGACAGGGGGAGTGGGGTTCAATCTTCTTCTGTCGCTGTCCAAGACAACACTATACCTAGCTCCACAAATGACCAAACGCAGGCATCTGATGGGGGTGGTGGGGTTCAATCCTCTCCCATTGCTGCTCAAGACTTGCCTCGTCGTTCTACCCGTGATCGCACACCATCTGTGAAGTTACGTGGTTTCATTTGCAATACTGTGCGGAAACAAGAAGCATCTCTGTCTCTTTCATCTCAACCGTCGAGTTCATCAGGTACATCCTATCCCATAGCTGATTATGTTACTTTTGATCGTTTTTCTGCTGGACACACTGCTTTTGCTGCTTCTGTTGAGTCTGTTACAGAGCCACAGTCTTTCTCAGAGGCTGCTCGAGATGTTCGTTGGCGTAAAGCCATGGAGGCTGAGATTGATGCTTTAGAGCGTAATGGTACATGGACTATGGCTGCTTTGTCGTCTGATAAGAAACCCATTGGATGTAAATGGGTTTTTAAGATCAAACGGCATTCTGATGGGACTATTGAGCGCTTCAAAGCGCGTCTGGTTGTACTTGGAAACAATCAGAAAGAGGGTATTGATTACAAGGAGACATTTGCACCAGCCGCCAAGATGGTGTCCGTTCGTACATTTCTGGCAGTTGCAGCTGCTCGAAATTGGGAGTTGCATCAGATGGATGTGCATAATGCATTTCTTCATGGTGATCTGCATGAGGAGGTGTACATGAGACCACCGCCAGGTTTTTCTAAACACTTGGCTGGTCAGTTTTGTCGGCTGAACAGATCTTTATATGGTCTACGACAGGCTCCGAGAAACTGGTTTGCTAAGCTCGCTTCCGCTTTGAGAGGTTTCGGTTTTGTTCAATCTCTCGCTGATTACTCTTTGTTTTCGTATAATCGTTCTAGCATTACTATTCATGTTCTGGTTTATGTTGATGATCTGATAGTTGCTGGTAATGATTCTGCTGCCATTGCTAAATTTAAGGGACAACTTAGTTCTTGCTTTCACATGAAGGATCTAGGAGCTTTGAAGTATTTTTTGGGCATTGAGATTTCTTGTTCTAATGGTGGTTTGTATTTGTGTCAACGGAAGTACACCTTGGATATTCTGAGTGAGGCCGGATTGTTGGGAAGCAAGCCTTGTGATTTTCCGATGGAACAGAATCACAAACTTGCTCTCTCTACAGCACAACCGTTTGAGTTTCCAGATCGTTATCGTCGTCTGATTGGGAGATTGATTTATCTGACTATTACTCGTCCTGAGATTTGCTATGCAGTTCATACTTTGGCTCAGTTTATGTAGAAGCCTACGGATGATCACTGGGATGCAGCGATTCGAGTTCTGCGTTATCTGAAGTGTCATCCTGGTCAGGGTATTTGTCTTCCTAGCGAGTGTAATCTGAAGCTTACAGCATTCTGTGATTCCGATTATGCTACATGTCCGCTTACTCGTCGGTCTCTTATGGGTTATTTTGTTCAGCTTGGTTCTTCACCTATAGCATGGAGAACTAAAAAGCAGAAGACTGTTTCACGTTCTTCTGCTGAAGCTGAATATCGTGCTATGGCAACTGCTTGTTGTGAGTTGATTTGGTTGAAGTCACTGCTGCGTTCACTTGGCGTGCTTCACACTGATCCTATGCAGTTGTTTTGTGACAGTCAGGCCGCATTGCATATTGCTGCTAATCCGGTTTTCCATGATCGGACGAAACACATTGAGGTCGATTGTCATTTTACACGTGATCTTCTTCTGGATGGTACAGTTTGCACAAGTCACATTCGTACACACTTACAGCCAGCCGATATTCTTACTAAAGCCCTTGGTTCTACACAGTTTCAGACTTTATTGGGCAAGTTGGGCATTCGTGATTTACATGCTCCAACTTGAGGGGGAGTATTGGATAATATTAGGATAGTTTAGATATTGTAGATATTCTGTTAATATTCTGTATCCTTTTAGTAATGATCTTATCCTTATTTAGCCTTTTGTATGTACATATAAACGGTTCCAGTAATGATAATCGGTATCTTTTTGCCGCCATACACATTCTTTCAATACTTGATAATCCGTATCCGAATACATGTATCCTGCATTGTTCAACGTATTCAAATTTTGAGAGTTGGTATTTGCAAATTGCAACATATGCAAAAGGTGATTGGCACTTAAAAAGAATCTATAACTATATATTAAAACTATCCATTTTCGAAGTACCGGAACGATTCTGGCCCCACCTCATATATAAAAAATTAATATCAATTTGTATTATAATAACTTCTTTCTATTAATTTTTTATTAATTATTTAAATTCATCTCTAACATCAAACAAATATCTATTTAGTATAACAACTAGTTGATGACCCGGGCCTTGCCCGGAAACTTTTTTAAATAAAAATTGTAATATACTCTGTATTAATTAAAATATGATATACATGTTATAATTTATATAATAAAAATAAAAATAATATTACAAACAATTAAATTAAATTTTGTATATATGTAATTTATTTTAATTATAACAATATATTTTACTATCAAAATGTATGCAAACATTATCTTATTCTTAAAAATGATACTTGTATTATTTATGTAATAATTATAAAAAAAATTTCGCTCCTAACTCGTAGGGTTGACTCAAACCCGTATACAAACCGCAATGAATTGACTCAATCAAACCGTAAATTTTAACGACATGAACCCGTACTCAACTCGAACACGAAATCACTAAACTAAACTTGATTGAACTAACCTAATTAACCGGTTTAAGATTAAGGGGTCAATAATATTTATTTATTTATTAAGGGATCAGTAATATAAAAAATAACCGTACTTAGGAATAGAAATCTAATATGTTGCAAGACACAACATATCTATACCGACATTAACATGTTTATGGATACAAAGTTGTCATACTTATTAATAGAAAATTAATATATAAAAATTAACATTCTTATGAATAGAAAATTTAAAAAACTGTCATATTTATGAAAAGAAAATTAATATAAGAAAATCTAAAATTTAATATAAAATCTATAATTAGAAACCTGTTCCATATTAATTTAAAACGTTATCATGACTATGGATAGAATATTTTTATAAACAATTTCGTAACTAAAAATATAGTGATTGAGACATTAAAATTTGATGACAATATTGCATTTAACTATCATAATTATAGAAAAAGTTAATATATAATACCAACATATTTATTGATGGAAATTTAAAAACTTGTCATAAAAATTAATGTTGAAAAATACGAAATTAATATGAAAAATATTGTCAATATTAATTAAAAATATTGTCATGCTTATAAATAATAAAATTAATATAAAAATCCAAAGATCAATATAGAAATACATGATTAAAAGTAGGGTTCATACTAATTAAAAAAGTTATTATACTTTAGAGGGTTCATGTGTCATACACTCATACATATGGATAGTGATTAATCGATTTAAGATTAAGGGATCAATAATTTTTATGTATTTATTAAACGATCCATAATATCAGAAATCAGTATAATAATAGAAAATTATTATAAATAAATATAAAAAATTTAATTAAAAACATGGCCCATATTAATTAAGAAGGTTGTCATAGTTACAATATAAAAAGAAATATGGGCCAACTTTTTATATTTATATTCTAGATTACGGATTTTTTAAAAACTTAATGACAATGTCATTATGACATTGTATAATTAGAAAAAAAAATTATATCCATATATGGATAGAAATTAATATTAAAAATAATATAACAAATAATTAAACTAAATATTAATAAGATGAATGGATAAAATTAAAAATTCCATAAGGTGAAACATGTTTCCAAAATATCTTTCCAAAATAACTTGATATATGCATTATATAATTATCATATGCAAGATCTTGTAATATATATAACTAATAAAAAATTATTATTAAGAATATAAGGAAGATAGAGAAATAACGTAATATATAAGATAATTACTATATGGATAAAAGATAATTACATATTAAATAATGAACATGAACAGAGATAAAAATAATGGGTGGATATAAAAATTTATACAATCACATAGTAAATTGATTAAAAAATTATTAAATAAGATCATTGGATAAAATTGGAAATTACATAAGGTGGTTGAATTACATAATATATAATTAATTAAAAAATCATTATTAAAAATAGGGTGACTGTAACATAAATTCTTAACGACGAATCTGCCCAAAAGTGCTTGCAAAAATTTATCCCCAAATAAATATAAAGATAAAATAATATTAGTAGATTTGATCAATATTATTAGAAAAGAATATTATATTTATTGTATTTGTAAAAGATAAATTAAAAAAAGAAAAATATGTGCACATGATCAGACACACACACACATATATATATATATATATCTTTGAAATAAAAATAGCCATATAAATGATAATATCTTTCAAATATGGATTAAGTGTAATTTTACATAATTAATTAATATTTTAAATAAAGATAAAATATATCTCCACCATATTGCATCACATCACCCTATACTAAAATAGCTATTTAAAATAGTGATATTAAAATATATCAAATGTACTTTTTTATTTTTATTTGTGATAACTTGAACAATATAGAGAGAAAAATATTAAAAATTGACGACTACAATCTTATCTTATTATATGTAAAGGAAATATAGGTAAGGAAATATTTTTATCTTATCATTTATTCCAATAATAATGAAAATTTGTTTTTTATTTTGTTTACTTATCTTCTTTCCAAAGATAACAAAATAAAATATATTAATTTTAACTTCATTTTTATGTAAATTTTTATTCTTGTAACATAAAACCATAAAAGCATTATTTTAATTGACTTTTCGTAATTTTATATTTTATATTTTTCTTTCTTAACATAATAATATAAAATTCATTAATTTAATTTATCACTTTTTATATAAAATTTAATTCTTTAAAAATCTTTTCAATAAAAATTGAAAAATATAATTAATAAGAAAAGATGAAAAAGATGAAAAATATAAAAAAACACTTAAAGAGAAAAATTCTTATATATTTACATAAATAATCCAAAAAGAAAATTAAGGAAAATATTTTATAATATTTTATTTATCAAAATTCAATTTAGGCACCTAATTATCTAGACATTGACATGCACGACTACGACTCAATAATTTTCAGATATATTATAAATATAATATTAATAAAGTAAATATACAAAAATAAAATAAAAAACCAAAAATGATGTAAATTCTTAAATCAAATTCAATTCTTCAAAAATCTTTTCAATAAAAATATAACTAATAAGAATGGATAAAAAAATATAGAATTTTTTAAATATAAAAAATCTTCTATATTTACATAAACAATCCAAAAATAAAATTAAGGAAAATATAATATAATTTTTTTTATAAAAATTTAATTTATGCAAGTAATTATATAGATATTTAAAATTTTAACTTTTTTTTTATCAAAATTTGATTTAAGATAAAAAAATTTAATAACTTGATAAAAATATAAAGATAAAATAATTTCGTTATTTTTAATTAAAATTTGAATCAATTTTTTCCACATAAATAAATAGAAAGGAATTTAATTGGAAAAAAATAATACAAATAATTTTTTTAATAAAGGGGGGGGGGGGGGGGGACAAAATTAATGTGGTGGCTAGAAAAGTTACATCTTTTTCTTATCTTTTGTGGATAGATATGACTATTTTTATTTCTAAGATATATATGTGATCATGTGTATATACTTTTTCTTATCTTTTACAAATATAATAAATATAATATCCTTTTTTATCTATATTGGTCAAATCTACTAATATTATTTTAATTTTTATGTTTATTTGGGGATAAATTTTTACAAATATTATTTTATCTTTACGTTTACTTGGAGATAACTTTTTTTTAATTAACTATTTAAAGTTATTATTTTAATAAAGGGGTGATGTGGCGCAACGTGGTGGCAGAAATTGCTCGGGCTTTAGTTATTAGTAATAGATATCTTTTGAAAGTTTTCTTATACAAGTATTTAAAATTAAAGATAAAATATTTAAATATTTTAAAAATAAATATAAATCTTTTAGCATATATTTTTTGACGAATTTATTTATAGATATATATATATATATATTGATTTTATTCTATAATAAGAAATTAATGATAAATATTTATAATGTTTAAAATTAATAAAAATAGATAATAAAATATTTAATATATATATATTGAAATATTTGATAATCTCTAAATTTACGTATATGGAAAGTAATAAAAATATAAATAATATAATATATAATCTTATCTAACCTTTTCTTTATCAAAACACAAAATGAGTTTGGTGGTCCCATCTTAAATTAAATTAATTAAATTTTAAATATTTTATATAATTAAGTTATCTTTATCTTTCATACTTTATTATATCTTATTTATTAAATTAACTATTATTTTTTAAATTTTTATCTCTTCCATATTTGAATATATAAATTTTTTAATTCACATTTTATCTTCTTTTTTAATTCAATATCTATGAAATATCATCAAGAAAAATGAGAAATATAATTATTTTATCTTAATAATATATCTTCATTCTCAACATTAAATTTAATTATTTATATTGATTAAAGAAATTTTACATTCTACAATCAATAAATTACTTATATTATATTTTTATTTATTAAAATCCTATTTATAAAATCTATGAAATACCGAATCGTAGTACATGGTATGACGAGTACAACTAATTACGAAATTATCTTTCAGTTATTAGGCCACGTTCAATGAGTCATTCACCTTTACGCAAGAGTACGTAAGTTTTGTGAAAAATAAGCCTTTTAAACTATCTTTATTATAAAGAATTACTTAATAATGATATTGTGTTATTCGAATTAAAAACTGTAATAATTTTTGTCTGATATAAAATTCTCAAAATCTAATTTTTTTTATAATTATTTAATTTCTTTTTGTTGTTCGGTTAGGCCTCACCTAATAAATTTCATTAATGAATTTATTTTTTCAAGAACCAGAAAAAAAAACGATCATATCCTAATTAAACAAAGAAAATAATCCGCGTGAAATTTGTATCACAACTTATACCAAAAAAAAAATTTGTATCACAACTGAATAAAAAAAATACAGTATATCCTAATTACAAAAGGAAATATCGTGCCGACGTTCAACGCAACCGCGTAAAATCGATCCTTCCGGATCACGTTTCCTCGCTCTATATATATCCAGGTTATGATTCTCCCTCCTCCTATAAGCTTACAATTCCTTACGCTTTCGTGCTCTCTCTTCGTCTAGGGTTTCTGCTTTGCTTTCTCTCCCGTTGCTTGATTGTGGTTCTGTTGTGCATCGATCTTCTACACTTGATTTATATCGTCGTTCGCCTGTTTTATTATTATCGATCTCGATGGTTGATCGCTAGTAGAAACGTTTTTGATATGGGCGGTGATCTTTGAATTCGGTTTGCCTTGAATTAGTAGAAGATATGCCTTATGGTGGTTGATGTACAGATTTTGATCGCTTTAAATCTATTCTGCTGCAGACCTATAGCTCCTGGGATTCGTGTTGTATAATTTGATTTTGATCGCTTCAAGATTAGGAGATTGAATCGGTTTTGATTGATTTTTTGGAGCATATGCGTCTTGACTGATGATTTGCGTTATGCTTACGCGGAAGGGCACATATCTTCAAGCATTGCACGATAGGTTATGGGAGAATCTCTTATCAGTTGATTTTTGCTTAGATCGATCCGTCCCTTTTCTGTTTTGAGATTTGTTTTTTGGATTTGTCCTTATAAGATTTTGGTGGAATTTTGCTAGGTGTGCAATTATCCATGGCAATACCACATCCACAAGTTTCTGATGATGGCTAAGCTCTTCCCTTGTTTGCGTTATATTGCTGATTATTAAATCTGTAGTGTTGGGATTTCTTTCTTGATGTAAATTACGATGTTCTGTGGTAGGGTTTGGAATGCAAGCACTATGCAAGGCCTCTCAATTGAGTAGAGTTGAAATCCTCTTATTCCTTGAATTCATCATCGGATTTATTTCTGATAAGGTTTTAATGCATCTTTGATGCAAAAGAGAACATGATTGCAAGCATGACATGGGAGTCCATTACTTACAACCTCTCTCCCTCTTCCCTGCTTTGCTTTTGATTTCGAAGCTCCATTCCATTTCATCTAAAACTGTTACGTGTTCTATGTGGTAGGCAACAGTTGATCTTAGGTCAGATGTCAGAAGCTCTGTTCAGATTTGAAATGGCTAAGCTTTTCCCTATTTAACTCTCTATAGTTGATTTCTGAATGTACAGTTATAGATCCTTTACCTGATGACTGCTATATTTTCTGCTAGGGTTTGGATTGCTGGTCATCTCAGGAAAGTCTAGAACTCTACATAGAATTGTTGGTTTTATTGAGTATCAGCGCCGTACTTCTTTGTGTTATGTTGAGTTTTATCCATTGAATGCTGCATAATCATCACCCGAAGATGTGCATACTTCGATGTGATTGTGATAGTAGTGATGTGATGAGTACATATGTCTTAGTGTGCTTTCTTGATTTGTGAAGAATATTCAACATTTGCAAATATTTGGAACTTGATGTGTACGTGGATCTGCAGACTTCTTTGTGTTATTTTGAGTTGCATTCATTAAATGACCGCATAAGCATCACTCGAAGATTGTAGTAGCTAGCCGATGTGCATATCTACTCTGCTGGTACTCCAATGTGATTGAGATAGTATTGCTGTCAATTGTGATCATTAGTGCATGTCTAGTGTGCTTTCTGGATTTGTGAAGAAGGTATTTAACATTGTTGTTCTTGGAAATATTTGGAACTTGGAAGTGTATGTGGACTTGGAATAGCTGAGATTGGTTGCTGAAGGTTTTTTTAAGGTTTATAGATTCATATTGTATAGGCTGCTGAATTTACTCTATGTTTAAGCTATATGTTGTTCATGTAATATGCTGAATTTTGAAGTCAATATTTTTGCTAGTTGTTGATTTGCTTGATCTACATTACAGCTATTATATAAATTGTTTCTCCGTTAGAAATTCTTATATATGATTGTTTGTAGAGGTAGTAACATGTTTTTAACTCCGCTTGTGTGTTTCGATCACAACCGGTCCCAAGCCCGGATAAAGGAGGAGGGAGACATGTTATGAACTCTTTGTTTCTTTCATTTTGCTTTATATATTGGTTTAGCTCTATGGTGCAGTTTGTTGATTTCTTAGCTCTTATCTAGTGATTAAAACAGTTAAATATGAATCTATATATGCCTAAATTTAAAATAGTGTATTAAATTTTGTGTTCAAATGTAGATTACAAGCACAACTCTGAATTAATTATAATTGTCTTGCGTAAGAATAACAACCTTGTAGAGTAAAATTTGTTCTGTAAATTGTTGTAAGATTTAACATCTACCTAGGTGTAAATTGTTGTTAGATTTAATAATTATGCAATCATACATCAAACCTTGTGAAGTTTTAAATTTGTGAAGTTTTAAATTTAGTACTAGAGCTGATCTCTTCTAGATGTAAGTTCGTGTAATGTTTAGCTTAATTTGTTTTTTTTTTCCTTCTATTAAATTTGTGCTAAATCTTATTCCTAACTAGGAAGACATTAGATACAAATTGGAGACAATAACACCATAATTAGCTTAATTTAGCTAGAAACTTATAATATACACAATCACTAGGAGCTTATCCTTTTGGACATTGTCGTCTCCCTAAGGTGCTGTGGTTAATAAATACTCGGTCCAGTGTAGCTAAAATTTCAGGAAATGTCAAAAATTTGCCCGTGCACATTCAGTCATTCGTAGTACATATTTTACATGCATAGTGCATTCATAGTCCATCGATTTGATTTTCAGGGATCTTTGCCCCGGTTTGTTTCTGCTATGTAGTTCATTTTTGCCTCGATAACAATCACTAGGAGATGCATCCCTTTGTTTTGAACATATATTTTTTTTTAAGTTACATCTCAATATACCCTTATGTTCACATAACAATACTACATATATTCAAAAATTGCAAGAATTTCTACAAGTCTACCACCTGTTAACAGATTCATCAACTCATGTACAGCTCAACACTGATTATCAACTACAGATTCATCAACTCATGTACACCTAACTCAACAACACTGATTATCAACTGCAAACACTGTTGACAAGTTATGAATTATGGAACTTTATAATCCCTGCATGAATTACATAGTTCCACTGATTTAGAAGTTACAGCAATAGTTTGTGTAGTCGGAGCCGGAGTAATAGAGAAGGTGGAACAAATACTTGTTTCACTGCACTCTCATTCAGACTTCGCTTTTGACCCCTGAAACGAAGATCGTGTGGAGAATGGAAAGAGGACTTCAAAGAGGTTCTGCACAATTCCTTTATCATATATGTTTATCTTGACCGCCTTCTCTGCGTCTTCCAAAGGCAACCTTCTGAATAAGTCCCTCCATCTGCTTTGGCAAGGCTTTGTTTCTTGGCTTAGACCAGAAATACTTGCCTTCAAAACTTCAGAACTGGCCTTTGCTTCATTTATCTTGTTATGAAGTCTCAAGTAATCTTGCCATTTGAAGCTCTGGTATCAGAGGGAAGCATAACATAAACAAGTTTGATAATATTTTCTATGATTACAAATTTACAACACTAGCTGATTCAAGTTCAAAAGAAATCTCATAGAAGTGCAAATGATGCTTATGTTTCTTAAAAATGAGCAATCACAGAAGCCAGATATGTACCTCGTTTGTGGTTGTATTTGTGAGACAAAGCTTGGCATGGTACCCAAAGAATCCTCCCACAAGAAGAGAGACAATGACCAGAAACACCACTATGAGTACTTGTGTGTTGTAGGAGCTCAGCAACCACTGTTGACAATGAAAGAGTTATCCATGAATTAAGAAATAATAAAATGATTTGTTAACAAAATAGAGCGATAGAACAAAAAATTTATTGAGGGAGAAAAAGAGAGACAATGAAAAGCCTCAACAAAGCAACGACGAGGCTCTGGAATATTATCACTTAGACCAAAGGTTGCAACTAACCAAATCAAAGATAAGGCCTGAATAGTAGTTGCAGACTCAAAAGCACCCGCTATGGTGTAAAGTATAGCAGATTAAATCAACAAAATGAATGCTATTTTTCTAAAATGCTAATCAAAATAGAAATATCAGAATAAAACCAGCAAAAGGACATCCATAAGGCCTGAATAGTAGTTGTATACATGCAACATCTACAGCAAAAGATGGAAGGAACTCAGAGAAAGGAGTGATTCACCTGTACCACATGTGGAGCCAAGTCTCTGAACGAATCCTTAACACCGTAATAAACTGTAGAAAAAGCAAAGACATTACACACATATAATGAATGTTAACACACTAATTTCAAGCATTGATCATACATACCTGTTAGAATATACACAACTCTAACCTCTTTCATTCTGCCAGCAAGAATTAAGCCAAGTGCCACAGCTCCGTACACACAGAGAAGGAAATGCCTGTAAAAATAAATTTGATGACTTTAACATGACAACAAAAATCAACATATTTGCACAAATTATTTGAAACTCATCTTCAGGTAAGAGTGCATTTCTTTCCTTATTTTTTAGGATAGGAAATTCTTTGAATTTTCACTATACTCGTGAAGTTCAAACACATCTGTAGAAATATGAGTGGCATATTCCTCTTATATTCCTTGCATACTGAACAATTATAGAAATTGGAGGATTCAAGAAGCAACACTCACCAAGGAAGAAAAGCCATAAAGTATCTAGTATTCCGTTCTCCAATACAATTATTCTGCAGTAGAAATAACAAGAATCAACTCTCAGAACTTATGACATATAATCTTCAGTAATACAGGCAAAAAAACATAAAACACAACAGACCATCCATCCACAGTCATGATCAAACCTTGCCACACAGCGGTCACATACACTGCAGTGCTTCGACCTGGCAGGTCTGAAGAAAAATATAATATAAGCATTTAAATTGAAATATTCAAATCATAAGATAAAAATATCTGATCATGAATGTACTCACTCACTCACTTTGGAATTTGGCAAGTAGTGCACTCTTTCTCAGAGTATATGATATTGTCATAGGGATAAACAAAGTTATATTGAGAAACATTCTCTCTTGTGACAGTTCCAGGATCTGAGAAACTGGTCAACAGAAAGAGGACAATGCCAACACCAATTGCTAAAATGCTTATATACCTGCAAGAATATATAGCATCTAAGAAAAAGCCAATAAATGCCCTGTGTCACAATTCATCAATGAAGTCATTTTTGTTTATGGAAAAGACTTAAAATTAGTAATACCTGTGAACATCACTAAGATAGTAACTAGGGGTGTAGACAAAAGATGACTTTGCAATTAAGTAGTATATTCCTCCAATTATAGATAGATACATGATCTAAAGCAAAAAAGAAAATAAAGCACATAAGAAACAATTCAGGGCTAAGGCATGACTAATGCCATTTTTTAAAAGGAATGTAAGATTCATCACAAAAAAATGTGTATTCAGTGCATTCAATTCATTTCTTTCCTTTCAATGTTTGATCTGTCACAGCTTATGCCTCGCCTAAAATACAAGAATTGCTTCATTATTTACCGAAAAAGCACCTGATTACCTCCTTTACTGCCTTACCTTTTATTATTACTATTTTTTGTTCTAATTTTGCTTATACTTATATCAAAACAAATATACGAGCCTGAATAGTATACACAGGACACAGAATTAGAGAAAAAAAAAGATTTGACTTTACACTCTGGAAGCTTGACTTCACACTCTGAGAGTGTGGCTATACAATCGTCTAATTCATAAACAAGTTAAGAGCTCATGATTAAGCTACCATTAGATAGCAATGAAGTTCTATTACAGCAGTACCTCTCAGGAATTGAAGGGATAAAATATTTACAAATACTACATGGACTGGCTAAGATAGTAACGACATTCTCCATTTATACAAGCAAGATTTCCACTTGAACAAATGCTACAAATCCTAATTATTCAGGTAAAGATCAATGCAGATTATAGGTGTGCCATTTGTCAGGGAAGCCTTATAAATGATAATGGAGTCTTCAAAAATACAACTAGCAATGCAACCTGCAGTCGTGCAGTGAGCATTGACTTACTAACAGCTTCTAAGAAATGAGAGGTCTCTCCAAACAATGGAAGAAAGACAAATCATCCTCCACAATCAGAATGACAGAATCCAGCACTCAGAATTCCCACTCAGTAAAACCGCCATTTTTCCATTTTCAAATACTATGACTCACTCCAAAGCTAAAAACCCTAGATTAAGGAAAGAGTAAAACTAGGGATAAGAAAGAGCAGACCTGCAAGATAGGGTTAGGACGGTAACAACAAAAGTACTCAACGGAGAGCACGGCATCGGTGGCCCTAGACCCACAGATCGCGCCAACACATCGCCTGTTACAAATTGAAGACATGAAAATGAAATCGCATAACCGAATGGGGAGAAATCTGAGCGATGGAAGAACAGAAAAACGTACAGGAAATAGTCGTAACCGCCACCGGTGAGAAAGAAGTGGACTTTCTCGATAAAGGTGCCTTGGAAAATCGGCCATTGCCCGCAGAGGAAGGAAACCACAACCAACAGTGTGATCAAACCGTGGCATAGCAGCATCCACTCCACCGCCATCTTTCTTCTTCTAATTCTTGCTCGGTGACGATGAAGACTTTGAAATTGCAAGTCGTCGATCTAATCGGCAGTTGTCCCTCCGGTGATTGATGCGGAGTAACCGGGATAAGCGATCGATTAGGAGCAATGAGCTCGAAAATCAATCGATGAATCACCGAGGGTAGAAAGGGTTTGAGAATTTCCACCGAAGAGTGAATCACAAAGAAATTGAGAAGGGAGATAGATTTAGAGAGTTTAGGGATTAGAAGAGTGTTTGATTCCTTTGATACTTTGCAATGGAATTACAACAGGGCTTATAAAGCCTAGCTATTGAACCGGAAATTATAAAATGCAGAAGTATAGCTAGCTAGACCCGGTCGGTTTACAACTAAGATTCAAGTGGCATAATAATGCCCTGTAACAATACTCCCTCCTTCAAAGATCCTTGTCCTCAAGGATCAACAAAATGCTCTTAAGATTGGCATATGATGGTTTAGGTAGTACTACAAGAGTTGACAACAAACAAGCTGAGTTGTGGCACAGCAGAAGTATGCACCAGGAATGTAGGTATCCATGAAGTTTCTTGTATCCCTTTGTGTTGTACCTTGAGCTTCTCACAAAAATATGCACAACAAAACTTCTAGGGCTGCTCATAGTTTCAGTTTGCACCAACCGAACACCTCCAGGATCAAAGATCAAAATTCCTACACAAAAATGAGCTTGTATCTTGGATAACACAACAGAAATCAACGGTAGACAAGCCTTCCAAATTCTGATCAGAACTAAATATTCTTCATCGGGGTCGAAAATAAACCGTGTCAAGCCACCCTTCACCAAGCAGGTCGACTTAGGAACTATTGCAAAGCCAACAACATAATAGCTTAGTGAGCTAGTTGATGTAAGAAAGCCCAAGCTACCTTCATCGAAAACCAGCACAAGAAATCCTAGTAGCTGGCAGAAATAAGAACTCTCTTTACAAAGGCATTGAAAAGTAGCTCTAGGATTGGAGTTCTCGAACATCTTATCATCATCAGTAGCAAGCTTAGTGCCATATAAGCTGCTTTCAAAGCCACTATGCATCTTCAAATGCTTACTAACAACCTGAAAATACCCTGTAGTGTGGCACAGCACAACATTAAATTTTATTATCCCTACTGCAGCAAGTAACAATCCATTTTCACAAGCAATAACTCCAAGCAAAGTAGCCCATTGAGCATACTTATTCGGAACACCCAAGGTAGGGGCCACTACTTCATTAATGATACCTCTAAGGCATATCACTTGAATCACTGGTCCAAATTCATCCCCATTGGTTATGCACACAACACAATCAATAGATGTCAACCCATTTCGCCACGGTCAAAAGGCATCATCTTAAAATCAAGATTAATGATAGCCCAAATCACATGCAAAACTAGCTTACATAATGATTTTGCAAGATGAGCAAGACTAAAGAGCTTCTTCATAGCAATCCCATGTTCCCCTGAAATCTCTTGGCCTATTTTTTGCAATAAGAAAAACATCCATCACCTTGGATGCTCTCATGGTGATTTTCCTTGGCGGCTCATTATAAATGTCTTCAATGAAGAACTTTGTTCGCTCATATGGAATTGTTGACCTGTCTTGCACCTTGGAACTTAAGGGTTCATTTCCATGCCCGTTGGATTCAACTTGTCTTCTTAATTCTATTGATTGTTGAGAACAACATATGCTTAACCATTCTCCAATACACTTTTGGTCCACTCTGGACAGCAATAACAAATACCCTGCTATCATTTCTTGTCCATGCTCGAATATTAGCACTCCAACATATGCATTGGTCACCAACCACATATCAAATGCAGATTCCTTGAATTGATTGATCAACTTAAGGCAAGTTTCTTCATACAGTTTTCCCAGTATTTCTGGTCGAGAAACAATCAATCTAGACAAACATTTTGTAGCTTCTCTTATTGCTTTCCAACTAGCATCCTTGGGACATTTGAATAGAGGACTCTCCATTGATTGTAAAATACACTTTCGGAGCTCTTCATCAATCTCAACAGAGCTTACATAGTGACTCATTAACAATGGAACGCCATCTCCAATGCAGGGACCGAATTGGTATCCCACATCTTGACTCTGAAAATCAATCCTCTAAATATTTGCATGAGTCATTCCAGGCTTCATCCCTTTTATCAACTGAGGTGTGAGGGAAAGAAGTACACCCTGTACAACTGTTTGGCTAGTAATCTCAAACACAACCGTCTTTAGAGCAATGCTTGCAACATCTTGATTTTGCTCGTTTCCGTTCAACAGTTTATCAAAAAGTTTCTTAGTCAGCTCGAGCACTCTCACCTCTAAAGTCTCCCACTCAGCATCGATTTCAAAAGCTAACCAAGGTGTGAAAGAAGTGAGTTGGAATTTAGATTTCAGGTTCAGTAAATCACCAATATGGGGCAAGGGTTCTCCTCCAATATCAAAGCAAATCACTCGTGTCATCAATTTCTCATTTGCCTTCGTTTCACCTGGCTCTTCAATTGAATTCACAAGTGCAGCTTCAATTTCATGCTCAACAGCAACTAACTTGTTAGCACCCTTAGCTAATTGACCAAACGATTTCATTTCATGGTTGACCAAAGCCTTGAGCATTTCATCGAACATATAGTGTGCATCCGATTCCGTTGTCCCCTGTACTACCTCTAGCTTATTTGTTGTCTCCACTTGAACCGATTGTTCACCCATCATCAAAACATTATCAACTATCATTCTCTCGTCATTCAATAAATCATCATTAATAATCACATCAGAATTCTCAACTAATTTAGAGTTAGGTTTCCCACCGGGATCAAAACTCGCATCCTCTTGTACAAGCAAGTCATCTAACCCCTTAATTATATCAGTAAATCCCTTATTAACAACCAGTAAGGGTTTAGCAATAGTCAAATCGCTCACCTCTAAGGCCTTCACATCAGTTCGTGGCTCAAGCATTTCGTCGAGCACCTGGTAGGCATCCAGATTAAGAAATTCCTTTGCAACACTGGGATTCAACTGGTTCGACTCTTCCTGCTCAGTAGATTTCCTCTTGTTAACGTCAACTGACTTGGGCATTTCAACGAGCAGTTGGTGGGCGGGTTGATTTGAGAACTCTTCCACGACAAGCGATTTTGTTAGCTGATCATGCTCACTGCCCTTCTCCTCAAAAGTTGATGGTAGTTCAACACACCCTTCGATCCATCCGACCAGATCAAGTATGTGATCAAACACCTCGTGGTCTTGGCTTTCTACATCATCGGGTAGTCCATCAAGCAATCTAGAGACGATCACACCTCCATCTTCACCGAGGATGACGTGTGGGCGAGGAGAGTGGAAACGCAAAGAGATGAATCGTTTCAGATCTGAGATCATACCTTCCTTCTGGCGAGCCTTACCAACTCTAACATAGAAGCCATCATCGGCGGCCATCGAAGCAGGTCGGAGGAGCACTAGCTCTGATACCATTGATGCGGAGTAACCGAGATAAGCGATCGATTAGGAGCAATGAGCTCGAGAATCAATCGATGAATCACCGAGGGTAGAAAGAGTTTGAGAATTTCCACCGAAGAGTGAATCACAAAGAGATTGAGAAGGGAGATAGATTCAGAGAGTTTAGGGATTAGAAGAGTGTTTGATTCATTTGATACTTTGCAAGGGAATTACAACAGGGCTTATAAAGCCTAGCTATTGAACCGGAAATTATAAAATGCAGAAGTATAGCTAGCTAGACCCGGTCGGTTTACAACTAAGATTCAAGTGGCATAATAATGCCCTGTAACAGACCCCTCAGAAAAATATTCGAAAACTCTTGCTAAAGGGGAACCATTTTTTCAAAAAACGACGTCGTATACATTTCAGAGCGCGATTTAGTGATAAACTAGTTGATGACCCGGGCCTTGCCCGGGGACTTTTTTAAATAAAAATTATAATATATTAATTTATAGGGTTGAGTTCAAGTAAGGAGGTAATTTAGTGTAAATAGTTAGGAGAAATAAGGAGCGTCGGATGCAGGGAGATGAATGGTACTGATTTGATAGGTTTAATGATTTAAAAGAAAAAAGAATGATAAAAAAACCTATCACATAGATTACGGTAGTTACCAAAATCATACTTTTTTTTATATTTTTTTATTGCCCGTAAAATTTAAAGTAGCGTACATTTGCATCGTATTATAAGTTGTTCATCAATTACTATAGAGTTGTTCATTACAATAAAGAAAGTGTTCATTAAAAAAATCTTCGTACATTGAACTAATTTGTTCCTTGTTCACTATATTATGTTGAGTTATTGTTCATCAATTAATATAGAGTTGTTCATTACAATAAAGAAATTGTTCATTAAAAAATTTACATACATAAAACTAATTTGCTCGTTGTTCACGATATTAGGGTTGAGTTATTGTTCATCAATTAATAAAGAATTGTTCAATAGAATAAATAAGTTGTTCATTGAAAAAAATTTCGTAAAAAAAACTTATTATTTGTTCTGTGTTCAATATATTACCCTAGTTGTTCTTCTGATTGTATCTAATTGTTCATTCATAACTAAGTAGTTGTTCATTGTTTTTTTATTAATAGGTGTGAGATTGTAGTTGTTCATTCGAGAACAAGTAGTTGTTCATTTGTGATATATTAGTTGTTCAAAATGTACTAGAGGAGAGAGAGTTTTTTTCATCAACGCTTATATAGAAGCGATGAAAATTATAGGAGAGAGAAATTACTCAAAACTTCCTGCAATTACACAGATTGATTGTTTGCTTATATTACGGTAGTTACCAAAATCACACCTTTTTTTTATCTTTTTTATTTTAAACAATAAAAGTGAGTAAATCAATACCGTTCATCTCCTTGCATCCGACGCTCTTTATTTCTCATAACTATTTACACTAAATTACCTCCTTACTTGAACTCAACCCTTTATTTATATGTGATATGGTATTATAATTTAAATAATAAATAATAATAAAATAATGAAACTAATAATTGCATATATACAAATTTATTTTATCATTAAAAATATTATTTACTTGTAAATTCTAATATCATTTTCATAATCATAAAAAAGTCAATGATCTTGACTCGTTGGGTCAACCCAAAGTTGCAAGAAAACCTCAAAATATTTGTAAATTTTAATGACATAAACAAAACTCCATCTTAACCCAAATGACCGAACCAGAACTTGAGTACTTGACCAAACCAATCTTATTAATTAGTTTTACATTAACGCACCATTAAATTTTTTATTTATTTAGGAATCCGTAATATAAAAAATCAACATACTTATGGATAGAAAATTATATATGAAAATCCAAAAAAACTAATATAAAAATATGGATATTAAAAGTTAACCTATTTCATTTAAAGATGTTAAAATAAAATTATTAAGTGGTATTGAATTAAAAAATATAGTTGAGATATTAAATTACTATTTTATATTTGTCATACTAAAAGATAAAAACTTAAAATTAAACATATGTAATAAAAAAATATACTTATAAATAGAAAGGTTATATAAATTTTTTTTATAATGATTATATTTTTGGATAAAAAACTTATGTATTTTAATCTAATGGATTAAATTAATACTTTTTATGTGTCATACATATGGATAGTGATTAATAGGTTTAAGATTAAGAGATTAATAATTTTATTTATTGATTAACGGATTCGTAATATAAGGAAATCTAAAATTTAATATAAAATCTTCAATTAAAAACATGGTCCAAATTAATTAAAAAAGTTGTCATTGTTATGGATAGAATATTAATATTTAAAACTCATAATTTAAATTATGGTTCATATTTCATACTTATGGATATAAATGTTATTTATTTCATTTAGAGAAATTCAAATTAATTTATTTTACGATATTAAATTTAAAAATGTAGGTTGGATATTAATTTATTTGTCATATTTGTGGATAAGATATTAATTTTTTGTCATATTTATTGGTAGAAACTTACTATTGATGAAAATTTAAAATTTTGTCAATCTTATATTCTTATGTGTAGAAAATTAATATTAAGAAATCCGAAATTAATATGAAAATATGGTCAATATTACTAATTAAATATGTTATCATATTTATAAATAAAAAAAATAATATAAAAACTCGAAAATTAATATAAAAATACATTAATAATGATATGGTTCATATAAAAAAAAGTTATTATACTTTTGAATAGAAAGTTAATATAAAATAATTTCAAAATTTAATCTTTAAAATCTATAATTTAAAATATGGTCTATATTTCATACATATGGATATAAAAGTTATCTATTTCCTTCAGAGATATTAAAGTTAATTTATTATGAGATATTAAATATAAAAAGGGTAATTTACTTACCATATCATATCGTTTGACAGATTCTTTTATAGATATACTAATTTACTTACCTATTATGTTTTGACCATATCTTACCAAAACCTACGTATTATTTTTTTTTACTATATCTTACCTTTTATTTTGATAGACTTATAGATAAATTGATTTCTTTTTACAAATTTTCATGTAATAATCATATAATAATATGATGTATATAATAATGAACATGAACAAAGATAAAAATAATGATAGAGATAAAAATTTATACAATCTCATAGTAAATTGATAAAAAAAATTATTAAATAAGATGAGTGCATAATTGGAAATTCCATTAGGTGATTGAATCATATAATATATAATTAATTAAAAAATCATTATTAAAAATAGGGCGCCTGTAATATAAATTCTAAATGACGAATCTGCCCAAAAGTGATTCAGGTTTAGAAGATATATATTGATTGATAAGGCGAATTTGCTAAGATGCCCCTATAAAAGTTGACAATGAAGAAAATATCTTTATTTAAATTAAATAGCAATGATGACCTCTTTTGGACATTTTCACTATAAAAACTTCTACATTTATCCGTTTGTTTTAAATTAAATAAAAAGAAAAAAAAATAAATTACCATAAAAATAAATGTATTTCAAAACCAAATCCATCCCACCGATTGATTTACCTACGTACACAGATGATGCTCTCCATTTTTAATTACCTTACATATCTTTCATTCTTAATTTTTCCTATTTTGAATCAATATATCTTATGGGCATCATTTCTGATTCTCCATCCTTCAGAAATCTAAGATGTATATGTTATGGCCAATGGTGCTAGGAATAAAGTACACAAAGCTAGGGTTGCGTGGGTAGAACCGTAGAAGTGAACCAAACACTTTCGACCAAATTACCTTTAATTGAATTTCATAAAACCACCCGTCAAATAGGAGTTTGTGCACTAAACCACTTAAAACTGAAAATTGTACAAAACCACCCACAAACATAAATTGTTATCATTCTACCACCAATCCGTCAATTTAACAATTATACTAAATAAAATGACACATATGCCCTTCAAATATTTATAAAGTTTCCAAATCTACCAAAAAAAAGTCCCACAAATGAAACCCAAACCCATAAATTAGTAAATCACCCCATTAGATTGTTCGAAAGCCCCCACTGAGTTGAATCTAGCCATGGTGTGGTCAAGATCCGGCTGACATCGATGGAGCGTTGTTGCTCGATCGCATCTCTTTATCGATCTGCAACTAGATTTGAGGAGATATGAATTTGTCACCATTGTACATGCCGAGATCCTAAAGCGCTCCAACTCATTCGAATTTGTGCGAATTCACCGCTCGTCTTTGAGGGGACTTCCATCGTACAATTCAAGACGTTGTCGCCAAAGTCGGAGTTTTCGAAGACATGGCTCCACGAGCTTCATTGCCTTCTTCAGAGGGAGCATATAAGTGGGATGGTTAATTTGAGGGTTAGGGTTATTTGGAGAATTTGGGGATTTTTCAATACAAACGGGGTTTGAATTTAACGGAAAAATAAACAGCTTAGCTTGCAGGTGGTAGATTGATAACAATTCATATTTTATGGGTGATTTTATATAATTTCCATTTTTAAGGGTGATTTGGTGCACAAACCTTTATTTAAAGGGTGGTTGTATGAAATCCACCCAATATTAAAGGTCCATGTTATGCACCGCCCCATAAAATTAGTTTGCAATATTTAATTTATTAAAAATTACAAAATTAGTCCAAATATTATTTTCTCTCTTTTCCACTTTCTCTATTGTCTGCAACCCTAATTCAAATATAAATTTCTTAATACTGTTATTTCCTAACAAATGTCGAGTGACAATGAAAGAAGCTCTAAAGACGAGTTACGTAGTCGAGAATCCATGGTACGTTCACCATTCATATAATCGTTTTTTTCTATTTTCGTAATTGTATGTGCACATGCGCCGATTGCGTGCAAAAGAACTATGCACGCAATTAACAAATGTGCAAAAAAGACTTGCACCTCAAACATTTGTGTGCATAACAAAATTGCACGCAAAGCATTTGTGTGCAAAGAAGCAGCGCACGCGGGATTATTGTGTGGATATTATAAATGCACACCAAATTGTTGAGTGCAATATCTGGACGACGAGACGATGGAGTGTGGATGTACCCGTATAGTTGAGGCAGGCCTTCAAGCGTAGTCGAAGGCGGCACGTGGAGAGGATGGAGCGGGGTGTGGACGGAAGTAAAGAGGAAGGACAAGGAGAAGGGAATCGCCAGCCTAGTCGCAAGTTGTGTCTTCAAAACAGTCGGGAGAGTAGAAGAAGGAAGGAATAGGAGGAGAAGGGTTTAGGGGCTTATTTTGTAATATTATGTAAAAGAAAAACCGCAAACTAAAATAGGGGCGCGCTGCATAGCTGGTATGTTGATTTATACTTCAAAATTTTGAAAATATTTTGTTTTGACTTTTCACGTCAAAATATATACTTCCTCAAGTGGACAAATATTGTGGGACGGAGGGAGTAGTATTTTTAAGTTTATACAAGTCGTGTTGTGTATCAGAACATGAAAGTTCATGCTTTCTCGCGCGTATTGGGGTATCTAGATGGAATTTATCCCCGAGTATCCAAACCATCCAAAAACCAATTAGAAAAAGGAAGAAATTTTGAGATATGTTATGAATTTCAAATCTTCAATATATTATTATTCCAACAAGTTATATAAATTTAACAAATTATTCACATATATATCTATTCCTTATCGGAAAATCTTTATGCACACAATTTTTTCGCCTGGCGCACAAGATTTGAGACGCTTCATAAAGCGTCTCGTTCTTTGAGTCGTTTAACTAACGGGTACCCAATAGACAGGCGATAGGGTACTCATAAAAGGGTTAGACGCTTCATGAAGCGTATAGATGCATAAATCGTGTAGTTTAAACGACGTTTAAAGCGACGCGCTTCATTCCGAACACACCTCCTTCGAGAATCCCTTCTTCTCTATCGGCCTTGTGCTTGTTCTCCTCCTTCGGCATCGAATTACTATTAGGAAATGGTCCGTTTTCGAGGTCCCAATCGGCATCTTCGGGGCAAAGGGCGTGGTAGAAGGCCTGGTGTGGCGGATAGAGGCGTCGGTGTGGATGGGACTGGTGGTGAAGTCGGCACCTTCGATGATGCAGGTATGCAAATTGATCAAAGTGTAGGTTTGATTCCATGGTTAATGGATTTTGATTTGAAACCCTAAAAAGAACACCTTGATAACAATTCCTGCAACAAATGTGTCGAATGATTAGGTGAATGAAATCGGCCTGAAACTTGTGACTTGCCCCTGGTATAGTATTGGTTTATCTGTTGAACCACAACAACTAGACTTATTGACTGAAACTTGTGACTTGCCCCTGGTATAGTATCGGTTTCTCTGTTGTACCACAACAACTAGGGTCTCCATCCAACCAAATTTTGAAACAATCTGTTATAGTTGTAGTGTTCCCTTGAATGGGGCTGAAATCATAAATAAGAATGATCAGTTTGATGCCTGGCATAGAAGCTCTTGGACTGAATTCAACAAGTATGATATTTAAGCTCTGTGTAGATAAATGTTTAAAAAAAGAAGAATTCTAAACCAAAATTCTGTCAATGAAACAAAGTCTCAAAATGAAGAAATTCTTGAGTATGTCTCAGAAGCACAGAACTAGTTTGATGGAAGGCCCAAGATAATGCAAGCATTTGAAACATAAATCAAGTAACATCATAATTGTTAAGCATGTACAATTCAAGAAGAATTAATTGGTTTAACTATATGATCATAATTGATTCAAGATTATATGACTCCAAAATGATTTAATCATACTAGTCTAAAGGGAATGCAATTTTATTTTTGTCCATACCAACTGTATAAGACTTTAACTAGTATTGTGTCAAGCATACACTGTCATGAGTTAACACGGCCATATGCAGAATGACTTCATGTTCAGCACATTATCAGCTTAGATGTAATAGTCCCAGTGTGCTGTCCAAATTGAAAAAAATGCTATACTGTCCACCAAAGAACAGTCTAGGTGTACAATAGATATAAAAAAGAATGCACTTAGAATTGAAAATGGCAATAGATATTCAAGGGAACTATTCAGATGGATTATGAAACTCAGGGGTTGTGAGTCTCCTCCGTAGGATTGTCTAGTAAAACTAAAGATTCCAATTAAGACTTACCCAACTATCTTGAGAACTTTCCATGACTAGCATAAGTTGGCCCTCTAAACATGATTGCTATATTTTATTCATATGAATGCTTGTGTTGACAATGTGAAAACCTTATTCGGTTATTGCATCAGAACATGTTTTTAGTTTCAGTTGAAATGTCATAGGTTTGAAATCAGTATTTAGTTTTGAATTGGAACTATGAATGATTGATTTTGTACAAGGTAACTGCATTTACTCAATTTCTCATGTTTAATTACCATGTGGCGAGAACAAGGGATACCTAATTCCATAATGGTGTATTATGTTTGGTCTTGACTTGTATAAATTTCTTTTTAATTCCAAGGATTCTTACCTAGTGTTACAATAGTTTCTATAAGTTATATGCACAGATATCTGAATATAGTTTTTATGCTGTAAACAATTTCTCTGTACAAATTATATCATCCCAAAATATGAGAAAGAGTAAGAGGGGCCAGCAGGGTTATTGTTGTTGGAGATTAGAGCAGTGGACTCTTAAATTGTATGTAAAATTAAATCCATGTAATGAAGATAAAATCATGACACAATTGGAAGATGGATAATTCAAACACCTTATCTCAATTTTCTTTTACATGAGACACCAACCAATTTAATAGGAGCAGTGAAGAGTATTCAAAAGTAGAACCTTCAGCATTACACGCATCAACTTAATAGCAAGATAGCATGGTGTGATATATCATTTCCTTAAACACTATAAGCCTTCATTCATATTATTTGGACTTTTTAAGGGGAAACTAAGCATTATGTTGTTTAGACTGATATTTGTATAATGGCTGGTTCATATTGTTTACAAAAGCATACTACTTCATTTTAATTTAGACTGATCTTAGTAGAATGCTACTTCAAATTATAATATATAGTTATTCTCTTCTTGAACAGTGGTTGACGCCCGTAATGTAGTGGCGGCTGGTGGTGGCGAATGCGGTAGTTGTATTGGAGAGAGGCGGCAAGATGGTGTTGGGACTGATAGGGGACCGACCGGTGGGGTTGGTGATGTGATGGGTGAGGATGTTCATGTGGGTGAAGTAGGAGTTTCTACCGCTGAGGTTATGGAAACTGGTGGGGATTCATCACCTCATATGGCTACAGGCACGGACTTTAGAGCGGATTGGTGGGGCAAGTCAGGCATGTCGGTATGTATTTAAATTGCATACATGAAATTAATATTTAAATTTTCATATATATTGTTCATATATCGTATGCATATGAAAATAGTGAATTTAAAGAAATATTGTAGAATGAAATGAAAAGTAAATGAAGATAGAATTGTAAATTAAAAATATAAAAGTAACAAAAATGAATGAAAAGATCAATGAATTAGAATACGAATATTTATAGGTGTCAAACAGTTGAGTAAAAAACGATAAGTGAGAATTAAAACATAAATTTTGAAAATGAAAAAATCTAAAATTAATGGAACACATAAATAGATGTTTCAAGAGAGGCTTAATGCCTTGCCTAGTCCCGTCCCGCCGAAGAAGCCGAGGACGAGGTCGGCAAAGCGTCGACGTATATTCCAGTCGGAGCATGTTGAGGTTGTGGCCCCGAAGAAGAGGGCTAGGAAGCCGAAAGTGGCAAACACTCTTATTTCAGAGCTTCAGAGAGATGCCTCGGCCCCTCGTATTGGAGATAGTCAGGTTTGTGAGGACATCGGTATGTCTGCCCCCGTGGAGACGACTGAGGATCTTGCGAGGGACATTGATATGACCCCTCGGGTCGAAGACCCTCCATTGTCACAGGCTTCGGACCCGCTTCAGGAGGGTGACCCGACCCCACCTTCTACTTCACAGCCTGTAGATGATCTAGTTTTCGACCCCATACAGGAGGGTGACCCGACCCCACCTTCTGATTCACAGCCTGTATGTGATCTAGTTTCCGACCCCATTCAGGAGCGTGTACTGACCCCTCCTCCCACTTCACAGATGCCAGTCGATGACATTTCCGATCCCCGTCATGAGGATGTCTCGATCCCTATTTTACCTTCACAACCTTCAGATTCCCATCATATTGAGTCAGTACAGGAGCGTGTCCCGACCCCTACTACTCAATCTTCACAGCCTCCGAATGACCCACCCATTCAGGAGTGCGGACCCACCCATCCTCCACCCGGACCTCAGGATAGTCGTCCCCCGCATAGACATGCGCCTGCACCAGTTGCTGATGAGGTAGACATGTGGCAGCCTGGAGGCCCACGTTTGCCTGACCTCCTTCGAGACTATCCTTCTCATGTTGCAGCATCGATCTGGAGGTGGACACAAACGGCTGTACCGGGGGTTGAAGGAGTTGTCATTGAGGATAAGTTGGTAACTTAATTAAAATGAATGTAATTAAATATTATTAATTTGAAGTAATACGATTGATTTAGTATTATATATTTATTGTAATGTAGTGGCGGAAGGTTGTGAAGGCTTATTCACGTCCTGTGGCATGGCGTGAGATCCGGCCTTATATGGTTGATGAGCGAGGTACGTGGTGGACCCTTGCACAGCAGACCGGACTTGCTCGTCTTGCGATTCCTGATTATCGAGGCAACGACCATGTCATCATCACAGCATTTATTGAGCGTTGATATCCAGAGACCAACAGTTTTCACTTCCCTTGGGGTGAGATGACGATCACGCTCCACGATATTGAGCACATTATGCGCTTGTCGATCGATGGAGTGCAGCTTGCGCCGCATATACCTGCTGACGATTTCATGGCTCGCGTTATGCATGTGTTAGGGCTTACCGATGAGGCATACGCTCGGTACAGTGGGGGTGGTATACTTATTACTGAGTTGAAGGCGCTTGTGATGAGGATGATCGCAGAGAGAGCGGATAGTGGTCATATAGCCTCTGCTTATTTATTGTGGGTCGTTGGTCAGACAGTGTTCTGTGACAAGAGCACAAACAAGGTGAAGTTGCATTATTTACACGCACTGCTAGACCTCAACCCCACGACTGAATATGCATGGGGGGTTGCAACATTGGCATTTTTATACCGTCAGCTGGGAATGGCATCTCGAGCCGACATCACGACTGTAGGAGGTTGTATCATCATTCTCAGGGTACGACATGTTTATACGTATATTTATTTGATTATGTGTTGATATGTTTAAAATGTAGGTATTAATTTTAAATGATTTTTTGCAGACTTGGATATGGAATTACTTCCGTCAGTTTCGAGGGCATGCAGTGCTCAATGTTGACCTTCTTATGGATGATCGAGCGGGTGTCCGAGATTAGACGGCTCCGCGTTCGGCGCCGAAGTGTCCTTTGCGTCTAGTTGAGGTGCGTAGGGTTTTGGACCGTGTTTGCGCTGATGAGGTAAAATGATGTAATAGAACTTAATTGCCATGTACGAAATTGTAATAATTGCATCCTAAAATGGTTCGTTTATTGAATATAGGTTTTATGGTCTCCATGGGGCTTGGAATTGGATTTTGAGACGACGTACCGGATGTCGATGTATCGCGGCGTGATTCAGTGCTTCGATATAAGGGAGGTGTACTTGCCAGAGAGATGCCTTCGACAATATAGACGTGTGCAGGTCCGACCCCCCGATCCCATTGTACCGAGTAAAGTGAGGCGTGGGACTGGCTCGCGGAGTTATGTGGTCGAGTTCGACGAGGATGACTTGTATTGGAACGAGCGTTATGACCACCTCATCGACCTACAACAGTACACATTGGCTCGGTATCCATGGCAGGCAGAGGTTGCTTATTTTGACTGGTTCGACGGAATTACACATCCTTATGTAGACCCCCGCTCACCTAGTCAGGATCGTCCGCGCGAGCCATTCACCCATCCCGCAGTTGTGGTTGATATTACTGTGGTACGTTGATTTGTTTTTTGAAATTCCATTCATTGTTCGTTAGCGTTGTATTTTAGCTAATTGATGTTCTAACATGTGCAACAACATCAGCAGATGATTGGTTATGTACTAGAAGCTCTGCAAGGACTGCCTGTTGATCACAATGCTCGTCCGTACCTCGAGGACATGTTTAGCATTTTAGGGGATGACCATCCACCGTTACCTCCTCCTGTAAGCAGACCATTTAGGGATTCTCAATATGAGACAGGATAGGGGAGTGGTAGTGCTGTTAGGGGTGATGATGTGTTTGAGGAGAGAGGGACTGATGTTGCTGCTGGTGCCGGAAGTGGTTCCGAGGAGAGAGACACCGATGTTGGTGGTGGTGATGAGAGAGTTCCCGATGGTGCCGATGGTGTAGCATAGGAGTTATGATATAGCTAGTTATGGTGATGTATACATTTTGGATAGTCAAAATATATATGATTATGTGTTGTTTTGATATAGCTAGTTTCTCGTGATCTTATATGGTGAATTAGATGTTGACAACTTCTTAGACACTAAATATGGACAATTTGCATTGTGTAGTGAAGTCATTACTCACTGAATCCTACTTATTTGTTGTTTTGTGCTGAGCTATAGTTCTAAGGAAATCTGGTGTTTGAAAATTTGAGAATATAGATGATTTCATTCAAGGTTTAAAAGAGAAGAATTCAAATTATGTAAGTCTTTATCTATTACTATTATGCTTTGAATTATGCCCTTTCTTTGTAGTTGATTAGTTGTTCAACTTTCTTCATCTGTCGACTAATCATTCTTAAGAGAGTCTATCTTGGTCAAGGGAAAAATCAGTGGTTGTTGAATGGGATATTCAGCAGGCTTAAGCTCCAAGGGTCAAGTGAGAAATTAGGATCAATGGTTGGAGAATTGGTAACTGAGGTAACAGCTGAGTGTATCTCAGTAATTGGAAATTCATACAATGTCTTCTCTGGCATCATTCCTCCTCCTATTGTGATTTAGCTCTGTGTATCTCAGTAATTGGAAATTCATACAGCTGAGTGTATCTCAGTAATTGGAAATTCAACAGATTTATTTCTCTAAACATTAGGAGCCTTAGTTCTCTAAACATTCCTGGATTGATGAAGAAGGGGATGTTATTTATTTTTAATGTCCAGAATAGTGAAAGAACATGATATGCTTCTGATGTGGTATGGTGTTTACTGTTGCTTTATTTCTATTAAGTGACTGACACATCATCTAAAATAAGTCTGTAAATCCATGGTGTTTTTGTAGTTGTCTTATTTTTGTCATTCATTTATTCAATTGGAGAATGCTATCCCTGTCTTCTTTTCTTCTTTTTGTATGCATTTATTTTGATTCTGCATTAGTTTTCTGATCTGAGATTGGAAGATGTTGGCAGGCTTGAAGATGCAAAGGAACTGATTAAGGATACCATTTATCTGAGATTGGAAGATGTTGGCAGGCTTGAAGATGCAAAGGAGCTGCAACTGGGAGGAGTTTATGGTTGTGCTCTCAGTAGCTCTGCAATATTATATACAAAAAAGCTTGAACCGTAACCCTGGTTGGAGGCAAACAAAGGTTGGATATCATAGTTACTCCCTCCTTTAGTTCCTTAGTGAATATATTATTGCTTCATAATGTAATAGTTTTATGTTTTCCCCAAATCCAAGTTTAATGATGATTTCATATTGAAGGTTATCTTGTCTGATGCAAATGTTCCTGGAGAGGGGGAGCATAAGATTATGTCATACATTCGGTTGCAACGCAATCTTCTTGGTTTTGATCCAAATACTCATCATTGTTTGTATGGACTGGTAGGTTGTCTTTCTACTTGACATAACGGTTCCTTCGTTTTCAAGTCTGCTGAAAATGGATTTTGATTTTCATTGGACAGGATGCTGATTTGATTATGTTGTCCCTAGCTACACATGAGGTGCATTTTTCAATTTTAAGAGAGGTTGGTACTTGTGGCATTTTGAATATTTTGAGCATAGTCTCCGATTTTTACTAATAGCTTAAGGCTTTCAGTTCATTTTTTACTAACAACTTTTATGCCATGGTAACCTTTTATGCCTTTTCTGTTTTCATCTGGTATGATGCTTTCTGCTTGCTTCTCAAGAACATTTTCACCATTTGCAGAATTGGTAGAATTGCTTTGACATCACACTGTCTTCTTTTCATATTTGTTTATATTGCAAAGAAGTATTATTAAATTATCTTGCATCATTACATGGTATTGTGGGTTCATAACCTGTTGATTTTTGTTCTCATTTGGATGCTCTAATTGGAGATTTGTTTGATTTGATTAGAAGCAAGTATCAGTATTAATTACTATTTTGCAGGCGTATGAGTTTAGAGAGGAGATGAATATGAAAGCAAGAGGAGAGACTTTTCAAGCACCCCAGGCTTCAGTTGATGACAAGGTTTGGCTTTAAATTCAGTGCTGTAATGGCTCAACTCTGTAGGTTCCGTGACATTTTCATGGCTTTGGGAAGATGGAAGTAGCTTGTTTGCAGAGCCTGTATTTCAAAGGTGTATGAGCATTATCCAGACTCAACAATTAGCAAAGGTAAAGAATGATTTTTGACTATGTTTTTATCATCTTTTTACCAAGAGCCATACACTTCCTTGTGATAGTTTGTTTAGAACCTACTGCCAAATGTTGAATGTCTTGGGCACTGATTTGAACGAGAAATCAACCAAATGAACTGCGAATATTTATGTCAGTATGTTGCATGCAGGTCTGGATTGTCCAGTTTCTTGCCCTTAAGCTAATATGCTACATTGACTGCTGTTGAATTGGTTTAGAGTCTTGGAATAAATTTGCTATCCATGGACCACCAGTATCCATTCTTCCTATCCATCTCCTCCTGTAACATCATCAAAATATGAAGGCTTGAGTAAAGATTAATCCATGTGGACTCTTAAGAGAGGAAATTTTTTTTATAATTTCAAGTGATTCAAAAATACAATACACACCTGTGCTATGTACTCAGCAAGACCATGAGTCTGAAACAAGAAAACAAATGTCAAATCATGAGAAGTGTAAGGATCAATTTTATAGTAAACATGTTGATATGCTTTTTGTTTTGTTTGTGAGTGATGTGAACCACTAGGTTGAAGACAATATATTTTCAAGAGAAGATG
This sequence comes from Fallopia convolvulus, assembly GCA_964016875.1. Lineage (NCBI taxonomy): Eukaryota > Viridiplantae > Streptophyta > Magnoliopsida > Caryophyllales > Polygonaceae > Fallopia > Fallopia convolvulus. The sequence continues at coordinate 5,635,817 of OZ024723.1, forward strand.
ATCATCAAACATGAATGGTTGTGTATACATAAGAAAAGAGACTGGGGTAATCAGATGAGATGATATAATCTCCACTTACCAAGGTACTTCCATTGGAAACCAATCTGAATTTATTGAATTGAGTTGTATGCACTAGTTGATTGAGGTGTGTATGATGTACACTGTGATTGGATTCATTGGAAGCCAATCTGGCATGAATTAGGCAGTTATGATATTAATCTGTAAGCCAATCTGGCATGATTGGATTCATTGGAGTATCACTCATGCTCATACCCGACTACAGGTTTCTATTTTCAAAAATGTTGCTTGATAAAACCTTTTCCCCATCACTTCTGATTATATGATGTGTACTGTTCAGGGTGCGCCTGTCATTTGAGTGTGGCAAGCAGGGGGTGAAAGGGGCTCTAGGATTTTGACGCTACATGAAGCGAGACGCTTTAAGAAGCAAGACGCTTTATGAAGCGTCAAAATCCCCCCCCCCCCACAAACACGGAGCCAGCCAGTCATGGAATAGAACCGCTTTATGAAGCGGGACGCTTCATAAAGCGATGACGTAAAAATTTCGGCCCATTTAGGCCCCTCCCGTGTCGAACTCGAGATCACTTAAGTAATATGCGTGTACCTGTACCATGTGTGCCGCATTGGCGATCGAAATCAATTGCCACCAAATATCTTATAACCTACACACTTAAACCCTAATCCCTATACTCTAATAACCCTTGAAACCTTAAAACCCTAATCACCATCATAACCCTAAAAGCTAAACTAAGAATCATAAAATTCCATAAACCTAAACCTAGTAATCCTAAAATTCATTAATGTTACACTATACCCTATAATGCCCATGTAACATACCCTAACCCTACTAACCATAGAACCCTCAAATTCCATAACCCTAGACATAATCATAAAATTAATTAATGATACACTAAACCCTAATACCAATCGAATTCAAATGCCACCAAATATCTTATAACCTACACACTTAAACCCTAAGCACTATACCTTAATAACACTAAAGTCCATAACACTAAACATAATAAGGATGAAATTCCTTAATCCTAACCTAAACCCTAAAGCCCTAAACCCCTACTAACACTCGAGTCCCTTAAATAAGGCTTAGGGTTTATAGGAAATAAGGCTTAGGGTTTAGAGGGTCATCAATAACAAACCCTAACCTAAACCCTAAAGCCCTAAAGCCCTAAACCCCTACTAACACTCGAAACCCTTGAATAAGGCTTAGGGTTTATAGGGAATAAGGCTTAGGGTTTAGAGGGAATAAGGCTTAGGGTTTAGAGGGTCATCAATAACAATAATGAATAGAACCCTAAACCCTAAAAGGTGGACCCTAACCTGAATCCTAAAGCCCTAAACCCCTACTAACACTCAAAACCCTCGAAACCCTAAACAATAAACATAATAACACTAAACAATATAATTTATAGTAAAACACATGATGTCGACCCTAAACCTATAACATAAACACCAACCCCTATAACATACCCTAATGTACATACATTAGGGTATGTTATAGGGGTTGGTGAAATAAGAGGTGGGCCAGGGATACAAGAAATAGGCACACCCGACGGGACTCCCAAGGAGGATTCGGGGACCCACAACCGTACCCCTCATTTATTTAAAACAAAGTTCCTACCCCCTCGAGGTCCTCCGGAACCTCGAAGCGATGTCTAAACCTCGTAACCGACTCTACTGACACACCCTAAACCCTAAACCCTAAACCCAATCATGAATAGAACCCTAAACCCTAAAAGGTGGCCCTAAACAACAAACGCTACATGAAGCGGGACGCTTCATGAAGTGTGTCCTTCCCCCTCCCCATAGCGGGCCACGCTCAAGGCTTACCGCTTTATGAAGCGTGTCGTGGCATGAAGCGTGGAATCTTTGTTAAAATTTCCATCCCGGATGTGGCTTAGTTGGAGAAGGAAAGTATAACAACCGTAAACGTCACGATCCTAAATTCACGGAATAAATCTCACATTTCCATAACAAAGATGATATGGCCTGATATTCTCATATTTTTGGCGCAATATTTGCCCGCCAAGATCAAAATATGGCGCATCAGTTTCACATCCTCCATGAAAGTTCTATAAACTATAAATACCAAGTTGACATCAGTTTTATTTTCACTGTAACTCAGAAATCGTTCAGAGAAAAAAATACTCCATATCTCTTTCTCATCTTCCATCAAAACATGGTTTCAAGGGCTCATGCTAGGGATCTTCTAGCGTTTCGGCTGTTTATGCGGGAACTGATGCAAAGTAAGGACGTCGGGATTAAGAAGGTTGGAAATCATCTCGGTCGTTTAGGGTATTTCAAAACCCTAGAGATGATATTTTAGGAGGAGATGAACGGGATTGAGATTGAACCGGATAATCGACTTGTGAAGAGAGAGCCTGTGGAGAACGAGGTTGAAGGTTCAAGCGAAGCACACCCACTTATAATAGATTAGGTTATAGTTTATTTTTCGTAGGCCATTACATATGTTTATGATTTAGCTATAGTTTTCTTAGTCTATTACGTATGATTAGGATTTCTGTTATGTTGTCATCAACCAACTGGTTCTTGGACGTTATGTTATTTTTAACTTTTATATCCATATGATTTACTGTACTTCATTGCTGTTTGCAATGGACTCTTTTATTCTGTTCTGAATCCTTGCTGTTATCAATGGAACTTTGATTTGAAATATTGTTTACTGCTGGAACTGCTTAGTCCTAACTTCTCTTTTCCTAAAGGATTCTATAGATTTGTTCTTATTGGGCTGATCATAGCATCTTTGTAAGTAGCCAAACCATATTACTCTCGTTAACATGTTATCCTGCTAGGTTTGCTCTAAGATCACCAGCGACGCAGTCAAAAGGCACCCCTTTGCTCAAGTGCAGTATGGATGAGGAGCTTCTAGTTCTCCTATCAATCTATCATATACTTATTCAACTTTTAGAGGATACTTTGTCTCAATTACTTCAGAAAAAATCTTTAAAACTTGAGAAAAGAGCTATGTAGCCAAACCATATTGCTCTCTCTGTTTCCATCCCAGAAGTTAGTTCATCTATATACAACATTCAGAATTTTTCGTCCACGAAACCTCCCATGTGAAAATAAATACATATTTAAATATTTCTAATTGAATACTTGTAAGAAATCCCGTTCATTCCAACTTCAGATACATGTAAGCTTAAACTTGAAGAGGATATTGATAGTGGCTGCAAATTATGTTAGGCAATTATGTCATGCAGTAGCAGATCATGTATCATGAACAGATTTATATACATCCTAGTACAAACTAAAACATTCTTTACTCACTCTTGATGGAAGTTTACAAGCTCTGTAAAATCATGGGACTCTTGAATGTGAGATTGCAGCACATTCCATTGAGATTCAATAACATCCACCTGAAAGAAAAATGTAGCTTTAATTTACAAGCTCACCAACTGAGAGATATGTGTGCAAACATTGTAAATAGACTCCAAATAAATGGAACTGAAATATGTTGATCTTTCTTCGCATTAACATTGTAGAAAAATAATTCACCCTACAACAAATTTAACGTTTAGGTTCAGCTTATTACATAAACTTCCACATTGGTCTAAAGTGTTGCCTCCTCTCCTGAGATGCCGAGTATTTCTGACGTTCAGTCCGAAGCTTCACTAAGCCAGTATGATCTTCATGCATCACGACAGCCCAAGATTTCTCCAATTCCATTTGTGTTCGCTTAAGCCGCAGCAGATATTGAAAGACTCTGTGGTACCTAAAGAAGAAGCACAAAAGATCTTCTAATATAGAAAATGTAGGAATAGAAACAAAAAACAGGAAGCAACATTTCATACGACTATTGCACTCACTACCATTTCGAAATTGACAGGACAGTGATACAATAGGAGTCTTACTTAGATAGAACTTCTTGGGTGAAAAATAACTGCAAGGGCCAATTGATGAGGTATTTTTCAGTCGTTTTACCTACCAAAGAAACCTTAGCTTAACCAACTCAGTAGAGCGGTAAGTAAGGGTCGATCCCACAGAGACTCTTGTAAATGTGTTATTACTAAAGTGCCAAGTAACCAAATAAGGGGGGTTTTATTGAATGGAAATCTAAACTACTATGCAAAATTGAAAACTAAATATGAATGCAAAGTTGATTGTAAATATATATGAGAGAAATATGTTCAACTAGTTACATCCATCATAGATATGCTTATTGATCATTGATTCTTTTGACTCTCAATTCACTTGAATAATCTACCATGGATTATTATCCAAAACTTTATAATTAGTTGAAAGAACTAACAGTCTGAACAACCCTAATCATCTAACAACCTAGAACAACGTCTAGATTCAATTAAATGATAGCTTTAAGTTTAAAGTATCGATAGAAACAAATACTCAACGCAAACAGCTAATCAAGTTATATGTGGTTTATTCCCTTTACAACTGAATAGCCCGAACGGGTCTAAACAATTATAGTTGCTACTTTATCTAATCAATCCCGAACGGGAATTAATCAGATTAGTTGTAAATTAACCTAGAAATTCTATTAGGTGGCCAATCTAACAAAACCCTAGAATAATTCTGATTCAATTAAGCACAGGGAATAAAACCTATTCAAGTTGATGAGAATCAATCAAACCTCACAATATTATGCAATCTATGATTTCAATAACTAGTCAAACACAATGAATTTAGCAATGCATAATTAAATTAAGAAAAACTTACAAAGGTTTAAAGTTTGCCTCTAGAGAGAAAAACCTAGCCTCCAAAAGTTATGATCTAAAGTTATGACAATAGTCGAGAGAGAAAACTAAAAACAAGGTTTAAATAACCTAATATATCCAAATATCAAATTATCCCGAAATTACATTAAACTAGTCGGAAAAGACCTAATAAAGTCCAACCCGAAGCCCAAAACACACGGCCCAACTCTCCCGCGGCAGAATGTGAGGCGCGGTCTCAACATAAAGTGGCACGGCCGCGGAGGTTCATGTTATGCCCGCGGCACTCTCGGTTCAGCATTTCAGGCGACACTTCAGAGGCTTTTTTCACCTCCTTCGAGTTGGAATTCGGACTCGGAGTAAAAAAATGAATTGTAGCTCTTTGAATTAGCTTTCTAGTGATACCAAATTCAGCCTCATACGAGTATTATAGCTCCCAAACTAAGCATTGCAAGATAGAGGTGTCAAAACAAGAACTCTAATGCATAGCCCGGATTTAAGCGTTCTTTCCACACAAGCTCTTGGGCCTTGGTTCTTCCAATATTCACTTGTATCACTCTAAGCTTCCTCAAACACCTCCATAGTCCACTAAGATCCATCCCGTCCATGCTTGTTACCCAAAGATCTGCAAAACCGAACAAAACAAGCGCAAAATCCGAATTTCCTAGAAAACCTAAAAACCTAAGAACTAAGCTAAACTAAACTAAAACCATGAAAAATAAACATAAATATGCATACTAAGCTATACCTAAATACAAGCTATCACCAATCAGCTGGGGGTGAGGTGTGAAGCCAGTCTTCAAGATTCAGATGACTAGGATGAGATTTTCCAGCAACATTCCATGTAGCTACAAAGACCCTAATTGAGGACAAGAAAATTATATTTATGAAAAAACTAATCAATTAATTGCACAAAGAAGAAAACATAATTTGACAGTTGGTAGTTACCTATAGTTATTCACATCTGTGACTTGAGAGGCATCTGGATCAAGAAGCGGGACGCTTCTTGATCCAGATGCCTTGCAGTTTGCAGTATGTACACGCTTCAAGAAGCGGCACGCTTCTTGAAGCGTGGAAAGGGATTACACGCTTCTTAGTGAAATAACTTGCTGGCCGTGGCAAGGGATTACACGCTTCATGAAGCGGGACGCTTCATGAAGCGTGTAATCCCTTGTGAAACAAAAGTTGGGACCCTTGAAGGGAATTTGGGGTTTAGGGTTTACTATTGTTTTAGTTATAATTGTTTAGTTTAGGAACCCTACTAACACTAACAACTATAAAAAACATACTTTTAAACCTAAACCCAAGCATGCATAAACCATCAACCAAAAAACGTGGACCCTAAACCTTAAACGCTTCATGAAGCGGGACGCTTTATGAAGCGTGTAGTGCCCTCCCCCAGCTGGCAAGAGAAACACGAGGGTAAGGCATGTAAAATACTCGCCTCGGGAAGCGGGACGCTTCATGAAGCGCGTGCTTCCTTGTGAAACAAAAGTTGGGGCCATTCATCTCCTAAACATAATAAGGATAAAATGTCCAAACTTGTTACAAAACTAAAACCATTAAGAGTAATGAAATTTCACAAGATGATATGTCAATACAAAGTCATACTACTACTAATGTTATATTACATAAGTAAAAATTAACCCTAACATGCTACTTTTGGGGTTAGACCATTACGAATCCGTTTTTGGCACCACGTTTCCATCCTCTGCCTAAACGGCTCATCCCAATTATTTACGCATGTGTCATGCTTCCTTGTCCAATCCGTAGGAGGCGGAGGAAGAGGCGCGTCATCACTCAACCATACCTACATAAAAAAATAAATAAATAATTGACAAGTTATTAAGTACAAATAAGTTATATAGAAAGGATAATTACCGGGATGAAGTGGTTTCCTTGTCCTACCAAGGCTATGGCATAGATCCTTGTGGGAGGGTGCGGGTTGTCCCCTCTCGCCTTCATCGACAAGAAGGTGTGAGAGACTTTCTTCGAAATCAGAACAAGAGCAACCTGATGTAATGTCGCAAAGATCAACCCGACCATGGGCATCTCAAGCCAATATTGTCACGCGCAAGGGCTAACATCATATGGCAAATTCTCCAAGAGTTCATCAATAGGGGGTGCGTTCCCCACACGCTCATATATGACTCGGTTTTGCCTCAATTCGGCAGCCAACTCCCATTGAACTCTACGATATTCGCTCTCTCCATGTCCCAACAACTCGGCCATGGATCGATAACCACAATGCCCGTCTCCCTTTACATCCTTAGCCCTCTCAATATATGGAAACATGAAATGGTCAACGTTGTCAACTCCAAAGTTCACACCCAACCACATCACGTCGTCACTCGACCCTTTTTCACAAACACTTGGTGCAATTATTTTTGAGGCCTTGTTCGTTGAGCCCTTTGGCCTTCCACGCTTTCTCTTAGTGGACGGGATTGCATCAGTGTTCCTCTTACCCTCCTTCTCTTCCATCTCCTTATCTTCTTTTTCTTTCTTCTTCTCCTTCTCGTAATCATCCATCCTATGCTCAAGCAAAGTTTTACTAGTCTTGTTAGACCACTTGGTGGAGCCCTTTGGCCATCCCCTCTTCATAGCTCCTACCGCCTCAGCCAAAGAAGATTCTTTTGGCCTCACCAAGTCTATGAAAGTCTCGGTAATCGTGTAGATCTGCGCCTTTGTCAATTTTCCTGCCCTATAATACTCCTCCATCTCTCTCCATCTCACCTCAGCAAGTGATAGACGCACTGTGTCATCTATGGGCATGCGTTGTGGATCGACGCCTTCCCATACAACCTGATGCCAAAACGGGTGTATCTCACTTGGCATGATTAGCTGCTTGCACTACTACAATTAAAGCTTTTGGTGGCGGGTTGTAGTGGCGGTTGGACAAATGGGGCGGTTTTGGTGGCGGTTAAAGATATTGTGGCGGTTTATAGTGGCGGTTCCTGCTATAGAAGCGGTTTAAGTGGCGGTTTTTTATCGCCTAGTTATTGGGGCGGTTTTTTTGGGTATATGGGGGCGGTTTTGTGATAATACAGAATTTAATTGAAGTGGGCTTTTTGAAATTTTGGCAGCTCAACATTTTATTTCATGCGGGGAGTGAAATATCGTGGGTGGCACTGGAAATTAGGGATTGAAAAACATATGAAAACACGGTAGAGATCGAAGACAATAGAGAGGGGCGATTTTCAAAGAGAGAACCTGGATTCATTAAGTTATCGAATTTCGTTTCCTTCTTCTCAATTTTTTTTGTTTAATGTGTTTAGGTTCTACTGAATTTTTGTTGCTTGTAGTGTGTTTGTTTAAATTTTGGGGCGATTCTCCCTCCCCCGACTCTCCCTCGAGTCTCGCTCCGCCCAGCCAGCAGCCCGCAATTGGTTAGCCGATCGTCCAGCGGCAGCCTCCAGGGCTCCAGGCGTGGGCGTCCACGGTCCACCTCTCCAGAACTGGTCAGCCGGTCTAGCCTCCCCTCTAGTTCTCTTTGAGGTATGCCCAATTTCAGATTTAAGATTTTAGGGTTTAGATTGTGGCTGGTGTGAAGTGTGATTCGGTACTCATCTATTGTTTTCCTTCAATAGCTCTCGTTTTATGCTAATCAATTTCGTATTTGGTTTAGATTAATCTGAAGTTTGGCTATCTTAATTTTGTCTATCTGATTTAGGTTTTGTGTGTGTGATCTTAATGGCTTGTTTCAATATAAATATGCTTCTGCTATGTAGTGTAATTGCCTCTTAGCTGTGAAGAGTTTGAAATTGACTGATATATGTATATGAGGCTTAACAAGTGGAATTAATCTGGTGAGGAATTAATCTCTTATTTTTTTGTGGAATTTAATCGATTGACCGGTCTCTTAATGAGCTTCACTAAGTTTTCTTGCTTTGAAAAGGGAATGGTTAGTGTTGACTGGTGAAATAGGCAAAACAAAGTGGTGAGTGTGTTTTAAGAAAGTAAAATAAAACTGATTTGTTAATCATAGCAATATGCTTCTATAATTTGACTAAAGAAGAGTTAATGAATACTTCTATCATAGTAGTATGCTTCTACAACATGTGTACCTCAAATCTTGGAAAATAGTGAGCGATTTTAGTTGTTGAGTAAAGTTTTTCAACTGAGGATTACACTTTTGACTTGCTTGCATATTTTAAGTTTTAACTATAAACACAAATTCCAGTTTAAAATAGTTATAGAGCCATTCTCGGGGAAGAAAGCTGAGAGTTCTAAGGTGGCAGATGAGCAAACATTTGAAAGGTAATGGACTTTTAATTACTTTTTTGTTCACTGGCCTTCTATCCTCGTGTAATCTTAGTACTTTTTCCAAGTGCCAATTCATGGCATGTACCCATGTATCCTTGTCATGTTTGTTTCCATTTCCAATTATATGCAACCCAAATGGCACACACCTGCTGTACAAATGTAGTTTTGCCTGACAAAAAAATATTGGATTATCGATTTAGGCGTTAGGTTCAAACTTTATTTGAGAATACTTGAGGCACTTAAAACAAAACTGCAATACAAATTCTTATTTCTTCAATGGAAATTGTTGCCCTTAATGGACAGACAAGGGCATAGATGTTAGGGTTAGGAAATCTATGACCATGTTTATCAATTTGGCTAAATTCCAGTTTGGGTGCTCTTGCTTTGAGGTTGACATTTCTTGTGGAAGTCCTTGAAATTTAATCATTTCTTTCACTGCAGTATGGGCGAATTCTTACAGTGTCATTTTGGAAATTTCGTATAGCTAATATTTCTTCATGCAACTTGTTGACTATCTTATGGACCCTTTCCTTGTTGGTACATGTGTTGGAGATCCTGAATCTGTTTTAGTAAGTGTTATCTCTTGTTGCACTTATTGTCTTTTCTTTTTATGCTTTTCTTGGTTTTCCTTGATCTTTGCTACCAGTGATCTCCATGGTAACTTCATAAAGTAGTGGAAGATGTTCTTGACTTGGTTTTGAATCTATATACTTAACTGTCGCTTACGGCTTCACCTGTGACCACATAATTTCTTAATTCAGTAATGTAAAGTATGTAATCTTGATTTAGGTGTTATGTTTTTTAATCTTGGCAGTTGCGCCATGCATTTCCTGAGCTCTGAAACATAGAGAAAAGGTATCATCTGATGTGAGAATGTTCATTTATGCGTGCTTGATGTGAAAAGGTATAATCCTCCTTCAATTCTCCATCTAGCATTTAAGTTTTTCCAACAAAATCAGGGAAGGAGGGTTAAATTGTACAAGGAAGAGATAAGGTGTTTAAATTGTACAAGGTACTAATCTACATGATGAGGATGTGAATTTTGTGGATTTTGGTTTCCTGGAACTTTATGATTGCAAAAACTCAACTTAGATACTTACTTCATTGTTTAATGCTGCATCAATGAATTAAGTGGCACTTACACACATATGGCCAGTATATATCCAGAGTTGGCATCTAAAGTCTGAGTTAATAATTTAAATTCTCAGCACAACAATAGAGTATAATGGTTCTATGTTTGTTTATGGTGTGGATTTGATGACATTGAGTTAGGAGATTTTGAACCTGGTTGCCTTTTGCTCCTGGAAATTCTCAGCACAACAATAGAGTATAATGCCTAGTTGCCTTTTGCTCCTGGAAAGCTTGATAGTGATCTAATTTGACCCTTTTTTTTTATTGAAGATCAATTATGATTTGATTTTGATAAAGGCATTAGTCTAAAAGTAATCCTCAAACGCACACCTAGAGTTGCAAGAACAATATCTTTTTATTGATCGGCTTACACATATCTTTAAATTCTCCTAGCTTTGGACATAGTTAGGCATGTCTGGTACATTTCCTCTTCAATTATTTACTCAAAAGTGCTTACATGTACCTATCCTATTTTTTACTTGCACATCAAGGGCTTATTTTCTTGCACATCACTTTAAATAGCCATCATTAATGGTAAATAACTTAATCATGAACACTGCTTGTAGTTGACATGCTTAAAAGTCTCTCTACTAGTTTGATCTCTAATGTCTAAACTCTACAGGGCCTCTACTTAAGTTGACAGTTCAGCTTAGATAAATTGATCATGATGAAATGACTTTTACTCTTATTATCAAGGGCTTCACATATAAGAAATGCACCAATTAACTTAAAACTGCTTGTAGGCTCTTCTGTGTTGCCTTAGTGGTCATCTACTTCCATAAGCATTTGGTTTAATTATGTCATTGAATAGATATATTCCCTGTTTTTTTTTTGTAATCATGTGATGTAGGTTCTAAGTGCCCAACACAAAGTAAATGAAGTAAATGAGCAATCTCTTCAAGGTGAAGCAAATCAACAAGCTCAAAATCGTCAAGATGCTTATTGTCTTATATACTGATCAGGTGTGTTTTATGTTTTTTTTTCTTTTCATTTTTTGGGTAGAATTTTTGTTTTGCTTTTCATTACATTTCCAGGATGCTAGCTTATTGTCTCATAGTCTTGAAATAATTATATGCTTATTTTGTGCAATTTGAAGCTTTGTGTTTATAGACAAGTAAAATAGCATGGTTCCAGTGCTTTGAGTTTGATTTGTATTACAAGTTGTGGTAGTTTGTATGGTGCTTTTTCTTTTTAGACAAGTAATATAGCTTAGCTTATTCTTTTTTTTTTTGCAGGTGCTTTGGCAGGTTCTTATTTTGTAACTGGTCAAATTTAGAGAATTTGGAAGAAGGGAAATTACATTTAGATTTGGATAGAATTTCTTGCTTTTGGCTTGTAATGTTGTAAATACTTGGATTTGCTTTCTTTTGGTGAACACTTCAAAGAATATTCAAGTTGGAATGCTCTATGTAAATAATGATGGTATAATATTATTATGGCATCTCATTTTTATTGAGATTTATGGTTTTATGTATGTGTATATGTTATAAAACATTTCATATGCTATAGTATTTAATTGAACAGGGATTTATTAGAAATAAGCAACCAAATATATGATGAAATGTCTATTATGAAACCGCCAGAATAGCAAAACAACGTCCGATAATTGACCTCTAAAACCGTAGCTATTGACAAGGAAATCGCCGTTATTGACCAAAAACTGACGTTATTAACTAAGAAAAACGCTGCTATTGACCAACAACCGCCGCTATTGACCAATAAAACCGCCACTATTGACAAGAAAACCGCCGTTGTTATTCAACAAACCGTCGGGATTGGCGATGGTAAAAACTGCCTCCTTAGGTGCTATTGCAGCGGTTTATCTCCTCTATTACAACGGTTGAGGTTGTCGATTGGAAACCGCTACCTTACCACTAAAAAACTGCCACTATTGACCTATTGCAACGCCAGCAAATAGAGTGGTTAGAAAACCGCCATCATAAGCCTTTTGTGGCGTTTTTGGACTATATTGTAGCGGTTTTCGGCCGCTACAATATGTCTTAATTGTAGTAGTGTTGGTGATGATCGCATGGGCATCCTATGAGGACAAGGAAGACCCATTCGCTCTCTCCACCAATAATCAACACATTCCTTCTCCAACTTTTCCTCTTCCTTGTCCTTCATCAACTTGTAGAACATATCCAGCAAGATTTTTATGCAATGTGTTGACACTCTATAAAATAGCCGAACAAATATCGCCTTCACTTCCTTAGGGACACCTTCCAACTCTGTTGGAAGCTTTGTACGTGCCAACTCCAAATCGCCCCTCAAACTACCAACTTGGTACTCAATTTGATCATGGATCCTTCCAATCACCGTGTTGAAGCCTCCCCGAGAACTATCAAGTATTCTTTTCAACACATGGTGCATGCCCTCGACCCTGTAATGAGCGTATAATTATATGATGAAGTTACTCCAATTGTTTAATTCAACATGCTTATATGAGACTATATTTACATGTTTGTTGTACTCCAATTTTTCCTCCGTCGTTGACATAAATATCCCCCAACATCTATTAGCAAATTTTTCTACACGTTTCAAGTCCCTAAGCAAACAAATAGCATATGCTTTAATGTTCATCTTCACATGCACCCAGCATAGTAGATGTTTCACATTCTCTCCGAAAACAGCGTCCTTTGCATTCATTATTGCCTTCTCTCGATCTGTTACAATTGCATTTGGCATTGTACCCACTTCCTCAAACAAACTCTTCAAATGCTCCAACACCCATGTATAACTAGACGTGTCTTCTTTAGAGAGAAATGCAAAACCGATGTTGAAAGATTTGTTGGTGCACGTAAAACCAACCATCTCAAGCAACGCCATGTCGTACCTAACACAAAAAAAATTTGTTAAACACCTTATACAATAATCAATGGCTCCATATTCAACTTATAAAAAGAGTTTACCTATTGGTTTTATATGTGTTGTCCATAATGACGACATACGGAAACAACTCCATCAAATGCAAGGACATCGCGTGGACAAAAAATAGGATATCGATATGATCTGATCCATGTATCCTTTTAGGGAATACTCGGTACTTGTGTTGTTGTAAAAACTCCAGCGCATATTGGGTCACGGTCAAATTTTTACGATCCTCTTCTAGAAACTTCGCCGTTAGATTTGCAACTTGTTTGGCCGACGTCACATTACCAGGGTAAAGATTTCTCAACTACTCCACTATGCGACTTGGGGGGACGTATATATAGCTCAAATTCCTGACAAGTTCCTTCTGTGCTACTGTTATTCGACCCATAAATGCATAACCAAGTAGACTAGTTGGCAGGTCGTGGTTGTAGACTCCGCAAACAACAGTTAGGGCCCATTTTTCAGTTGATTTACTCCGCATCCCAAGCAACTCAAATTTGCAATTACACTTTCTATGTAGTGTGCGCACACTAGGCGGTCTAACAATTGGGATAATTTGACCCTTCTTTCCTGATCTATACTTACCATGCCTATTACATGCCAGTATAACCACGTTTGCATTTGAGGTTTTTATTGGTAATACCATCTTAAATTCAGTACCAACATTCCTTGCCCAAGCAATCATTTATCCTCGATTGTCCCACACAGTATCGTTATGAAATTCAGTAGAAAAATCTTTCCTATGTACCTATGTATATAAAGTCACAGTTACTTTTAAATTCTACAAACAACTGTTTATGAACAAGAATTTTCATTATGTATACTCCCTCGTTAATAAAAACTAAAAAACATGAAATCAACACTTACCTCAGATTCGGAAATTTCATCTTCGTGTTCATCTTCTCCTTCTTCAAAAGAAGATGATTCTTCTTCTTCCTCTTTATAAGTTGAATCTAAAAAGGGCGAATCAGTGGATGACATTGTATTTGCAACTTTGAAAACGGAAAACTCTATTTGTCTTGCTCCTGAAATTTTTTTGTTCTTCTCCAAATCCCTTCTCGTGGCCGTCGACGAAACCCTATTGCGATTTTCGGAATAATAACTGATCCGCGCACAGGGGTTTTTATGATTTGTTCGCTGAAATCAACTTGCCACTCCTTGAAGCGGGCCGCTTCATGGAGCGTGCACAGGGGAACAAAATTGTTTTTTCCTGTAGGCGGGCACCCGTAATCTACCCGATTTATGGAACGGGACGCTTCATGAAGCTTGTAAATTTCCTGTGCGTCTGTACAAAAAATTGTGTGCATACAACCTCTTCCATTACTTATATCACATATATGATTGTAGATAAATAATTAAATATTGTAGATTGGATGTAGCTTGTACAAGGTGAATTATTCACTTTTTTCACCTTCTTATTTTCATGCATGAATCATGGAGAATTAGGGATTCACCTAAAATTTACCCTACTCTTGGCCTATAATTAGAGTCATCCTCCATTATAAAACTTGCACCAAAAAAGAGTAAGAAATACATACTCTAAAGTTCTTGCTCTCTCTCCCTCTTTTCTAATGAACACGTAATTAGCACGAGTCTCTAATTACCAATTGAGCTTCTCTAATCACCAAGGTACAATTCTATCTCTTCATAATCTTAATTATGTAAGAAGTTTATTTCCTAAAATCTTTTTGAGGAGTATGTTCTGTAATTGCCCAATTTGGGATTCTGTACATCAAAAACTCATTTTCCTCCTCCAAAAAAAATAACCCTATTCTACTAACTAGTATAGCAAGTAAGTAAGGGGTCGAACCCAAGAGAATCGGAATTCTGATCAATCAGCAAAGAGTAAAGACAGGGGTTTTTGGAAATTCAGGCAAACAAACAAATAAGCAAATATTGTTGGGTTTAAATCAATTGAAGGAAAGTAGAGTTCATTCAATCAATTCCACCTTTTTACTCATCCGATCATTGATTCATCCACTTTTCTATTTATTCCCTAGTTAATTCCAATCCTTATAAAAGATATCCGCTTGTCCACGGTCCAAGCAGAATTATGATATGAACAAGAACGCTTAATTCAAATCATGCAAGGTATTAAGGATAGAAGGATATTAAATCATGCAATCAAGCTACGAGTCTCATGCATAAAATAACAATCAAATACTCTTTCTCAATTCTAGTCCACGGTCCTAAAAAAGAGTTGTTTCAAGGATAAATAAGATTGCACAGACAACAATCAAACCTAATCCAAACAGTAGATCTAAGTCAATCAAACAAGTTGATCAGGCTCATAAAATCAAACATAGATCATATAAATAAAAACAAGAGTTTTGATATTAACCAAGGGATAGAAAAGTTACCAGAATCTCACGAATTACATAAAAAGGTTTCCTTGATCAAACAAACTCCAAAGGGAAATTAGTTTTCCATAATACTGAAATAAAAACCCAAAAGTAAAAGTATGCTAGAATTATGTGTTGTATCTAAAACTGAAAACGAAACTAAGCTTAAGTAATCGAAATAACAACCGAAACCTAAAAGATATAATAATAGTTATAAGATAGAATAAACGAAAGGAAAGTCGGCTCTCGGATTTTTGCTGACGTGGACTTCCGCGGGCGCGGTGAACACTCTCCGCGATCGCGGACCTGATCGTGACAGAATTCCAGCGGTGTTTTCGGAAGATGTTTTGACCACCTTAGAGTGCGAATTTGAACTCGCCGTAAAAAACTGAATTGTAGCTCTTCGAGTTAGCTTTCCAATGATACCAAATTTAGCTTCATCCGATCACCGTAACTCCCGGAACAAGCGTTACAAGAAAGTGGTGTTGAAACAACTCCAAATCAACACTGGTCTTCAAAACTCTTGCAATTCTTCAAATCGTGTCTTCGGTCTTCATATGAAAATTATGCTCAAAACTAACCTAAACACACTCAAATCATACCTAAAATACAAGAGTTAACCTATACTAAACCAGAGCGTATCAAATTCCCCCATACTTAAACCTTGCTCGTCCTCGAGTAAGCTCAAAATAAATCTAACAAGAAATCCTATCAAAGTTTACAGCAAAGTATAAGGGAAGACAAAAAATCAATCACATCACAAACCCGAGCCCAAAATAGAGAAATAATGAGCAAAGACATGATAGCTCAAGCACACACCTCACATAGATACATAGTCAATAAGCTCTGAAGCTCTAAAAAGTGTAGAGCGACCTAGGATCTACCCAAAATTCTAAAGTGTAATCCCCAAACCCCAAAGTAGAATATGATCCTAAACACTCTGATTTTACCACTTATTCTACTTAGGCGCCCTTTCGGTTTTCACCTAATCCCTCTTTTCATTTTTCTTAGGTGTGCTCACAAATACTCACATCTCTCATAAACCTCATATTACCCCAGCCTAATGCTGGTCCGGGTTACCTGCTTATTACCTGACCCGCCCTTTCGGGTTTTCAACTCCTCCCAGGATTTTATATGCCTTTTTCAATTTTTTATGGCTTTTTTTATTTTTTCATTTTTTATATTTTTTTTAAGTTTCTCTATACAAAACATGGAACAAAAATAATCCCATAAAAAAAACAAAAACTAAACTGAAAAGCAACTAACTATGATAGGCGTAGTGAGTACTTCCTCCCCCATACTTAAATCCTTCATTGTCCTCAATGAAGTAAAGAGAAAGGAATTAAGCATAGAAGAGGAAAATCAGAAGACTCACATACGAAAGAAGAGAGGAATGAACTCCCAGAATTATAGCACCAAACTCAGGAACGAATTGATCTGTCAGGGGACGAACCGCGAGCGTCATCTTCACAACTCAGCAACCAAATCCACACCATAGGACGTCTCCAATGAGAATGAACTGGACTCCTTAAAATAATAAAAACTCTAACGACGGTAGCACCCCCATACTTGAACAATTCCAAGGAACTAGACATGGAAAGATATAGAAAAATGGATTGGTGGATGATGGTAGAATATGGAAGAACACTCCTTTTTTTTTCTCTCTTCTTCTTTCCTGATTTATCTCGGGGGTTTCACCCGAAAACCTTTTATTTCAGGGGTTTCACCTGAAAACCTTTTATTTTTTTATTTTCTGTGTATTTCGAGGAATAAATTCCCCAAAATATTTTTGTTCTTTCGAACCTAGTACCTGCATGTTAGTCCGACAAGATTGAAAGAAAAACAAAATTAAAACTAAAAACTTAAAACTTAAAGAAAATCAAGAAAAAGAAAACTTACCTCGAGTTGCCTCCCGAGCAGCGCCTTTGTTTAACGTCGTTTGGCCCGACGTCCTTTATGCTCAGAATGGATCATCATCTATCTGAAACTGGACCTTTTTCCCTTCATGTGCCATAGATAATAGGCCCTTTGAAACATCAATTACGACGCTCGCCGTCTTCATAAATGGACAACCCAACAGCGAAACTGGGTCGTATCTCCCCTTACTGATCTCTAGGACATAAAAGTCTGTTGGAAAAATTAAGCCATCCACCTGCACTAAAACATCTTCCACAAATCCTTTCGGACTCACATTAGAGTGGTCAGCCAGCTCAATTGTAATATTAGAATCCTGTAATGGCCCTAGACCTAATCTCTCATATATGCTAAGTGGCATGACATTAATAGATGCACCTAAATCAAGCATAGAATGTTCAATTTTTGCCTCACCAATTGTAACGGGAACAGTAAACCTCCCTGGATCTCCATACTTCTTAGGCAATTGCCTTTGAAGCATTGAAAATACATTTTCAGTATTTTCAACAAGATTAACTTTGGTAACCTTTCCTTTCTCTTTTTGTTTCCTCTTTATAGTACATAATTCTTTCAGAAATTTAGCAAAACGAGGAATACTTTGAACAAGTTTAAGTAAAGGGACATTTACCTCACATTTAGAGAAGGTTTCAAAAATTTCTTTGTCATTGGTTGGCCTCCTGGTGTCCTTCAGTGCCTCAGGAAATGGTGGAGCGGGCTTTTGTGAAGCCATGGGAGGAAACAAAGGCCGGACATAATTATCGGGTGCAGCTTCATATCCGCGGGCGCGGCCATTGGTCACCGCGGTCGCAGTGCCTTCAATCAGAATATCCGAGCTCTCAGTTGAGGTTCCGCGATCGCGGCAGTTGTTCACCGCGGGCGCGGAGTCGTTTTCCAGCATTTCGGAATTTTCTTTTCGTGGATCTTCATACACCTCCACGTCTCTATTCAGCTCTCTTCCACTTCTTAATGTAATTGCACTCACATTCCCCGGCAACGGCGCCAAAATTTGACTCGGCTAAAGTCGTTGTTGCCAAGATCAAAAATAAATAACCCTATTCTACTAACTAGTATAGCAAGTAAGTAAGGGGTCGAACCCAAGAGAATCGGAATTCTGATCAATCAGCAAAGAGTAAAGACAGGGGTTTTTGGAAATTCAGGCAAACAAACAAATAAGCAAATATTGTTGGGTTTAAATCAATTGAAGGAAAGTAGAGTTCATTCAATCAATTCCACCTTTTTACTCATCCGATCATTGATTCATCCACTTTTCTATTTATTCCCTAGTTAATTCCAATCCTTATAAAAGATATCCGCTTGTCCACGGTCCAAGCAGAATTATGATATGAACAAGAACGCTTAATTCAAATCATGCATGGTATTAAGGATAGAAGGATATTAAATCATGCAATCAAGCTACGAGTCTCATGCATAAAATAACAATCAAATACTCTTTCTCAATTCTAGTCCACGGTCCTAAAAAAGAGTTGTTTCAAGGATAAATAAGATTGCACAGACAACAATCAAACCTAATCCAAACAGTAGATCTAAGTCAATCAAACAAGTTGATCAGGCTCATAAAATCAAACGTAGATCATATAAATAAAAACAAGAGTTTTGATATTAACCAAGGGATAGAAAAGTTACCAGAATCTCACGAATTACATAAAAAGGTTTCCTTGATCAAACAAACTCCAAAGGGAAATTAGTTTTCCATAATACTGAAATAAAAACCCAAAAGTAAAAGTATACTAGAATTATGTGTTGTATCTAAAACTGAAAACGAAACTAAGCTTAAGTAATCGAAATAACAACCGAAACCTAAAAGATATAATAATAGTTATAAGATAGAATAAACGAAAGGAAAGTCCGCTCTCGGATTTTTGCTGACGTGGACTTCCGCGGGCGCGGTGAACACTCTCCGCGATCGCGGACCTGATCGTGACAGAATTCCAGCGGTGTTTTCGGAATATGTTTTAACCACCTTAGAGTGGGAATTTGAACTCGCCGTAAAAACCTGAATTGTAGCTCTTCGAGTTATCTTTCCAATGATACCAAATTTAGCTTCATCCGATCATCGTAGCTCCCGGAACAAGCGTTACAAGAAAGTGGTGTCGAAACAACACCAAATCAACACTGGTCTTCAAAATTCTTGCAATTCTTCAAATCGTGTCTTCGGTCTTCATATGAAAATTATGCTCAAAACTAACCTAAACACACTCAAATCATATCTAAAATACAAGAGTTAACTTATACTAAACCAAGCGTATCAAAGCATGAAGATTAAACGGAGCATAAATGCACGTTTAATAAAAGAGAAGGCCAAGAGGTCCATCCACTTGCCTTATGATTCGGGTAGAACTCCTGCGATGTTGTAAGATCACGAACGAAGAGCTTCTCGAGAGTTAGACCTAGTCCGCGATTCACATTATAGAAACAAAATATTAAACTTCGTTATTTCGTTTCTATCTTAACTTATTAGAACAACCCCTTTTTATTAAAGGGAGTTATCTTAAACTATTATTTTTTAGGGAAAATTATCCATATATCCTTCAAATCTTACAAAATCAGTTATATATCCTTCAAAACTTCAAAATTAGCTATGTATCCATCAAATTATAACATTGTTTGTTTTTTATCCAAATTCTTTTTCACCCAATTAAATAAAATTGAAAAACTCACTAAATTTATAATACATAAACTACCCTAAACTAATTAATTTCTATTTTTAAAAAAAAACATTAAAAGTAATTAGCCCATGGTGTTTAACTGATTGCAATCATTTACATACTCCCACCCCTAGCTGGCCATATGATTTTGTTTCATTTTTGCTAACCTAGCCAGTACAATAGAATCTAACAATAAACAAATCATGCAAGTTTAGAATAGTGTAGAAATTATGAATTCCATGTCTATAGAAATTAGAATCATGCAAGTTCATTATTATATAGATATGCAGACAACTCTAATTCAATGGAATTTGAAAATTTGAAGCTACAAAGAAAGTGAATTTATATAAAGTGTAGTTATAGAAATTGAGAAGAAAATAAATTGATTTTAACCAACTTACAAAGTAGCGTCAGAGGTGTTTGAGGGAATTAGAATCAATGGAGAAAATAATTGATCAACATATTAAGATTTAATTATAAAATAAGATTTAATTATAATTTATTAAATAAGGTAAGGATATATTAGTGAGATTTTTTTATTATGCTTAATAGGAAGAAAAATATTTTAGATTAAAAAAGAAAATATTATAATTTGATAGATAAATAACTAGTTTTGAAGTTTTAAGGAATATATAACTGATTTTGTAAGATTTGAAGGACATATGGATAATTTTCCCTATTTTTTAATAATATAAGCTAAACATGCCTCATAATATTATTTTGATTAATATTATTATTTCATAAGATTATTTATAATTTATTTAAAATTATAAATATCTTAAGTGGGAATGCTAGAGTTAATTTCATAAACCTCTTTTATAAGCATCTATGAACAACTTTTATTTAAATTCCCACAATAATCATGATTTATAATAAAAATAAATTTAAAAAAAATAGTAAATAGTTAAATAAGGTTTGGGATTATACCAACAAGACGGAGCAAGATTTGGGCTCAGGAAATTGGCTGAACCGAAATATGGGCCGAAAATACCTTTGTTTTTCTTTCTCCCAAATGACAATTTAATGGTTGATATGGGCCTGCTCACTTTTCGTTTCACTCGGCCCAGAGAAGGACAGCCCAAGTCCAGCTCTTCTTCCCTGGTCTTCTATTCTGATGGGGCGTGAATAGTAACAGAACAACGACAACAGGCGCAACACCAAACTCAAGCAGGGACGACGGCAGGCTAGGCTCCTCCTCCTGGTGGTCCGGCGATAGAAGCGGTGGTCGTGCAGTGGTGGTGGGCGGTCGACTTTGGTGTCAGAAAGGGAACCAAAAAGAGAAAGGCGGAACTCCAAAAAATTTCAGATTGGGGGATGAATTTTAAAGTCTGGAAAATTGGACTTGTTCTTGCTGGAATGGAGAACGAGAATTCAGATGGAGGAATTGTGTGACTTCTCTTCACTGCCTTCCCCCTTTAAATAGCCCAAAGAAACCCTCCAATGGTAGGTTCATGATGGCCCTCTCCTCTAGGCCAAAGGGCTAAAAGCTTTGGGAAGGTGAGAAAGGATGGGGAATGGAGAAAGGTGATATGATAGGAGGGGAGCGCAGGCGGCAGGCGGGGCGTCTCTGGCGTCCGACCGGCGGTTAAAGGCGCGGAATGGGCAAGGGGAAGAACTGATGGTTCTTGGGGAAAGCCTTGGAAAGAGTGGGTTTAAATTTTAAGTATAAGGGTTAGATAACAGAGAAATCAGCTCGGTATAGTGGTTGGGGGAAGGAGAGTGTTGGAAGCTTAACCCGAGAAGTCTAGGGTTCAAACCTGGCCTTTTTGCACTTCCCTTAAATTAGATTTTTGTTCAACATATCCCCCAATTTCCACCATTTTAAAACTAGCAAGTTATAGGGAATTTCATTAACTAAAATTATTTTAAAAGAATTTCTTTATTAATTTTTTAACTACTTTTTTGAGAATACGGTATGAAAATAAATCTATTATTTTTAACGAAAAAGATATCAATTTTCATAAATTATAAAAAATATATATATAGCAAAATTAGCGGTTATTACATATATGACATGTTCTTCAATCGTCCTATACACGACTCATAAATTATAATATTGGTTATGTTAACCTTTGTTTTGCATGCCTTTATATGTGGTAACTAAATGGCAAGCTTGCTAAATGGGAGTTTCACATCCTTGATTTATCAGGCCAAAAATACCTCGAATGGAGAGTTGATGCCTTGGCTCACCTCAAAACAAATGGCTTTGAGGAAACAATTGTGGCTAATAATACTGTCACCCCACAAGAAAAGAAAAAAGCCACTGTGTTCCTCCGCCATGCCACCACATTCATGAAAGTCTAAAAACCGAGTACTTATATTTGGAGAATCGAAGAGAATTATGGGAGAGTCTAAATGAGCGATATGCTCATCAAAATGAAGTTGCTCCCACAAGCAACACATAAACAGAATACTATAAGGCTCCAAGACTTTAAGTCCATCACTGAGTACAACAATGCTATCCACAAGATCATATCTCAGTTAAGACTATGTGGTCAAACGATCACTCAACAAGAAATGTTGGATAAAACTTTCTCCACTATGCATGCCTCAAATATATTGTTGCAACAATAGTATAGAGAAAAAAATTTCAAAAGATATTTTGACTTGTTGAAAGTACGATTGGTTACTAAAACAAATAATGAGCTCCTAATGAAAAATCACAACTAGAGGCCTGTTGGCTCAACAACAACTCCAGAAGCAAATGATATGAACAAAGCGTTTCATGATAGAAACAACAGTGAGCGTGGGCACCAATCACGCTGTAATAATGCACGTGGACGAAGTTATGGCAACAATCTGTAGTCATGGACTCGGGTCAGGTTGGGCCGGGCCCGGCTAGAGAAATAGGACACGGGCGCGGACCGGTAATGTACCGGGCTGGAGCGGGCCGGGTAGAATCCTAAGCGAATTTAATCGATTAAGCATGGAGAAATTCAATCTAGTCAAGGCAAGTTGAAATAATTCAAATCTCACAATCAATCATGCATACAATTTCAACTAACTAGTTGGACATTGGAAATTAAGTAGAATATGACATTAAAGAAGAAATAAAGCTTACAAGAGTTAGGTTTCTCTTCAACTGTGCAATCTAGGGTTTCTTCCCAAGAGTTCTCTCTAGCGTGAAAATTACCGTAGCAACAATAAAGCATACCCCCTCAAAATAAAACACTAAAAGAGTATTTATATCATATCCAAAAACATCCTAAAATAACAATAAGTCGGCCTAAAGATAACACGGAGCCTCGAAATTAGCGTCGGTCACGCGGCTGCTGGGCGCGGTCACACCCCCAAGAGCGCGGTCGCGCTCCGGCCTATTCTGCTAGCGCTCCAACCTCAACATTCAGGTGACACTTTAGAGAATGTTTTGACCCCCTTCGAGTTGGAATTTAGACTCATAGTAAAAATGTGAATTGTATCTCTTCGAGTTAGCTTTCCGGTGATACCAAATTCAGATTCATCCAACCACTATAGCTCCCAAACCAAGCATTGCAAGATAGAGGTGTCAAAACAAGACTCCAATGCATGATCTGGGTTTAAGCGTTTTTATCCCTCAAGCTCTTGGGCCTTAGCTCTTCCAAAAGTCACTTACACCACGTTAAGCTTCATCTTGATTCTCCACAATCATCTAAGATCCATCCCGTCCACGCTTGTTTGCCTAAAGATTTGCAAAACTGAAAAAAACAAGCGCAAAACCCGAATTTCCTAGAAAACCTAAAAACCTAAGAACTTGACTAAACTAAGATAAAACCATGCAAAATAAACACAATAATGCATCCTAAACACTACCTAAATGCAAGCTATCAAGCCCACTCTTTTTTTTATTTTTTTACATGTAAAAAATGCGGGTCGGGCTGGGCTGGTCCAGGCTCGACTGGGCCAGGAGACAATCCCCCAACTTGGGCCGGGCCATTTCGGCCCAAAAATGTGGGCCGGTCCAGGTTGGGCCGGGCCATCTCTAACTATGGGGGTTGTGGGGGTCATTGTGGCCATGGGTGTGGCCGAGGTTACAACAAAAGCCACAATAATCACCGTGAGAACCACGGCTACAAGGTTGATGTGAAACAAAAGGTCCAGATGGGTCCATCAGGATCCTCCCAAAAATCCAAATCAATATGCTACAGATGTGGCATGACTAGTCACTAGTCAAAGGTACGTCGCATAGCTCCACACCTAGTGAAGCTATACCAAACTGAAAGAATAAAGAAAGGGCTACCGAGACCAACTACATTGATAATAAAGATATGGATATGTCACTTGTGACTAGGCTGCATGTCAATGACTTTAACAACCTAGACAATGATGATGGCTTTGCCTTAGGAGATTAAATGGAAGTATTTGATGAAAGAATTCGAGATGAAAGATCTCGAGCAAACAAAGCTTTGTCTTGGCTTACAAATTGAGCACTTAAGGGATGGAATCTTTATCCATCAGTCTAATTACACTAAGAAAGTTCTTAAAAGATTTTACATGGACAAAGCACACCTTTTGAGCTCTCCCATGTAAGTTCGATCCCTCAATGTAGAAAAAGATCAATTTCATCCCCAAGAAGAGGTCGAAGAGGTTCTTGGTCATGAGGTGTCATAGTTAAGTGCAATTGGTGCTTTAAGTGCAATTTGTTTTCCAAGTTTAACACTAAACCCACAAGGAGGCATTGGAATTGGATTAAACATATATTTCGCCATCTTCGAGGCATAAATGATCTTGGGTTGTATTACCTTAACCAAAGGGATGTGACCTTAATTGGATATGCAGATGCAGGGTACTTGTTTGACCCATACAAAGCCAAATCACAAAATAGTTATGTGTGCACATAAGGAGGCACTTCCAGCTCTTGGAGATCAACAATGCAAACTATGATTGCTACATCATCACTCTCGACAACCTCTTCTTAAGAAGGAAGGTTCTACGACTTTTCAATGATAAGAGTCTATTTTCCTATTTCTAATATGGCCCCTACTACGACCTCTACCACTACCTTTCCAACCCACTTTAGTCTTTGGTCTTTGTATAATACATTCACCAAGCTTAGAGAAGCTTCCAATCATACATATAATCTTGCACAAAAGCTATAAGACACTCTTCATTTGCTCAAAACTAACAACCAAGCTCAAAGCAAGTGCTCGGCACCTTGTGCCAATAACCTAGGTGCGCCACAACACCACACCTTTGCTCCACCAACCACGGACACTCGATCATGCCATCGCCAAGGCGTAGGCACGCCCCGGCAGCCCACACACTCGTGTCGTCGCCACCGCATCATGTATGCGTGCATGCTCCACTTGCCATGCTTTGGTACGCACTACCCGAGCGGTGCTTGTGTCGCGCCTTTGCCAACAAGGCACACCCTTTATCATGCGCCGTTGCACATGTAGCAGCCTTTAGCACATGCGGTTTCGTGCCTTAGCGTTGGAATTTCCTTGGACTCTTATCTTTTCTGTGACCACTTTACTACTCTTATCATATCATGGCAAGTCACATGGTCAATCTTCTCAATCGACATATCTTTGTGACTTCTTTTTCTCAATATGCACACAATTGGATTGATGACTTTTCACAAATCACCAACACATTGTGCAATAAGGATTTATTTATTAATTTTTTTGTTTATTTTTCCATTTTAGTCGCACTTCTGTTGGGACGACACTCAGCCTGGAATAGACTTCGTAACCGTCTGCGCGCTGTGGGAGAAGTAGGCTCAACGATGGCACGATAATGTGGTCGAAAAGTGTCGTGGAGAAAAAAAAGAATCTGCCTTGGCTAGATACCGCGGCTTGGAACCTTTGGTTAGAGGCCTGGAACACGCTTGAGTTCAAGGCGAAGTTCGAGCGACAAAGGGCGAATTATAATGAAAATCCAGCCCTCCACACCAGCACTTTGAGGTCCCACCACGATACCTGGATTTTGATGGTATGAAAAATAGATTTTTTAGTTTATGTACTTCAATTTTATGATTTATATAATTGGTAACAATTAATTTATCTCGTAGCAACAACAATCCGGCCGAGAAATAACATTCTCGAGTTGCACATCGAGACACATACGCAGGGCCCAGACACATTTTATAGACTAGTTATCAGTTGATATTGATGTAAGTACTAACATTTTATTTCCTCATATTTGTATTCATATTCCTTATTTCTACCGTAAATTTAGGTTAGTTTCTAATGTTTTTTTGTTGACGCGTGGCCCCAGGAGATCCTCATCCAGAGGACCTCTTAGTCTAGCACCCCGCCATCTTTTCAACATGAGTGTGACGCGTTTTTAGAGGTGGGTGGAGGGATAAGGTCAAGAGGAGCTATTTTTGGGCTCATCCATGGTGCAATGGATTACTACGATGTCGATGTACTGAGAACACCTGATGCGACCCCCGTCATGGATGCTTGCCAGGAGGCCGACTCATTCACACTTCGCTCGGATGGCCTCGTCACCCGTGCCAGGACTCGCGTAATCCAGACCGCGACGTAGTCGCTCGTGTCGCGCCTTACCGCAGGCCACGGCGTGTCCCTCTCCGCGCCGACGCACACTGCCTTGTGCGTCCTGAGCGTCGAGGAACCTCAACTTGAGCCCAAGGTGCCAACCTTCACCACCTTGGCACCATCGGACTCAAGTCTTGCACCGGCCCTAGGATCGCGTCTTGAGGTTCTAGCGCCCCGCACCCCTCCTGGCGCGCCAGCGTCCTCGCCAGCGCCGTAGCAGCCTCGCCAGCGCCGTGTCATGCCTCGCCAGCGCCGCGCCAGCCCAGCGATGGCCTTGTCGCGACACTTCGAGCATGGTAACGGACGACCTATCATATTTTTAGTATTTTTTGCATGGTTTCCATTTCCGAACATTGCTATTAGTGTTTTTATATAATAAGGAAGGGTTTATTGGGCCTTGCGCCGATGGACTCTTATGATGCGCCGCTGGGCCTAAGTCTGCGAACTAGCCCTAAGTGCGCCTCACTAGAATTAGGGTTTTTCATACTTTTCTTTATGCCGCACCTATATATAGGGTGCTATGTTGTTTCTTTTGCCTTAGCGCACATTTTAGGGTTAATTAAAGTCGAGGTTGTCTCCTTATTTTCCCTTTGTGCTTGCGCCGCCACCTTATTCTCTTCAAAGCTCTCGTGTTCTTGCATTGTTCGAAGTTGTTCGTGCCATACTCGATCATTCCAATGGTGATCCGAGTAGTTTCAAGCCTTCCGCCGCGTACTTTCGAGACCTAGTACTCAAACACCACAAAGATCCGTCGCATCCCATACGAGGGACGCATCAGCGCCCCGTATACAAGCTCACCAAATGACGGAGATACAACAGGAGAATGCCTCTCTCCGTTCTCAAGTAACGGAACTCCGGCATAACCAAGAAGCGACATAGGCTAGCATAGCCTAACATGGACAACAGATTGAGCTACTATAGAAGTTTATAGAGGACATGCGTCGAAATCAAATGCCACCATCTTTGTCATATCCGCCACCTCCCGACGGTGCGGACTTAACGAATTAGTTTAGTTTCGTAAATACTTTTGTAAATATTTTTAGTAATTAAAATCTTATTATATTTAATAATTTTGTTGTATTATTTATAAATTCAATAAATAAAATAAAAATATCATAATGCTAAAAAGACAAATTTAGCGACCATGAGGTCGCTAAATAGCGAGTACTTATTGGGCGCCTTTGGCGCACGATCATGTGCTAATGCTCAGTTAACGACCATGTGGTCGCCTAAATCGGTGACCGATATGGTGACCACATGGTCGCTATTTTCTATGGTCGCTAAATTCAACGACCACGTGGTTGCTAACACCGTTAGCAACCACTCTTAGTGACCAGTTTGTGGTTGCTAAATCCATTTAGCGGCCACTTTTGTTGTCACTAAATCAACGGATTTTTGTGGTGCAAATTGTTCAATTGGTAGCTTGAAGGGACGTGTATGACACGAATGTGACCAAGAGCAACCTTTTCTCATACAAAGTGAATATCCAACTCAATATGCTTTGTTTGTTAATTTTGAAAACGATTACTAGCCAAATACGCAACAACAAAATTATCCACATAGACCAATTTGCTTTGGCAATAGGACAATGATGTTTGAGAAGAAGATTAAGCAACCATGTACTTTCAGCTACCACATTAGCTACACTACGATATTATACTTCAGCATTGAACTTGGAAATGACATCCTGACATTTGATCGACAAAGAAACTAACATGTCCTTAAGAAAGACACAATAACCAAAAGTAGAATAGCGTCACAACCATCCCATTCAACATTAGTGTAGGCCAGAACAGAAGGAGAAATAGTGATCCCAAAAGAGGAAGTGTAATGAGCATACCAAATAATGCGTTTTAAAATGGCTAAATGATTTTATCTAGGATCATGCATAAAGATACATACATGTTGAACTGCATATGAGATGTCAAGTGATGTGAATGTTGATAGTAGATATTATTTATATTGTATATAAACCCTAACATGCCAAGCAAGTATTGTACTATATATTTCTAATCAATAAATGAAAAACCCTAAGGGGAATTTGTGAATCTAACATGGTATCGGATTTTGCCCTAGCATCTCCCTAAACCCTAGCGTCGCTGGTTCAATCATACCGCCGCTAGCCTCCCCTCCTCTCTCTACCGACTATGGCTTGACCGTGGTTGTTGCCCACCCTAACGACACTCCCTTGGAACCACTTTCCCAATCTAAATTATCCCTTCCAGTCTCGCCATGACAGATCCTAAAGATCTGTCGTAGAAAGATCCGTCGTCCAAGGATTCGCTGGCCTTGATTTCGTCTGAAACAAGCGGCTCATCTAGATCATCCAAATAGCCTTTTCACTCGGCCTTGGCGATTTTCAATATTAAGAATCTCATTCCACTCATTCTAGAAGTTGCGAATATAAAGTACAATACATACGCTGAGTTATTCAAGGTGGTTGCGCGCACTCATCGAGGTTTCGATCACATTGATCCAAAGGCTCCTCGTCCGGCTGATGTCGACGACATCCTATGGGACCAACTTGATGCGACCATTCTCTAGTGGATATATGCAAAAATATCGCAGAACCAACTTTATCGGCATGGAACCGTCTCCGGGATATCTTCCAAGACAACAAGGAATCATGAGCGGTGCACTTGCAGAATGAGTTTGCTCATTGTCGGCTTCAGGCGCTCATCGGTCGCCTCATACTGTCAACAACTTAAGGATCTTGCCGATCAAGTTGCCAATGTCGAAGCCTCGGTCATGGAACTTCAACTTGTCATCCAACTTATTGTTGGCATGTCCAAGGAATATGACATCGTGGAGACTGGAGAGCATCATTCAGCAATCGTCAATGTTGTCTAACTTCTCTCTTTACGTTGTGTAGGCTCCTGTTTGGCATGCTCCTTGTGGTGGCAAACTTTAAAATAGGTAGTTGAAGGAGACTAAGAAATTGAAAAAATTTCAGCAGGCAAGATTAAGCAATTGGTGGGTCTGAAGAAAGCTTTCGAAAAAGACGTGGAGAGTTCAAGGCCGAGAATCAGAGGGGCAGATTTGCAAGGATTGAAGAAAGCTTCATAGAAGCCTTCCAAAAATCTAAATCTAAACGTGAAAGAGAGTCATGGATTAGGGATGAGCAGAAGGGGTATGTTTGAGAGAGGTGATGAGTTTTGTCCATAATTACAAATATCTATATATAACATTAAAAAGTTGTGTACATTGGCATTTATTGCACTTGGTACACAAATTTTATTATATAAAATTTCTTGCCAGATTGTCAAGATAAGTTTCTTAGTTCAATGGTTGAAGCTTGAGCCTTTGTAGTGGAGATCTAAGGTTCAAGTCTCTACACACTTATTTTTGCCAAAATCAACATTATTTATAGATGTTG
The DNA here is from genome assembly GCA_964016875.1 of Fallopia convolvulus. NCBI lineage: Eukaryota > Viridiplantae > Streptophyta > Magnoliopsida > Caryophyllales > Polygonaceae > Fallopia > Fallopia convolvulus. Next base: position 5,665,586 of record OZ024723.1, read on the forward strand.
TAGGAAATAACGAAGCCAGTTTGTATTCGAATTTGAGATTTTTGTATTTTAAAACTACCAAGCTTGATTATGTAAGAAATTTATTTCTTTTGCAATTAAAATATTAATTTGTCACTAGACACGTTATTTTAAATATTCGACTTCGAATAGACACGTTTTTTTATCGTACATATGCTATGGTTGGCGCATTATTGACCTATATATGGTAAATATTTAAGGTTCAAGTCTCATGGTGAACATCATGTCTAATTTTTCAGTCTTATGTAAATTACTTAAACAACTAGGTGGGTGGCCCGTGCTACGCACGGGTTTTAATTATATTTTGGACATATATCATGCACATATATTGTTGTTTTACACAATCTAGAGTTGGAATTCGAAGGGTTTGTAAATTTATGTAGGGGTGAATTAATATTTTAATTATCTCACTTTAATTGTGATGAAATTAATTGTTTGTAACATATTTGATATCATATCACTTTAATTGGACTAAAATTTCTTGTTAGTAACAACCATTGAATATTTACTATATATTTTGACCAAATTAATTTTTATGCACCATTAGACTTGATTAATAGAAATAGATAGTAAATAAAATTTTGATTATCAAAAATAATAATAATAATAATAAATATTTTACATAAAGTTGGATGGGAGCCTAGAAACAAGTTGGGCTCCTACACCCTTCTGAATGCAAAAACTCAATCTATGAAAAACGAATACACCACTCTTAACATTGTTAGAGTGACTAATAGAGAGAGAGAGACTTAATGCGTGAAAGCGTGTCCAAAGCCTCCTTATCGAATTCCCCAAACGTATAGAAAGCGAAAGGGATGAATTTGTATCCATTCTCCTCACATTTGGACATATACTTCTTATTTTTCTTCTCCACAGCATTATGCAAGGCTAAGCCAGGCGCCCAAGAACTCGCACCCATACCAGCAAAGGGAGAGACCCCGGTCACATCTACACAAGCATCCTTACCCTGATACCAGTTAAAGAGTAAAAGATCAGCAGGTCTAAGATCATGCCCATTCTCCAAGAGGAAACCCATGGGATCCTCCTTCCGCACAACAATCCCAACTTTGGAGCAAATATCAACAAGAATATCACGCACCAAGTTATGCCTGAACTTCACACCCACCTCACTAGAACAATGGACAGCATGATCCCCCCCATCTGTCCATCCTAGGAGCGTTGCAACTCGGGCAAATACTACCATCAGAAAACAAAGGTACCATAAGTCTGTAGCACAACACAGAACGAAATTGACGATGGTTCATCCTTTTTCCCAAGCCATCAATCGGGATAGTGAACAAAAAATCTTGTGCATGAGGAGCACGGATACATCTAAGAACAGCAACCTCCCTTGGACTAAGCATATACCTATCGACGAGGCTTTTCTCAACAACACCAAAATAACACCTTGCCAAGGTTTTCATCATTTGGGGGGGCAGGAGAATCAGTGGTGAGAGAGATAGCATCGACGTTGCAAAAGGCATTGAAATCCTCAAGAGCATGTTGGAAGGAAGAGCCAAGAGAAACTATACCCGTGTTCAACAGAATCTTGGCCTGCAATGTGCTCGTTTGAAGCCGAGAAGCAAGGAAAGCATAACGGATAACATCCCCAGCAGCAAAGATGCCAAGACCACCCCATTTGATGGGGAGAGTGGCCAACCGCCATTGCCAATCACCAAAACCCGGCCCTAATGCAGTGACAACCTTCTCCAATGAAAGACGTAAAGCATGGTCAAATTGAACTTGAGCATCCTTGAAAGACATAGGGGAGCAAGTTCTCAAGGCATAAGACAACTTTGCAACCCCAGCACAGTTACGAAGAAGAAGGAGCTCACATTGGGGGTCATTTAGCCGGTTAACCGCCTCCATTAAAGCAATAGTTTTAGAGACCCTCTTCAAAGCCAAGTCCCGGCTAAAGCCCACATCCAAGCTGACCGACCCACCAAGAAGTTTGACACCACTACGTGGGCGAGAGATGTTCGATGGGAAAACACCATCTACCAAACTTCTAGGATCCTCCAAAGGCTAGAAAAGCTCAGTTTTATCAACATTCAAGAACAAACCACGTGCGGGCCCATCAGACCTAATAATGTCAAGCGTCTTGGCCACCATAAGAGTATCTCCAACAATGGTGCCATCGTCAAGATACCAAGCTTGGAGGGTGAGACTACATGCATGATTAATGGACTGAACCAAAGGATGTAGAGCTAGAGTGAACAACAGAGGCCCCAAAGGATCACCTTGTTGTACCCCCTGACACGACCAAAGGATAGAGTCTTCATAGTAGAGCCTAGCGGGTTGAGAGTAACAAAACTCAACCCAAGGAGCAATAGATGGACACCTCAACCTGGTTTCCTGGAGCAAGACACTCCTATCAATAAGGTTGAAAGCATTCTTGAAATCCACTAAAAGCATAGAAAGCCCAACCTCATTGCCCTTAGACTCAACAAGCCTGTTCACCGAGTGCAAAACGGCCTCACAACCCCCAGGAACACCCACTCCAAACTGAAAATCTTGCAAATAATGGTTCATAGAAGGGCCAACCACCGACGAAGCAACCTTGGAAACAAGCCTCCTCCATACAGTGCCAACAGCAATAGGGCGCAAACCACCACCTGGCTTGACCAAAGGAGTCAGGGGGGCACTAGCAATGAACTCACCTAACTGGCTAGGGCACTGACCCTGCAGGAACAAGTTAACAACCCCAGTGATGGATCTTAACAAATCATCGGCCACCGTAGAAGCAACCCCTCCCAGAATATCAACAAAATGTTGAGCCCTAAGCCCATCACGGCCGTATGAAGTCCCTTTAGGTAAACTATGGATCCTATCAAGCACCACATCTTTGTTAACAGAGAGAGCAACCTCACCCAAAGGAGAGGAAGGCAAAACTGGAGAGGGGGCATAGGAGTGTTTGGCCTCCAATTCACGGAGAGTGTCAGGATTAGATGGGGCAACTCCAAAAGACGTAAGGACCTTAATAGCAGCGGTGAAGTGGCCGTCCCCAAGCTTACGCTTACATTGGAAAAGGTTTACTTCATCGGGACTTCTTGATTTCTTCACACCCCTAGAGAGAGTCACCACTTCTGATAAACGATCAATCACCAAACCGAGCCTATCCCCAGGATCCCTCCATCTAAGAATGGCACGAGAAATACCATCAAATTGACACCGCTCTCGTTCTCCCGACCACCGTTGAACCCTATTCGTAGGCACAAAAGCAGTCAAAATGCAGCAAGGCAAAATAAGGAGTTGCACCCAAGCAGACACGTCACTTGGGCTCATCAGGACCTTATCAAGAGCACTAAGAAAAACTCTAGCAAAACCAAGCCTCAACTTAGGGGGAATACACTTAACGGTTCGCAACTTTCTTGAAAAAACACGATTAAGGAGATGTATGTCGAAACAGGTAGGAGCATCCCCAGGTAAGGACATACGAGAGGGAACAACGGAAGCACTATCGACCTCACCAACCACGTCATCAGAAACCAACACAATAGGCCTAGGAGGCTTGGAAATACCATGGATCGCAACGTCACCAAAACAAGGAGCATGGACCACAACACCATCAACATGCTTACAATTCTTACTAAAAGTATGAGTGCAAAAACACTCACCACAAAGCCAGATACCTGCCTGATGAAGCGTCGAGTCTAAAGCAGAGAAAAGGCCCAAATCACTAGTAATCTGTGCTTTGTGAGAAGCCGCCAAATCCGTCGTTTTAAAATGACGCTCCCCCAAGTGGTTAATAAAATATGTCTTGGTAAGGCCTCTACCACCTCCACTGTTACACCCATCAAAGCCTTTCAACGGACACAAAAAACGGTCGAAACCAACACTAGCCATGATAAAAAAAAAAAAAAAAACAGGAGCCATACACAACAACACACACGCCTACTCACTGCTAACACCGCAGCAAACAAGCCATGCAGCAAACAAACAAACCCTGCAGCCCACACTACTCGTCAAAACAACCTGCAAACTCAGCCAAATCAAGCAGCAAACAACCTGCAACACTACTCGTCAAAACAAGCAGCAAACAAACCCTTTTTCCCACACTACTGCAAATAACTAGCAAACGACAAAGCCAACCAACAAAGGAACAGAACTGCAACAAAGAACTCAGCCAGCAGACAAAGCCCTCAGCCAACAGGCAAACCAAACGACCTTCTCACCAAACATGTAATTAATTAAGCAACAAGTCCGAACAGCAGGCAAAACATGAAGACAAACGAACTGCAGATGCACAGCAAGGCCAAACGATGCACAACAAAACTCAACAAGGCCGAACGATGCTCAACCAAGAAAGTTGAAGATGAGCCATGAAAACAAAACACGAAGGCGAACAGCAGATGTTGTAGAAGACGAACGACAAACCCTTGTAAACAAACCCTAATCAGAACCATGAAAACAGCCCACGACAACACCACTGGAGCGAGGAAGACGGCCCCTGCCGGAAACCTGACTGCCCAACTGTCCACGCATGCAACCCCTAACCAGCCCCGACGATTGTCAAATTAATTTTCATTGTCAAAATTTTGGTCTTATAGTGTTATAGAATTATAGATATATAAAAAAGAGGTGCATTATTCTTCATAGATTGTTACAAATTAAATCAATACATATTTAGCATTAAATGTTTTTATTATAATAATATCTTTTTGTGGCGGTAATTAATTGGATATGTCTTTTCATGTTCATAACTGATTCCTTTTCTTCTTATATTTAATTGATCATGTTGACTTGTCAAAGGCAATAAATTGGTCAAAATTTATATTTGATTCAAATAAAAGATAAAAGGTTAGTACCAAAATAAGAGTTAAAATGTGTCTATTAGGATTATATGTGAGAGATTTTATTCACAATGACAACAATTGAAATATCACTTAGTTTCAATAATTTTTTATATTTAGTAATAATATAAATGATAGATAAGACACTAATTGCCTAAAAATACTTAATTTATAAATAATAAAAAATTATAATTTATTCTATACAAAAAACATAAAATAATAGTTAAAATTGATTTTATTAATATAGGTTATTGATCAAAAAATATTAAATATTTTTAATTTATAACATTGATATTTATGCTTGAAATGAAATTATAAAATTACTTATCATTTATATATATATATGTTTGAAATGAAATTATAAAACTACTTATTATTTTCAAGGGCAATGAGCCAATGACCAATGGGTTAATAAAATTATTTTAGTTTTTTTAATAATCCTAAATTTTAATTGTAAGTTTTTCATAAACAATTGTTTCTTTTATTAAAATTTATTTATATCTAAATTACCTTGTACATATAATTCACTAAATTATATTATACCACTAACAACCATTTTTAATGAAGATTTATATTAGTTGACCAAATTACCCTTAACTAATTAAGTAATATATTTTAGAAGTTATTTTCAAAATAATAAAATTCATGAAAATTTAAATTTTGAAAGTGAATTAACCTTAAAAAATTTAATTTGATACTAAAAATTAATAAACTAATATTTCTAAACTAAATTAAAAAGGATATTTTATTCAACTAATATACATATAAATTTTATATAAAAAAGGTTATTAGTGGCACAATTTATCTTTATATTTAATTATCAATTATTCATAGAATAAATCTATGAAAATGTTTTTTTTCAGGTTAAAATGTTATTACTAAAAAAACGTTTTATCTTATAAAATAAATCCATGAAAATGCTTGAAAGAAGAGACAAATGAATCTACAATAAATATAGACTAAAAGAAATTCTTTTCATTTGAAACAAATATTAATAAAGGTCTAAGATATATAGATCGACAAAGCTTCAAAAACATTTATATTTTTTATATTAACAACTTATTTTGGACTTGAATTGAAAACATAAAAAAATCAACGATACCAGCAACACATAAGACCATAGCCAAAGAAAACAATTCTTTAGTGGCTTGATTGCCTTCGATGATCCGCTGCAACAAACTCTTGACCTCTTACTAAGAATTCAGCACCGAGTCTTCACTTATCTTGATCTCAGCAGCCTCACGTCGATCGATCTTGAACACTTAGAGAAACCTCTTGCACCAATTAGCCCCAATAAGGTAAGATCACCTTTGATTGCAAAAACCAAAAACAAAATTATTACTAATATAGTTTGCCAAATTACTTTGATAATTACGAATTTATGAGCTAATTCATAGGAACTCATACATGTCAAGTTTCGTATTGCATAAATTTCTCTAGAACGTAAGAGTTGGGGTCGAATCTCGTTCATTAGAAGGGTGTATCGTTGCAATAAATATGAATAGAGAATCAAATTGCTATCGAATTTGGTCACAATAGCAGCCCTATGCTACAAACTAAAGACTCATTTAGGGTATGGTGTCGGGAAGCCATGGTGAAGATGGATAATGGAAAGGGAAGATGGATAATAAGAATGTAGGGACGTTTTTTGGGGATGGAAAATAGACGTTGGGAATTAGATATGAAAAATAATAGCATTTAGAGGAGGGGATGTTACAAAAGTATTTCAAACTCATTTAGAATTTGAAGAGATTATTCAAAAGGTGGATTTATAGGTAATTAAATATGAAAATTAATGTTGTAGCATTTAGAGGAGGGGATGTTACAAAAGGGTTTCAAACTCATTTAGAATTTATGGTGGATTGATTTTATTTAATTTCTTTTATACTAAAATATTGTGTATATTGGGCGATCAAAAAAAAATTGTGTATTTATTACACTTTTTTTATCTATGGTTTTGATTCAATTTTTCATTAATTGCATGAGTATTGATTGCTTGAAATGAAATCAAAATATTTATATAATATGCTTGAAATGAAATTATAAAAAACCTTATTAATTGTATGAGCATTAATTGCTCAAGAACCTAAGTTTATAGTATTATAGATAATTTTTGTTGAAATATTGTGTAAATGTTATAAGTATTTAAATGTATAGTATGGATTAACAACACATAGAGATTCTCTTGGGATGCTTATTCTCTTATATGTGTACTTATTACCCACATTACCACCCATGATACAATCTTCTTGTATGGCGGACAGGAGAAAGTGATACTTTGTATATTCTTTTTGGATGTTGTTCGGTTTGATCTTGGTTATTTTAGAATTGAAAATTGCGTTGTCTATGCAGTTGTTTATTGTTATAAAATGTTTGTACATGACCTTTGATGATTTTTCCATAATATCATAATGTGATTAGTTTTTTCCCTTTATATTCTCTATTTGTTTGTATCAATTATTTACAAATGTATGTGTCCATTTATATATATCAATTGCTTAAACAATATTTTTGTTAAAATATTGTGTAAATGTTATAAGTATTCAAATGTATAATATGGATTAACTACAGATAGAGATTCTCTTAGTATGCTTATTCTATTATATGTGTACTTATTGCTCACCCCTAATTACACCCCTATTTATGTATATATATGTTTGACCAATTAAATTTCATGAATTGACCTATATATATGGTAAATATTTAAGGTTCAAGTCCCATGGTGAACATTATGTCTACTTTCTATAGTCTTATTTAAATTGCTTAAACAATATTTTTTGTTAAAATATTGTGTAAATGTTATTAGTATTTAAATGTATAATATGGATTAACTACACATAGAGATTCTCTTAGGATGCTTATTCTCTTATATGTGTACTTATCGCCCACATTACCACCCCTAATTACACCCCTATTTATGTGTATATATGTTTGACCTATTAAATTTCATGAATTGACCTATATATATGGTGTTGTACAAAGAGATCCAATTGGTATACACATTTCCCCTCTCTTATGTCTACTATTCTCTCTATGGTTACAATTAGTTTATAAATAATTACCAACATGTTCGAATATCTCAAGGTAGGTATAAATTATTTTTGCTCCATGTCTTGTTGGTTATTTGGGTCTTAATACTATTATTATATATGTATTTGTGTAAATCTCTCCTTCGATATTATATTAGAAGTCTATTCTCATTAAAATACAAAAATAGTATATTGAATGTTTTTTTGTTATATTACTATTTTTTAATATCATATTGGTATTGATCTTTATTATCTTACTAAATTATTGTCAATTTAAATCTAAAAAAAATTCTTCAAAAAAAATCACAATTATTGTCAATTATGATTTGTTATTTTGCCTCTATTGTTTTGTGAAATGATCATCAGTTTATATTGTTTAAAATGAAAATTTTGATACTAATTATTTGATTTTTTTTTGTTGTTGGCGAACAGGAGAAAGTGGTACTTTGTATATTCTTATTGGATGTTGTTCAGTTGGATCTTTGTTATTTTAGAAGTGAAAATTGCATTGGTTATGCGATTGTTTATTGTTATATAAAGTTTGTACATGACCTTTGATGATTTCTCCATAATATCAAAATGTGATTAGTTTTTCCCTTTATATTCTCTATTTGTTTATATCAATTATTTACAAATGTATGTGTTCATTTTTTGTACATGAATTTTAAAATTTTGATTATGAACTCAGTAGGATTTAGCAATGTCTTTCTTTGAAAAATCATAGTGATATGGTCTCTTTAGTATAGGTTAACTCTTGTATTTTAGGTATGATTTGAGTGTGTTTAGGTTAGTTTTTTAGCATAATTGTAATATGAAGACTGAAGACACGATTTGAGGAATTGCAAGAGTTTTGAAGACAAGTGTTGATTTGGAGTTGTTTTGACGCCATTTTCTTGTGATGCATCGTTCGGGAGCTACGGGGATCGGATGAAGCTGAATTTGGTATCATTGGAAATCTAACTCGAAGAGCTACAATTCATGATTTTACGACGAGTTCAAATTCCAACTCTAAGTGGGTCAAAACCACCTCTGACCCGCGCTCGCGGGTGGAAACCGCGCTCGCGGTTTACCGAGGATCCGCGGACGCCGAAGACTGATGGAGCCGCGCTCGCGGCTTTGGACCGCGCTCGCGGGTCATGGTGTTTCAGAGCCGACTCGAGATTTTATTTTATCTTATTTATCTTTATTATATCTTTAGTTATAGGTTATTTCGGTTTACTATTTAAGCTTAGTTTCATGGCAGACTTTCTGAACACATGATCACACATTATCTAGCATACTTTTACTTTTTAGGTTTTATTTCAATTTTATTATGGAGAACTAAGTTCCTTGGAGTTTGTTTGATCAAGGAAGCCTTTTTATGTAATTCTTGAGATTCTGTTAACTTTTCTATCCCTTGGTTAATATCAAAACTCTTCTGTTAAATTTTATGATTATCAATTGATTTCTCTTGGTGCGCAAATTGTTAAATTTGATTGATATTCTATAGTTTAGATTAGGTTTGATTGTTGTCTGTGCAATCTTATTTATCCTTGAAACAACTCTTTTCCAAGACCGTGGACTAAAATTGAGAAAGAGTGTTTGATTGTTATTTTATGCATGAGACTCGTAGCTTGATTGCATAATTTGATATCCTTTTATCCTTAATATTTTGCATGATTTGAATTAAGTGTTCTTGTTCATATCATAATTCCGCTTGGACCGTGGACAAGAGGAAATCTTTTATAAGGATTGGAATTAACCTGGAATTAATAGAAAAGTGGATGAATTGATGATCGAATGATTAAAAAGGTGGACTTGATTGAATGAACTCTGCTTTCCTTAATTGATTTAATACTTTAATACTGTTTGCTTGCTTAAACTCTCAAAACCCCTGTTTTGTCCTTTGCTGATTGTTCAGAATATCGATTCTCTTGGGTTCGATCCCTTACTTGCATGCTATACTAGTTTGTAGTTTATGGTAATTTATTTTTGATCTTGGCAACAACGACTTTAGTCGAGTCAAATTTTGGCGCCGTTGTCGGGGAATCGGTTTTATTTTTCTGTTCAATTGGCGTTTCTGACGACCCGCGCTCGCGGCTCGAAGCCCGCGCCCGCGGTCAGATCCGCGCCCGCGGTTGACACACGCGCTCGCGGTTTCTGTTCGTCCAGAAATCCCGAATCCTCTTGTGTAGACCTATCTTACGGTCTACGTTTAGGTTATGTCAGTTGCAGGATGAACCCTTTCATTAGTACTTCACTAGGTGCCAGAAACTATTGCATGATCTCTTTGTTTGGGGGTTACACGTAGGGCTTGATGATGCTTGCCATCACATCTTTATTGGGATGACTCTTGTGTCCCAACTAAGGATGTACCGCGAGAGCGATGGACAATACGTCATTTGGAAACCCATCGACCAATGGAATTTCTTTTGTTATATCCGAGCCGAAGAGATCGAGGTGCAGAAATTGGAGAACCAAATTGCTAAACAAAGAAAATTAGAGGAGGTGTTGGCCATAAAGACAGAGATTCTCGAAGATGTAGGTTTTGTGCAAGAACCATGCACGCAGGATGACAATTGCGCATGCGGTTCTAGTACAGAACCAACAGATCCCCCTGAAGAGCTAGTTCCAACCTTTCCGGAGGCACCCAGAGACCCTTCATTTGATGAAGAGATGGATGATCATAATTAGATGATGACGGAGGAGGAATATTTCCTTAAGTTTGACAGCTCCTGGAGTGATGACGACGAGCCTGATGACTCGAAAAAGGAGTTAAATGATGATATGGAGATTTCCCTTCCACCTGAGGAGATGTCTATGTCTCTTGTCGTGGAGCCCTTTGTTGTGATCGATCATGATCCCTGTATCCTTTCCTCTTCTCCCTTATTTTCTATTGATATTTGTTTGCATGTTGTGTCTACCAAAGGTCCTGAGCATGATAATTTACCTAGTGATTTCTCAAATTCTAAAGGTGGTAGTGTTGAGATAAAAATCATAGCTTTTGATAAACTACCTCATCCTCTCAACTAGTTCTATCCTCAACCAGCTAACCCTGATTTCTGTAGTGGGTTTGATAAACTGAAACGGTGTCTGAATGCTACATTATTTAGTTTCTAAGTATCATTGTGTTATATTTGCCTGGATGACAGTTGTTCGCAGGATTTTGACAGATTGCTCAGAGCATTGACGATGTCCGATCATGTCGACGTCGGGCCAACGACGTTAAACAAAGGCGTTGCTCGGGAGGCAACTCGAGGTAAGTTTTACTTTTCTTTTCTTTTTGTCTTTTTAGACTAGTTTTAGTTTTAGTTTCGTTTTGGTTTTGTCGGGCTAACTTGCAGGTACAATTTTTTTTCCACCTCGAAGAAAGTGCAACCCGAGGTCGCGGCTGGACCCGCGCCCGCGGCCCCAAACCGCGCTCGCGGGTCGGCCCTGACGGAATGAGTTTTGTGCTTTTCGTAAAAAAACAAAAATAAAAATATAAAAGGCTTTCGGGTGAAACCCCCGAGATAAATCGGAAAAAAAGAGAAAAAAAAGAGTGTTCTTCCATATTCTACCATCACCCACCGATCCATTTTTCTATATCTTTCCATGTCTAGTTCCTTGGAATTGTTAGTTACTATTATCAGGTTTCATCCTATTGTGGTGAGTACACATCTACACCATCTTTGCGGCATTGTTCAAGTATGGGGGTGCTGTCGTCGTCAGAGTTTTTATTATTTTGAGGAGTCCAGTTCATTCTCATTGGAGACGTCCTATGGTGTGGATCTGGTTGCTAAGTTGTGAAGATGACGCTCGCGGTTCGTTCCCAGACAAATCAATTTGTTCCTGAGTTTGGTGCTTATAATTCCAGGAGTTCATTTCTCTCTTCTTTCGTATGTGAGTCTTCTAATTTTCCTCTTCTATGCTTAATTCCTTTTTCTTTACTTCATTGAGGACAATGAAGGATTTAAGTATGGGGGAGGAAGTACTCGCTACGCTTATCATAGATAGTTGCTTTTCAGTTTATTTTTTTTGTTATTTTTATGGGATTTTTGTTCCATGTTTTGTATAGAGAAAATTTTAAAAAATAAAAAATAAAAAAGCCATAAAAAAGAGAAAAAAAGGCATAAACTCCTAGGATGAGCTAAAAACCCGAAAGGGCGGCTCAGGTAATAAGCAGGTAACCCGGACCAGCATTAGACTGGGGTAATATGAGGTTTATGAGAGATATGAGTATATGTGAGCACACCTAAGAAAAATGAAAAGAGTGATTAGGTGAAAACCCGAAAAGGCGCCTAAGTAGAATGAGTGGTAAAATCAGAGTGTTTAGGTTCATATTCTACTTTGGGGTCTGGGGATTACATTTTAGATGTTGGGTAGATCCTAGGATGCTCTACACTTTTTAGAGCTTGAGTTTTATATTTTGTATATGTGAGGTGTGTGCTTGAGCTATCATGTTGTTGCTCATTATTTCTCTACATGGGTTCGGGTTGGTGAGGTGAGTGATTTTTGTCTTCTCTTATACTATGTTGTAAACCTTGATAGGATTTCTTGTTAGATTTATTTTGAGCTTACTCGAGGATGAGCAAGGTTTAAGTATGGGGAAATTTGATATGCTCTCTTTAGTATAGGTTAACTCTTGTATTTTAGATATGATTTGAGTGTGTTTAGGTTAGTTTTTTAGCATAATTGTAATATGAAAACCGAAGACACGGTTTGAGGAATTGCAAGAGTTTTGAAGACAAGTGTTGATTTAGAGTTGTTTTGACGCCATTTTCTCGTGACACATCGTTCGGGAGCTATGGTGATCGGATGAAGCTGAATTTGGTATCATTGGAAAGCTAACTCGAAGAGCTACAATTCATGTTTTTACAGCGAGTTCAAATTCCAACTCTAAGTGGGTCAAAACCACCTCCGAAGTTGACACCAGTAAGATGTCAGATGAACCGCGCTCGCGGGTGGAAACCGCGCTCGCGGTTTGCCGAGGATCCGCGGACGCCGAAGACTGATGAGGCCGCACTCGCGGCTGTGGACCGCGCTCGCGGGTCGTGGTGTTTCAGCGCCGACTCGAGATTTTATTTTATCTTTATTATATCTTTAGTTTTAGGTTATTTCGGTTTACTATTTAAGCTTAGTTTCGTGGCAGACTTTCTAAACACATGATCACACATTATCTAGCATACTTTTACTTTTTAGGTTTTATTTCAGTTTTATTATGAAGAACTAAGTTCCTTGGAGTTTGTTTGATCAAGGAGGCCTTTTTATGTAATTCGTGAGATTCTGGTAACTTTTCTATCCCTTGGTTAATATCAAAACTCTTGTACTAAATTTTATGATTATCAATTGATTTCTCTTGGTGCGCAACTTGTTGAATTTGATTGATATTCTATAGTTTGGATTAGGTTTGATTGTTGTCTGTGCAATCTTATTTATCCTTGAAACAACTCTTTTCCAGGACCGTGGACTGGAATTGAGAAAGAGTGTTTGATTGTTATTTTATGCATGAGACTCGTAGCTTGATTGCATAATTTGATATCCTTCTATCCTTAATATTTTGCATGATTTGAATTAAGCGTTCTTGTTCATATCATAATTCCGCTTGGACCGTGGACAAGCGGAAATCTTTTATAAGGATTGGAATTAACTTGGGAATTAATAGAAAAATGGATGAATTGATGATCGAATGATTAAAAAGGTGGAATTGATTGAATGAACTCTGCTTTCCTTAATTGATTTGATACTTTAATACTGTTTGCTTGCTTAAACTCTCAAAACCCCTATTTTGTCCTTTGCTGATTGTTCAGAATACCGATTCTCTTGGGTTCGATCCCTTACTTGCATGCTATACTAGTTTGTAGTTTAGGGTAATTTATTTTTATCTTGGCAACAACGACTTTAGCCGAGTCACATAGTTACTTCAAACTACTATTACCTTACATATTTAACGTTATATGTGAAGTATTTTATTTACTCATAAATCAAATAAATCATAGAAAAATTAAAATAATTTTTTAACTTAAAACTTGTGAAAAATATCAAGATTTTCAATATACAAGAAGCTTTTATCTTCTATATCATAATTATAAATTAATATAATTAATATATATTTGTGTGTGTGTTAAAAAAGGTCATCAAGGCCCCATGAAAGGTGAATAACATTAAAGTTTTAAATGTATTACTATACAATTAATTTATAGATTTATTATGGGGTAATTACCTAGGATGTTTGTAACATATCTTCTTTATTAATATCCATTAATGTGTAATAATCTCATATAAATTTTAACCAAAAATAGATATAATTTAAATCAATGCTTGAAACATTTTTTCAAATAGTTAAGAACTTGTAATTGAAATTCTCCTATCAATATATATATATATATATATATATATATATATACATATTAGAATCCAAATACACATATGGAGATAATTTTTATCATTCATATTTGAAAATAATTTAACCAATGCCTTATCAAGACAATGTAATCAAGGCCACAATAATCATGTTGCTACACGTTTGCTCATATCTCGTACAACTCTACCAATTTCCAACCTATCAATCTCATGGTCAAACTTTAGACAATATATCATATATTAGTAGGTGCATATGAATCTTATAAGATTTGATATTGTAAGTATTTACTCCTTATATGTGTTAGTTAAGTAGAAGAGAATGCCCCGTGCATCGCACGGGTCTGTTTTCCTAGTGCTATTCTACATTAGTAACACACACCTTTAATTTATTGGACTTTTAATCTCATCCGTGTATCTCCCCTGCATCTAATAGCCAGGATTGATGTGTATCAATAATATGCACATGAACTGCCCTGTACATTAGACTACCTATTATTGAAACACAAGGCACCTTCTGAGTCTGTCCTTTCTTCCTCACATTTCTGTTTGAGAAACTCAACTTCATGTTACTTGCAATAGAGAACTCAAGGGTTTGACCTTGTAAATGCCAACATGGCTTTCATGAAAACGATGAGGAGATTGAACCTAATGCACAATTATCAAAAGCGGCTCAAAGAAAATGTTGCCATGGCTAATGTGACTATGATAGGTTTCAAATGAATTTAGGTGCATTCAATGTACGGATATGGATTATCAGGGCGAAACCTACTTTCTCACAAGGGCTTCAGATGTCCATATGGGATGATCGCAGAACGTCATTTTTGGAAGATGGTGCAATTGTCTGGCAAAGGATGTTGCCGGGTACTGAGATAAGAGTATACTTCTTGTTAGAACCGTGGAACCCGTCTGTCCGAAAAACTTGCCCGCAAAACTTCACTGAATCTGTGTCTGGATAACATGCTAAATGACAACAAAATCGCATACACTACTAAAACTTCTACGTAAGGGAGAAATCTGTGTTTGGATAACATGCTAAATGACAGCAAAATCTTTGGCATATTTTAAAAGTGACTGGATAATACATAGCATTATAATAAAGCTCAACACATCAAATTAACTACTTTCCTGACCCTGAATCTTAGATAATGAGGAAAGAAATTTTGGGACTGCTTAGTGAAAGAAAAGTCGGACAATCGCATACACTATTGAACAAGAACTAACAAAAAAAACCTATAATGTGCAACTTACAGAGCCAACTACAGAAGATCCCGGCTTCAAGATTTCGTGTTTCATCTTTCTAAGCATACAAAAAGAATGCAACTTACAGAGCCAACTACAGATTTCGTGTTTCATCTTTCTAAGCATACAAAAATAATGCAACTTACAGAGCCAACTACAGAAGATCCTGGCTTCCGTTACGCATTCTTATCATTCAGAAACCTCAGTTGCAGTCTTATCTGGACTCGAGATGCAATTGCTTTCAGTCGTGGAATACGAGAAACTCCACACAGAAACACAGTTCTCGTTGCCTGCATGAAACAGCAGCATACTTTATCTCTAGTAAGCAAACCAGCAAGAAGGAGCTTTTACTACATATAAAGAAAGTTTGGGAGATACCACTGAATCCGAAATCTTCATCGTGTTCATCAGGATCCATGAATCTCCGGTGTCCAGATGAAGAAGCAGCCATTGGTAAATATGGATGGAATGCGAAACCATTTACACTGTCTGTAGAAGAGTACAAGACAGTGAGAAACTAGATTTCTTTGCACCGAGATTTAAAAGGTAATATCATTGCCTTGTTCTGAGGAAATATTACCTGAAGCGGCTTGGAAACTTGATTTCCAGTGCCCAGTTTGCAGGTCATAGATATGAACTAAGCCATCCTAAGAAAAGAATATAAAGTCTAAAATAACCATACTCATCGAGTGATTTTATTTGATCATATTGTAGCCTTTTTACACTGGTCGATATGAAAAACTTAAGTCATATACCTGTCCACCTGTGCCGAGATGCTGGCCAAAGGGCTCAATGTCAAATGATATTCTTTGATTGGTGTTCTCCGTTGATCTGTACAATCTATTAACAGAATATATTGGTCCTAACTTACATGATTTAGTAGCTCCAGTAAAAGTATATTATTCAGTGGAAAAGCAATGACCACACTAATGTAGAGTGCCCTATCTAGCATAAAAAAAACCTTGGTCGATAGTAAGAAGTTATTGTTAGCAGGAGTACAATATGTTGACTAGAACAAACAATAATGCGCCCTAAAGACTCTGACCAACTAGCTTTTGAATGCAATGTCATCAGCAGAATAACTTGCGAATATCGTTTGCAAATCAATAAGGATGACTTAGGTAAGCATATAAATGGTATATACTTCATAGGGTACCATATTAAACAAAATGAGTTCTCAGCATAAACAGGAAGTAATTTTTCGTAAGAACTCTATATAAAATTACAAATGCTTACTTGTAGACGATTTCTACAGTGTTGCGCATGTCCCAGCATAGAATGTACGGATCCTAGTAATATTTGAAAAATCCAAGTGTTAAGAATTCAGTAGACAATAAGTAGATCGGGAGTTCTCTCTAAGTTACATATCCACACTTGTATTTGTATTGATTATGATAAGCGGGAAAGTTGTATGTGGGGTGCAATTAAAGAGAGCTATGGGGAGCAAGGGTCCAGAGTATCATCTGGTTTCACATAGAGTATGTATTTATAAGAATAGGATTTATCAATTAGGGTATTCAATCAATCTTTTGTAATAGGCATTTCTGCCTTAGGTCAGAGAGTATCCCGCTACTAAGCTACAGAAGAACTGCTATTTAACCATATTTTTAGTACAACAACAACAACAACAACAACAACAATTACCCAGTGGAGCTTCCCTTTCGGGAAATCTGGGGGGTCAAGATGGGGGCGCCCCGGGCTTAACGCGACAGGGGAGCGACCAAAAGACCCGACGGGACCACAAAACAAGAAGAGTGTATATAACCATATTTTTTGTAAATCAAGAAAATCAGATAAAAGTGCTATAGGATTTATCTGGTTAATAGTATTATCTGGTTTCACATAGAGTATATATTATATAAGTATAGGATTTATCAATTAGGGTATTCAATCAATCTTCTATAATAGGCGATTCTGCCATAGGCTATAGAGTATCCCGCTACTAAGCTACAGAAGAAGTGTTGTATAACTATATTTTTAGTAAATCAAGAAAATCAGATAAACAACATTGACCCAGTGAGGTTCCACTACAGCGGAATCTGGGGGGTCAAGATGGGGGTACCCCAGCCCAAGGGAAGGGGGTACGCCCAATAGACCCAAGAAAAACTGAAATTCAGTTATGTGACAATAATAACTGAATTTAGTTAGAATGCACCAAAATTGATATAGGGACTAAATCCATCTCAAAGGCAGAGTATAAAAGCCAATGAGCATGAGGATGCGCCCCAAGAAAATCAGATAAAGTGATCAAAATTACTGATAGAATTCTCACCTTTCTGGCCCCAGTATATAAATAATTGCCATCTTTTGAGAACTGAACCTGCAAATGACAAGGAGATCACACAGCTAAATGGTCTACCTGTAACTAACAAACAATCACTATGATAAAATAACTATTGCACTTACATGAGTGATCCCGCCCTCCTGGCCATGTAGCACATATAAGAGTTCCATATTATCCTCTCTATACAAAGCAGTAGTTTGGTCATAACAGCCAGTGGCAAGCATTCCAGTGTGAGCCGGAGAAAAGGCAATTGCAGACACAATACCTGGGAGCCCATACAAACACATGGCCTTGAGACAAATTGTCAAGATACATGTCTTCAGATGAATGACAAAGATTCAAATCTTAAAACGGCACGCCTATGTCAGATACTTGATAACTTTGCCTTGGTATGAAAGTCACACAATTAAATCCATGGTTACAGGATGTTCATTCACTGTGACGCATACTAGGTTCATGGTTGTAGAAATTCAAAATTTAACCCTAATTCCTTTTCCTGGCTCAATTGAGGTTCAGGAAGACATTTCTTTCTTGCTTCCTTTCTTTTTTCTCAACCTGTACATCCTACAATAGTCGAATCAATATATATCTTCTAAACCTAAAGCAGTTAAGGGCAGTTTTGTCATTAAGATTTTATATTTCAGTCACTATATTTTTAACTATGGAATATGGATTTCTTAATATTAATTTCATATCCATATGTATCGACATAAAAAATACTAATTTAATATATTAGAGTAAATCAGATCAGTTTTTATCCAAAAATATGATAAATATAAAACCATTTTTATATAACTCTAGTGCTATGCGCAGGTTTTGTTTGAATTTCCAAATTCTAGTGCTTGTTTGGGCACATTCAGAGGAGGCCACCAGAGTGCGAGAGTCTGGTTTTCAGTGATTTTCGCAGGGGCAAAGGTAGACCAAAGAAGAGCTGGAAAGAGGTTATAAAGCAAGACCTCACACTTCTGAAAATTTCAGCTGACTTGACCTAGTTTAGAGAGCAGTGGAGGGAGAGGATTATGGTTGCAGAGCGATAGTGGACAAGGCAGCAAGGGAGAGTCCCGGATTGGTAGTTCTAGTGTTTTTCTTATCCTTCTTCGACCTTTTGCCTCTTTTGCCCCTTTTGCTTGTTCCTTTGTTTTTGGTCTTTCTGACTGACCCTCTTGAGTTTCTCTCGGGGCATAGGTGCACACATCTTGGCCCCTCATACCCGCCTGAGGCAGGATTATACTGGGTTGTTTGTTGTTATTGTTGTTGTATACATCTAGGATTATAAGTATATTAACTAATTGAAAATTTATTTTTTATACATCATTTTTTGAAATTCTAAATAAAGATTGTGCAGGACCCATAATACTGATTATAATAATTCAAAAACACCATAATATACAAGCTAAATGATTAATAGGCTGACATGTAGTAAAAAGGCTTCTTTAGTGTGTGTGTGTGTGTGTGTGTGTGTGAGTGTGTATATATATAGAATCCTTCTTTCTTTGTCCTGATCGCTCAAATTTGAAAAAGGACATGGGTGGATCCTATGTCAGCTATGGAGTATATGCTTCTGAATCTTCTATGGTTATGACGTAGAGAAAAATGTTACCAGAATTTATTCTACATCCCCATAACTAGATAAAACAGCAAACAATGATCTAGTACCTGATTGACCTTCTTTATTTCCTTGAAGAGTTGAATACTGGGAAAAATCTCTACCGGGACGGTGGACATCAAACACTCTGAGAGATTTGTTGTAACCTGCAAACAACCTGCAAAAAGATTCCAGGAACAGGTGAAAACATCAGGAGAGTAGTTTACTGTTTGTTCAATTTCGCACAGTACTGGAGAAAAGAAAGTCCTTCGATATCCTGCTAATAGAATCAGTTTACTGAAGAAAGAAATTATTTGTCCCCTATTAATTGCAGCTTAAAATAGCATGTAACCTTAAATTCTAGACCAAAAGAGTTAAAAGACAATTTTTAAAGAAAACAGAAGCCACACTGTTCTGCAATGATACCAAATTAATAAGATATACATCAAAATTTCCATTTGCAAAGGACAAAACACACACCAACACACCATGGTGGCTATTGGAGAGCCATTATGGATTGTGGTTATCACAAGCAACCAATACTTGCTACGATGGGGCACCCACGAAGGTTGCTCCAAGGGCTCAAGTGCCTTTAAACTCAATCGGAGTGCGCCAAAATCAACCCAGAACCATGTAGGACCAATCATCATGCAAATATTATAAAATTAAGGTGGGAAGCACAAGGAGAATTGAAGGACCTCTATAGTTTTAGAAAAAACCATCTAAAAATGTGTATGTTCAATGGACGAAAAAAAAAACTTAATTCCACATAGCAAGCAAGACAACTTAAAACTCAGGTTTATAGATTTGCTTTTTGAGAGATGCTACTAATTTAATTTGCATAGTGATAGAATATACAATTTAGTCAATTTTAGAGTAGGATGTATTATTGCAACTGAGGAACTATACATAGATATTAACACATTTAAGGAAAAGCAGTGAAGGTAAATGAATATAAGAATCTGTAGCCTACTTTGTTCCACTGGGATTGAAAGCAACTGAAAAGGCAGCAGTGATTTCGTCCATGGCATCATAAGCTCGGTATGTACAGCGCAACTGCAAACCATGGTTGAAGAATCATGAATTTACAATCAAGTCATAGGTCATGATTCAATTTTGACCCCACAATGAAATATGATTCATATATGAAATATAGATAATAATTTTAAACTTCCAAATGTGTTATCAAAAAAATGAAGGAAAAAAAAAAACAATTTGTTTAAAGAAAGACAACAACAACATCTACCCAGTTGGAACCCGAAGCGAGCGGGATCTGGGGGGTCTAGATGTACATACCCTTACCCCGAGTGGGTGTCGGGTGATGGAACCACTTCATATTTCAAAAAGTTCTATTGAAGAAAATGTACGAATAAAAACTATTCCAAGTTCCAGTTTATAAAAAAAGGGTTATTTGTCACAAACCACCTTTTAAAATAGTGTTTTATTAACGAACCACCATTTAAAATAATTTTTAAGTAAAAACATCATATATAATATATCTCATTAAGTTGTGCCACAAATAATCATCTTTCAATGAAATGTTGTATTTATTGACCAAAATGCCCTTTGTTAATCAATTTATTCATTTAAAAATTCACTTTTCAATTAAGAAGTTTTAATCAAACTATAAGTTTCAAAATAAAATGATTATAATAAAAAGTGACTTATTTTAAAAATAATCTAACATGTATAAAATAAATAAAGTAAAGGTATTCTAGTCAACTAATAGAGACATTTTCTAAAAAATTGGCAGTGGTGGCACAATTTAAAGAATTCAATTATATAAGGTGTTTTACCTAAGCATATTTTATAAGATGGTTTGTTAAAAAATCACTATTTTAAAAGGGGGTTTGTAACAAAAAAAACTATCAAAAATGATAGAGAGAGAAAATGACATCGTGTATAGCAAATTAATATAAGATATAATTATATGCACTTTCTATCACTGAAATGGTTTGATATTTCTTTGAGCAGATTGTCGATGATACGGAGGTGGCAAGTAAGAAAATCCTCCTAATTCTACGTGGATTTATAATATGACTGAAACTAGTAAAGAGTCTTGAGCAGAACCTAACATAACAATACGGTGAAGTTTCAAGTGAATCAAGAAGCACACTGAATACACCAAGGTTACCAAATAAAGTAATATTGAGAAGAGGATGTCAACTCCAAGCTCACCAAGGAAAGAAAATGATCTAAGAGCCAGCGGCAGAAAAGAGAATGTAAACTAGCAATTTCTGGAGCTTCTTATTGTCAGTTTTTAGAATATTAGTTTGAATATTTACTAAAGCAATTTAGGGATCCTTTTTATGGATAAAATTATAGTTAGTTAATACTTATTAGAGTTAGTTTAGCTTGCCTAAAATCCTAGAGTTCATTAATTGATCAAAGTTGGCAGGATCTTTTTTGCTAGCATAGGTATCCCCATTAAGAGCAAATGCAACATATCTATATGCTATAACAAGTTAGAGCTATATTAAAGAATTAAAAGCTTAACTAAAGAAAGAGGTTTTAAATTTCTTTCAAGTTATGTAGTTAAAAAGGAACAGCACCTCACCAGTAGTTGCATCCCAAATATGGATAGGATGGTCACGAGTAGTAGTAGCAAATACACAGCTTGTCACATCTGAAACATGAACAAACTATACATATAAGACCTTCATACAGCCCAAGCAAGAAGCAATTGTTCTACATTAGTAATATGCAAACTACGAAGGAAAAAGAAGTGAAAGGTAACTTTTAAGGAGTAGATAAATTTGCAATAAGAACCTGAAGCATTCATGGAAGGGTACCAACAATAGTCATACACTGACTCCCCTTCAGTTATAACAAGACTTGATGCATAGGAATCTGCCACAGGATACCAACAATTCCAAAACTCAGTCAGCAACTGCATCCAGACAAAAGAAATACTAGGGAGGCAGGACTACTAAGAGAATCAAGAAAGCGTAAAAAATAGCAAGCTCAAAACAGCAATCACTGGTTAAATAATTGAGTAGTAGAGCTCCATAGATACAACTACATAATTTAGCTAAAAGACAGGTTCTTAAATATGATTGTATTTTCAGGGGTCATACAAAGTAAATGCATGTTTACATTATTAGCATGTTTAAAAATATAGGACTCACATAATTACAATTTATAACCATTATATTAAAAGTTAGGCCACACTAAAAAAATCAAACGACTTGGAAGATGATAGTGTTGAAATCAGGAAAGCAAAAACAAAACAGCTCTGATTTCACAAGAACACAAACCAACCTGGGGTAGTAGGGAAAAGGATAAATTCCTAAGACAACAAGTAGAGGGAACCTCTCTAGCCAAGGAAACAAGCCTTGTCATAGATACAATTTCTGGAATGATCTAATTTGGGTATGAACACCCTTATTTAAACTATTCTCCTAATAATCAAGTCACTGACTGTGATTCCCACAGAATAACTCACTGACAGTAGTTCTAGCCAAACTCACTTCACAGCCAAACAGCCTCCAATACCAGCATATGGTATCCTGTCCTTTATAATAATCGAGCTCCCTCCCCTAATTTCCTTACTAGAATAACATGTCACAAAAGAGAAGATTATCTAATCACATGACCGGAACAGTGAAAGCTAATGCATGTTAATCTTTGCATCTTAGTATCTTACGGAACTATATGCTACTGCTGTACTCACAAGTATGCAAAAGGAGGGAATTTGTTAGTTAATCCTGATATTGCAGTCAGCATGAAAAGAACAAAGAGGACCATATATAAAAAAAAAAACTTTCAAAAAATTTCCTAATTATAGTTAGTACTGTACCTTGATCATCAGCAGAGGAATCAGTCTGGTCACTGATGCCATTCTCCAACCTAATTGAACATAAAAAAAAGTTTTGGAACAGGGAGAACTTCGATGTCAATAAATTGGCAAAAAATCAGGAAAAGCATAGAAACAAGAAATGTATTCTTGTAAAAGGAGGTGCATCATGATATGTATTTCATTATCAAGGCATCAAAATGCAGTATTCAAATAGTTGGACCTAACCGACCTATCATGCATGAAATGCCTGAACAATACAAGGGCATGTTGTTCCTCCTTCAATCAACAAAGGCAGATAGAAAAATAAAATGCATTCCACTACATAACACATCAACATGTATTAGAAACAACCTTGCTACCAATTTGCTACTTCTTCATCAGTTATCACCCAAACTTTACCATTGTAACCACGATACTCTAAGAAAAAAATTGGCAGGTAAACTGGTAATGAAAAATTCATAACTTGTAATACAAACAAGGTTAACATCTAGACCACATATTTATGAACATTTTCTCACTACAAAATCAAAAGGTTGGACAGAAATGCACAAATCTATCACACTAATAAAGAGTAGAAAGTTAGTTTGACATAGAGTAGGAAACTTGACAATCATGGCACCCATGAGAAACATGCTGCACGGATTTAGAAAACAAAGCCAAGCGACAGTACTCACAATGGGAACAACCGAAGCGTATTATCCTCAGAGCTAGTCAAGAAACACGATCCATCGGGGGACCTGCACGTCCATTTAAATGCTATCAAAAAACCCTCCAAAGCCCAAATTTATCTAACAAAGAAACCATCCATTTCCAGCGAATACACTAAGCAGTTACAAAAATAGGGTGAGAAACGAAGATTGGATAGTAATGGTAACCATTTGACGCCTTTAAGGAAGTTGTTAGGGTTTGAAGAGTCGCAAAACTGGCGTTGGAAATTGTAGGTCCTGTAAGGAGGAACGTCGAAGCTCATCACCGGCCATGAGTAGGATGTCTGCTCCCCAATCTCGCATAATCCGCTGTCGTTCACCACAATAGCGGCGTCGGCAGCTAGTGCTTCCTCCTGTGGCTGCAGCTTTTCTTCCATAGGCTTCGCTCGACTGTAAAGCACCGCCCTTTCTAAACACTTGAATGCACCGATAGCTGCCCTAAGCGCTGCCACGGTCTTATAACAAAACACGTTGATCCGGTTCACTTGAATGTGGTTGCCGGTTGCCTAAATTTGCAAGCGGCGAATAAAAAACAAGTGTTTACCCGTAAGGAAGAAAAGAGGACAGAAAGTAGTATAGTGGCCATTGGACATTTTCAGCAGTAGATAACTTTTGGAGATATCACTATCTACGGCCGTGAAAGAATGAGCCGCTCGACTTTTATAATAGTATAATAGAGTATAGATATAGATATTGTAAGGGACCGACTTTGTACATCTCAGACAAATCAGATCTAAAATTTTAAGAAATACAGAGGGCAGATCAGCTTCTACCCTCACCAATTGAATGAGACAAACATGAAAAAAGATATTTAAGCATAAGATAAAATCCAACCTCGCAACCAATCAGAACCAAACGGACTTAAGCTCGGCTTAGCACAGTCTACTGCGTTCGACCCAGAAGAACAGTAGAGGGTGGTTTCGTTCTAGAGGCGGGGGGAGAACGATCGCCGTTGCTGCACAACTGCAGTGGCTCATTCGAACGAGATTAGCGGTCTGGTGGTGCGAGGCTAGGAGAGGTCCGATTGAGCGAAACGATGCTTGAGCCGCCCTCTAGAGCGCGACGCCAGAGACAAAGGGACAAGCCCTTACCGGCGATGTCGTTGATCAGCTAAACGAGCATGAATGCTCACAGGGAGATCGGCGGCGATCGAGAACAACGAGAACTGGAGGCACACTTGCAAAAGTTGGATTGGCAGTGTGGGATCGGGCCGCAGCGAGGACGGCGGCGCGGAATCGGGCGAGAGCTCTATCCCCTCTCTCTCTCCAGTGAATACCGACGAGCATCGATAAAACCCACTATTTTTTTATTTTCCACCTTTTTTTACTCAATTAAACTACTTATAATATATTCTACCAAAACAAATAACCTATGCCCAGGTCCTAAAAATGACAATTATATATAAATTTGTACTTATTTTTAATTAATTAAATTTTTTAAAAGATTCACTAATTTTCTAATAGGGTTTTAATTTCCTTCATTAGTATGCTTAACATATGCCCTTAGCACATAGGTTAGAAAAACCGATAATATAATAGTATTAGGGTTGTTTATCGGTCCAAAACCGAATCGAGAAAAACCGAACCGAACCGAACCAAAAACCAAATTTCGGAACCGGGGACCGAACCGAATAAGCTCGGTTCGGTTCGGTTTTTATTTGGTTTGGTTCGGTTCGGTTCAGGTAGGAGCCGAAGTAGCAGATTAGGTACAAAGCCGACCCAAAATATAGAACATAACACCCTAAACCAAACTAGAACCAAACCAATTTTTACCCGAACCAAACTAGAACCGAACCATTTTTTACCCGAACCAAACTAAACCGATTTAAACCTAAAAAACCGAACTAATATATGCTATTTTTATCATTTTGAACTAAAATCATTCAACCATTCGAAATAAAACTACAAAATGATAAAAAAGGCAATACAAAACTTGCAAAATGAGATTTAGGGTTACATCCTTACATGGGTAAGGGAAAGTAAGGGGATTTTTTATATTTTTTATATTAAAATAGTTCGGTTTACCTGAACCAAACCACGAACCGAACCGAAAACCGAACTAGCCAAAATCTAGAACCGAGGACCGAACCGAAGTACCTTTAATCGGTTCGGTTCAGTTTGGTTCAGTTTTTAGGTAAAAACCGAATTATCCGAACCAATGAACAACCCTAAATAGTATACATCTTAAGCTTTTTATTTTAGGTTGATTTCGAATAATATTTGTTAAATCGATATAATCTTTAATTCATATCTTTTAATTAAATTAATTTGAGTATTATTCATATCAATTAGGTGATTAGAGTATTAGGCTTGAAATTAATATAAACAACACATTTTATTTCACTTAAAATTGAAAACATCGGAATACATTAAAACGAATACATGAAACTCATCGAACAACACAAAAAAAAGCATACCAAAATACATAGAAAAAAACACACCAAACAAGTACACACGAAATCATACATAAACTAGTTTTGAAGATGAATATGCCCGAACTGCTGCCATACATGCTCAACCAAATCATCTTGTAGTTGTTTGTGGGTATCCCTACTTCGAAGTTTTGTTCGACTTTTTATGTATTTTGACATGTTCCTTGGTCGATTTGGGGAATATGTGTCGTCCATAGTCGGTGGTATCTTAAAACTAGATGCATCACAATATAAATTATATGTATCTCGTTCATCCTCCACTATCATATTGTGCAAAATTATGCACGCTTTCATTATTTTTTCAATATGACGAGGATCACAAGCAAGGGTTGGGTTCTTCACTATAGCAAATCGAGCTTGCAAGACCCCGAAAACTTGTTCCACGTCTTTTCGGTATGCCTCTTGGTAATGAGAAAAACATGTCGCCTTAGACCCTCGTAGAAGTCGAATGGAAGGCACAAAGGTAGCCCACGATGGGTAAATACCATCTTTGAGATAATAAGCCATTTTGTACTCATGACCATTGACGATGAAATTCAATAGTGGTGATCTCCCTTCCAAAACATCATCAAAGACGGGAGAACAATCAAGAACATTAATGTCATTGCATGAACTTGGTGTTCCAAAGAATGCATGTCATATCCATAGATCGTATCATGCAACTGCTTCTAATATAATTGTTGGCTTACCATGACCTCGTGCAAATTGCCCTTGCCATGTAGTTGGCCAGTTCTTCCATTCCCAATGCATACAATCAATGTTGTCGATCATTCTTGGGAACTCGAGCCCTTCCGCAAAATGAAGGAGTCGTTGTATGTCTTCTGCGGTTAGTCTACGGAGGTATGTATTACCATACAAGGAAATGATGCCCTCCACAAAATGTTTTAGGCAGGATCTCGCAGTACTATCACCCATCTGAAGGTATTCATCCACCTGGTCTGCACACATGCCATAAGCCAACATGCGCATAGCTGCGGTGCATTTTGTAGGGCATATAGGCCTTGCCTTCCTGTAGCATCCCTCCATTGACGAAAAAAATCAAATGTGGATGAGAGTTGGTTGACAATGTGTAAGAACAAGGGTTTTTGCATTCTGAACCATCTACGAAATTGCTCGTCCATATACATTAGCAGTGCATCTTCAGAGAAATAATATTTGACAAGTTGTTGATGGCCGCTTTCACGAGATCACTCAACGTATCTTTGCCTTCTCCTTAGTCGAGAGCTTTCACCTTGAGAGTGTTCTTCAAGTTGTTGGGTTGCTAGGGCCACCACTCTATCCAATCTTTCAGTAATGGCATCTTCAAACCCATCAGAAGATGAGCTCGATCCAAAATTAAAAAATGACCCTATGATGTGTTGGAAAGGATTCATGTGTGATTGGAATAACGATGATGTGGGACGGTAGAATGTGGGAGAATGATATGAGTGTAGAGGGAACTTGGTAGGTGATTAGTTCTTTGAATTAAAGGTTGTACATATAGCAAAAATAAGGAGAGACATGATTTGAAGCATGGGTAGAGTTAGGGATGTCCATAAAAAACCGAAACCGAATTAAGGTCACATGGGTAGAGTTAGGAGAGAACTGATTTGAAGCATGGCGAAATATATCTTTAATCCCATTCTAATGCATCCTTGTGGGTTTAGTGTTATACCTGGAAAACAAATTTATCGCAAAAGCAATAGTTGGCCTTGTATTATTAGTTGAGTACATTAAAGCACCAATTGCACTTACTTATGACACCTCATGACCAAGAACCTCTTTGTCCTCTTCTTGGGGATGAAATTGATCTTTTCTACATTGAGGGATCGAACTTACATGGGAGAGCTCAAAAGGTGTGTTTTGTCCATGTAAAATCTTTTAAGAATTTTCTTAGTGTAATTAGACTGATGGATAAAGATTTCATCCCTTAAGCACTGTTCTAAAAAACACCCTAGGTGGCCGCCTAGGCGCTCGGCGGGCAAGACCCGCACAGTTTTTGGCATAGGCGGGCATTTGGGCAGATTTAGGTGCTAGGCGGGGATGTGGACCGCTAGACGAGTCTGGGCGGGTCTGGACGGGTCTAGGCGGTCTAGGCGGGGGTATAATCGGTCTGGGCGGGTTTAGGATTTAGGTTATTTTTCACCCCCCGTGTCCAGACTCCAGATATGCCCGATTCCTCTTGGTCGTCCTTTCTTCGTTTCGACTTGCGAGTGCGACTCAAGTTGCACCAAGCTCCATCGGCCGCCTGACCAGCCATCGTCGGCGCCGACGAGTCTCATTCAGCCATTCCCATCTCTCTCTCGTCTTGTTCTCTGAATCTCTGGTCTGCTCGGTGCTCAACAGTTCAGCGAAACCAACGGCACTTCAGCGACATTAACGCCGGCCAAGGCAGCAGCGTCCGCTCGGCGCTCTCCCACGCCTCCACTGCTTCACGACTCCACCACACCTCCACCTCCACGCATCAAGGTAGCATCATTGAATTTATTTGGATCCAACAGGTTTGAATCTTTCAATTCCATCCTTCCAGGAACTGAATTGGTAAATTCCAACCTAGTATGGTTTGAATCTTTCAATTCCATCCTTCCAGGAACCGAACTTGAATTCCAGCCTTCCAAGAACTGAACTGGTAAATTAATTGATTATTGGTCGATTGTATATTTGTATGCAAGAGTTCGCTGATTGAGTTGGCTCCAACTTAACTCCTTTTGCTGAACTGAATTATTGTTGATGTAGTGCTCCTTTTGCTTTGTTTATTTAATTGTGTATCTTGTTAATCTATAAATTCAGATTACTTTATTTTTGTATGTTGTAAATATATAAATTCAGTGAAAGTGTGTCAGTGTGTGATCGTGTACTCCACTATTCGTGTATTTGACAATTTGTATGCTTTAAAATTGTAAATTAATACTGCTTTGTTTTTTTTTTTGCAACTCAAATGATCTTTGTTTGTTAAATTTTTATAGGGAATTTACCATGTCTTCATCAATGGCTTCTAATTCCGATACAATGACTTCTACCACTACTACAAAATTGAAGCGGAATAGTGATGATGTTGGATGGGATTATGGAATCCTATCTAATCCCATGAATCCGGACAAATGGAAATGCATCAAATGTGGGAAAGAGTCTAGTGGGGGAGTTAACCGAATCAAGCAACACATTGCTGGTATAAGAGGAAATATTGCACCGTGTCTGAATGCTTCAAATGAAGACAAACAACGATGCAAGAATGCGCTTGAGGGCGTGAAAAAGAAAAAGAAGGCATTGAAAGAAGCTAGTGATAACATTGCAAGTGGAGTTGAACTTGATGAGTATGAAGAAGTTGAATGTCTTGAAGGTCAAAAAATCAAAAAGCCACCTCGTCCTCTTGGAGCAATAGATAGATTTGTTTCAAAAATCGATGTTGATGACCCTTCTATGAGTGAAAGCCAAAGAAAAAGACAACAAAACATCAATGATGCATTCTTCAAAGAACGAACTCATCAAGTGCATCAATACTTGGCTAGGTGGATGTATTCGCATGGTGTTGCTTTTAATGCGGTGGACAATGATGACTTTAAGAGATTTGTTGAGGCGGTTGGACAATTTGGCCTCGGTTACCAACCACCAACTCAATATCAACTTAGAGAGCCTCTCTTGAATGAAGAAGTTGATAGGATGAAGACATTAGTCAAGGTTCAAGAGAATGAGTGGGAAACAATGTGGTGCAAGTAGTGACCGACAATGCTTCGAACAACATGGCGGCCTCAAACTTGTTGCTTGAAAAAAGACCTCAAATCTTTTGGACTCCATGTGCTACTCATACTATGAATCTTATGCTTGAAGGCATCGGTAAGCTCCCTCTTTTCAAAAATGCAATTACGAAAGCCAAGAGTTTTACCGTCTTTGTCTACTCTCACCACAAGACTTTGGCATTGATGAGGAATTGTACAAAAAGAAATATAATTCGACCCGGAGTGACTAGGTTTGCCACCTCTTTCTTGACATTGCAAAGTTTACTTGATAAGAAAGAGGAGTTGAGGCAAATGGTGAACTCTAAGGATTGGGAAGAAACTAAATGGTCAAAGAGCAAAAAGGGAAAAGCCGCTTATACTACTATAGTTCAACCGGCCTTTTGGAGTGGTGTGACTACTTGCTTGAAGGTATTTACACCCTTGGTTAAAGTACTTAGACTTGTTGATGGAGATGTGAAACCGGCCATGGGCTTTGTTTATGGTGAATTGAAAAAGGCAAAAGAAGAAATCAAAGACGCTTTGATGCATAAAGAGGAGAGATATAAGCCTATACTTGACATAGTAGATGCAAAGGGAAAGGGACATGTTGATACTCCACTTCACTTGACGACTTACTTGTTGAATCCGTATTACTACTACAATACCGGTTCTTCATGGTCCACCGATGAGAATGATGCTATTATGAATGCAATCTTTTTATATATGGAACGGTTTTATCCGGATATGGCTACACAAAATAAAGTGATAAATGTGGAGTTGGGGAAATACAAGAGTCGGGAAGGAGCATTTGGAAGAGCTTTGGCGACAAAAGGGTGTGAGCAAAATGATGATGACTATGATCCGGATATGATTATCTCTCTCCTTTAGTCTTTTTGTATATAGATTTATAATTTTTATGTATTTTATATAAGAATGTCATATTAATTCTAGTGTTTTAATGTCTTCTTTTAAATTTATAGTTATATGGTGGTCTAACTATGGCAATGGTGTACCTAATCTTCAAAAAGTTGCAAAAAAGATTCTTTCTTTAACAACAAGCTCATCCGGTTGTGAAAGAAATTGGAGTGTCTTTGAAGGGGTAATTAAATTCTTTTTACAAGATTATTATGTGAATGTGATGAATGATTATTTAGTACTTACAAATTGTTCATTTATTGTTTGAAGATTCACACAAAGAAGAGGAATAGACTAGACACCACCCGAATGAACAAGTTAGTGTATGTTCAATTCAATTCAAGATTGATGAACAAGAAAATGAGGAGAGTGAAAAAGGATGTGATTGAAGCAAATGATTCTACTTATGCACAATCATGGATGGTTGATGGAGTAGGTGATGGTGAAGATGAGGTAAATGAGGAGGTCACACCGAGTCTTACTCTTACATGTGATAAGGAGAGTGAGAGTGAAACACCGAGAGCAAATGATGAATTCCAACTAAGAAGGAGTGCTCGCCATATGCAAGAAGTGAGAGAGCCCGAAGAAGATGATTTTGTATCCGATGGCACCGAATATGAGGGAGATGTTGATGAAGAGTTTGAGTTTGAGTCGGACAAGGAGTATAATATTGAAGACTATGGAAATGAAGAGATGGAAGGCTAGTTAATGCATGTATTTGATTATTACTTATTAGTTATTACTTTATTAGACTTTATGAAGTTATGAACTATCTAGTATTTGAGTTTATGAGATATTTTAGCATATAGATTTTATGGATATTAATTATTAATTAGCATATGAAGTTTATGGCATCTTATATCTTATTTGAAATCATGATTTATCATTTTTATATGTAGATTAGAGATTTTGAACAATAGGAAAGGTGTAAAATACAAGATAATAACTAGTATCGTCCAAATCCGCCTAGGCCCCGCCTAGCCGCCTAGGCGCTAGGCCCCCACTCACTGCCTAGCTCCCGCCTAGCGTTTTTTAGAACACTGCCCTTAAGTGCTCAATTTGTAAGCCAAGACAAAGCTTTGTTTGCTCGAGATCTTTCATCTCGAATTCTTTCATCAAATACTTCCATTTAATCTCCTAAGGCAAAGCCATCATCATTGTCTAGGTTGATAAAGTCATTGACATCCAGCCTAGTCACAAGTGACATATCCATATCTATATTATCAATGTAGTTGGTCTCAATAGCCCTTTCTTTATTCTTTTCAGTTTGGTATAGCTTCACTAGGTGTGGAGCTATGCGACATACCTTTGACTAGTGACTAGTCATGCCACATCTGTAGCATATTGATTTGGATTTTTGGGAGGATCCTGGACCCATCTGGACCTTTTGTTTCACATCAACCTTGTAGCCATGGTTCTCACGATGATTATTGTGGCTTTTGTTGTAACCTCGGCCACACCCATGGCCACAATGACCCCCACAACCTCCATAGTTAGAGATGGCCCGGCCCAACCCGGACCGGCCCACATTTCTGGGCCGAAATGGCCGGGCCCGACCAGCCGGGCCAAACCCGCCCAGGCCTTGGTCCGGGCCCGGGTTGGGGGATTGTCTCCTAGCCCAGTCGAGCCCGGACCAGCCCAACCCGACCCGCATTTTTTACATGTAAAATAATAAAAACAAAAGAGTGGGCTTGATAGCTTGCATTTAGGTAGTGTTTAGGATGCATTATTGTGTTTATTTTGCATAGTTTTAGCTTAGTTTAGTCTAGTTCTTAGGTTTTTAGGTTTTCTAGGAAATTCGGGTTTTGCGCTTGTTTTGTTCGGTTTTGCAGATCTTTAGGTAAACAAAAGTGGACGGGATGGATCTCAGATGATTGTGGAGGATCAAGATGAAGCTTAAAGTGGTGCAAGTGAAGTTTGGAAGAGCTAAGGCCCAAGAGCTTGAGGGATAAAAACGCTTAAACCCGGGTCATGCATTGGAGTCTTGTTTTGACACCTCTATCTTGCAATGCCTGGTTTGGGAGCTATAGTGGTCGGATGAAGCTGAATTTGGTATCACTGGAAACCTAACTCGAAGATTTACAATTCACATTTTTACTCCGAGTCCAAATTCCAACTCGAAGGGGGTCAAAACAGCCTCTGAAGTGTCACGTTAATGCTGAGGCCGGAGATCGGGCAGAATAGGCCGGAGCGCGACCGCGCTATGGGGGTGTGACCGCGCCCAGCAACCGCGTGACCGACGCTGATTTCGAGGCTCTGTGTTATCTTTAGGCCGACTTATTGTTATTTTAGGATGTTTTTTGATATGATATAAATACTCTTTTAGGGTTATATTTTGAGGGGGTTATGCTTTATTGTTGCTATGTTAATTTTCACGCTAGAGAGAACTCTTGGGAAGAAACCCTAGATTGCACAATTGAAGAGAAACCTAACTCTTGTAAGCTTTATTTCTTCTTTAATGTCATATTCTACCTAATTTCCAATGTCCAACTAGTTAGTTGAAATTGTCTGCATGATTTATTATGAGATTTGAATTATTTCAACTTACCTTGACTAGATTGAATTTCTCCATGCATAATCGATTAAATTCGTTTAGGATTCTAATAGATTGATCACCTATTCTTTTTCTAGGTTGAATTATAACTAGAATAATTAAATAGACGGTGGAATTTGGTTATTCATGGATGAATCCTTTGATTAAACTTATAGACGGTGGAATAAGATTAATCAAAGGAGGAGAATTCATTCACAAAACTTCATGAATAGATGGTGGAATTCATAAACTATGTTTCTATTGAATGCTTTGAACTTTTTTGCATGATCAACTTGACATAGAAGATTTTCTAGCTTAATTGGTTAAAAGGTTATTAAAGACAGTGCATATTAATAACCACTTTGAGCTTGAATTGCATGAATTCACAATAGATTAGTCAAGGGAAGTGAAATAAGAATAATCAATGATCAATACTCATGTATGTAATGAATACAAAACTAGTTGGACGCTTTTCCTGTATTTGAAACTCAATTATTTTTACTTGCTTTGTTTATTTACTTAGATTAATAGTTTGAATCATAAAAATCCCCTTTATTACTTAGTAATATTATTTAAACACGAGTAATTTGAGTCCCTGTGGGTACGACCCTTGCTTCCACTATACCTAGGTTCGGAAGTTAGGATATTTCTTTGACAACGCTTTTACCGCGACATAAAAGTGCTCGTCAAGGCTTGATTATACTAGCCCGGCCCGCTCCATCCCGGTACATTACCAGTCCGGGCCCGTGTCCTATTTATCCAGCTGGGCTCGGCCCAACCTGACCCGGGTCCATGACTACCCATTGTTGCCATAACCTCGTCCACGTGCATTATTACGTCGTGATTGGTGCCCACGCTCGCTGTTGTTTCTATCATGAAAGGCTTTGTTCATATCATTTGCTTCTGAAGTTGTTGAGCCAATAGGCCTCTAGTTGTGATTTTTCATTAGGAGCTCATTATTTGTTTTAGTAACCAATCGTACTTTCAACAAGTCAAAATATCTTTTGAAATTTCTTTCTCTGTACTATTGTTGCAACAAATATTTGAGGCATGCATAGTAGAGAAAGTTTTCTCCAACATTTCTTGTTGAGTGATCGTTTGACCACATAGTCTCAACTGAGATATGATCTTGTGGATAACACTGTTGTACTCAGTGATGGACTTAAAGTCTTGGAGCCTTATAGTGTTCTGTTTATGTATTGCTTGTGGGAGTAAAACTTCATTTTGATGAGCATAACGCTCATTCAGGCTCTCCTATAATTCTCTTCGATTATCCAAATACAAGTACTCGATTTTGAGACTTTCATGAATGTGGTGGCATGGCGGAGGAACACAGTGGCTTTTTTCTTTT
This sequence comes from Fallopia convolvulus, assembly GCA_964016875.1. Lineage (NCBI taxonomy): Eukaryota > Viridiplantae > Streptophyta > Magnoliopsida > Caryophyllales > Polygonaceae > Fallopia > Fallopia convolvulus. Next base: position 5,700,286 of record OZ024723.1, read on the forward strand.
CTTGTGGGGTGATAGTATTATTAGCCACAATTGTTTCATCAAGGCCATTTGCTTTGAGGTGAGCCAAGGCATCAACTCTCCATTCGAGGTATTTTTGGCCTGATAAATCAAGGATGTGAAACTCCCATTTAGCAAGCTTGCCATTTAGTTACCACATATAAAGACATGCAAAACAAAGGTTAACATAATCAATATTATAATTTATGAGTCGTGTATAGGACGATTGAAGAACATGTCATATCAATCAATATAGGCATGCATGTAGATGATATATTCAAAAATGCATTGAATAAAGATAGATGGCGTGAGTCAGAGAAGTAGTCAATCAATATATAGGCATAGACAATATCGTAAGACAAACATAAAATATTATACGAAAATGAAAGAAAATATTTAGCAGGAATTTTGAAATCAGAGTTTGAAAAGTCCTTAGAGTCCGTAAGTCCTTAAAGTTTGGTTCCCATTCATTCCCCTTTTTATCCCTTAACTTTTTCACTTCCGATCTTATCTCCTCGTCCACTTCTTCATTATCGATCTCCTTTACCAATTTTTCTTTCAACATTGTCCATGACCGACGATGAGATTATATGTCGTCTTAGAGTCGGTAATAGGAGATTTATGATTGTGCTTTTCATTTGTCTTGCTCTTATTATGATTACCAACATCATACTCATAATCCTTTTGTTTAAAACTTACTTCCAATCTAAGTGGTGAAAGCAAAGATTTCGGATGAGAAATCTGGTTAAACGTCAAAAGAGGTAAACAAATCTAATGTTTTGTTTTTCGATTTTTCTAACCGAGCCTAAAAATGGTAATATATTTTAAAATTGTATTTATTTAGGTTTAATTATTTTTTCATTAGGGTTTATTAATTTCCTTTTACGGTTTTAGTTCACATAATTCTTAACCTATGCCCTTAAGGCATAGGATAGAAAAAAATATTTTTTTTTATCTTGTACATATCCAAAAGGCCGAATGGCTGAAAACCACCCTATAATATGCCATATTTCACTTAACCACCCCTATTTTGCGAAATTATGGAAAACCACCCTTATTTCACCCTCCGTTAGAGATTCACCACCCAATTCACAGATCCGTTTACTTCCGTTAAAAAATGGTGACATGGCACTCCCATTTTAATTTCTCTTTTTTTAACCTTGCCAAATCAGATTATTTTCCATTGGATATATCATTTCCATCGTCGCCCCCAAAACCCCAATCTCTGAAACCCTAAGAACGAATTTGCAACCGAAACGGCGGGGCATGTAGCCGAGCTCCTACTTGCATCGCCGAATTTTTTAGCCGAGCTCCGACCATATTCATCCCAAGAGAAAGTAGCTTCATCTATAAGGTGAAAATGGGATGGATTGAAATCCAGGAGATACTAAAAGAGCAAGCGCAAATCAAAGATCGAATTCCATTCCTCTGCTGCGCTCAATTCTGCATTTCTAAATCGATCGGATGGATATTACGAGTTCTTCTACTGATTGGATCTCCCAATTTGTAAATTTCCCTTTATCAATTCCTATAATTTAAGTTTTCAATCCATCGAAACCCTAGTTTAGGGTTTTTAATTCTCGCAGGTGACAGAGGATTACGGCCATGGCTGGGCGCAGCTTGAGATGCCGTCCTCGTTCAATTTAGTATTGGTATCTAGCGACGGCGATTGCAGAGAATGCTCTTGCTCGGTATGATATCAAGCCTAAGCTGGAGTCGCCGGTTCCTAGCAAAGAGTTCGGCTTGGTGAGGTTCTTATTGCTCGCCGCATCGGAGAAGTTGATAGACGCTTGAAAACTTTCCTCTTGGGATGCTCATAGCTGTGATTTTCACGTGCTTCGCTTACTTGCTTCCTATAAATGGCGGTGACGGGTGCCGTCTCGGTTGAACAGTCTCTATGGGAGTTCCGATTTTAAAACGATGTTGCCTAGATTGTTGTTGATGGTGAGTGGGCTAATGACGGCTGGTGGGAATTTGTGGTACTTACTAATGAGGTTATTTAAGGCTAATAAATGGTTTTACTTTGCTGCAAACCCCATTGAGGAAGTTGAAGAAGGTTGACATTAATAATTTATTGAGTAGAATAACAAGTTTAAGTTAGAGAATAGTTCGATTTTGCTTGTAATGCTGTGTTTTATGGTATTCTTAAATTATTTGTCCACATAAGCTAAAAAAGAAAAAAAAAAAAAAAGTTAAAAGCAAGTGCCATGTCATTAAAATTTAAACGGAGTTGAACCGCAAAGGAAGAAGGGTGGTTCATTTCTAACGGAGGGTGAAATAAGGGTGGTTTTCCATAATTTCGCAAAATAGGGGTGGTTAAGTGAAATATGACATATTTTACGGGTGGTTTTCAGCCATTCAGCCTATCCAAAAATATGATTTTATTTTTGGAGGAGGAAAATGAGTTTTTGATGTAGAGGATCCTAAATTGGTCAATTACAGAACATACTCCTCAAAACGATTTTAGGAAATAAACTTCTTACATAATTAAGATTAGGAAGAGATAGAATTTGTACATTGGTGATTAGAGAAGCTCAATTGGTAATTAGAGACTCGTGCTAATTACGTGTTCATTAGAAAAGAGGGAGAGTGAGCAAGAACTTTAGAGTATGTATTTCTTACTCTTTTTTGGTGCAAGTTTTATAATGGAGGATGACTCTAATTATAGGCCAAGAGTAGGGTAAATTTTAGGTGAATCCCCAATTCGCCATGATTCATGCATGAAAATAAGAAGGTGAAAAAAGTGAATAATTCACCTTGTACAAGCTACATCCAATCTACAATATTTAATTATTTATCTACAATCATATATGTGATATAAGTAATATATATATATATATGTGTGTGTGTGTGTGTGTGTGAATAATTTGCTAAATTTATATAACTTGTTCGAATAATAATATATTGAAGATTTGAAATTCATAACATATCTCAAAATTTCTTCCTTTTTCTAATTAGTTTTCGGATGGTTTGGATACTCGGTGATTAATTCCATCTAGAAACCGCAATATGCGCGAGAAAGCATGAATTTTCATGTTCTGATGCACAACGCGACTTGTATAAACTTAAAAATACTACTTCCTCCGTCCCACAATATTTGTCCACTTGAGGAAGTATATATTTTGACATGAAAAGTCAAAACATAATATTTTCAAAATTTTGAAGTATAAATCAACATACCAGTTATGCAGCACACCCCTATTTTAGTTTGCAGTTTTTCTTTTACATAATAATATAATATTACAAAATAAGCCCCTAAACCCTTCTCCTCCTATTCCTTCCTTCTTCTACTCTCCCGACTGTTTTGAAGACACCACTTGCGACCAGGTCGGCGATTCCTTCTCCTTGTCCTTCCTCTTTACTTCCGTCCACACCCCGCTCCATCCTCTCCCCGTGCCGCCTTCGACTACCCTTGAAGGCCTGCCTCAACTACACAGGTACATCCACACTCCATCGTCTCGTCGTCCAAATATTGCACTCAACAATTTGGTGTGCATTTATAATATCACACAATAATCCCGCGTGCGCTGCTTCTTTGCACACAAATGCTTTGCGTGTAATTTGTTTATGATATAAATGTTTGACATGCAAGTCTTTTTTGCACATTTGTTAATTGCGTGCATAGTTCTTTTGTACGCAACCGGCGCACGTGCACATGCAATTACGAAAATTGAAAAAACGATTATATGAATGGTACGTACCATGGAATCTCGACTACATAACTCGTCTTTAGAGCTTCTTTCATTGTCGAGTCGACATTTGTTAAGAAATAACAGTATTAAGAAATTTAGATTTGAATTAGGGTTGCAGACAATAGAGAAAGTGGAAAAGGGAGAAAAAGTATATTTAGACTAGTTTTATAATTTCTAATAAATTAAAGGAAAAATTACATTTAACCACCCCTTATTTCACACTTGTTACATTTAACCACCCTTTATATTTTTTTTTGCAAATAACCACCTTTTATTTACAATTTTGTGGTGTTTAACCACCTATTGACAAAATAGGTTATTTTTCTGTGAAGTCTAATAGATTTGCTTTCTTTTTTAATTTTCTAAAATTAATTCTCACTTTAGATGAACAACTTGATAAAATTAAAATTTAATAGAGCAAGGAACCACTAACAAGAAAAATTAGGGCTATTGTATCCTACGCCCGAACTCTGTAACCCATCAGCAGAGAATTGAAATCCAAAACCCCATTTTAGAATTTAAATTGAATAGAGCAAGGAAGCTACAAATTGACCCGGCCGAGCCTTGCAATTGTTCCCAAAATCGGATCTATTGTTGTCGTCGCCTCAAGAGAAGAAATCGGCGTCGTCGAGATATTGTGATTTCGACGAGGAGTGAAGATTTTTGTCAGCGACAATATCAACTCCGGAGAATATCCGAGTGTCGAATATCGATTGATGAAGGAGATGAGAAAAACGAGGCCGTTTTCAGCGAAGGGGTGAAAGGAGAAGAGGAATCGCATCAGATCAAACAACCGCATCAGATCTTTGCCGGAATTGCTTCCTCCATTGTTCGTGTCCATTCCCATGTTCTCTCCCTTTTTCTCTTTGTTCATCGTCGTTCAACATGTTCGTTCATCAGAAGAACACTTCCATCTTCTTTCCCCTTTTTATTTTAGATTTGTTTTTTTAAATAAATTTTAAAAAGAAGGGTAAAAAAGTTTTATCTTTAACAGAAAAAGTAACCTATTCTTTCAAAAAGTGGTTAAATGCGACATAAATTAAAATAAAGGGTGGTTATATGTAAAAAAAATATAAAGGGTGGTTCAATGTAACAAGTATGAAATAAGGGGTGGTTAAATGCAATTTTCCCTAACTTGCAACATTTAATTTCGTCTTTTTTAGCGATACACAAAAATTACTCACTATCTTTCAGGCTGATAATCTCGTCTCCACCAAATATCACAGTCGTTCCCCGCCACCCACGACGGCGAAGTCGGCCAATTACCTCCCACCGACGTTCGTCCCCTCGAGTTCTTACGCCGCGCAGTGAACCCGTCCACTTCGTCTCACTAGCTATCGCCTGGGCTAATCTCTTCTGTGACTCTTGTAGGTTGCCTGTTACATGTTCGACGAAATGTCTGTTTAAATTTTCCTTTGGATTTCCTAAATGGATTGTATAATTTTTAACAATCAACTTAACTACTTGTTTAGGGCAGGAACTATTCTCATTCTCTACAAACTTGTCCGAAATGTTTAGGGTGAAATCAATGTTCTATCTTGTAAGTTTCTCGCACCCAGCTGTTCTAATCGCCACAAAATTTCCTAAGCTTTTGACAGTTGTTATCTTTTGAAATGGTAATTTCATTGTGTTGTTTGTCATAGACTGGAAGGATCGCTCAGCTGGAGAAGATAAGCTCTCAAGCCCCCAGATTGTGTTTTAGTACAGTGCTTAAAGAGAAGGTATGCTTTTAGCTGGCTTTATTATCTGAGAATTATGGTTATGTCACAATGAATTATGTTAATTCTTTGAATGCTTGATCCTGTAAATGGGGAAATTAACATTACTGTTGGAAATTTATGTACATTTGGTATGGAAGAACTTCTTGACAATGACAATGCAATTAAAAAACAAATTAAGATATGGATTGTAGAAATGACAAACGTTTGGCTACACCCTCTTGTTTTTATTCCCAAAATTCTTTGCCAACTGCAAACACTAGCTATTTAGCTTATTACTAAAATGGAGAGCATTGAAATTTGCAGGGCGAACATGCGAATGAAGGGATATCTCATGATCAGGGTCCTGACCCTGAAAAAACTTCTGAGCGCCCGATAGGATGGAATATCACAAGAAAGGAGAAGATCAATTTTCTCACAAAAACCGTTGAGTTTTTTTCTCGATTTTTTCTATTTGATGAATACTCCGTATTTGTTTTGCAATGCTGATTTATGTGGCTGTTCAAATTAGTCTTTCCCTTTTGTTTAGTTAGGATGGAAATCCATGATCATCCATGCATCGATTGTAATTCTTGCTGCTGCTGTTTTTATTTATCTACCATCAGTTTCCTTTCTCTATCTTTTCCCTATTTTTATGATGCTTATTGTTTCAAATTTGAAACTTTTACGACACTCTTAAAATGTCTTGACCTAAGATGAGCTTAACTTTTGCAGCTTTTGAATCTCGATGATAGCAAAGATGCTGTTTATGGAACACTTGATTCTTGGGTTGCATGGGAACAGAATTTTCCAATTGCTGCACTCAAGAATGTTTTGATTACTCTTGAGAAGGAGCAGCAGTGGCATAGGGTTGTGCAGGTATTGCCTGGTCCTTTTCTCCATATATTATGCAAGCATACCTTGATCGGCACCTGATCTAGGTCATTAGTATTTGGATAGGAATTTCTTGTTCTTTTTAAGATGGTTCTGAAATGAATTTTCTAAAAATGATAAATTTTAATTCAGTGTTAATTTTAGAAAGGACATTTAGCATGAAATAAAGTTTATTGTGGGTTTTTGGTGCTAGTGGGTAAAAAACAGGAAATATTGCCAAGATAGCGAAGTCCTTGCTGCATGTTCTGTGTAATGGTGTGCACCTGTCTTGCACATTATCTTTTGTGGTGACAGAAATTTTGGTTGCCAGGTTACAAAGTGGCTGTTAAGCAAAGGTCAAGCTAACACGATGGGAACATATAGGCAGCTAATTCGTGCTCTGGATATGGACCATAGAGCGGAAGAGGCTCACCGGTTTTGGGTGAGGAAGATTGGGCATGATCTTCAGCCTGTTCCATGGCAATTATGCAGTCTCATGATCTCCATATATTACCGTAATGAAATGTTTGAGAATTTAGTTAAGGTACCCTTTTTTCTGCATCTAAAAGAATCTGTGGTTTATAAAATCCTTACGCTTTCCCCACTATGAAGAACCTCAGGTAGGCAGTACAAGTGTCTCAATCAAACGTATAACTACTAATTTAATTTATGTTTACACTTGTCATTATATTCGGAAGCTTTTCAAGAGGCTTGAGGCATTTGGTCGTAAACCTCCAGAGAAATCAATAGTGATGAAGGTGGTAAATGCATATGAAATATTGGGCATGTTAGACGAGAAAGAAAGGGTGATGCAGAAATACAGTGATCTGCTAAGCCAGACAAGGAAAGAAGCTGTTGCGAAAAAGAAATCAAAGAACTCCAAGTCTAGCAAGATTAAATCTTCGGGTAATGGGCATTTTTTAACTTGTTCTTGATTGCATCTGGAATAATTTGTATGAGAATGCATAATGAAAGGCGGCTTTGCTTGCAGGGGTGAAGATGAAGAATTCACTTTCAAGAAGTGTTGCTTCTGACGATCAAAGCAACGAAACAGAACAATCTTGCCCATGATTAGGTTTCAATCCCAAAAATGAATCACACAAGAGACAGCTTATATTTAGGATGTTGAATTGTCTCCCTGGAACTAGCTGTAAATTTATGAGAAACGCTTGTTTAGGAATCCAAGTGTTGTTATATATGAACCTTTTGAATTGTTTGTTGCAGGTAGGATTTATGACTGTTCTTGTGTTTGTCCTACAACAATAACAACATTGAGTTCAGGTTCAAAAGGCTTAGTTAATCCGAGCTTCTGATCTAGTATTGTGGATTGGAAATCAAGTCTCTCTTAGCAATCTTAACCTTGTATAGAGTGACTGACAGTTGCTTGATTCTAACATTCCGATGATATTGGGAAAAAATTTTTAAACCCATAGAGGCTACTTTGGTGTTTTTACGTGAGGAGTTCCAATTTCCAAATTTCAGCACTAATAAATATAGAATTTGAGAATATATGTCGTTGCAATTAGGGAGTATTATAGAAAGCCGATAGCTTCAAAGCTCAAACCTAAGGGAAAAAAGACCTTAAAAACCCACTTTCTCAATGCAATCGATTTGAAGCTGCAACCACCGCCAAGTTCTGATCTTTGCCTACAAAATTCACTTCCTAAGCTCCTCCCGTCTCTAATGGCGACCTGATGCTCATCTTCTTAAAAAAACGAGCAAAACCCTTGCTCTCCTCCCTCCATTTAACCCTTCCTCATCCTCCAATCGCCTCCCATGGCGCCAACTCCGTCCTACGCTCTCTCCGTGACCGACGACCACCGGAAGGAGGCGGCGGCGGAGGAGCCAGGCTTCCTGGTGGTGGCTGCTTGCCCCTGTCTCGTCTGCTTCATCCTCCTCCTCATAGTCGCCTTCTTCGTTCTGACTTTCAGGTTCCATCTCTTCTGCCACACCCCTCTCCACTCTCTTTTCTACAAGACACGTTGTTAGCTTCAATTAGCTTCGCTAATTCTTCCGCTTTGAGAAATCGGTATGAGCTCAATTCGCCAGTCTCTAAGCTGTTCAGATCTCAACTTTGTGATCTTTCGCACTTTGGGGGAGGGTTTAGGGGTTTCTGCAGCAATGGCGGATTTGAAGATGGCGATGACTGTGATAAAGGGGATGAAATCGCTGAAATGATGCATCACTCTAGTGCTGATCCTGCTGAGGTTGATCGGATTTGCAAAGTAATCGATGAATTGTTCGCTTTGGATCGAAACATGGAAGCTGTTCTTGATGAATGTGGGATTCAATTGACTTCTGATTTGGTTGTTGATGTTTTGCAAAGGTTTAAGCACGCCAGGAAACCGGCATTTCGGTTCTTCTGCTGGGCCGATCGAGTTTCAGGCTTCTCCCATGATTCTAGAACTTTCAACACAATGATGTCAATCCTGGGGAAGTCTAGGCAGTTTGAAACCATGGTTTCGATGCTAGAAGATATGGGGAAGAGAGGACTCTTAACAATGGAGACTTTCACAATTGCAATCAGAGCTTTTGCTTCAGCTAAAGAGAGGAAGAAATCCGTCGCTGTATTCGAGCTGATGAGCAAGTACAACTTCAAAGCCGGGGTTGAAACTTTCAACAGCCTACTCGATTCGTTAGGAAGGGAGAAGCTTGTAAAGGAAGCTGAGCTGTTGTTTGAAAAGCTCAAGGGCAGGTTTACGCCGAATCTGCAGACTTACACTGTCTTGCTTAACGGCTGGTGCAAGTCGAAGAATCTGCTGGAGGCTGCAAAGATTTGGAATGAAATGGTGGATTTAGGGTTCAAGCCTGATGTTGTAACTCACAATATAATGCTTGAAGGGCTATTGAAGGTGAAGAAGAAATCCGACGCCATCAAGCTGTTTGATGTCATGAAGGCGAAAGGACCGACGCCTAATGTCCGTAGCTACACGATCTTGATACGGGATTTTTGCAAGCAAGGGAAGCTGACTGAGGCAGTTGCGTACTTTGATGACATGGCGTCTTCTGGGTTAAAACCGGATGTTGCCGTGTACACATGCTTGATCACCGGGTTCGGGAATTTGAAGAAGATGGATAACGTTTACGGTTTGCTTGTAGAGATGAAGGAGAAGGGATGTCCGCCGGATTGTAGGGCTTATAACGCGTTGATCAAGCTCTTAACGAATAGGAGGATGGCGGATGAGGCGGTTGGTGTGTATAATAGAATGGTAGAGAGCGGGATTCAACCGACCATTCATAGTTTCAATATGATCATGAAGGCGTGCTTTGCAGCGGGGAAAAACGAGACGGGTCGAGCGTTCTGGGACGAGATGAGGAGGTTCGGGTGTTGTCCGGACGAGAACTCGTATACGGTCTTGATCCGAGCGTTTGTGAGCGAAGGGAGGGCGGAGTTGGCGTGTAAGTACGTGGAGGAGATGATTGATAAGGGGATGAGGATCCCGGAGATCGATTACTGTAAGTTTGTGGCGGATTTCGCGAGGTGTGGGCATGGCAATGTGCTGGAGGAGTTGGCGGAGAAGATGAGAGATTTGGGAAAGGTTGAAGTGGCTGAGGTTTTTGGTAGGTGGGCTGAGATTGCAAAGAGAGGAATGAAGAGAAGGGATCCTCTTCGTGTTTTATGGTAAGTTGAAGAGGTGGTCATATTAACCCTTTCGTGTAATCAATAACTTGAAGACTATTCTCTAGATTTTTTATTTAAATTTATTTTATAGTCTTATTTTTACATTTTATCCTAGAGATTAGCTTCACATGAATTGCATTATTATGTTTAAATTGATAAAAAACAAAACGGTGAAAATTCAACAGTAAACCTTCGCATATTAGGGGCTTTGCTATACTTTCATACAAAAAGTACTTATTATCAAAATACGGCACACCTGAACTTATTTAGACACCATCTTTGAGATTGTTTTGTTTTATGAAACACTTAAATTTAGCTTTTTCTGTTCTATTAAGCACTTGGTCAGCAAAATTCTTTCAAATATTAATAAAAAGAAAAAAAAATTGCAAATACAAAGAATGGAAAAGACGCTAGGCACACAGTACTGACAGTACTGACAGTACACATACGAAGTCAAACAATTGAAAAAATGGAGCCCTAATCTGGCCCAAATTCGGAGAGAGGCACAAATCTGGCGACTCTATTGAACCACCATCGATTCCAATCAATGGTGGAGGCACAAATTTGGGATGGGTCAGGTCCATTGGCGTGATTTTGTGGATGGGTCGTTGACACGATTTGCCATTAGGGAACATTGGGGCCGGAATTTGAAGAATTTTGTGAATCGAACAATGAACAAGATGCAGAAGCAAGAAATAACAAACAAAACAAGTGATTCAACCGAATCTATATTTGAAATCAAGCAAAATCAGTACAGCATAGCCATGGAGCTGAAGAGCTCAATGGAACAGTCCCGTTCTCACAAGAGAATTGGGGAACAAGTTACCCTAAAAGGAAAGAAGAGAGTTCTATATATAGTGGAACCGGTTTACTAGCAAATCCGGTCTAAGACAATTTCATTTAACCAAGCAAGAACCGGTTGAAAATAAAAAGGAGCCAACAAGTTGGCTTTTATTAAACATGCAGAATCTGGATGATGGATTGAGCTGCTCCATTCCACGCCATTGCCTTCTCTGGCTCCAATTTCACAGTCATCAACCATCCATCTTCTACATACCCCCCTCAAGTTGGAGCTTGCTCCAAGCCCAACTTGGAAGAAAAGTGCTCATGCTGTTGTTGCCCCAACGCTTTTGTCATGATATCAGCTATCTGGAGATGAGAAGGGATGCAAGCAGTTTTGAGAAAACCTGATTGAATCCTTTCTCTAGTAAAATGGCAATCAAGGTCAACATGCTTAGTACGTTCATGAAAGCATGGGTTGGCAGCTAGCTGTTGGGCAGCCCTGTTGTCACAAAACATTGTGACTGGTAGATCAATTGTCTCATGCAAATCAGCAAGTAAATAGGACATCCAAACTAACTCTGCTGTTGTAGCTGCCATGCTCCGGTATTCTGCTTCAGTAGAGGATCTAGAAACAGTGGTTTGTTTCTTTGTCTTCCAAGAAACTAAGGAGTGGCCCAAATATACACAGTAGCCACTAAGGGAACGTCTGGTAGTGAGACAGGAACCCCAGTCTGCATCAGTGAACCCTGTCATCTTTAAACTGTCCTGAACAGGGTAAAACAAACCAAGCAAAGAAGTACCACTTAAATATCTCAAAACATGTTGAGCTGCATTCCAATGAGGAATTTTTGGTGCTGAGACAAATTGACTGAGATGCTGCACTGAGTAAGACAAGTCTGGTCTTGTGAGAGAGAGATACAAAAGTCTGCCCACAAGTCTTCTATACTTCTCTGGTTCAGGAAAAGGTGCCCCTTCATCTAACTGAAGCTTAAGACCAGTTGGAAGAGGAAACTTAGCTGGCCTTGCTTTCTCCATGTTACAATCAGTTAGAATGTCATAAATGTACTTCTTTTGACTCAGGTAAACACCATGCTCATCTCTGTACATTTCCATACCAAGGAAATACCGTGCAAGACCCAAGTCTTTAATGGTAAACTTGGAGTGTAGAGCAGATTTGACCCGCTGAATCTCTACATCTGAAGTTCCTGTAAGCAACACATCATCCACATAGACAAGTAACTGATGAGGTATTTTCAGTGGTCGTTTAATACCTATCAAAGAAACCTTAGCTTAACCAACTCAGTAGAGCGGTAAGTAAGGGTCGATCCCACAAAGACTTGTGTATTTGTGTTATTACTTGTATGCCAAGTAATCAAAGGGGGGTTTTCAGAATGATTATCTAAACTAATATGCTAGAATAAAACTAACTATGAATGCAAAAGATGATTTGAGTATATGAGAAACAAACGTGTTCAACTAGTTAGATCCATCATGATATTGATTCATTGATCATCGATTCTCTTGATTCTCTTCTGACTTGAATAATCTATTGTGGATAGTGATCCTACTAAGGATTAAAACCCGAACTTCATATATAGTTGATAGAACAACCAGTCTAACAACTCTAATTATTTAACAACCTAGAAGACCTTCTAGATTTAATTAAATAACAATATGACGATTCAAGTTATCAATAGAAACAAACAGCTTAGAGCAACCAGACATCTGAGTGAATTGTGAATTTATTCCCTACTTTAATCAACTTGTCCAACCGGTACTAAATTAATTAAAGTCTACTCTTGATCTAATTAACTCCAACCGGTAATTAATCAGATTCAGTTGTAAATTAACCTAGAAATTCTATTAGGTAGCTAATCTAACAAAACCCTAGAATAATTCTGATTCAGTTAAGCACAGGGAATAATTTCTATTCAAGTTTGTTGAGAATCAATTAAACCTCACAACTACATACAAATCATGACTTCAATAACTATCCAAACACTAGAGAAATTAGCAATTCATAATTGAAATTAAGAAAACTTACAAAGGTTCAAGTTTGCCTCTAGAGAGAAAAACCCTAGCCTCCAAAGTTGATCAAAAGTTATCCAAAAAATAAACTAACATAAGGTTTATGTATGTCTTCCAAATAATCCTCAAAAAGATCTATCTTTAAGTTATACTCGGATATGATATAACCCTAGGCCCAAAAGTCAAGCCCAAAACTTCCCCGCGTAGAAAACACCGATTGCTCGGTCTTGCACAATGCGCGGCCGCGCAATTATACCATCCCGCGCAATTAGCCTCGGTTCAGCATTCAGGCGACACTTCAGATGCTGTTTTGACCCCCTTTTATTTGGAATTTGGACTCGAAGTAAAAATATGAATTGTAGCTCTTTGAATTAGCTTTCCAGTGATAACAAATTCGGCTCCATCCGAGCACTATAGCTCCCAAACCAAGCATTGCAAGATAGAGGTGTCGAAACAAGAACTCCAATGCATAGCCCGGGTTTAAGCGTTCTTTTCACACAAGCTCTTGGGCCTTGGCTATTCTAATCTTCAATTGTATCACTATAAGCTTCCTCAAACTTCACCATAGTCCTCTAAGATCCATCCCGTCCATGCTTGTTTACCTAAAGATCTGCAAAACCGAACAAAACAAGCGCAAAACCCGAATTTCCTAGAAAACCTAAAAACTTAAGAACTAGACTAAAATAAGCTAAAACCATGCAAAATAAACATAAATATGAATCCTAAACACTACCTAAATGCAAGCTATCAGTAACACTATCAAGGATTCTGCAGTGTGCCTCACGAAAAGAGAATAGTCTGATTTTGACTGACTATATCCTAAACTGAGCATGAAAGTAGTGAACTCCAAATTCCATTGACGGGAAGCTTGCTTCAAACCATATAAAGATCTCTCAAGTTTGCAAACCTGCCCTGGAGAACCTTTGTTGTACCCTTCAGGAATTTCCATATTGATATCCTCATCAAGATAGCCATGTAGAAAGGCATTATTAACATCTAACTGATGTACTTGCCAGTCTTTGGCAGTGGCAAGGGCTATGACCACTCTAACTGTAGGTAATTTTGCAACTGGGGAAAAGGTATGCTTGTAATCTTTTCCTAATTTTTGACTAAAACCCTTCACAACTAGGCGGGCTTTATATCTCTCTATATTACCATCAGGTTTGAACTTAACTTTGTACACCCATTTAGACTTGATGGCGTGTTTTCCTGGAGGCAATGTAGTTAACTTCCATGTTCCATTGGATTCAAGGGCTTGGATTTCAATATCCATGGCCTCCCTCCACTTGCTGTCTGTGTGTGCCTCAAGATAGTGACGTGGTTCCCTGACTGACATAACATTAGCAATTGAGGCATAATATTCTTTGGCAACATTATTTACAACATAATCATGGTGCCATACAGGCGCATTTCTGATCCTAGTGGATCTTCTAAGAGGGGGACTAGCAACTGTTGTGCCCATTCTCTCAGGTGTTGGAGAAGTCATGGGACTAGAAGAAGTGGTAGCTATCTTAGGTGAAAACTGAGGAGGTGGAGAAAATGGACTAGAAGAAGTTGGATGGAGAAGAGAAGGAACTGACTGATCTGGTAAACTTGAATCTGAAGTGGCACCAACTGGCAACCAATCATCATCATGGGTATGCAAGGGTGGTGAATGAGAAAAAATTTGTGGTGTTGGAGATGAAGATGTAGAATCAAGGAAAGGGAAAACATTCTCATAAAACTGGACATCTTTGCTTAGGAAAATTGAATGATCTTGCAAGTCATAGAGCTTGTACCCCTTTTGCCCACTTGGATACCCTATGAAGACACACTTACAACCCCTGGGTGCTAACTTATCAGTGGGCTTAGGAGCTGAGAAAGCATAGCAAAGACACCCAAAAACCTTTAGGTGCTCATAGCTTGTAGGTTTTGAAAATAAAACTTCAAAGGGTGTTTTCCATTTTAGAACAGAAGAAGGAAGTTTATTGATCAGATAGGTAGCAGTTAATACACACTCTCCCCAAAACTTTGGAGGAAGTCCTGCCTGAATTCGTAAAGCTCGAGTTGTATCAAGAAGAAACCTGTGTTTTCTTTCTGCAATGCCATTCTACTGTGGCCGATAAACCATGGTTTTCTGGTGAATCATTCCAAGTCTGCAAAACAACTCAGTGCAATCCTTATTCACAATCTCACTGCCATTATCAGACCTGATAGTCTTAGGAGTGCATCCAAACTGAGTCTGGACATAACTGAAAAACCCTTCCAAAACAGAACAGACTTGACTCTTACTTTGCATGAGGTAGGTCCATGTTGCTTAGCTGTGGTCATCAACAATGGTGAAGAAATAAAGAGCACCATTGAGAGCAGGCACTCTGTATGGTCCCCATACATCAACATGTAACAAATCAAACACATGAGCTGCATAGCTATTACTAGAAGGAGAGAGTAATCTATGGAACTTTGCAAGAGAACACGTCTCACAAACAAAACTGTCATTCAACTTGTCATTACAACCTGGTAAATGTACCATTTTAGAAACTAAGACATGCCCCAGTCTTTGATGTAAAAGAGCTAAACTGTTTGCATCAAAAGTATTGCAACAAATTTTATTGGAAACTTGGGAAACTGAAACTTCATTCTCCTTTCCTGCAGCTTTGATCCTGAAGAGTCCTCCTGCCCCCGTGCCCATTCCAACACATTTGTCACTCAAAAGGTCCTGTAAAGAGCAATACTCCTTGTGAAAATGGGCACTCAACTTTCCATCACCAACCAATTTACTAACAGATAGTAAATTATACTTAAAAGTAGGAACATATAAAACATCCTTTAATACCAAATCATCATTGAGCTTGACATCTCCAATAGTGTCAACTGTCTTAGAAGAACCATCAGGCATCACTATATGTATAGGATAAGTAACTGATCGAGGTGCAATCAATAAATCAAAATAAGATGTCATATGATCCGAAGCACCACCATCAACTATCCAATCATCATAATCATGATGTGCAGCATTTAAAACTGAGACACTTATACCTGAAAAATGGTAGCTGGGTCTGTTGGTTTTGGTCACAACATTCATAGCTCTCTCGGGACGAAATGCTTTCATGAGGTCTTGACAAGCATTACTGAGATTAGTCACAGCCAGCTTCATCTGATGATCTAGTTCAACCCTCTGATCTGATCCATGGACAGCCTCAACAGGTGTGTCTCCAGCAGAATAGTTGTCAGTCTCAACATTAGCTGCAACTCAATGTCCTTTCTTAGCTTTCTTTCCCTTGAACCAATCAGGGAAACCAACAATCTCAAAGCAATAATCCTTCGTGTGACCTTTTTCCTTGCAATGAGTACAATATCTTTCATCATAGCCTTTAGCTTTCTTAAAGTCACGCTTCTCTCCACTAGAGCTGCCACCCTTGTGTCCATCACCATCTCTGTTACCAGATTTAGAACTGTTCCCTTGGTTTGCCATAAAGGCAGTATGATCGAGATTGAGGCCAGTGGATACCTTTTTCTGCGTCTCAACTTGCTTTACTATGTTATAAACTTTGTTGACATTGAGAAGAGGCTCCATGCTGAGAAGATGACTTTTAACTGCATCAAACTGATGCCAGTAAAAACTGCATCAGTTTTGTGGTATTACTCATCTCAAGTACCTTGGCCATAACTCCGCAATTGCAGGCATCAAAAGCTCCACAAACACAAGCTGGAAAACCTGTCAAATTATCCAGTTGATCCCACAAACCCTTCAACTGAACATAGAAAGCAGTAACAGACTGTGTACCACTCAAACGAGACAATTCCTGCTGCAATTCATAAATCATAGGACCACTATTTTGATGGTATCTCTCACAAATCTCCAACCACATAATGCGTGCTGAATCGGTGTAAATAAACGCACCTGAGATGTCGGGACTCATGGAATTGAGGATCCAGCAGACCACCATGGAATCGCACCGTTTCCAGCGACCGAACTCTGCAGATCCTTTTTCTGGCTTCTTCTCTGTGCCATCAATAAACCCATAATTCAACTTAGCCATCAGCGCCCTCTCGATCTGACGACTCCATGGCAAAAAATTGGTGCCGTCGAATGGGACAGTCGTGAGACTCATCCCTGGGTAGTCAGAATTCCCGAGCATCAAAGGATCCGACATGAGTGCGATAGGATCACGATTGCGAGCTAAGTCTTTATCCTTGTTGTTCGTCATGATGATCCACATCAAGCAAAGACAGTAAAAATGAAAACAAACGAAGACAACGATACTGATTTCACAAAAATCCTCTCACAACTCTGATACCATGAAGAATTTTGTGAATCGAACAATGAACAAGATGCGGAAGCAAGAAATAATAAACAAAACAAGTGATTCAACCGAATCTATATTTGAAATCAAGCAAAATCAGTACAGCATAGCCATGGAGCTGAAGAGCTCAATGGAACAGTCCCGTTCTCACAAGAGAATTGGGGAACAAGTTACCCTAAAAGGAAAGAAGAGAGTTCTATATATAGTGGAACAGGTTTACTAGCAAATCCAGTCTAAGACAATTTCATTTAACCAAGCAAGAACCGGTTGAAAATAAAAAGGAGCCAACAAGTTGGCTTTTATTAAACATGCAGAATCTGGATGATGGATTGAGCTGCTCCATTCCACGCCATTGCCTTCTCTAGCTCCAATTTCACAGTCATCAACCATCCATCTTCTACAGAATTGGAGGCCGTTGTGCATCCCTTTCGTCTAATGAGAGGAAAAAGACAGAGGCTTTGTTCTTCCCTTGCACAGATCTTGAAATCGTTCGAAATGGGTCGTTGAACGGAATTGAAATCGTTCGAAATATTTCCCCAAATAAAGTTTTGAGTCTTTGTTCTTCCCTTGCACAGATCACCGGAAAATGACGGAGGCTGCTCATGAAACAAGCCCTTGTCGTCTGGAACGCCTTCTTCGTTGCTCATAAGAACACTTGTGTCACCCTCAATGGCTACGCCCATGGAGCGGCTGCTGCTGCCGAGAATCCCGTTTGATCTCTTGGCATTCGATATCACCGCCCTACCCCGCCACCCCCGTCGTCCTAGGAGCCGTTGCTCTAACTCACCAAATCAAATAGGCCCACCTTCCTTACAGGACAACGTATACCAATCTTTACCAAATGATGCGATCCTACCTAAGGTCACATCCGATCCCGACTAGTCCGAGACGCCCAAGACCATGGCGAACTTCTAAGCGTAGGACTTATTTCATTTATTATGTAATTTCTATATTTGATGTTATTTCTTGTTTTAGTATTTTCCTTTCAGTCATTTCTATTTATGGCCGTGTGCTTTCTTATTGTTAAGAGGGTCGATCCATTTTGTTAGAATAAGGCTCATTAGAGTTAGTTTTGCATCTTTATTTCTCTATTTAAACTCAAGTCATTATGTTAGAATAAGGCTCATTAGGATTAGTTTTGCATCTTTATTTCTCTATTTAAACTAAAAGCCATTTAATTTGTTCTCGTTCACTTTAATGAAAAGAGCTAGAGCTTGAGTCGAGATCCTCCTCCCTTTGGCCCAGACGTCCAACCCTTCTAACCCTCTTTCAAACGCCCTTATTCTTGTTCTTGTCTCGACCCACCCTCGCCAAAGTAATCATAAGAGACACACGAGACAATCACATTGTTCTCGTATTTAATCGATGCGATCCGACTAGGGGTCAGTCCACCAGGGTGCCCGATCTAGGCGCAATATGACGGGATCTAATCCAAAAGGTAAAACCGGGATATATACGAGACCTACATGATGATCTCGCACAAGGAGTCGGGGAGGCCGGGCCAGATTGTCGAGCCACGCTCGACCTAGCTAGACGGAAAATTGTACGTACCATCGAATACAATATTGACTTGTTCTTTATTCTTGCTTTATTCTTTCACGATCATGATTTGTGAATTTATAAATATGGTGCTCTATACTCAAGCTATAGAGCTATTTAGTCATTGATAACTAGCTAAAATAGATAATGAAATATATTGGTAAGATTTTATAAGCATAATATATTGAATTATCTAAGGAAAGCTTAGATGAAAAGCCAACTTACAATTTCTAACCAAAATTATATTAGCAAGTTTTATGAAGAAAATAGATACTATTGTATGATAATTTGTATTAACAAACATTTTATATGCCACGTTGTGTTTCAGTAATAGCTATTGGTTAAATATATTATTTTTTATTCTCCAGTAATAAGCTAACCGGGATATATACCTTTTCCATTGTCATTGTTATGATATTTATGTACATATGTAGATGAAAAGTGAAGTAGAATAGTTAAATTTAGATTGTGTAAGATAAATAAATCTTAATTAAAAAAATCACATATGAACAGGTAATGTTGATATGAAAATAAAATTTGGACAATAAACTTTGTATCTCAATAAAATCAATATACAAAATGACAATCAAACATATGTAAATTGATCAAATTAAATTGCCTACATTTTATACAATTTTACAATGGTATAATATTGGGATTTTTTTATTGTTTGGACTAAAAAATCATACTTCTCATAACTTAGTTAAGAATATTTATTATTCATATAAGATATTTTGCAACATTTAATAATTTATGTAAAGAATATATATTATCCCTATAAGAGATTTTGCTAAGATTTATATCACTTTCCTTTTGATATCATACCTATTCATACACAAATACTCTAAATTTTCATTATAAGACATTTCATTAAGATTTCTTTTCCTTAAAAAGACCTTAGTAAATCTTATATTTTGTTATCTAGTCATAAATACTAAAGATTGTAAAAGAGATTGTTTCATTTCTTTTACTCATTTTCTTCTACTACTAAACTACATGCAATTGTTTATGAAGTCCTTGCATTTGCACACATCTAAAACTAAACCTCACCAGATTGTGGGCAATTCTTCATGCATCAGAATCTAAATTTGGCCGTCAGGGGTTTCTTAATTTCGAACACCAAGTAGTATTGTCTCTCTTTCTACCAAAAAACGGTTCGTAATCGTATCTCTGCTATACTTGTTTGATCAGTTTTGTTCGTTATGTTGCTTGATTGTTCTCTTGTGTATAGTTCAATTCAAATTAATTGAATAAAAAAAATTCAAGCTCAATTACAAAAACCCTAAAAAATACAAACACATCGAAGCCCCTTAAATTCTTCATACTTGAATTTAATCAAAGAATTAGCATGCCTCTTTTCCAGTGTGATGTTCGTACATGAATAGTAAATTAATAGTTTTGTATGTGATGTAAGAGAATTTCAATTGATGGTGCTTTTAACAAAATGATGTGAGTTGGAGAGGAATTTTTTCTTAATTACCGATAGAGAAGAAGAAGAGAGGATATATTGAGAGACTTTTCTTACCATAAAAAAGATGTATTGTCCTTTTTTAATTTTAGATTTAGATTTATAAAAAAAAATTGGGAATCAATACTTTCAAAAAACACACTAGCTAACTGAAGGGGTAAATTTGATTCATTCACCACATTCAACAAGTGTTAATCTCATATTAAACCTAGAAGGTATGCTAGGATTATTAGTATAGAATTTTGAAAGTTTTAGTTTTTAAATTTAGGTTAGAAAGACCGTTAAAATACCGTTATCAATTATTATATTCGAAATTTTATAATTAATCTAATCTAAAAATTCTAGGATATTGTTAATTTTTTTCCTACCATTTATATTTACTAATGAAGGTTTTAGTTTCTAAATTCAGTTTAAAAAACCGTTAAAAATCGTTAAGTAATGTGTAAATCTAATAATTCATTATGTCTTTTTATTCGATTTCAGGCAAAATTTCCTTCCATACACATTGCTTCTTTAGCTTTGGCAATTTTAATCTTAGGCTAATTTATACGCAAGATGAAGATTATTTCAACCATGGCGGCTCGACCATTAGCTTGGCTAATCCTTTTGGTAAACATATAGTTTCACTCCCTTCATTTCATAGCAATTAGTAAGATATAATCATACTCTACGTACTCTACTTGAATTAATAATAATATGAATGCAGGGAGTTTTGGTCCTCTTTCTTCCGGCTTTTACCCTTTCATATTGGAATATCTCCAACATCAAGACTGAACACAGAATCTACTCGGATCAATATCAAACTCGTATCAAGCTCATGTATGATATTCAATATACAACGAAGCTCTTACAAACTAATGAGTCAAGCATTAGACTAGCTAGATTCTTGAATGCAACTCTAAGAGAGAATGAACCGGTTTTTTCTGTCCTTCAAACTAAGGTAATTCATAAATCCGATTTATTAAATTTAGATTATAGTGAATTTATGGTAATAATTCTCTCTTTGCTTTGATTATAGGATGTGAAATTTACCAATATTATCATTCTCATTTTTTTAAGATAAATTTTACTAGCTTTAATTCTTTTTTACCAAGCATTGAACTGAAATTTGTAAATATGTAATCGAAAGCATATAGTAGTTTAACAACACGTACAATTGATTTGAGGTAATATGAATCTAAAAGGGTTATTAAGATGTATAAAACTAATACAGTAATACATAGCAAAAATCCATCTAAACATTGATATATATTTATATATATTCTTTTCTTTATTTTTTACAATTTAAGTGGAGAATCATAAAAATTAATTTAATTAATATCAATTCAACCGTTTTTTTCTTCTGATTTAACACAGTAACAATTTCAATCAAGGAAAAAAAATGTATATAAATTTGAATGAGTGGTTTTCACCATTAATTAAAAAAATACCTATCATTAGAGTGAAAGAATTAGTCAAAAATAAAAATGTTTACAAACAATTTTCCTTATTTATTCAAGTGGTAAGATCAAATACTTGGAAAATGGTTCTCCAAATGTTTATATTGATAAATGATAAGAAATTTGATATGTACACAATTTTCCAAAACAAAAAAATTACATAATAAGAAATTTTAGATTTGGTAAAATTAAAAAAAGTTCCCTTGATTTTTATTTAAATTGTAAAAAAAGATCATAATTGAAATACATACTCAAAAAAAAATAATTGGAAATCGTAATCATAAATCGACTTGATTTGTATGTAAAAAAACATTATCATAATTGTAAATCAAAAGATTTGGTAGGAAAAATGGATTTGCTCCTATCTAAATATTCAAAACCAAAATTAGTTACTGTTTGAATCTTATCTAAAGTTATTGTTAAAAAGCCAACTCACATCTCGGTTGATAGTGATTTTTAATTTTTAATTTTTAATTTAATTAAGAAACTCACTTTCCATCCCAAAAATATAAAATAATAATGCGAATAAATTATTATGAAATTCATTAATCAAATATTTTTTTGTTAGGATATATGCTACATTATTTTGTTCGGATACGTGTTTATTTTGTATAATTTTTTAGACCTAAAAAATGTTTATTAAATTAAAGGGTTTATACGATGAGTTTGAACTCATTCATAACGTAACTACTTCAAATCCAATATTTTAATATCTTGGCTTATTTTTAAATTTTAAAGCGTGTATGTTTAGGTGGCCCCTATTCTAATCCAAGCATTCTCAACAATCCCTAGTCTAGCCCAAATCTCCTTCATCGGAATCAATGGTCTCTTCTTCTCATTCTCCGCCTCCGGCGACAAAATCACCGGCCTCTACACCAACGGCACCTCAGTATCCAGAAACGGTTCATCTCCCGTCCACAAATGGTACACTCAACCGGTTTCCGAGGCCGGAGTACTCACCGGAGAAGCCAGGATAACAACCCCACCGCTCGCCGCACTAAACTCAACGACGCTCCTCGGTGCGCTTAACAACACAATCTATGCGTCTGTCGGAGCTCGATGGAGCGACGGATCAGGGCTCCTCTTTCTCAACACCGTCCCCGTCCACAGATCGATTGGAGTCATCTCGCTCGGGTTTCCGGTCAAGGTATTTTCTGATTGCTTCGCTGATCGAGACCTCCCAGGCGCGGGATTGTATGTAGCGACGAAGGACGGAGTGGTTGTAGCGGCTGAGGGCGTGCTTTCGAACACTAGCGACGGTGACCATCGGACCTTTCCGTTCGGTGGCTTATCATGTAAGCATGTGGATTCGGATTATCCGTTCTTGATGGAGATTGCAGGGAATAATTATGAGCTTTATTGTTCAACATTCAGCCTTGCTTGCGTGCCTTCGGTATGTTATTTGATTAATAATCTGTATGCCTATTCGTTGAATTATGCACATTGCTATTAGTATATTGTTCGTATCAAAGAGATGACTTTGAGCTTCTGTTATGTTTTCTTCTTCCCCTTTTCAAAATTCAGTTAAGTCAAATATAGACAGAAGGGAGCAAATTTGAACCTTCTTCAATTGGTTAACGTAGACTGAAATTAGAAGGTTTAGAACCAAACTAAGAATTTATCCCTTGTTAGCTCTGCAAAAAGATTAATGTTCGTAAATACTCACATATAAACTATTGCCTACTTTGTGTTGATAAATGTGCTGAAATTACAAGTATATATACTCTTGGTTAATTTGGTTTATGTCTAGGAATGTAAGTAACACCATTTTACCCTTTTCATTAGATTAAGGTATTGGCTATTTTTTCTTCTTCTTATTGTACATTGTCAAAAAAATCTCTACATGCTTTCCGGTTTCAGGTCTACGTACTAGCTTTCCCTTATGATGGACTACTGAAAATTATTCAAAAGCACAACAAGAGAATACTGATACTTCTAGTTATGACAATTATTGCTATGGCTGCCTTTGTTGTATCATTCATGTCCTTGGCTGTAAAGTCTACAAGGGAGAAGATGAAATTAAATGCACAGTTAATTAAGCAAATGGAAACCACTCAACAAGCTGAAAGGAAGAGCAATAATAAGAGCATGGCTATTGCCACGGCCAGCCATGACGTGCGTGCTGCCTTATCTGGCATTATTGGTTTGATTGAAATTTGTTATCATGGAGTTACTCATAGTTCCGAGCTGAAGGAGAGTCTTAAACAAATGAGTTCTTGTGCCAATGACCTTTTAGGTATATATGCTTATCTTAGTTGATCTTGATCATTTTCATCTTGTTATTTTTTAAGAACAAATGATAACTTAATTATTTGTAACATTTGAATTCAGCATTGTTGAACTCCATCCTGGACACGAGCAAGATTGAAGCAGGTAAGATGCAGCTCCAGAAAAATGAATTTGACTTGACACAACTTCTTGAAGATTTAGCAGATTTGTACCACCCTGTTGGTATGAAGAAAGGTGTAGAGGTAGTGCTTGATCCTTGTGATGGTTCTGTCTATGCATTCTCCAATGTCAGAGGTGATTATGGCAAGATCAAGCAGATACTCTCCAACTTATTGAGCAACGCAGTAAAGTTTACTAAAGAAGGACATGTTTCCATTCGAGCTTGGGCTAGGAAATTCAGCTTTGAGAGCTCAATCATGGAAGATTCAGATAAGAGAACTACCCTTTGTTGTTCTTCACTATGTTTCTTTCAGGAGAAGGTTAAGAAGGTTGATGCTGCTGGCCTTCAAGATTTGTCAAAGACGATGAAAATGGATCCAAATTGCATTGAATTTGTGTTTGAAGTTGATGATACTGGGATCGGAATCCCAAAAGAAAAGCACAAGACTGTGTTTGAGAATTTTGAGCAAGTTAAGGATGTAGCTGTCGAAGTTGGAGGAACTGGATTAGGACTTGGAATTGTCCGATCTCTGGTATGCATGTTTAAAAATTTTCCTTCGTTATCTTTCCTTCCAATGTTTATCCTTTTCTGTGTAAACAAGCAGTTTTTTTATTTATTTTCTCATTTTTTTGAAAACTTGTAGGTTCAATTAATGGGTGGAGACATAAAAATCATGGATAAGTCTCCCTACATGGGAACTTGCTTCAGGTTCAATATTTTCCTTGTTGCTTGTGATGATCAGACGAAAACTTTTCCGTCATATTACAACATACACAATGACAACATTGGAAGCTCTGGACGAGCCAAGGCTCCTTCTAGCCCAAATAACAATGATGTCCCTTTAGCTGTCCTGTTGATTCTGAATAAAGGACGGAGAAAAATGATGCATAAATTCTTGGAGACCCAGGGGCTAAGAGTTATGGTGGCAAAGGAAGCCAATTTTCCCAGCATTTTGAAGGAGGTGAAGTGCAAGCTGATTGGCTCCTCCTTTTGCAGCTCCTCAGATCTCAGCCCTCGTTCTTGCTTTAGTAGCTCTTCAAGTGCACGTAGAGAAGATAGCAAGAATGTTCCTTTGACTGCTCTTGATGGAGCCAAGGAGACAGTATCGGTATTGCTGAGGAGGCCTAACTTCTTGGGTATTAGCTGTGTTTTGCTAATTATTGATGCTAATGCTGGAGATTTCTCTGATTTGAGCAAAAGAGTTTCCGATTTTCAAAAAGTTGTCAGCAAGAGAAAATGTTGCAAAGTAGTATGGTTGGACAAGCCTGAGACACGGAATCTCCATTTCCAACAGAACAATGTTGCTCCAGCAGATGACATTTTCATCAAACCACTTCATGGGTCTCGCCTATTTCAGGTACATTAAATCATCGTCTTCATATTCATATATTTCAAAAGCTCACATCATGTGAGTTTGTGAAACCTTTTTTTTTGTCAGAATGTCACTTTAAATAAGGTAACAATTAGACTTGTATGTATTCTTTCATCTATATTTAGGTGATTGGGGATTTGCCAAAGCTTGGTGGGCACCTAACAAAACCTTCACCAAAGAGGAAGAGAAGCAACACATTGGAGGTTGGCAGTGCTTTGGACCCAGATACAAGTGACCAAAAGTTGAAGCCTAAAATCTCTGCAGTTAGTAGTGCAACTTACCAAGGGGAGATCGAAGAGATTGGGAGTTCAAGTAGTGAGAGATCCTCAATTAAACCAAGGAGTTCCATTGCTTCACTTACAACAGACAAGAGATTAATTGCTAGTTCCATAGCAAGCAAGCAAATAGATACTGATTTTTTTGAACAAAGAAATAATGGGGCAAGTGCTAGCTCAACAAGGTCCCAAAACCCCTTGCTTGGTAAGAAGATTTTGATTGTTGAGGACAATGATCTGCAAAGAAAAATATCTGCTATGAATGTTAGAAGGATGGGTGCATTAGATTTCACGTGTGAAAATGGGAAAGAAGCACTCGACCTTGTGTGTAAAAGCTTGAAGGATCATTCTCTAAGTGGATCTTTGGAGCTTCCTTATCACTGCATCCTCATGGATTGTCAGGTACCATTAAATGTGTTCTTTAACTCCCTTTTTTACCCATATTGAAATTCTTATTGTTGCAATCCCGACTTGTTTTGTTTGAGTAGATGCCTGAGATGGATGGATTTGAAGCGACTAGGAGAATTCGGGTTGAAGAAGCAAATTATGGTGTTCATATCCCGATCTTTGCATTGACTGCTCATGATAGTGGGGAGATATGTGACAAAATGTTCGAGGCAGGGATGGATGCGCATTTGGAGAGGCCGCTTAAGGCGGATCAGCTTGTCGAAGCTATGAGGTCCTTGCAATGCCTGAATGATGGTTAGTTTGGTTGTTGTCGTTGTATTAGCTCACATGTTAGCTTTTGTTGCGTTTTAGTCTTGTAGCAAAAAAACCTAGAGAAGATAGCAAGATAGTTCGGAGAAATTACTTCTTATTTTGTGGAATTATGAGTCTGCTTCAAGTAACCCATTATGCAGCTCGTTTCTTTACTTTGTATTGTTCTAATTTTATAGGATGATTTCTTCAAGGAGATGCTCTTTTCTGTAAATGTAGGATTTTCAATTTCAACCTGTTTTTGTACTCAGTTTGAACGATGGAACATTTGCCTAGAAGGCCGGTTCGTGAACCCGCGGTTCAACCTTGAACCTAAGGGGAAAATAGTATATTAATAGTAGTATACTATATATTTGGTATAATTTAAATTATAGGATTAATTAAATTGCTTAAGGAATAGAATTGTAGAAAAATAAAAATAAAGGGTTTGAAAAATTCTAACCACCAATTCACCATTTCCTCGACCCCTCTTGAACCTAAACCTAGGTTATGCTTGTTAAGTTATCAAAAAAATTAATTAGAATTCGGATAGAGATACCTTGTCTATACACGCCCGGTTTTTCAGCCCGTCCATTATTTGGGCGGGCCTAATATATTTACTCATAGAACCTTGCATGCAGGCAAAATAAATAAATAAAGAATGCTTAAAAAGCAAGAAATCACTTTTAATTATTAAAAGGAGGAAAAGAAAAAGCAAATCGATGGACAATTCAGCCTATCCCGCGGTTACAAAGCCCGCCCATGGAGGCGCGAAATCTGAAAGCACCAACACCGTTAGGTATGCCATCAGGCAAATCACGATTCTCCACCGGCGGCAGCACCCGCCCTTCCTCGAACAACACGCGCTCCCCACCGCGCGTATCACTCAAGAGCCCTTCCAACTGATCATCGCCACCGTACACGGTTCCTCTCCGAATCTTCTCTCTACCTCCAGAAACTCGGCGAGCGAAGCCGAGTTCCGCCGCCTGGAGTTGCCGACGATGACGCCGCTTCCGCCGCCTACATCGTCACGACAGAGACCCCACCACCACCACCGCCACCTCTTCGGCGGATCGTCTTCGTCGACGGCGGCATTGTTCCGCTCTCTCCTCCGTTGCGAAGGCGGCGGCGGCGCGTTGAAGGCGAAGGATGTAGGGAAGGTGACTCCCATAAGCGTCCCAAGCGTGGTGCTCCGATCGTGGAAGAACGATCCCGTCGACTGCTCAAAATTGGGAACCGAAATTCAAATAAATCATATTCCATTGGTGAAAGAAGAATCGGAAAATCAGAATAGATCGAGGTTTACCGCGCTCTCGAGGTCGGAGGACGATATGGAGGATATGGTTGGAGAGCATGGCGGTGGCTCAAAATCGGTCGCTGGATCCAACATTGCAGATCAAACTCCTTTCGTATCTTAACTCTCTCGACTCTTGATTATGGATTTTATAGCTAAGACCAAAGAAGGATTTTGGATTTTGGAGATGGAGGTAAAGGTTGAATATGTCAATTTTGCCCCTGCTGCGGGCATTGCTTTTTCTAATTTCTTAATGCATCTGTTTGGATTTTTGAAGGTTGTTGCAGCTGCATGTAACGAGGGAGCAGAGGAAATTTTGAATTCGAAATTTGAACAGTCGTTGCAAACTACGATATCATATAGGTAATTGCGTTAATTCATTCCCATATGTTTCATCTTGTTGTAGCATGCTAATCCACAAACCCAAGACAGTGACAATTCATTTAAAAAAAGAAGAGACTTTTTGCTTGAAATAAGGTAAATTATTGTGTAGTATATCAATTACAAAAATCTATATATTGAAAAAGTCTTCCATCTATGTGTCGACCTTTAACCGTGCGGGATATGTGAATTTATGCTAGTTTACACTTACGCAAACTATACATCATCTTGAGTCTTAACTTGTTCAGATAAATGTGTGTACATCTCAATTCCCCGTACCCTTATACACAAACTGTACGCCTTTATAGATTGCCGATTTTATTGTTAAGGTGGGTCATTTTTCAGTCTCGCAAAGCATAATTGTAAAATACGTAGTGTTGACTTGTTCCCATGGTTAGTGTTGACTTGTTCCCATGGTCAGGTTTAAGCAGAGCATTTGTAGGACGAGCCAAGGTAAACTAGCATATCTTGCATTGATGGCTTAAACTGTGAATATATCTTAAAAAGGATATCCCAACAGATAAACAAATCTCTAAGTATATGACATTGAAGAATCATCAAATCTGTACTAAGAACTACAACTTTCTTAGTTAGAAACTGAAAAGATTGCATCCTGGATTCCTGATGACAAGATATATATTTTGGTTGAAAAGCTTACCAGCAGAATCTCAACCTTATGCATCAATAAATCTAATATCAAAGGTGTTTGGATGGATCTGCCACACATTTAGGGCTGCATATTCCTCTAAACATTCTTTCAACTGAGCCTCGCTGTATCCCTGTTAAAACACAAGTGTCCAAGAATTAATTGAAGGGTGTGGTAATAAAGCAGTTTTCTGTTAACTATCAAGGAGGAAAAAATAACCTTTCTTGAGATCCAATTGAGGGCATGAGCATAGCTAATATCAAGCTTGTTGGCCCTAGCAGCTTCATCTCTCAATATTGAATAGATGTCAGAGATGGCATCAAGCCCGGATTTTTGACGGTCTTCAAAGTACAAGGAGAAATTTGACATTTGCATCAATCTGAGCGCTTCATCCACATCACTCTGAGCCACAGTGCTTGAAAACCGAAGCCTTGCCAGTGCCTGCATGTGTTATTTCACATCTTATTGCTATGTAAGGTAGTGTAATCCAATGAATATGAATTTTTGAACTAGTGAAGTAACAAAAAACAATGGTTTATGAGATGAAGATTTTCTGCTGAAAAAACAGCTCATCGAGAATAGAAGTGTGAAAGTAAGAGACTTACAGCTGATATTCGAAGGATACCGAGGAGCGTTCTCACAATTGTATAAGAATGTGGCGTATCTGATCTAGCTTCTTCTTGCCGTATGCTGGAGTATGCACTGGCAATGTATTCCTCTAGCTCTCTAGGAACAGTAGGGGAAACTTTTCTTGCAGATCCGATGTAGGCCCTGTAAATTAACAAGGAATGTGATACGACTATGTTATAATAGAATTGAACACAAGGAAAACAAGTAAACAACATAAGCTGAAGTTAAAAACTGAAATAATTAGATAAGGTAGCAAGGAAAAGAATAACTGTAAGAACAGAAGAGTGTAATGAAAAACCTACTGAGAAAAGCTTTAATATGTCAAAATCTGATAAGAACAGAAGTGTAATGAAAAACCTACTGAGAAAAGCTTTAATATGTCAAAATCTGATAGAATATAGGAAAGTATCAATAGCTTCATAAAATAAATAGCAGCTTTTGATGAGGATCTTTTCATCTAATAAAAGGTTTGAAACAGTGCCTCAAGCTGAGGACTATGGCAACAACGGCAAGTACGTTCTCCTTCGTAAGTAATAAGCACTTCCTAGAGTCCAGAATAGAAAATGACAAGAGACCTTAGAATTTACCTAAGGATAGATGGCTCCAAAGGAGTAAAACCAAGAGCATGTGATTCTTTATTTTGGTGAACATAAACAACATGCCTAGCCAATTCAAGATCGCTATCCATGTCTGCCTTGTCTAAAATTAACCATAGAAGGTCAAATCTAGACAAAAGTGCTGGAGGCAGATTGATATTATCAGCTGGAGTTCTTCGAAGATCATATCTTCCCCTGCAAGACGGATTTGAAGGATTTATAATAAGATGCATATTCTATATCAATACAATTCCTCAGTACAAGGCAAATTATACTATATTGAAGCCAAAATTTACAAAACCATTAACCTAGTTTTTCCCATAATTGAAAGGTGAACTTATGACCAAAGGATTGATTATACCATGCTGGATTAGCAACAGCTAGAACAGCAGTTCTTGCATTCAAAGATGTAGTGATTCCAGCCTTAGCAATACTGACCGTCTGTTGCTCCATTACTTCGTGTATTGATGTTCGACCAGATTCATCTATCTTGTCAAACTCATCAATAGCACATATACCCATATCAGCTAGTACCTGCATAAGAACAGAACAAACTTTCAGTCAGTTTAGAAATCCAAACAGTACATCTCTTGGAGCAGCTAAATAATAATATTCCTAATAGCAATAAGGTAGCATGAAGTTTAGGTATCGAAGAAATTATTGGTGTTGCTCAAAATTGTGAAAAGCTATGGATATATTAGGCATGTTTAGACAATCCCAAAAGTCCATAGAACATTTTGTATGAGCACATGGCATGGTACTTTCAGTACCCACCTTAAATATAAGTTTCTATTAAGTGAGAAGTAGGATTGTTTTACTAAGAGTAGCTAGGGTTTAAGTATTCTCAAGCTTATGGTCAGCTTTCCAAGCAACAACTGCATTCATAAAACTCGTATGCTAATAAGAGAATTCAATGGATACATATTCCTTTAGAAAAGGTGTAACATCATTACCAGTGCTCCTCCTTCCAAGACCATCTCATTTGTAACTGGATCTTTCATGACAGCTGCAGTTAAACCAACACCGCTGCTCCCTTTACCAGTAGTATAGACTCCTCTTGGTGCCACACTAATAATATGCTTGAGAAGTTGACTTTTTGCAACACCAGGATCACCCATTAAACATATATGTAAATCCCCTCTAATCTGCAGTCACAAAAAAAAATATACTCATAATATACAAACATCCTGAAGAAAACATCCTCTCAAAGGCAGCAAATTCCTGATAACAGATATATATAACCATGGGTGATGTAAAACTTCTATTCATGTACAACTAGCGAATAAGCATCAAATCAATATCAATAAAATCCATTCAAAGCAAAGCAGCCAGCCCATAAATTTCCGACGAGTTTCATACCTGCATTCCATCTTTTAATTTCCGATGAGGAGCCCCTACAAGGAGAAGAAGTAGAGATTTCTTAACATCCTCATGACCGTAAATTTCAGGAGCCAATGAACGTGACAACTTATTGTAGATGTCACCATCCGCAGCTAGCTCTGCAATTTTTTCTTCCTCGTCGCCTCTAAGTTCATACCTTTCAGAACAATAATTAGATTGGCTGCATGACTACTATTTTGTTCCCTGACATATAAAATCCCCAAAAGTTATGATATCAAGGCACTCAAAAAAGAATTGTTTTCAGAAGACACCTAACTTAACTTGGAAGCCATAGGTCCTTGATAAATGAGAAGGAAATACCATCAATAATAAATGGATGTAAGAATTCATCAAAACTTGGTAAAATTTCAAATGTTGACATTTACGATTATGACGTGATGTATGGTATAATAGGAAGAAAATTGGTGCAAAATGTCATTTAAGTTATTCCATTAAGCACATGGGAATAGTTTGATCATGTCGATTTATTTCCAACGGTTATATGGTAAACTGGTGGAAAATTTGTGCAGAATTTCATTTAGGTTATTACATTAAGCACATGGCAATTAAAAAAAAACTCACTCTTCGTATTTTCTTTTAAAGTGAGTGACAAACATAGCTTCTAAATATGTATCAACAACTAAGCCAGCCCGTAGTGCTCTGAATCCTGTATAGGGGATGGGAAGAAAAATTCCTGATAGTTCTACAACATCACCCGGAGCTACCTAAATTTTTTCAACAAAAAAAAAAATAGTCAGTTACAAACTTCAAAGTAACCAAGAACCAACTCACTCTGTATAGCCATTTCAAATATAAAACACCACATGCCTTTCTGGTAAGTTCTCCCCTAAAATGAACAGTCATGCTCCTTGGTATATGACCTTTGGGGACATGTTCAACTAACTCTTGCATTTTTGCCTACAAGAAAATGAAAGCAACAAAAAAAAAACTAGCTCACTATAAATAGTCCATGCATAATAAATGCATAAAAGCTGCTATAGATGTATATTGAAGAAAGAGAAAACAATGGCCGTATAAATAATGAAGGAATTAAGCATGGTTTATAATTAATAGTTATTTCTGTTATATTGATTATGTTGATACTGTGCAGCATGTATATGTTAGGTGTGTGCCGTGTGGTTTTAAAGTCTGTTATTTTGTTAGTTAAGTTCTATGTTAGTTAAGTCTGTTCCACTGTCATAGAAAGTAGTTAATAGCAGTTCAGTTTTTCTGTTTGTACTAGTATATATGTGTGTATACTGGTGTCGTTTGTGTGGTAAAAAAGTGATTTTCTCAATCTGAAATAATACAAAAGTAACTGTATTTTCAGAACATCCGTTCTTGTCCAATTCTCTCTGTCTTGTGATCAGTTTTTTCTGTGTTCTATTGAATCTGTCAAGAGAGAAAACCAACAAATAAGTCATTCAAAGTAAAAGTGACAATGAGAGGTACCTCTTGAAATTTTAGGAACTTTGACGCTCTCAATTGAAGGATTAGATTTTCCTTACTGTTGTTTGTCTTACAACGCTTGGATGGACACTCAAATAGGGGCATGAAGACTCTAGCAGTTACCTCCTGTTGACGATATAATACATTTAGCAGAGTAAAAAACATGGTGTGACAATTGAATGCACATGGTTACATGTTAACGCCAGTATACTACATCCTCTCAATAACACAATATTTAGCATTTCCTTATTTTTGTGCTCCAAATATTAATCATAAATTCATAACCAACATGTGATGCATTAAGTAGCTACACATGTAGGATCTATGGTCAGCATAACATAGAACAACGTTCATAACATGAAGTTACACACGTAATATTGGAAAATAACCTGGTAGATTTCAAAGCCACAATCTTCGCATGTATAGACAGCCACTTGCATCAATGGCTTAACATCTGAGCAGCGAGTAACAATACCAGATATCCGCACAAGTTGTCCAATGTAGGAAGCTCTAACCTCCCTTATTGTGAAAGGTCTCTCCTTTGAAGATGCTCTTATGTACACTTCACTACATTGCACAAAAAATATTCAGTATGCTACACGAAACATAAATGCGCCATGAATCCTTCAAAATAAAAAATCATATTCAGTTTCCCCGATCAAACAAATTGAAATAGAATCAAAATGCATGGTTTCAACGCTAATAAAGTGTCAAGGCAAGCTATTATGCTTATGAAAAAATAAAAATTCCATAAGGCAATGTAGGGGTATAGGTCACTCTCTAAGAAAGTAACAAGTAAAGAAAAACAAAGCTCATTAGTATCTATTGATCTCTGGTGGCATTTGCTGGTGAGGATCAGATCCATCATTGTTCTCAGTTCCCTCCTCAGACCTCTGAGTCATCAGAATATCGTGGTCATCATCTGGAAAAGGCTCAGTTGGCTCCGGCAAAAGCTCGTCAATTGCATCCGCGAAAACCGCAATATACCTCTTCATGTTCTCAGTAACCCTTCTTAGAAATTCATCATCCGAGTCCTTGTACTACAAAAACCAGCAGCGGAAAAACAAGAAAAGTTAGGGTTCTGGAGAACTCCAACTATAAAACTCCAGAATAGGAAATCCCTAAAATTGCATGGCCATATAGAAATATTACATTGAATAGGTCTTCATGCTCTATTTCAATCACACGTATCTTCCGATTTGCAACATCTTGCTGAGAAAAAAATCGACCGAAAACGAATAATTCGTCAAATGTTATTACATAAAAGCAGAAGAGAATTCGCAAAACAAATCAGCGAACATCTCAGAGAGAGAGAGAGAGAGAGATAGACAGTACAAGGATGGTCATGTATTTAGCTTCGCCATGGATGTTCGCAAAGTTCAACAAGAACTCCTTCGCGAGAGCTGCGAAGACAGCAAGAATACTGTGTGAGAAATCGAGAGGGAGGAGAGAGAAATGGTAAGAGATTGAGATGGAGAGATCACCTTTGTCCCTTTCGAAATCGATGTCCTTCGTGGCTTGCATTTTCTCTGCAGATTGTGTGTGAGAGAGAGATGCGAAGAGTTTAGTTCATTTGGCGGCAGAGCGGAGCGTGGAAGTCTAGAAGGGATGACGCTTTGGCGGGAATTTGGGACCAGGTGCATCGTGAGCGGGGAAGTGCGATATATTGAAAAGAGAGATTAGCGAATTACCACCCGTCAAATGGCACTTTTGTAAAAATGTACCCGTTAAATTTGATATTATGTGGACACTTGTTAAATGTGTTTTCGTTGTGGAGTACCACCTAGCCGTCAGTTCCATCTCTTTTTTCGTTAAGAAGCGTTAAATAATTTTTTTTTTACATTTTAAAAAAAATTACCAAGAATATAAGGTCAAAAAATGGTTGTTAGTTTGCGCACACGATAATTTTGCCCCTTTTTGCAAAAAAATAATTGGTTAAAAAAGGGCGCACACGGTAATTCTTTGCATGTAAAAGCAGAATGTGAGAAATCATTTCGCAATTTTAGCTTTTGCGGTTTTACCGAAATGCCTCCTCCTTTAGTTGACGCGAGTCCAAGGCTCGCATGTATAGTGCCACAAGCCTTGCCTTCGCTTAACTTCAACAACAAATTTTTGAAAAATGTTACCGTTGGTTAAGCGATCCTTGCCTTCACGTCTTTGTAAACACGTTTCCAAGGCTTGCGACATCCAACAATAACATTAACGGTCAAATTTTTTCATATAAATACCAGGTTGTATTCTCACTTCTGCACAACCTCCATTCCAAATATCATCTCATACAAAATATCGTTTGGAGAGGAAAAGACATCATCGAGTGATTATCATCCCGACGTTGAGGAAGATAAGTCATCAAGATATGGTTATATCGACAAGGAAGAAGAGGAGATGTAGTAAAAGCAGACTACGGAATCGGATCTGATGCGTCAAGCGAGACATAAGAGGCATTTTTAATATTTTTTAAAATAATATCATTGTTGTGAACCAAGCAATAATGAATTAGTACTTATAGGTTGAAATGATATATTTGAGTATAGTAGAATATATAAAGTTAGATTAGAAGTCGTTTGAATACATTTTAGTCATTACATGTTTAATATATTGGATTTATGTTTTAGATTAAAGTAGAATGATAGGTTTAAATATGAATGTAGTATTTTGAAATTATAGCATTTGAAATTTTCTTCTAGCTTAAATAGGAAGGCTTTCCTACGGTGAAAATTATCCAAAAATTAGAAAGGGGAATTCGGGATTTGGCCTTGGGCTCTTTGGAAGTCGCCTTCCACTAAGATTGGCTCACTTGGATTTCATCCTCCATTTGGGATTTATTTTTTGTATTTTCAGTTTAATATCAGTGTTTGTTTGATTTCCAAATTCTCAACTCTATCAATTGGTGCACTTGTTGAGTGATTCCACAATGGAGATAGAGAAGAATCGGGAGGATCAGATTTGTAAATGGGAGAGTGATGTGAGTAATCTGGCCAAGGAAGGGGACACATGGGTTAAGGAAGGTGAGCTTAGATCAGAATGGGCATGATCGCTTTTGGAGGTCAAATTGGCGGTGTTGGGGGATGCCTTGAAGTTTTTAGAAAGTCGATTTAGAAGGGATGATGAGGATTATCCTCATGACAAACACTAGACAAAAGTTATTACCAACCTTCACGGGAGGATTCGACTCCTAGCATATTGGGTGGGAATGAAGTTGGAGAAGTTCCGAAGATCGGAAGAGGCAAATGTTGCGATTGTTGGAGGATTCCAATCTTCAGGCACCATGGAAGGTCTGATCGAAGTCGTGCCAAGAGATTTCGAGGATGAAGAAGGAGACGACGATACCAGTAAGAATTACAAGGAGGTCAAGGAAACTTGCAGATGAGGGAGGCGAACGCTATCGAGATGATGGAGGAGAATACTACTAGGAAGTCACCGTCACCAAGAACGGGTCTCTCGGAAAGCAAGTTGTATAGACTGGTAACGGAGAAGGGAGAAATGCAGAAGATAGATGGAGAAAATCCTAATGGAGTCCACTACTCAAAGCTAGATTTTGTGGTGAAGGACGAAGTTGAAAGCGAGGTCGTCCAGAGAAAATTCAAACCCAATGCGATCGATGTTCTTCAGATCGAGAATTGTGCTCACGAAAGTAGGGATGTGAAGACAGTAGAAGCAAAGTCAGATAATTAGGCAATAAATCTCAACAATATTGTGCCCATGGTGGAGGTGACGCCCCTATCGAACAACAACTGAACAAGGAAGAGATCGCTGGTGAGTTTGAGGCATTCCTGTCGAAGGCGATACATGAATTGCGGTCTAGAGATGAGGTGTGGGTTTTAGGGATAACAGAGGAGCATCAGTTCGAGCCCCTTTTCTATTCGATGAAGGGAACATACAAGTGTATATCCAAACTAGGGAGTGAGCGTCTCGGACCATCGCCTTGGTTTAGAGGAGAGATATGTGCTGGTGTCACAAATGAGTCGTGAGTTCGAGATTGGTTGGGAACGTCCATGGAAGACGAGAAAGGATTAGGGAAGAATCTAGAATCAGAGTTTGACGAAACGAGGAAGAAAGCGGCTAAGGCTAATTTACTGGAACCGGGTTTAATTTGGGAGAAGCAACCTAAACCGAATCAATTAGTGGATGAAAGAATATGTGTTTATGAATTTGGGCTGAACATTAAACTTTTAGGCCCACATCATTGGCCCAATACGTCACTAAATGTGGGGCCTAATTCTTTGATTATTCGTAAGCCTAGAGGAAAACAAGTGAGAAAGGACGACAATCTTCCTCAAGAACTCCTCTATCCTCAAACTCAACGTCGGAGTTTTGAGCCACCGGTAACCGCCCAATTTTCCTCCGAAGCTCTCAAGGTTAAAGCTCATCTCCACCATATCTGATTTTCCTTCCACTTTGCTCTCTCTCTCTCTCTCTCTCTCTCTCTCTCTCTCCCTCTCTCTCTCTCTCTCTCTCTCTCTCTCTCTCTCTCTCCATATCAACAATAAGGAGGACGTCGTTGGCGACGACCCCGGTGACTTTCAAATTCATCAATTCTCCTTCGCGCCAGTCTTGAAGGAAAGACTAATTTTAAGGGATCGACAAGGGTTGCTCTATACACCAAAGGTTGGGGTCATGTTAAGAAGGAGAGCTTTGTACTACCTCCACCAGAGGAGCCTCCACCATAGCCACCAATTGATTGGGTATCAATACACCCCAATCCTGCAACTTCTATTCTCCTTCAATTGAGTGACAATCTATGTCATCCATTTTCGACTTGTTGGGAATTTGTGTGGAATTTCAAACATGGGCTTGAGGGCAAGGTTGAATTTAAAGGGTAGGAAAGCACTAGCGAGCTAACGAATCTGGGCTTCATATCTATTGACATCACATATGTGTATATGAAGTCTTGTTTTAGTAATTGCTTATTTCAAATGATTCGCATTTCTTGTTGTTTCATTTGATGTTCATTGTATGTGATCATAGTTATATTGTCTTGCATGATCTCTAATCTCAAAAAATGTTATTAACAACCATCAAACTACTTGAAGAAATTGCCTATGTCAAGGTTTCATTATCTTAATTTGCTATTTATTGTCAATTGAATAGAGAAAACAAGACATATTTCACAAACTAAAAAAAATCCCTTTATTGCAAAAGATGAATAAACATATAGGCACTGTTTGTGGATTTAATTTGCAAAAGTACATGCATTCATAAATGCCTTTATAACACTTCTTTGCTTTAGGGTTTACACAAAATCAAATTACACGAATTTGACCTCTATTTGTAGCAACAACACTTGTATATATTTGTCTACACATTCTCCACATTTATAATCAGTAAGCTGATCATTGCACCGTACCATGCAGTCATCAGGATTGCAAGTTGGTCCGTGATAAAGGTCACATACACAAAGTGTAGGAAACCTCACACATGTACCTGCACGTATGTTGCATTATTTTTCCATCCACTCATACATTGTCATATGAACTACCTGTTTTTTAAATGAGTAAAAAAATTAAAAAATGTAGCCAAAAAATTAGATCCTTGTGAAGCATAAAAACAATTTGGAACAAATTATGTATAAGCTTGTGTCAAGAAATATTTTGCAACTAATCAATTATACTTATATAATAAAATCAAACTAGATCTTACCGAGGATAAAAAAATAAAAATAGCACAGCAGAGAACTGGATGTACTTCATGATTAATTGATGAGAGAAAATGCTTTGCGAATGCGTTTAATATCCCAAGCCCATTTTGTTACTTTTTATAATTTTGCGATCAAGTCAACCTCTCAAGCTGGGAAACAAAATAAAGCTTTCATTCCATGCAACTAAGAGATACCTCTCAAGCTGGGAAACAAAATAAAGCTTTCATTCCATGCAACTAATAGATATAGATGCAGTTAATTCTATTAATGTAAATCGGAAGGCAATGTACATTTCTTCATCATACATTGATCAGAAATCAATTTCTTTTATCGTAATGATCTTTTTTCAATCACAATAATGTTATATTCATGGGAATATTCCTTGTATATTTCATAGCCATTTACTCCATAACAAAAAGGAATAGTTCAAGCAAATTGTAACCACAATTTACAATCACACACACACGAATGTAAAGTATTAATATCCTAACCCATTATTTTTATCGATAAGCACACTTTGAAAAATTTATAAAGCATATATGATAAATGCACAAGCATTAAAAATATAAATGATATAATTAACATATACAAATGTATCAATAAATTCATGCAAAAAATAACCTGGTTCATACACACGGACAATACCACTAGTATATGTGCATGCGTGCATGTGTGTGTGAACATGCCTTGTAACTTGTGTAGACGGATACTTGAAACAATTAAAATATGTCATTCTCTATTGATAGATTGCATGTTCATTCAATGCATATATTTTTACATACAAAGTGTATGTATATTCGTATGTAATATGGTACATTCGTGTGTGTGATTGAATGTGACTTATAATTACAATTTACTTAAACGGGCATTTTATTGTGAAGTAAATAATTGGGAAATATACAGAGAATATTCCCAATAATATGACATGACTAAGATAGAAAAGATCATTACAATAATACAAATAGATTTTGGGTTGATGTATGTTGATGACACGTACAATGCATTCCAATTTTACATTAATAGAAATCAACTGCATCTAATCCAGAATATCAATTAGTTGCATGGGATTAAATATTTATTTTTTCCAAGTTTGAGAGATTGACTTAATTTCTAAATTATAAATACCAAAGTAATAGGCTTAGGA
Organism: Fallopia convolvulus; assembly: GCA_964016875.1. Lineage (NCBI taxonomy): Eukaryota > Viridiplantae > Streptophyta > Magnoliopsida > Caryophyllales > Polygonaceae > Fallopia > Fallopia convolvulus. The sequence continues at coordinate 5,739,600 of OZ024723.1, forward strand.
TATTAATATTTTACATTAATGTTTGTGTGTGTGAATGTAACTTATGATTATAATTTGCTTAAAGTGTTAGTTTGTTTTGGAGTAAATAACTAACAAATATACAAAGAATATTCATAGGAATATAACATTATTGAGATCACAAAGATAAAATTACACGTACTCTACTTTACACAATCAAGAGTCTCCTTCGACACATTAACGACTTTGGTTCATAAAACTTCACAAGAGCGAAGTGATCAAAATTAACAAAACCACCGTAGAGCAACCAACTCTACTCTTGGGTGGGCGAGCCTTTATTCATATCCTTGCATTGGCACGTTTCTAATCACTCGTTAAGAGGAGTTTTTGAGTTCTTGGCCTCTTTTCATGCTGTTGGAACGATGTTGGGACCTCTGGTTCTAAACATCGGAACAACGATACAGTTCTCCGAGTTTTGATAATGACAAACGCTATAAGGGAACTAATGTGTTTCGATCAAGTATTTCTAAGGAACACAGGTTGAGAAAAGAACTTTTACGAATGACCAAAGAGCACAGGAGCACACAATGAAGAGTTCCCATCAAGGAAACTCTGAAGAGAACTCCCAGAAATGACCAGAGAACAAAGGCTTACACGATGAAGAGTTTCTCTCAAAGGAACTCAGAAGAAGACAGTTCCCACGATATGGGAACTCACATGTGAGGACAAGGACCGATCAACGCATATCACGGAATCCTGTCTTGGACAGGATGAAGGCACAGTCTGAGGAGCAGACTGTCACGATTGATCCAACGGTCCGATCATCTCAAGAAGTTGACCCAGTTCAAATTGAAGTCACATGTGAAGAAAGTACAACTTGGGCATCAAGCAAAGGGCATTTCGGACACAAATGAAAGATGCGATTGAAGCCCAAGTTCACTCGAGTATAAAGCCAAATGAATAGTGCTCGGATTGAGTACTTCTCCCAGAACTTACAAATACCCACAACAGAGAAAGAGAAAAGAAGAAGAGAAGTCCCCGGCGGCGAGTGTCTGATCTCGACGACGGTGAAGCCGAGTTCCCAGGAGCAAGGGAACTGTGATTCGGTGTAAGGTTTGAGTTACTTATTTAGTGATTGCTGTCCGCTTAGGAACTCAGTTGAGAAGATTCATTAGTGTTGCTAGAGTCAGGTAGAACTCGTAGGAACAGAGAAGTTTGAATCTGGCTGTTTGTAACTAAGGAACAAATCAATAATATAAGTAAGTCATTCAAAATCCTCCAAGCGGAGGTAGAGGTTTACCCATACAACAAGTTGGTTGTAGTGGGGTTCCTCTATAAGGAATTGTGTTCTTTCTGTCTTTCTAATACTTGCGATAATTTCTTCCGCTGCCTTGGGAACAGCTTAACAGCCAGTTCCCAAGCTCTAGCTAACCGGTTATGATCCAACAATTGGTATCAGAGCCTGGTCGCTCTAGATTTGTGTTAGCATTGCAGGTTTCGAAATGGCTCACGAACTCACCCAAGTCGGCCACAACAACAGCAAGCCACCAAGGCTCATCACTGGTAGATTCGAAGTATGGCAACGCGGCATGAAAAATTGGATGCGCAGCCAAGACTACCAAGCTTGGCGTGTCATAGAAAAATGGAACTTCAAAATTGATCCAGCGATTGAGAATGACCTTTCAAAATGGGGACCCAATGAGTAAAAGTGCATGGAGGCCAACTTCAAAGCCATCCAGTACCTCAAGAACGCCATGTCGGTGCAAGACTGCGACAGAGTGGCAAACTTAGACACGGCAAAGGAAGTGTGGGAAGCCATTCAACAAATGCACATTGGGAAATCAGACCTCCGAGAAGATCTTCAGATGAACGCAAGGAGGGAGTTCTTCACCTTCCAAATGGAGATAGGAGAATCCGTTGATAGCTACCAATCCCGTTTCGAGGGACTTTGCACCAAGATGGCTGGCCTTGGGATCACTAAAGAGGAAGTCACTTATAAAATGAAGGTTCAACAACTCTTCAATGGGTTGACTGGAGAATGGACAAATGAAAGAACGATGTTCAAAGAGAATCCCGAAAACAAAGCTCTTATGCTCCACCAGGTTTTTGGAAAACTGGTGGGATATGAGAAGAGAAAGATAGATGATAAGGAGCAAACAAGGGCACACCAAGGAATTGCCCTCAAACTTGAAAAAATGCTCAAGTCAGTTCAAGGGCAACATGAAGAATCTGAAGAAGAAGAGGATGAGGATTTGGTACTTGTAACAAGGGCCCTTCGATCCTTCTACAAAGGGAAGTTCAAAAAGGGAAATGGGAACTCACAGAAAGGACAAGGTTCCCAAAGAAGACCAGCTGAAAAAGACCTCTCGGACGTCACATGCTATAAGTGCTACAAAAAGGGACACTTCGCAAAGGAGTGCCCACTGGGAACTGACGATCGAAAGCAAGAGAAGAAGGCCTACATCGCCACCTGGGACGATGACGAGGACGAAGATCCTGAAGCCTGGGCATCTCTTGACATGTGTGCAATGGCCATAGGAGACACCACTGGGGAACAACCCAGTGAGGTAACTACTGAATCCGTTCTTGCTTCCTTGAATAATTATGAAAAACCTGAGTTACTTAAAATTCTCTCAAGCCTTGTCAAAGATAATATTAAATTGCAAAAGAAGTTGGAAAAGTCGGAACACACAAATGCTGAACTAGTTGGTCTAGAGCCATGTCCCAACTGTGTGTCCCTTCTAGAAAAACTTCAGTCTTATGTGTCTCACATCGTAGAACTTGAGAATGAGCTTAAAACCCTAGAAAGTGATGAAAACACCCTTCTACAAAATTTGAGTAAAGCAAAAGGGAACTCTGAAGCCTCTAGTTCCCAAACCAAGTTTGTCCCTGCCAGACACGGAATAGGGTATGAGTCAGAGAGCCCTAGAAAAGGGAAGTCCCCTTTGAGTGAAAAAGAGATGAACGAATGTAGGGCCCTAGAGCTTCAGTGTGAGAAACAGAAAAATGCACACTTGGAAGAGAAAATCCGTGTTTTGGAGAGTGGGGTAAATGGAGAAGTAGATTATTACACTGGGAACACTGGACACAAGTTGTATGTTCAAATAGCTAAGGAAAACAGGTCTAGAGTATACAACAAGGAAACTATGGATAGGAACAGGATACAGAGATCCCATCCTAAGTACTACCTAGGAGAATACTATAAGACCTGCTGGAACTGTGGTGCTCATGGGCACTACAAGGAAAGCTGTCCCAAAGCTAAGGCCCAAGCTCAGAAAAACCACGAGTACTGGAACAAGCAGAATCAACAAACCAACAAGCCTGCTAGAGTTCCCATTAAAAGAAACAACCATAGGAACCTTGCCTATAACAAGTACTCTCGTGACATTAACATTGCTGATTATGTGCTATTTGAGACTGCCTTCCCTTGCAAGGAACCAGGCAAGAGTCATCTTGCCTGGGTCCTGAAAAACTAACTTTTCTTGTAGGTGGCAGTGAGGGGGAATAGCACATGGGTCATTGACAGTGGATGTTCCAACCACATGACTGGAAACAAAGACAACCTCACCTCACTCCACCCAAAGGCCGAAGGAGGTCATGTGTCCTTTGGCAACAAAAATAAAGGAGAGATCATAGGAACAGGGGAAGTGCTACTCAACAAATCAATCAAAATCAGCAACGTTAACTTGGTGAAAGATCTGGGATTCAATCTCTTGAGCGTCTCTCAAATATGTGATCAAGGGAACAACATCGTCACCTTTGACTCAAAGGAATGTCTAGTGATCAACAAGAAGACTAACAAAATCATCCTGAAAAGAAGAAGGTCCAACAACATATATGTGGTGGATACAGACTTTGAGCCACCGAGGAAACTGTGCTTGGCAAGTTCCCTTGACGAAACAGAACTCTGGCACAAGAGACTGGGCCATGCAGGTATCAATCAAATCTTGAAGCTTTATCTACAGGATCTAGTCATTGGTCTCCCACGAATCAATCTTGAAGGAGTCAAGATGTGCGAAGCATGTGTTCGTGGGAAGCAAACCAGGAGCTCGTTCAAACCCAAAAAGGTGGTTAGCACTACAAGACCATTGGAACTGATTCACATGGATCTCTGTGGTCCCATGGACACTGAAAGCTACGGAGGAAAAAGGTACATGTATGTCTTAATTGATGACTTTTCGAGATTTACATGGGTACTTTTCTTGAGATCAAAATCAGATACCTTCAAAGAGTTCGAGAGACTGATCAAGAGGATGGAAGTGAGCATGGGAATCAAGATCAAGTCACTCAGATCTGACCACGGAACTGAATTCAAGAACTTAGAGTTCCTAAGATATTGTGACAACAATGGTGTATCTCACAATTTCTCAGCTCCTCGGACTCCTCAACAGAATGGTGTGGTGGAAAGGAAAAACAGAACCTTGGAAGACATGGCAAGGACCATGATGCTAGAAAGTGGAGTTCCTCCAAGTTTCTGGGCTGAAGCGATCTCCACAGCTACTTACATCTTAAATCGAGCCATGACTAGGCCCATGATCAAAAAGACATCCTACGAGCTGATCAAAGGAAGGAAGCCCAACATCTCTCATCTGAGGACCTTTGGATGCAAATGCTTCGTTCACAACAATGGGAAGGACAACCTCGGCAAATTTGAGCCTAGAAGCGATGAAGAGATATTCCTGGGATACTCTTCCCATAGCAAGGCATACAGGGTCTACAACAAAAGGACCAAGAAGATAGAGGAAAGCATCCACGTCATCTTCGACGAGAAATCTATAAAGATGGGAACAGAGGCCCAAGGAAAGGGAACTCTGTTCAAGCTGGTCAGACAAGAAGAAGAAGAAGACGAGGATGAACCGAGAAAGAAAGATGAAGACTATCCAAATGGGAACTATGCCCCACACTCAGGGAACAACGAAGGAAACCAAAACTCCACAGATCAAAGCTCCTTTGAAGTTCCCTCCTCAACAGCAGAACCACAAGATGCCTCCAACTCTCTTGTTCCCCAAAATGAAAATGCACCAGAATCTAGTGTTCAAGGGGAACAACGAGGGAACTCCGAAGAAAATCCTGATGAAAGTCCCAGCGAAGAAGCTGAACACAACTGTTCCCCTGAGGAAGAGGAGGATCAAGACACAGATGAAGAAGAGTCAAGGGAACAGGTTGACGTCTCACACATTCTAACAAGAAACTACCACCAAAAGAGAGATCACCCCATCGATAACATCATCACTCCATATGAAAAAGGTGTTCTAACTCGCTCTTCTCTCAATAATTTTTGTGCTTTTAATGCCTTTGTCTCAATGGTGGAACCAAAAAGCATCAAAGAAGCTCTAAAGGACCCAGACTGGATCCAAGCTATGCAAGAAGAACTACACCAATTTGAGAGGAACAAAGTGTGGAAGCTAGTCCCTTAGCCCAAAAACAAGAACATCATAGGAACTCGATGGGTCTTTCGGAACAAGCTAGATGATACTGGGGCCTTAGCTAGGAACAATGCTCGTCTGGTTGCTCAAGGCTATAGACAAGAAGAAGGAATCGACTATGACGAGACCTTCGCACCAGTTGCAAGGATCGAGGCCATCCGCCTTCTCATAGCCTATGCAGCCCACAATGGATTCAAGCTATACCAAATGGATGTGAAGACGGCATTTCTCAATGGGCACCTCAAGGAAGAAGTATACGTAGCTTAACCCCCAGGATTCGAAGATGAGAAGCTACCCAACCACGTCTACTTCCTGGAGAGGGCCCTCTACGGACTCAAACAAGCTCCAGGTTTGCTCAGTTCCTTCTGTCTCATGGATACCTTCGAGGATCCATAGACAAAACTCTTTTCCTTAAGAAAGAGTCTAAGGATATCTTGATTGTTCAAGTTTATGTTGATGACATTGTTTTTGGAGCAACTAACGAAACTCTTGTAGAGAAGTTTAAGGACCTCATGAGTAGTGAGTTTGAGATGAGTCTCATAGGGGAACTCACGTTCTTCCTAGGACTCCAGATATCTCAAACAAAGGAGGGAACAAGGATTCATCAACAGAAATACATCAGAGAAATGCTAGTCAAGTATGGGATGGACCACTCAAGGCCCATCGACACTCCCATCTCCCCAAATTCCAGGCTCAATGCTGATGAAACAGGGGTAAGTGTCGATCAAAGGAACTTTAGAGGTATGATTGGCTCTCTCCTATACTTAACTGCTAGTAGGCCTGATATTATGTTCTCAGTGTGCTTATGTGCACGTTTTCAAGCTAATTCCAAAGAATCACACCTGAAAGAGGTGAAGAGGATTTTCAGGTACCTCAAAGGGAACGACAACTTGTGCCTCTGGTATCCAAGGAACAGTTTCCTTGAGCTCATTGCTTATACAGATGCAAATTTTGCTGGGCACCTAGTTGATAGAAAGAGCACATCAGGAATGGCTCAGTTCCTTGGGTCATGCTTAGTCTCATGGGGATCCAAGAAGCAAAATTCAGTGGCACTCTCCACAGCTGAAGCAGAATACGTGGTTGCCGCATCATGCTGTTCCCAAGTACTATGGCTCAAGTCCCAACTTCAGGATTACGGTATGTCATTTGGCCCAGTTCCTATACTCTGTGATAATACTAGTGTCATTAACATTTCCAAAAATCCTGTGCATCATTCTAGGACTAAGCACATAGACATTAGGCATCATTTTCTACGTGACAATGTTGAAAATGGGAACATCTCTATGCAACACTGTAGAACGGAAGAGCAAATTGAGGACATTCTCACCAAAGCTTTAGACAGACGTCCCTACCAGCATTTTCGAATGCTTCTAGGGATGATAACTCTAAACTAAACGACTCCCTATTTGTCTCTCCCTCAATGCTTGATTAGTCTAACTAGAAATGCATGATAGGGAACTGTAGGACTCAGTGCTTTCATTTTGCCATATTACTAGTCTAGAGCTTGATGTGTATAGAGGAACATTATCTCTTTTGGCCCAAAATGATCAACCAGAGTTCCCTTTAACCCTCTCTACAAGCCACTATGACGGTTGATCATAAAACCTACCCTAAGCTAAGGACCAGACAAACGTTTCTCATGAGCCAATCTCTTTATCCCAAAATCGAGTTGCAATTGTTTGGTTCTCTGTTGAGTTCCTCAGCTTCACAAAGAAAATTGAGTGTGAGTTCCCTTAACCTCTCCACTCAATATGACCTTTTTAGAGATCATGGGAACTGGTGCTAACATGCAAGGGAACACTTGATCTGAAAAGATGAACCGTCACTAGGGAAATGGGAAATTGTGTCAGCCTCTGTAGCGTTTTGGGCCAAGTATTCAAAAATTCAAAAGACTTCCCATGGAAGAAAACGACGCGTATCAGAGGCGTGCTCGGGAAGTTGAAACGCCCCTCCGATTTCATTGGCCAACGGTTATCGAGAATATCAACTTCCCCTTCTACCCTCGTCTCTCTCTCTCTCACATAAAACCCAACTTTACCACTTTTGGGTTCCTTCTTCCTCATCCTTCCCTGTCATTCTCCTCCTCTGCAACTTTGCCTCCTCCCTCTTTTGAGAAAACTTCCAAAAACTCTCTCTTTCCCACACCTTCTCAAATGGCTCCCGCCCATTCTTATGCCGAGATGAAGGCATGGATTCAAAACAACCCTAAAGCCCTCTTCCTCACCATGATGGCGGACGTCGAGAAGGAGCAAAATGAAGCTCTTCGCGATGTTCTCATCGAGGGACTTTACAATTATGTAAGTCCCTTTCTTCCTCCTCCCTCGGCGGCGCAACCTCCGGCACCGCCGACCTCCACTCTTCCACCTCCCTCGTCCTCCGAAATTCGCATCGTCGACACTTTCGAATCCGAACCCCCTTCCAAATACGAAAAACCGAAACAATTCAAACACAAACACTCCTCAAAATCCAAACACCACTCCTCAAAATCCAAACACCACTCCTCCAAACGCAAACACTCACAAATCTCCACTTCTTCATCCCCATCTCTTCCCATTCCAAAGAAAAAATCCCTCCTCAACATGGAGGAGGTCCTTAATCTGTCCAAACTCGACGCCTATGCCGTCGTTCACCCATCCGAGGTCGAGAAGCTCTTTCTCCCTCGTCCCCAATCAATCCCTGAGACCTCAGGTCCCAGGGACTCCACGATAATATCTTCCTCCCCTGTTCCCATGGTTGAGGGAACTATTAACCCTCCTCCATCCTCTTCCTCCCCCAGAGTTCCCCCACCCACCTTACCCATTCCCACATCCCCCATCACTTCAAAATCTGTCTCTGGGACCTCCAGTCCCAAGGCTCGCACTCCTACTCCTCCTCCTTCCACTCCCAAGGTCCCAACTCCACAACATTCTCCTCTACCTCCCTCTTCTCCCACCACACTAAAACTCCCTTCCCCACCTTCTTCGGCCCCGAAAACCATAGATCTCGACTCCGACGAGGATAATCTCCCCATCGGAGTCCTTACTCGCCAAAAGGCCAATGCACCCATCGTAATGGGAACTGCTGAAGAGGAAGCCCAACTCAAGGCCCTCGAAGAAGAATTCGAAGGCGTACTCAAAGGGCCTTCCGAAAATCAAGGAGGCAAAGCCCAAGAAGAAGGGAACCCAACACCAACTGACGGTGCTGAGATAAGCAGTCGTCGTCAGGAAGACGACGAGGAGGAAACAGGGTTGACCTCCTCCAATGATGAAGGGACCTCCAGTGATGACGCTGAAGAGGAAGAAGAGGCCCCCACTTCCAAAGAGCCTGCCGACATCCAAGCTCCTGACCACCAAATGGTGGTGTCGGCACAGGTCCCAAAGAAAAGGACCCGTCCACTGATGCTCGAAGCGGCTGCTCCCCCTCAGCAAAAAGGAAAGACTTCGGTCTCTAGGGGGAACACAAAGAAGAAAGGGCAAGGAACTGCGCCCAAGAAAGTCTACATCTCTGAGAATCGCAAGCTCCTCCCCCCCTCATCCTCTCAGAAAAACAGCTCACCGATGAAGGGCTAGGGCAACTATGGGACCTGATCAAGGCCCAAGGATGGGAACACATGTGTAGTGAGGCCGTGAGTGTCGATCCCTCTCAGGTGCGCCGATTATACAACAACTTTGTGGTCCAAGACAACGACACCAGGGGAACTCTCTCCCTCGAAGGCGACGACTTCATCTTCACAACCTCCACAATCCGCCTTCAACTACAGGTCCCTGTCCAGGGCCTCCAGGAACTGCCCGCCAAAAGCTGGGGCGACTTCAACAGTGAGGAAATTTACAACACGATCTACGAGGGCCGTGTTCCCACCACTGGCACCTCTACTCATCACTTGTCCCTCATTGCAAAGCTGGCCCATCAATTCATCATCAACATGGTGATCCCTCTCCAGGAGAAGCACCTTGTCATCAACATCCCTGATGCCATCATCCTCTACCACTTCCTCCTCAAAAAGCCCATAAATCTTTCTCGCATAATTTTGGGGCACATGGAGAAGTGTATGGCTTCCAAATCCCACTCCCTCCCTTATGCTGGCCTCATCAAGAAACTCTTGCTCAGAGAGGGCCTCTACGACACATCCAAGGAAGAGGTCACCATCGGTAGGGAACTGGACATCTCTGTGGTCCACAAAATGCGGTACTCTGAGCCAGTGGAGGAACATGAAAGGCTGCCATCTGGTGAAGGCACTCAGGATGGGAACACTCAAGTGTTGGTACACATTGCCAACACTCTCGACAAGATGTCCAGGGAACAAGAAAAGATGGCAAGGGACCAAGAACAAATTGCTAAAGGCCAGGAAAAGCTTGTACAAGTCTTGACACGACTTTGTGATGCCCTGTTCCCACCACGCCCATGATCTTTTCCTTCTTTTTTTCCTAGCCTCAAGTTCCCACAAATATTCTCGTGTGTTCCTATGTACATGTTTTTTTGCTTAAGTAATAAATGGTTTTTAGTATGATTGCGTGTTCTTTTCCTTCCTTATATATGTGTTTACTTGTTTTCGATGATGTCAAAAGGGGGAAAGACAAAAAATGCGAGATGAGTTAAGTTGAAAAGATATCACAAAATACGCTATAGCTAAGGGGGAACAATTGCATAAAAAGCTAAATACGAACTCAGTGATTCACAAGAAGTGGCTCCCTAGGAATACACGTAGGAAATCATTTGCATATCATGCTTTGAAATACTTGCTGATTTTTGTGATAGGTTTGTCATCATCAAAAAGGGGGAAATTGTTGGAACGATGTTGGGACCTCTGGTTCTAAACATCGGAACAACGATACAGTTCTCCAAGTTTTGATAATGACAAACGCTATAAGGGAACTAATGTGCTTCGATCAAGTATTTATAAGGAACACAGGTTGAGCAAAGAACTTTTACGAATGACCAAAGAGCACAAGAGCACACAATGAAGAGTTCCCATCAAGGGAACTCTGAAGAGAACTCCCAGAAATGACCAGAGAACAAAGGCTTACACGATGAAGAGTTTGTCTCAAAGGAACTCAGAAGAAGACAGTTCCCACGATATGGGAACTCACATGTGAGGACAAGGACCGATCAGCGCATATCACGGGATCCTGTCTTGGACATGATGAAGGCACAGTCTGAGGAGCAGACTGTCACGATTGATCCAACGGTCCGATCATCTCAAGAAGTTGACCCAATTCAAATTGAAGTCACATGTGAAGAAAGTACAACTTGGGCATCAAGCAAAGGGCATTTCGGACACAAATGAAAGATGCGATTGAAGCCCAAGTTCACTCGAGTATAAAGCCAAATGAATAGTGCTCGGATTGAGTACTTCTCCCAGAACATACAAATACCCACAATAGAGAAAGAGAAAAGAAGAAGAGAAGTCCCCGGTGGCGAGTGTCTGATCTCAACGACGGTGAAGCCGAGTTCCCAGGAGCAAGGGAACTGCGATTCGGTGTAAGGTTTGAGTTACTTATTTAGTGATTGTTGTTCGCTTAGGAACTCAGTTGAGAAGATTCATTAGTGTTGCCAGAGTCAGGTAGAACTCGTAGGAACAGAGAAGTTTGAATCTGGCTGTTTGTAACTAAGGAACAAATCAATAATATAAGTAAGTCATTCAAAATCCTCCAAGCGGAGGTAGAGGTTTACCCATACAACTAGTTGGTTGTAGTGGGGTTCCTCTATAAGGAACTGTGTTCTTTCTGTCTTTCTAATACTTGCGATAATTTCTTCCGCTGCCTTGGGAACAGCTTAACAGCCAGTTCCCAAGCTCTAGCTAACCGGTTACGATCCAACACATGCAAGCCAACAATGCCTATAAGAATAACATGTGTCGCCATTTCGGAGCACATAACTTGGTACAATCTTTTCCATCATGTAGATTTTCTACATGGAATTCTATTCACGACATCTTACCACGGGAGAATTGGATGTCCTACCCTCCATGGGAACTAAACCATTTAGAAGAACGATGTGACACACCCATCCATGGGCATAAAACCACAACTTGCATCGAGATGACATTACCATGGCATGACTTAGCTCAATACTCGAGTCTTAGCCTAGAGTCAAGGCTTGAAAGCATGCCATAGCCTACTTGACTCAACCTAAGGTTCTTTGAAAGCATGTAAAATATCATTTCTTCTCACTCTTGAGGAAGAGAGACGGTCAACCTCCTCTTACACCTCCTCGTTCTCCAACTCTGTTGATAGGGTTTCTCGGCCAACAAATAAATTTGTAAGTCAAGACCCCGCTGAGTACAGTGGAGTCAGGATCGTTCCACAGGAAGCAAGGTTATTTGTCTATCAATCTAATAAAAATTCAAATAAAATCAAGCAAAACACTAACGAGATGCCTCGTTAACGACCTTGTCAGGATCGTTACCGAACCACCGAACACAAAAACACCAATTAACGAACTAATAAAATTCTAATTAATACTCGGTACCGAAGCAAGCATTCAGCAACGAAGATTTATCAGAAATAATTCAATAAAAACAAATATCTAGGATAAGGGACACCACAGCATAGCCAAGCATAAGAATTCGTAAGTAGATAAGATCATGCCTTTAAATAGATAGAGTCATCAACTTTCATTGACTAGACAAGTAAATTAATCTACTTTCATAAACCAACTCACTCAATTGCTTGTTTTGGATCTAAAGCTTGAAACTTCCGTTTTCAAACAATATCAACCTTCAAGTTACTAACTTTCTCTTTCAATCAAGTTAAAACTCAAATTACCTCAACTCCCGTTTCGGTATTAAGCACAACAAACAATCTCAATAAAAATAAAAGGCATTCAAAACACTACATTACTTCATCAAACATGCTCAACTATGCCGGGCTTAACCCCGACCCTAGAAAAATAACTACTCACTACTCATGATTAAGAAACCAAAAACTTCAATAAAAACAATCATGAAAACAAAACTCAAACTTAAATTAATAACAAAAATATCGTCTTACAGAGAATCAGAAGAAAAACCAAAACAAAACAATCACCGAACCACAAACTTGATCAACGAACCTCGGAAACCGTCGTCACCGACCCCTCGTCACCGACTTCCGATCCGGCAGCCTTTCCTTCGGCCTTCCTTCCTTCTCCAAAAATAACTTTAAAACTCTACTCCAAAATTCAGCCCCCCCTTCTATGCTAGATAGAAGGGTATTTATACTAGAAAATCCTAAAAAACTAAAAAGCTAAAAGATAAAAACTTTCCTAAAAAGATAGAAACAATCTCTAAAAGATAGAAATAAAATCTAAAAAAATATTAAACCCTAAAATACATATTCTATTAACCCATAAAGATTCTAAAAAGATACTCAACCGATACGGAAATAAATTCCCTCTCAGGATCGGTGAATAATAAAATAATACTCCGAAATCTTCGTCGTCGTGGCCTCGTTAACGACCCTTCACAGCCTCGTTAACGAGCCTGGGGTTTTGTTCTCTTCAACACCTCCTCTCGTTTTCTTGAGCTTCGACTTCTTAAATCTTGCACTTTCCCGTCCTTCACTGTGATGCTCCAAATTTATCTCCATTTAGCTCCTTTCCTAGCTAAAACCTGCAAAATACACAAAATAGTGTAGATTCCACTTTTTTCGCAGATTTATACAAAACTAACTAAAAACACTTAATACGAAACCTAAACTAGACAAAATTAATCCTAATAAACAAAGAAAACCTATCAAAAACTATATCAAAAATGCGAACATCAAAATACCCCATACTTAGACTTGCTTGTCCTCAAGCAATAATCAAGATACTAACCAAAACCAAAACAAATCATGCTTATCAAGACATAGCCATCTTCAAAAAGCAACATCTATAAATAAGAAAATTATAGCAAAAGACTATTAACATCCTCACACACATATGCACTTAAATAGACATAAAATAATACAATCCAAGCTCTCAAGGGATATAATGTGTTTCACTCAACTCTCATGTGTTTGGGCTTATAATTTCAATCTCTCAACTCATCCTATATACAAAAACTCATAGAAATTGGAACTTATATCACCAATACTCTCCACCCAAGATTTGTCAAAACAAGCAGAGAATCATCAAGAGAACTTAGGCTCAATGAAAAACTTCATAGAAGCTTCCATTCGGCCGGGTTGTAATGGGGCTTGGTAATAAAAATAAGGCATGGAGATATTTTGGCTATGTGGTGCTAATAATATCCGGGAATCAAAGACTCCTAAAAACTCACACATAACATCAAAACTCTCATATAAAATAACCAAACTCACTCTCATATTATGCACACTTATTTTCACTCACCCATTTATCATCCTAGAAAGTCTCATAATCAAAAATAAAAGAATCTCTTGATATTATTTTTAAACACAAATGCACTTCAACTTTTCTTCTTTCTCTTTCTCTTTTTTTTATGTTTTTTTTTTCTTCGCTGCCCCGTTAACGAACCCACATCCGGGTCGTTAACGATCCACCGTATACATTTCTTCCCTTTAAACTTAATTGTGCATCTTTTTTTTTTTTTTTTCAAGAGACCTTTCTTACATGTAATAACAAGAGACTTTCAAATCTACCCTTCCAAAATACCCTTTAATTCAAGCAAATAGAAACTCTTTTCTTTTCAACAAAACACAAGACTTCACCTCTCCAATCCAAGTCCTAATTCCCGGATAGGGTCAAGCTTATCTCGGCTAGGGAACAATTTTTGTGGAGCTAAAAATAAAAGGTTTCAGGCCAAAATTGGTTATCAAAAGAAGGAATAATGTAAAGGTAGATAGGGGATAATAGGGCTCATAAAAATAAGTTCTCGATCATATGATCTTTACAAGTAATGAACTAAAAATCCTATAAGGGTCTCAAGAAATAGATAACCATCACAATTCCAAGAGATAATATGCGTAAGGAGAGTAAATCACACAAAAAAGAAGAGGGACCTATAAAAGTTCTCCCTATAAGGCCAAACATTTCTCACAAGGTAGATTTTGTTGGATTGCATCATCTATGCTATAAAGTATATGTGCTCAATTTCATCTAATGCTATTCTCTTCTAAAAAACAATAATTTCAATTTTTAAGAATCCGGCTATACTTTCAAAGACATATTTGCAAGGAATTATATGGTCAAGCTAATGATTGCTATCATAGAACTTTTAAGAAGGGATATCTATCAATTCTAAACTCTTTTTAGATTTTTCAAAATTTTCAATTTTTTTTTTTGGTTTTTTCGATTTAACAGAAGTAATAACTACATAAAACATAAAACCACCTAGGACATAATTTTTCTACTTTCTTCCCACCCCATACTTAAAATTACAGTGTCCCCACTGTAAGAAAAATAAGAAGAATAGGGAAAAGAAATAGAAAAGAAAACAAAAAATTAAAAAGAAAGACATAAAACTTACAAAAGTAGAAACAAGGAAAGGAAATTCATCTTGAGCGTGATCAACGGTTCGGTGGAGGAAAATAGTGCTCAAAGTGCCCCATGAAGTCATACATCGTCCTCCAATGCTCAGCATCCTCTGCCTCTCTTTGACGTTGCCGCTCGTCCTCCATCGACATACGAGCGGAATAGACGGTTTCCCATCTATCCATCCTCCGATGAATGTGATCGGTCTGAAGGTGAAGCTGCTGCATCCGTGCAGAAAGATCCTCGGCCCATGGTGGTGGTATGCGCGATCCTGCGTACTCGGGCTGAGGAGGTGGTGGGTAGTGAGGCTGGAAGTGATCTTGGTACATCACCGGGTTGTAAGGCATTAAGCCATATGCATGAGGGTCGACAGGAGCTGGTGGAAGGTCGACAGGAGCTGGTGGAGGGTCGACAGGAGCTTGCGGCACCTCGGTAACGAAGCTGGTTGCCTCGTTAACAGTGTTGGGTGGTGGCTGGAAATGGTCGTTAACGACCCTGGTGGGCTCGTTGACGAAGATATTGCCTCCTAATTTCTCCGTCTCCATGTCTTCTTCTGTAAAGTTGAGCTCCTTAGTGCCGCCTTCGGTGTCGGCTTCCTCGGTATCATTGCCTACGACCTCGGTATCCTCTTGCTCATCTTCTTCTTCATATTCGTCCACATCGTCCCGCTCAAACCGGGTGTGACATGGCCTAAGTGAGAGCTCATCTTCCGGTTTTGGCTCCAATGGGTAAGGCTGGACCGTCCACACCTCGTACCAATTCGGTACATAGAGTATCTCGTACATGTCGAGGGAAGGTATGACGACTTGATCTCGAACCTTCACTTTGTAGCCTCCCTCGGCTTGCACAAAAATCCCGGCGCTATACCAATAGTTCTTGTTGAGGAGTTGAGCGTGGGTCGGTGTGTAGCGGGTGAGATCCACTCCAAGATTCTTAGCCAAGAGGCTAACCAAATTGCCACACCATACCTCCTTGGACTTGTGGGACTTCTCGACGTAGTAGAGCCATTCGTACCCCAAATTCAAGGGGCCAGGCTCCTCGAAGAGGATGGTGCGGAAGCAAGCGACCTCCGTCCTTGTAGACCGGTTCAACTCCTTCTTCGGCCAAAATAGTGCGGCGAGGACTCTCAAGATGATCCGGAAGATGGGGTTGACTATGGTTGCCCGGATAGCGCCGCGGTGGAGGATTGAACCTCTCCGGTGATGTAGCTCCAAGTGCGGGTCACTCGGTAGTCCTTCAAGCTATAGTCTCTAGATGGGTTTGGGAGCTCCAAGATTGCATTGAACTCCGCCATGGTGAAGTCACGGTCCTCGTTACCGAGCCGGAACCGAATGCGTCCCGCCGAGATTTTCGACGAGAAATTGGTCTCCAAGGTGGCCAAGAACTCGGATGTGATGGCTGGATAATGTGGCAAGCTCTCTTGCTTCAATAAGTGTGCGGCCCCAAGGATGGCAAAAGCATCCTTGACATCCGTGTAGATGCCCGTAGAGACGGCGCTAGACTTCGAGAACCATCGGGTGTAATGGTCCTTCTCCAAGAAATCCCAGTAGCACCGTACTTGGCTCTGACTGCTCAAAATCACATTGTCCACCCGGGGTGGAGATGGAGACCTGTGATTTCTCCTCTTCTTCTGGGCTCGGGTAGCGGGTCTGCTTGAACTAGCCATGGATCCTACAAAATAATCGAAAATTTTCCAAGATAAGATCCACTCAAAAATAATAGGTACGAGACCCCATACTTGGTCTCAAAATTAACCTCGGAATTATTCATAAACTACCCAATTGGGTTGTTCACGAAGCTGGCCTCGGATTAAGCATTGATGAAGTGCAGGGTCGTTAACGAGCCTGGGTGGGTCGTTAACGAGCCACCGAGAGCGAAACCAGTAATGTCCGAAATTGATTCTACCTCTAATTCAGCACAAATCAAACATGCAATCTTATATTATTCTCCACAATTCCCTCATTGGGTAAAAGCACCCCATACTTACTCAATTACCCATCCCGAACATGCTATAAATTTCCCGAAATTTTGACATGCAAAGTTCGAACTTTTAGATCTAGAACAAGAAAAATTCATACTTTCTTAACTAAAGGGTTACAATAGCTAATCTAACATGAATCGTCTTTCCTAAACATGAACAACTCAGCACAATCAAGAATTTTTATAACGGAATTTAGGCATGCTCATCGATCTCCCTAAAAATCATGATTCAAGATATGAAATTTAACCCTATAGATACTCAATCATGCAAATTCAAGCAAGGGTTTAGAAATCATACCGGAGAACCGAGAATTAAAAGGACAAGGGTCGGGATCGGGGTAGGTTAACGAGCTCGTCGTCGACGGTGAAAGGGCCTTCGAACTCCGGTAACGATGGCGTCTTCGGTGGTCGTTAATGTGGGATTTCCGACTCGGTAGGAGAAAAGGGAAAGGGATTGAGAGAGTTTTGGGTTTGAGAGTGAGTGTGGGAGAGATTGTGATAGAATTTTGGGAGGGGTAGAAGGGTTTTTATAGGAGGGGTAAAGAGAGAGGGGGTGGCGGCTAGGGTTAGAAAAGTTAACTAGGTTACTTACCTGCCCCGTATTGTGACGAATCGGGTCGTCCGAACTGGGTCGTTAACGACCCTGAGTGGGTCGTTAACGAACCACCGTAGCCTCCTTGAGTGCATTTCGACCCCTTTTTTTCCTGAAATCTTGTTAGCTCAAAAAATCTTATTTCTATCCTATTTAAACTAAAAAAAAAAGAAAAATAAAAGAAAGCTAGGAAATAATCTAAAAAGAAAAATAAAATAAAATAAAATAAAATAAACCTATTCTAAAAAGCGGGTTGCCTCCCGTAAGCGCTATGTTTAACGTCGTTAGCCCGACGAGCTCTCTTGCTAGTCTCATGGTGGTTCATGTCTGGTCGTGTTAGGGTCTTCAAATACCGTGCCTATAGCTTTACTGCCTCTGTGCACTTGAATTGCTAAATTGGGACCTTCTTCTTCTATTAATAAGCTCGATATCCCTGGGTTAATGGTATAGTCTGAAAGCCAAGGTGGTTTGGGCTTTTCTGTAACCTCTGTAGTAGGGCCTTTGTACATGGGAGCATCATTGATCGGCAGATGTGGCTCGGTAGGGGTTGTGGTGTCTGGTTCGGGTTGAGTCAACTCTAGTTGTGCCACTCCAATTGGGTCGTTAGCTTTCTGATCTAAATTGAATTCCACCCGTTCCTCTCTTATATCAAAAGTGAGGAGTCCCTTACGCACATCAACTCTTGCTCCTGCTGTGGCTAAGAATGGTCGCCCGAGAATTATGGGGACATGAGGGTCTTCAGGCATATTAAGGACAATAAAATCATTTGGTATGAAGAATTTCCCGACTTGAATAGGGTAATCGTTCACTACTCCTGTTGCTTTGACACTTGATCCATCTGCCATGTACAGATTCATGTCTACTGGTTCCAGTGGTCCCATATTGGCTTTAGACCAGATTGAGAGTGGAACAAGACTAGCACTGGCACCAAGATCGCATAAAGCTTTGAACTTGTGGTTGCCTATGCCGATTGTGATTGCAAACCTCCCAGGATCTCCAAGCTTTTCTGGAAGAGCTATGGATCTGACCTCGTCCTGCAGCTCTGTAATAGATCTTTTCCTGCTAAGAATATCTTTCAAAAATTTTGTGTAAGCCGGCATTTCGCTTAGGGCCTCAGCGAATGGGATGGAAATATTAATGCCCTGAAGAATCTTAACGAAACGCTTGAACTTACTCTCAGTAGATTCCATAGATTTCTTAACTGGAAATGGAAGAGTTTTCACCATTCTCGGAACCAAGTTAGGCTCGAGAGGTGAGAGTACCGGGTCGATACTGGGGTCGTTTGGTGTCCTCGGCGGGTCGTTACCGACCCTGGTGGGGTCGTTAACTACCCTGGGATTGAGAGGAGGGCTCGGTTTAGAAAACTTACCTGGGCTGGGCTCGTCAGGAATCCTCGGAGCCTCGTCATCTTGGCTTGTAGGCTCGGTACTAGCTCTCGCTGGCTCGTTAACGAGCTGGCTGGCGAGATCTTGTTCCTCCTTCTCTTCAGCTTGAATTCTCTCCGGTAGTGTCTTCCCGCTTCTAAGGTGTACTGCTGCTATTTGGCCTCTAGGGTTCTCTTCGGTACGACCCGGGAGTTGCCCTTGTGGTCTTGGAATCCGTGCAGCAAGGTCTCCTAGTTGAGAATCAACACTCTTCTTCCAAATATCGAACTCTCCCCATCTTTTATCCAATCCATTCATGCCCTCTTTAATCTCTTGAGCCCATGATGGTGTCTCCTGATGGCCTGGAGGTCGATATGGTGCAGGTCGTCTATCTTGCGGGGGCCCTGTGTAATTATGATTTGCATTCTGATTGCCTCATGATTGATAGTTGTTCGACCTGTCATTGTAATTAGGGTGGTTCCTGTAGGGTCCTCTCATGTAATTCATCTCAGCTATCGTCTCAGCGGTTCTAACCTGCTCAATGTTAGTGCAAGCAGAAGTGCTATGCGCAGAAGAACCACATTCTTGACATGATTGAGAGGATTTTAAAAAACTTACCTGTTTCCTCAAACGATTGACCTCATCTTGTAAGAATGGATTTTTAACATCGGGGTCAACTTCATCTCGATTGGGCACATAGAGACGTTTTTGAGTTTGTGGAGCCTGCTGGGTTCCGTACATAGCATCGTAATTCGCCAGCTTGTCCAACAGTTCCCACGCCTCTGTCGGGTTCATCTCTATAAAACCGCACGCAGTATGCGTGTTGATGCGGTTCTTGGTCTCTGCGTTGATACCCTGGAAAAAGATTTCTTGCAATACATATAATGGTTGCCCATGAGTAGGGCATTGTCTAAGCATCTCTTTAAATCTTTCCCATGTTTCAACAAATGTCTCATTAGGCAACTGGTGATAAGAGGTGATACGTTTCCTTAACTCTGTTGTCTTAGCAGGAGGGAAAAACTTTGTAAGAAATTGATCATACAAAGCTTTCCAAGTCCTGATAGACTTAGAAGGTAGGCTCTCTAACCAGTTCAGGGCCTTTCCAGTAAGTGACCATCTAAAAGCTTTCAACAGAACATATTCTAGTGAGACACCTTCAGCAGCTATGGTGTCACATAAATCAAGAAAATTTTTAATTTGTTCCATAGGGCACTCAGCAGGTTTCCCTTCAAACTGAGCCCGTTTAATCAAGGATATAAATTGAGACTTGATCTCAAAAGGTTTCTCTATCGCAGGAAGCACAATAGGAGATTCTGGCACCCTCAGTTCCGGATGCATGTATTGCTTGGCATTCCTTGGATAGACGTTTAGCTCTTCTTGCAGTCGAGCCTTGTCTGCATTAGCGCCGTCCTTCTCGGCTTTTAATGCCTCCATCTGGGTCCGGAGGATCTCTAGCTCTCGAGCCATCACTTCAGCTGTGGCCATGGCTCGGTTTTCTCGGAGTCGCCGGTGCAGGGAACGTTCGGGTTCTGAGTAATAACTGGAGCTATCAAACTGAAGCCTTCTTCGTCCTATCGGCATACACTGAGAAAACAAACAAAGAAAACAAAAATTAAAAACAAAAACGGGGTCGGGCTAGTCCCGATCCCAAAGATAAACTAACAACTCGTTGCTTCCCCGGCAACGGCGCCAATTTGTTGATAGGGTTTCTCGGCCAACAAATAAATTTGTAAGTCAAGACCCCGCTGAGTACAGTGGAGTCAGGATCGTTCCACAGGAAGCAAGGTTATTTGTCTATCAATCTAATAAAAATTCAAATAAAATCAAGCAAAACACTAACGAGATGCCTCGTTAACGACCTTGTCAGGATCGTTACCGAACCACCGAACACAAAAACACCAATTAACGAACTAATAAAATTCTAATTAATACTCGGTACCGAAGCAAGCATTCAGCAACGAAGATTTATCAGAAATAATTCAATAAAAACAAATATCTAGGATAAGGGACACCACAGCATAGTCAAGCATAAGAATTCGTAAGTAGATAAGATCATGCCTTTAAATAGATAGAGTCATCAACTTTCATTGACTAGACAAGTAAATTAATCTACTTTCATAAACCAACTCACTCAATTGCTTGTTTTGGATCTAAAGCTTGAAACTTCCGTTTTCAAACAATATCAACCTTCAAGTTACTAACTTTCTCTTTCAATCAAGTTAAAACTCAAATTACCTCAACTCCCGTTTCGGTATTAAGCACAACAAACAATCTCAATAAAATAAAAGGCATTCAAAACACTACATTACTTCATCAAACATGCTCAACTATGCCGGGCTTAACCCCGACCCTAGAAAAATAACTACTCACTACTCATGATTAAGAAACCAAAAACTTCAAATAAAAACAATCATGAAAACAAAACTCAAACTTAAATTAATAACAAAAATATCGTCTTACAGAGAATCAGAAGAAAAACCAAAACAAAACAATCACCGAACCACAAACTCGATCAACGAACCTCGGAAACCGTCGTCACCGACCCCTCGTCACCGACTTCCGATCCGGCAGCCTTTCCTTCGGCCTTCCTTCCTTCTCCAAAACTAACTTTAAAACTCTACTCCAAAATTCAGCCCCCCCCCCCCCTTCTATGCTAGATAGAAGGGTATTTATACTAGAAAATCCTAAAAAACTAAAAAGATAAAAGATAAAAACTTTCCTAAAAAGATAGAAACAATCTCTAAAAGATAGAAATAAAATCTAAAAAAATATTAAACCCTAAAATACATATTCTATTAACCCATAAAGATTCTAAAAAGATACTCAACCGATACGGAAATAAATTCCCGCTCAGGATCGGTGAATAATAAAATAATACTCCGAAATCTTCGTCGTCGTGGCCTCGTTAACAACCCTTCACAGCCTCGTTAACGAGCCTGGGGTTTTGTTCTCTTCAACACCTCCTCTCGTTTTCTTGAGCTTCGACTTCTTAAATCTTGCACTTTCCCGTCCTTCACTGTGATGCTCCAAATTTATCTCCATTTAGCACCTTTCCTAGCTAAAACCTGCAAAATACACAAAATAGCGTAGATTCCACTTTTTTTGCAGATTTATACAAAACTAATTAAAAACACTTAATACGAAACCTAAACTAGACAAAATTAATCCTAATAAACAAAGAAAACCTATCAAAAACTATATCAAAAATGCGAACATCAAACTCCACCACAAGTTGAAATTCCAGTAGTGACCACCTATCCTTCAGGGTCCACCACTCTTACTTTAAATGTAGATGGTGTTCCCACCACTATCATTGAACGTGATCTTACTATCCCTCTTCTTGAAGACCATTCCTCGTCTTCTTAGTTCTTATACACACCACACCTAGATAATTGACTTCAACCTTAGATGTTCTCAACTAGCTCCCTCAACTTCCCAATCTCAAAACCCTACATCTCAAACTCTCAACACCAAAGATCCCCAATCTTAAGCACCACAACTCACTTCCAACCCTTCTCCAACTCACTTCCAACCCTTCTCACACAAAAGCTCAAACTCCAATCATTCCCACTCCTCAATTCAAGGACTCCTCCTTTCCTTCTCTGGATGCGTAGGTGGCGCAAGTTGAGAACGAAGAGTTCCTATCTAACAAGGGAACTCCATCCAAAACACCCTCCAAAAGAAACTCCCTCTCAAGCTCCTCTCTCTAAACCTCCAACCACACCCAGATCCACAAAAAGGAAGCACCATCAGATCATCAATGAGTCTGATGAGGAACCAGACCCTTTGTTCCTAAGCTCCATCATCAACGTCGATGAGGATGAAGAAGAAATGGGAGATGGAATTGTTGTTCAAGAGTACACGGAACCATCGTTGTAGCTAGAGTTCAAAGAATCAGATTCCAGTCGTCCAGCAACCAAGGGCTCAACAAAAGGAGCCAAAAAGCCAAAGAAAGATCCCAAGAAAAAGGGATCATTGTTAATAGTGAAAGGAAACTTCTAGTTCTCTCGGTTGTTACCAAAGAGTTCCTAGAAGCAAACGACTTCAAGGAACTTCAAGAGCTGATCAATTTTGAATGATGTGATTGAGGAGGTATTTTTGCAGTCGTTAATACCTATGAAAGAAACCTTAACTTTACCAAACTCAGTAGAGTAGTAAGTAAGGGTCGATCCCACAAAGACTCGTGTATTTGTGTTCTTACTTGCATGCCAAGTAATAGAAAGAGGGGGGTTTTATGGATGTTGAGTAACTAACTAATCTAATATGCAAATTAAATCTAAAGTATGAATGCAAGGATGATTGTATTGATTGAAATATGAGAAAAACATGTTCAACTAGTTAAATCTATCATAGGTGTGCTTATTGCTCATTAATTCTCTCGATTCTCAATTCACTTGAATAATCTATCGTGGATTTTGATCCAAACTTCAGGTTTAGTTGATAGAACTACCAATCTAACAACCCTAATCATCTAACAACCTAGAAGACCTTCTAGATTCAATTAGATAACAACATAAAGATTCAAGTATCGATACAAACAAGCACTTAGAGCAACCAGACATCTAAAGGACATGTGAATTTATTCCCTTCTACAACTGAATAGCCCGACCGAGTCCAAACAATTATAGATCCTACTTTGTGGTAGTTGAGGAGGAGGACGAGTCTGATGAGGAGGATGACCAACAGTTTGATGGGACAGTGCCTTATGGTAGTGGTATTGGGTATCCTGAGTCTCAGTTTACTCAGATGATGGAGATGATGACACAGATGCAGTTGGACAATACATAAATGCACACGGATATGTCATCTCAATCCGATTAGAGTTATGAGACCATGAGAGGCTATGTGGATGAGCGATTCACATCTTTCTAGGCGCGTCAGGATGAGCAATTCAAATTACTCAATGCTAGATTGGATGATGGAGCTCCACAGTGTAACACCCCCATTTTATCCACTTATAATGGGATGTTACCGCCGGCGGACTTAGACTTTCCATCCAAGGCCGTTGAGGCTTAAGTGACCGTAAATGAATAAAGACATGCTTAAACAACATAATCCGATAAAACAAATTTTCTTATATTCATAAATGTGGTTACAAGAGTTTACAACGGAATACATAAAACAGGAATCGTTGTTTCTGGAATTACTTTCAAAATCCTGGAAACGCCTGTGTGGAGACAGCACGTCTTCCAAAGCTTTCTTCCTTTCTTCTTTCCTTCCTTTCCCAAGTTCTTTTCCTTTCCAGCTTTCCATGGTCTTCAAAGTTGAACTTCTGCAGTCTTCTTCCTAAAACCTGATATTTCCATAGTAGACAGAAATACCAGCCGGACGAAATCGGGAAGAAGCAAGGGTATTAGTCTTCCAAGAGACTAACCAAATAGGAGAATGTGTCTTGGTTCACAAAAGTAAGGTCAAGACGTTTTAATACCATAACCCGAATTCAAATGGGTAAAGGTATAATAGTCCCAAGGACTAATAGGACGACAATAATCTGATATGTAGTAAACCGATCAAAGACTTTCTTGGAAAATAGGAAACCACCAAAAGTAGTTCCTAAGGAAGAGAATGTGTTTGGATATTTGTTGGGAATATTATTAAACAAGCATTTACTTTCAAAAGGTGCATCCATTGACTAATCAGTTCCATAACCACCCTCACGTTGGACATCTCCAGAGTGAGAAATGGAAACTTTCATAGCGAGGAGCCAGAGTGGAAACCACCCTGCAGATTATCATTACTATGCCCGAGGCACTAGTCTTTTATTAGTCATAAAACTTTGCATTACAGTTATAGATTTTTAAATGTCGATGCTCAACCAGTGAGACTTATAACGACAAGATAATAAGCACTCAAAGGTGCTTCAATTTCTCAATAATTGTTGAGAAAGTAGGTCATGACCAGTGTCGGACACGGATACCAAAGTATACCTCCCAACACATGTTATAGAGAGACTCTCAAGGCATATCCCCGAGATCCCTAGTTCTAAACCTATCCACAACAAAGAGATCTCAAAGGAGACTCTTAAACACATAAGAGCACAAACAACGGCCCTAAACAGTACTAGCAGTACGAATAAAAGGAAATAACGAACAGTCGTTAAATCTAAGCAGTAAATAAGCCTAATTCAATTATTTAGCAAGCGAGTATTCTCAACATGGAGATAATCACGGAACAGAGGTTCCTGATTATCGATTATTCCAAAAATAATGATATCTAAAACAGAGTTTAAAGATATCGAGTTCAGAAAAGAGTAAACCACCCACTTGCCGTGAAAAGTTAGCTTAGGTCCGATCAAGACGATAAACATGAATCCTTATAGCTTTCCTGGTAAGAATATTCAAAGAGACATTTTATGAATAAACTCTTTAATTGTTTATTCAACTTTTTAATGTCTTCTCGAAAACGAGAAACGTAACGACGTATTTTCTTATATATATAAAAAGTTATATATAACCTTTATAACGTTATTACGTAGACTAAGATTTTGACAGCATAACGTCTTGTTTTTGGTGCTTTCTTATAAATGAAAAGTGTTCATTTATATCATACGTACGTGGTGTTAAATTCTCAGAATTTAATATGGACCAACGGAACGTATAAAGGGGTCGAAAGTTCGTTACCAAACGTTGACGTTATGGAAATTCGGAACGTCGGTTTTGAAAACGGGATGATCCTATGGCATCGTGGCAACGTCATGATCCTAACGGCATCAACAGAGGGCAGCGTGATGGCTCTGAGAGGCTCGACAGAGGCTCCGAAAAAGACGACGCCGACGATCGACGGCTGTTCACGCATCCCAATGGCTAGGCGCAGCTGTCGGGTGATGCGCATGGATGAGCAGCGGAACGGGCTGGTCAGCAGTTGGTCTTAGCGAGGCCGAGGCGGCTTCGGTGGCTGGCAGGAGAGATGGCTAAGGTGGTGGCTGAAGGTTGAAGATGGTGGTGACCGGCGAGAACTCGAGCGAGACCGAGAAGATTGCCGACAGTGAAGAATTTAAACGAGGGAGTCTTAAAATTAAAAGTGGGGTCAAGGCCAAAGTTTGAACTTGGTTTTGATTGGCTAAACAATTGAAAGTTGTAACAAATGTTTAACGAGGGATAGAAAGTGGGGATCTTTGTGTACAAATTGAACGGAGGAAGAAATTCGAACGTATATATAATGATCTTATATGTACGTGGGCTATAAGCTGAATGAACTTGGGCATCAAGAGATTAAATGAACTTGGGCATCAAGTTTACTTAACACGCAAGAGTAGTGGTACGCAAGAATGGTACACTAATTAGATAATCTTAAATATCGGTCATAGAATTTTACACGTATTGGATCGGGACTTGCGTTAGGGTGGTAAAATTATATACCCTGGATATAATACTCCTTTTGTAGAAACGATCTTAAAAATTATGTAGACTAATAAAATCAACTCGAATGATTTTATCTTGCTACTTTCAATTTTAAAGCTTCCGTTTCAGAGTATATCCTTAACGAGTACATAATTAATTGAGCGGATCTCACCCGATCAATGTACTTCTTTAATGGAAGTAATCCTAAAAATTATATAGGTTAATAAAATCAGTTCTAATGATTTTATTCTGTCACCCATAATTTTCTAGGAACAATTTTCATTAATCCGATCGTAACGCGTAACGGGATTGAGTGAACGGGTCTTAGAAAGATGCCCGGAAAATTTCCAAAATATCCATAAAAACTACGGATATTACACACATGCTACCCACCGCACTAGTACTACCCACATTATAGCTTTCTTGCTCCCCCATATCCAGAGTATCCAGCTTACCCACCACCTCGTACAGAGTATCCACTTTGACCACCGTTCCACCGCATTACTCGGATAGCTCGATCGTTGTGAGTTTTTCTCTTCTCTTTTCTTTTTTACTTTAGGGACAAAGTAGGTTTTAAGGATGGGGGAAGGGAATTACTTGTTTGCATTCCTATAGTTGCATTAGATTAGGCATGTTTATTTTGTCTTGCATTGATTAAAAATCCTGAAAATGAAAAAAAAATCAGAAAAAAATATTGCATTTTAGGTCTCATATTTCCCCATTGTTTGATACCTTTTGTATTTCTATGCTTTGATGAAATCCTAACCCATGATTTGCATGATATGCTGAAGTTTCTATGATATGAGCACGATCTTTGATTACTTACTTTGACTATAGGATTGAGCATGCATATAAGCTTGAGTTTTAGATTTATTTTGAAGTTCTAGACACAATTACCTTGTGAGATTATTTGGCCTTTTATTGATGATTTGTTCTCTATTTCTTGAGTGTATCACTTTGGATTGCTAGCTCTAGAACTAGTGTTTAGATTCTTTTTCAATACTGCTTTTCATGACTGGATGCATGACATTAAAATGAATGAGACATGTTTCTATTTTACCCTATTACTTCCATTCCTACCTTACAAAATCCATTTCTTTTGAGCCTTAAAGCCTATTTTGATAAGCTCCACAAAATAATCCATAGCCTAACACGCTTGACCCATCCGGGATTTAGAACTTTAGGTTGTTTGTTTTGTGAGAGTTTTGAATAAGTAGGGGGGAATTTTAAGAAGAGGTGGAAGAAAGGAATACAACTCTAGCATGAAAATTTGAAAAATGAAGATGAAAGAAATATGTTGCAAAGAAAAGAAAGGAAAAAATGATGAGTTTCAAAGATAGTAATCTTCATAAGTGTAAGAAGAAGAGTTGGAAAAAAGAGGCGAAAGTGGAAAAAAAAGTAGAAAGAAACAATGAGCTTAAATGAATGTAAGGAGTTGTTGAAGTTGAGTTGGAAGTGTGAAGTGTGTTGAATTTTGGGTTTAGGATTAGTTGTTTATCCCGGATTTAGCAACACAAGACTCAATTTATCCTATCCAAATTCTCTTTACCTTTGCCCCATTACAACCCTTAAAAAGTCCTCATGATTTTTGTTATGTGTTTGGTCCATACCGGTGGGGAATTAGGACGCTATGCAAGCCTATGGTACTCTAGTTTCTCATGGTTGATTTTGAGTGAAACACATGTCCAATAAACACTTGAGAGTGAGAGTAAACACAATACCCTTGGGGAGGTCTAGAATGGATGAATATCTTTGCTCTATGCTTGAATAATATGCATGCTATGATGTCTTGGTCAAGTTTTGATTACATGTTGAATTGCTTGATTGATTATGAGATGAATGCATGATTGCAATGTTGTGGTGTGATTTGGATTTGTGTCTTGCTTGAGGACAAACAAGGTTTAAGCATGGGGAAATTTGATAGCTTGCATTTAGGTATTGCTTAGGATGCATATTTATGTTTTTTTTTGCTTGGGTTTAGCTTAGTTTAGTCTAGTTCTTATGTTTTCAGGTATTATAGGAAATTCGGGTTTTGCATTTGTTTTGTTCGATTTTGCAGATCTCTAGGTAAGCAAGCATGGACATGACGGATCTTAGAGGACTATGATGGAGTTAGTACATGTGGAGCTCGATCGAGTTATGTAAGTAACTTTTCATGATCATTCAAGCCCAAGAGGTTGTGGGAAAAGAACGCTTGGATTCGGGCCATACATTGGAGTTGTTGTTTTGACACCTCTATCTTGTAAGGCTTCATTTGGGAGATATATTGGTATGATGAAGTTTGTTTTAGTATCATTGGAAAGCTAATTCAAAGAGCTACAATTCACATTTACTTCGAGTCCAAATTCCAACTCTAAGGGGGTCAAATCAGCCTCTAAAGTGTCACCTAAATCCTGAATCGAGAGGAAAAGCACGGGATGGGTAGGAAAAGCGCGACCATAGACCAAGCCAAGCAATTCCAACAAAGAGAAAAGTGCGGGCATTGAATCGTGGACATCGAGTAATGGATATATTTGGAGTTGGGCTTTTATCCCAACCGAAGCCCATTTCCTAATGGCCTAAGAGTACTGATTATTTTTTGAGCTCGATAAGCTTGATATTGCCAAACACATACAACAAAGATTATTTTTCTCGATAAACGTGATAAGCTCCATAAACTAGTTTATATGTCGTTTCCAAATGGGCCTTAGCAGTATTTGTTTGATCAATCTAAACTATCCATTAAAATTCATGCTATATCAACACTACTCCATGTTCATTCAACTTCATATCGATTAACACATGGGGCTTGCTAGACTTATAAAAAATAAGTACTTTTTAAAAAATCATTTCTTATTTATCTTGAAAAACGTGAAATATAATTACTTTTCACATATTTCAAGGCAAATAAGCAATGTTTTTTTAATAAAAAGTGTTTATTTTTAAGAAGTGTAGCAAGCTCATGAACTTAAGACCATTCAAAGATCTATATAAGAAAACCCATGATACAACTTTTCCCCTCTGTTATTGTGCAAAACATAGTAAAATAACATCCAATCATAAGTTAACAACCAAACATGTATCCTAGTCCTCGTAAATGCGACACTGACCCATGCCAGGGTTGTCCTTGCAATACTTCTCGAGTGGATTGGCGTCGGAATCATCCTTCCAGCGGCTCCTAGCGTGGCTGGCGGCAGCGCTAAGCTCCTCCACCTCATCCCACGCCGCCACACACTCTCCACTCTTCGGATCCTCCGAGCACTTCTCCTCAGCGGCTTTCACACTCTCCGCAATCTTCTCCGACAGCTTCTCCGGCACTACCGCTGCCACCAGTGGTGGCAGCGGAGGACGGTGGGCCCACCACCGTCCTCCGCCTCCAAGACACCATGCTCGGGATCCGTGATCTCGCCTTTGCCTGCAGAGGCTGCCTTGTTGGGGGCGTTATAAGGCTCATCGTGCCGCCGATGGTTGCCATATTTGTCAAGTTGTTTCGTCTTCTTTTGGGTTGCTTTGCTTTCAAAGTCACTTGTTACTCTAGCTCCTTAATGGAACTATATGTTTGTGATGGTTGATAATAGAGTTGGGTGAGACAACGATAGGAAACTGAAGTGATTGGATTTGTCTAGGGCCCACAATTTAGTATTCTTATCGTGTACAAGCCAATGGCCAGGTGCCACGTGAAGGTGCATCTTTGGAATCTTTCGGTGTCCCATGCTTTGTTCATACGCACATGAATTTCTACTGCTCAAAGCATGTACTGATGTACGTTATTATCTCATGGGTTCGGTTGTGGGTTGTACTAACTTGGATTTGGGTGGACTAATAATGGATGTGTTTCCCTTCTAAAAAAACGTAAAAATTGAATCCTATATTACCTTACCTATCGTATACGAGAATTATCCATCGAGATTCGTCGAGATGTAGATGGGCGCACATTATTCATGGTCTCCATACGAAGACAAAAGCAGGATCAGGTTAAACTTGTTCCGAACATCATACCATTACACTGGTACTCTTTTTCTTCTGCCCTTGTAAACTTGTCTATCTTAACATTTTACAAGTCCAGTAGACGTGTTTAGGTCTTCTGAAAAAACACAGATGAAAACTACTCCACCGGTGGAGACACCGGCCAACACGGAGGTTAACAACGAAGTTATGATGGATGAGTCAAGCAAAGTGCGCCCTCCTGGAGATCCCCCGGATCCGAGAGGGTCGTGGAAGGAAGTCGTCGTTGGCGGCCCTTTTCAGAAAAAAACAACCATTGATGAGGAATTCCTTGAAGGAAAAGTTCAAATTCACTTCCCGAACGGGGAAGAAGGGGACCCTGCCATTTCAATTGCGGAAGAGGTCATGGATGCGCTTGCATCAGTATGGAAGTGCTCGGTGGTTGTCAAGCTCCTCGGTCATCCCATCTCTTTCCAAATCATGGAAAAGAAAATTAGGGAGATGTGGCGATCAGACCAACACTATCAAATTCTCGATCTCACCAATGGTTGTTATTTAGTTAGTTTTGGTCGGGAAGAGGAGTACATGTCAGCGCTTACGGATGGGCCTTGGACTATCTTCGGACGGTGCTTAATTGTCCGTAGTTGGTCACCATCCTTTCGTACAATGGAACCAATCAAGACTGTGCCTACATGGATCAGATTATCTGACCTTCCAGTCTCTTTGTACGAAGAGAAGATTCTTTTGAAGATCGCCTCTGCTATAGGTCGCCCCATCAAAGTTGATCAAAAAACTATGTTCACCAACAGGGGGAGATTCGCTAGAATATGTATTGAAGTTAATTTGGATAAACCACTAAAAGGGTCGGTTAGCATAAATGGTGACCGATTCTTAATCGAATATGAAGGTCTGCCGACAATATGTTTTGACTGTGGGCGGTTTGGGCATGTGAAATCATACTGTCCGTACAGGGACGAGAGCACCAAGAGATCCACATCTATATCAGCGCAAAAACATACTTCGGGGGTCTCAGGGAAATCTGGTGATCTAGGCGGAGCTATGACTGTTGGTAATCTGAGTAATAATGATCAGATTGCGACGTCGAGTATGATGCAGGAGGAGGAAAACGGAGAGGTGGCCGCCGGTGAAAGGAAGGGTTTGTACGGCGAGTGGATGAAAGTCGAAAGAAGGAAGGTTGTCATGAAAGGAAATAAGCAGCATGCACAATCTAACAGTCAAAGGAAAGTTCCAATGAAGGATAACCGAAATGGTACTGAGAAAGGGAAGGACAAGATTGTACAGGAGCGACGCCCTTTGTTTCCGCAAATCAACAGATTCGGGGCCCTAAAAATAGGGGAAAATGAGTCTGAAGATCTTATCTCTAAGTCGGTGGAGGAGAATTTGCAGAATTACAGGGGTAATTTGAAAGAGGTCATGAAAGGAAAGCATATCTCTGCTGAGGTGTCAAAGGATTGTTCGGATTCGGTGCATATGAAAGGTGTTGGGCCCCAACAAGTGCCCAACTTAGAAGGTGGAATTGAAAACGTTGAAGAGTCCATGGACCAAAGTGATAATTTGCAGGGTTTCAATAGTGGGCTGATTCAATCCAAAGCCCAAAATAAAAAGAGGAGTGTAAAAGTGGGCCGAAAAAAGGGGATATTCACTCCTATTAATGGAGATCAAGGTGTTACCAGTGGGCCTAAGAAGGGATCGCAAGTTGTTTTGACTAAAAGACCAAGACATAACTTGGATCATGAGGCTTCTACAGTCGTGAATTTGCATGAGCAACAGATTCTGAAACCTATTCAGGATAGCAAGGAAATTCATGAAGGGCGTCCTCCTGATAACAATCAACTCAGCTCATATCTTCCCACCGAATCACAAACGATTGTGGACGATCCTCTTGGTTGCATCGATGTTGATGCTAGTATGGCGGAGAGCGGGAACGCTCAAGGGCCATGTTGATTCCCTCTGGTTCCGTTTTCTTCTTTTATAAGTTGTTTATGATGAATTTATTAATGTGGAATTGTTTTGGTGCAGGTAAACCTGGTTTTCGTAGAGCTATTCGGTATATATGTAGAGCCCATGCGGTCGACATGCTTGCTTTGTTCGAACCTCGTATATCGAGCGAGAGAGCTGATCATATCTGTAATCGTCTCGTTCGCTCGGATTTCTCAAAATTTGAGCGGGTAGAGGTTGTTGGCTTAAAGGGTGGAGTTTGGTTCTTCTGGAAAGACTCAAGGATTCGTGCTGAACGAATTGTGAAATTCCAGCATTTCATCCACGTTATTTTTTCCGATGGGGATTCTCTTGTGAATTTGTTCACTGTTTATGGCCCGCCCTCGGCAAAGCGCAGGGAAAGCTTTTGGAAAGACTTGGAATCTGCAATAAAAGGGACGTTTGGCCCGGTGATTGTTGGAGGCGACTTTAACTGTATTCTTTTTACCAATGAGCGTGAAGGTGGCTCGGGGGGTCTACATTCTGATTCTGAAACTTATCATCGTTGGAAGAACAGTCTAGGGCTTATTGACATGGAGTTCTTGGGGCCTAAGTTTACGTGGAGCAAGAGGTTATCTCGGTCGTCGGTGGTGTCTAAGAGACTTGATAGGGCTTTCATGAACATTGAGGGACGCCTACGGTGGCCAGAAGCTAGGGTACGCCATCTTCCGAGGTTCTCGTCGGACCATAATCCGCTTTTGCTCTCTTTCAACCCTAAGATTGGGATGAACAAAAAACGTAGGCCGTTCCGGTTTGAGGCCGCTTGGTTCTCCCACCCTGAGTTCTCGAATACGGTCAGAAACAGTTGGCATTCTAATTGGGACACCCCGGCAGCTCTTTCGGCGCTCAAAGAAGTGTTGGTGAGGTGGAACAAAAACGTTTTTGGTAATATTCATGCCCGTAAGCGGGAGGTTATGAACCAGCTTGAAAATATTCAGAATAATCCTAACAGGGCATCCTCTAGTGCTCTTTTGGACAGTGAGGCACGTCTAAAAGTGGAGTTAGATATGGTCCTCGAACAGGAGGAAATTCTATGGTTTCAAAAGTCCCGAGAACAATGGTTGATGTGTGGGGATCGTAATACTTCTTTTTTTCACACTTCGACTATTGTTAGAAGGAAACATAATAGGGTTGAAGGCCTCCGTAACAGTGATGGAGCTTGGATTGACAAGAGTGAGGAGCTTGAAATGATGGCAGTGGAGTTCTACCGTAATTTGTATACTGAGGAGCCTATTGTTGAGGGCCCTAATACTACTATTCAATGCGGGTTTCCGATTGTGAGCACAACGGAGTGTACGTCACTCGTGAGGAGTGTTAGTAAGGATGAAGTTTGGAGAGCAGTCAAAGATATGGGCCCTTTCAAATCTCCGGGCATTGACGGCTTTCAACCGGGATTCTATCAGAAATGCTGGGATACAGTGGGTGAGTCCGTGTGGTCTTTTGTTAGAGACTTTTTCTCGTGTTCACACATGCCAGAAGGGGTTAATGACACGCTTATTGTGTTACTGGCAAAAACGGAAAAACCTGAGCTTCTTAGTCAGTTCCGACCCATAAGTTTGTGTAATGTCCTGTACAAGATTGTTACTAAAGTCCTTGCGAATAGACTTCAGCCCCTCATGCCTATGATCATTGGCCCTACTCAAGGGAGCTTCATTCCGGGTCGAATGATTTTCGATAACATTGTTGTTGCTCAAGAGGTTGTACATTCGATGAGGAGAAAGAAAGGCACCAAAGGTTGGATGGTGTTGAAGTTGGATCTTGAAAAAGCTTACGATAGACTCCGTTGGGATTTTATTGATGAGACGTTTAGGGTTGCAGGTTTTCCGGATCAATGGATCAAGTGGGTCAATGAGTGTGTTACGTCTCCAAGAATGCAACTTTTGTGGAACGGAGAGGTTTCGACTCAATTTACTCCTTCTAGAGGGATACGACAGGGGGACCCTATCTCCCCGTATCTGTTTCTGCTTTGTGTGGAGAGGCTTAGTCACATGATTCGGGATCTTGTCGATAATGGAAGTTGGACTCCTATAAAGCTTACTCGGGATGGCCCTTCTCTCTCGCATATGTTCTTTGCGGATGACATCGTTTTGTTCGCGGAGGCTTCCGTTGAGCAATTTCGGATCATTAGGGAGTGTTTGGACAGATTTTGTAGCATGTCGGGTCAAAAAGTCAGCATTCAGAAGTCTAAGATTTTCTTGTCTCCAAATGTTAATGCTAGGATGGCAACGATGTTGAGGGAGAACAGTGGTATCCCAGTTACAAGGGACCTCGGTAATTATTTAGGTCTTCCTATCCTTCACAAACAGGTCTCCAAGGATACTTTCTCAGCCCTGATCGACAAGTTTAACAGTAGATTGGCGGGTTGGAAAACGAAGACGCTAAACTTTGCGGGGAGAACTACTCTCGTTAGATCGGTGCTCTCGTCTCTTCCAGTATATTCGATGTCTACCTTTGTACTCCCTAAAAGTGTTTGCAAGAGGATTGATAAGATAAATCGATCATTTATTTGGGGGAGTTGTGGGGAACATAAGAAGTTGCATAAGATTGCTTGGAGTGAGGTCACAAAACCGAAGAGAAATGGGGGTCTTGGGATCAAGACTATGAGTGAACTGAATTTAGCTTTGGTGGGAAAGCTGGGGTGGCGTTTTGTTACGGGGGAAGAGGGTATTTGGTCCGATGTACTCAAGAAAAAGTATGTTGATCGTGCTTTAGGTAACTCTCCAGGAAGTTCTTTCCTTTGGAAAGGTATTAAACAGGGCCTTTCTGAAGTTGTGGTTAAGGGAACGAAATGGCTGGTGAGAAATGGGAATTCTATTCGCTTTTGGCAAGATATCTGGTTGATGGATTACAGATTGCGTGATAGTGCTGTCGCACACATTGATGATGGGGAGATTGAGAAAATGGTCAGCGATTATTGGATCGAAGGGGCGGGATGGGACTGGGGATCCCTGACGCATCTGTTGCCGATGACTGCGCTGATGGAGATCGCTGCGGTGTCTTTAGTCCCCGAGGTAGAGGATGAGCTGTGTTGGGCGTGGTCTGGTGATGGAAATTATTCCGTCAAAACAGGGTACAGATTGTTAAAGAATGAGGATGGGCAGTTCGATGCTGATATTACAGTCTATGATCAGATTTGGAAGCTTAACGTAGCTGAAAAGATTAGATGTTTTGTGTGGCTGGCGTGTAGAGGCGGTGTCATGTCTAATGCCGAGCGAGAGAGACGCCACCTCACCAATAATGGTGGATGCAAGTCTTGCGAGGGTGTTGCGTTGGAAGAAACTTATTGCCATCTGTTCAGGGATTGCAAACAGGTGCGTCAAATTTGGGTTACTTTGAATGCATCTAGCCTTTTTTCTGATTTCTTTCAGGTTCCGTTTGCAAGTTGGTTTCGCATGAATATTTTGGATAAGAGAAGGGTTGGAGAAGCTAATTGGAATGCTATGTTCGCTACGGCCATTTGGTGGATGTGGCGGTGGAGGAATGCTAATATGTTCAACGAACCGATGGATTGTCAAGACAAACCAAGCTTTATTGTATCTAAAACGATGGAGTACGTATTGGCTAAAGGTAAGTCTCTATCTTTGTCAATACACAACAGTAAATGCTCGCAGGTTGTTTCGTGGAATGCTCCTCCTGAAGGATGGATAAAGATCAACTCGGACGGCGCAGTCAATGCGGGGAACAAAGCGACAGCTGGGGGAGTGGCTAGAGACAGCAGCGGGCGCTGGATTGGAGGTTTCGTACACAACATCGGGATATGCACGGTACCAATGGCGGAGTTGTGGGGAATTCTCGACAGCTTGAAGATGGCGTGGGAAAAAGGGTACCGTAGAGTTATAGTTGAGTCGGACTCTCAAATTGTGGTCAATTTGTTGAGTTGTAGGGTGGCTAAAACTCACCCGCTCTCTAGCCTGGCATTACGATGCCAAGGCTTTATTAGTAGGGATTGGAATATCCAACTCCGACACGTGTATCGAGAGGCGAATTCGGTTGCGGATCGTCTCGCGTCTTTAGCTTTTGACTTTCCTATTGGTTTGCATGTATTGTGTGCCCCGCCTGAGGGGATTAATATCTTGTTGCTTGATGATGTGAGGGGCCGGGCTATCCCCCGTTTGCTGACTACTTAGCCCTTTTATTATTATTAATAAAACGCCCCCTTGAGGGGCCGGAGAGTACCGTCTCTCCTTCTACCAAAAAAAAAGTAGACGTGTTTAGGTAATTTGAATTGCTAGTGAAATTGACTCTTTTTTTCCCACAACTCTTTCTGCCATTTTCTGTTCCCAGCTAATCTATATGACCATATAACGTCTATCAGCTTACACAAACAGTCTATCACGTGACATTATTAGAGCCAGAAATCGATTTGTGCCTAGAAAAATGACCCAGTTGATCAATTTTGAATGTCAACATAACATAATGCAATTATTGGAAATTTACTATATATGGTTCTTTATTGTCCAATGGAGAGGTATAAATTTGTTCCTTGCCTGTTCAAGAAACTGAAAATGTCTTCCTTTATGCAGTATCAATGAGAGCATTCTCATGTGAATGATTGAGGATCACTAACCATTTATTTCCAATAGGTTCACTTATTTTCAAATGGAGGTGGCGCAAGAATCCTGAACTCTTACCATGTGAATTTTCAAACAGATTGATTTTTCTTAGCACGGCATTTTGAGGTTGAAGGGTCATCTTTTTTCGTCTTCTTGGGGTCTCGCGCCCACAACGGCCCTGTGTTACCATAAGAATAGTCATAGAACAGCTCTTGTTTCGCTGCAATACGCTCCTTGGCAAATATTCCAACGCGATGTTCCCCTCCCACTCTCAGTATCTGTAGACAAACATATAGATTACATTTT
Organism: Fallopia convolvulus; assembly: GCA_964016875.1. Taxonomy (NCBI): domain Eukaryota; kingdom Viridiplantae; phylum Streptophyta; class Magnoliopsida; order Caryophyllales; family Polygonaceae; genus Fallopia; species Fallopia convolvulus. The sequence continues at coordinate 5,776,431 of OZ024723.1, forward strand.
ATAGAAACATCCGTTTCCATTTCTCATTTTACGGAATTGGTTTCCTCATTTGTTATTGAGATATATAAGTCAATCTGAGTACCTGGCAATGACAGTTCGGCTTTGATGAGTGATTTGCAAATTTCAGTTTATCTCCTTTACGGCAAGCATCAATGCACCACTGTTATCAAGGAAACTTGTTTTAGAGCTATGGGCATGATGAACTATTCATAACTCATACATTATGCATACTTGCCTGATCATTAAGGTTGAAAAGAAATGAAGAGTCAAGACGATCATATATTTTTCCACGCCTTTCAGCTTCATCCTGGGAAATCAATTCACCCGTATATTCTCCGAGATAATCATTTTTGTTGACAGAATTCTGCATTTAATTTTGCACAAATCATTCTTTAAAAAAGGCCATAGTTGCATTAGGAAACAAAAAACACTTGTAGGGCATTAGCTTTCTTACCTGTATAAAGGCTCCCCAACCAGTAACATCAGACCTCCCCAGAAGAATCTGGGAAAGAATTATATATGATTTATAAGGAGTAAGAACAAAGAGAAAGAATCTTTCAAGCAATACAAGAATGAAAAGATAACAATGCACAATTTCCATAATTTACCCGTTGCTGCTGCCTTAAAAGGATTCTCATGTTTCCACATTGCCCATCTCCTTGTTTTGATGGTTCACCTAATGAACCACCCCCACAACTGCAAAACAAGAAAATCATAATGCCATCTTTCTTTACAAGCTTTGACTATATTCATATGTATATATGATAAGAGTAGAAAGAAGGCTTATGACATAATTGAAGAGAAAATACTATTCTTCTACCACTTGGAACAGACTTGTAGATTTTGAGATTAGATTAGCAACAATGGCTTATTAAAACATACATCCCTGAGGTTCGCAGGACGATTCTGTAATTTTCCGATTAGGCTGTTCTTTCTAATGAAAAATTTATATAAGAAAAACTAGCGTATTATTGAGATATGTTCAGGCATTGGAATATACTAGTCACTTGGAAACAGTGCTAACTCTAGGAATCAATAGATGGTGTTGGCTATTCAATCTGTATAAAAAAAAAGCAGTAGCAATGCAACAACAACATTGACCCAGTGCAGCTTCCCTTGCGGGAAATCTGGGGGGTCAATGGGGGCAACCCTGGCTTAAAGTGATTGAGGGGCCCAAAAAGCAGTAGCAGTAGCAATGCATTAAGAGATAATTACTCTGAAGTGATTCAATCTCAGCAATTACCTAACCCAGCAATTCCGGCAAACATCCGGATCACATTCACGGCCGGACGCAAAGCAAGGGCATTTCTGGCTTCTACATTGACTCTTTGCACAGTGGCATCCTCTGAATCGATTTTTGCAACTCCTTGAGCACCTGGATTTTAAAGACCCATCAGACAAATCCTTCATATAATCATATCAACAGAAATAAGACATTCAGCTCAAAGTGCTAACATATATTGGCAGACATTGTTCACTTATTAAACCAAGTTGCATTTTTCATCTGAGATAATGTTACATTCTCCACAAAACTTATCTAGCTTAACATTTCACTTATTAGCCAAGTTTAACAAAGAGCATCCTCCTTTCTTAGTGGAAAAAACGTCTCTACTGATGCATTCAATCATCTATCAATGATTAAGGGCCTGTTTGTTACTAAATTATAGAAATGTAAACGGAAAGGAAACAAATCTAGTCTACTTAGGTGTCTTGACTCTTGATACATCAACAAAAATATTCAACTTACCTTGCGGCTCCTCAATTGCCATACATAAATGGGCTTGCAGCACCTCAATCATTTTCCAAATATAGTGGTGGATTTTAAATTAGTGAAATCATTCCCTTCCACCCTCCTCTAGATACGCAAATAATATGACCCCAAGTCAAGAAATGAAAAAAATTATCAATGTATCATGACTCCAAATTGGAGTAGATTTGTTTTGTTTACGTTAAGTTTCCACAGTTTGCCACCAAATAGCCCAAAAATGTTTAACATACCCACAGTATTTCTCACAGCAGTTATCAATCTCTAGGCATGGACAATCCTTTCCACATGTAGGTTGACAGGAACATGGTGTATATTGTTTGCGATCCAGACCATTATTATTCCTTTTCTTGGCAGCAGTTGATTTTAGTGAATATTTGCGCCTCTGTGCATTCCCCCTTCTACGAATTGGCCTTGGTCTTGCATGCATCTCTTGGTCCTACAATATAAGGACATGTATTAGATGAAATCAGTAATCTAGCAGCCACATAGGACCCTGAAAAAAATTCACAACCATCAAAATAATATGCAGACCTTATTTTGCGAAATGGCCCCATGGTTGTCTTGAAAAGATGAATTTTCTACAGTATCCAATTCGCAAGGTGTCAAAGCTAGATTGCTATGCAAATAATCATTTACCTCTAGGCAAGTCTTCAAATCAGATAATAAGTTTCGTGCTATGAGGCAGCTGCAAACACACACCATCAAGAAAAGCTTCAGTAAAAACTTCTTTGCATTTGAGCAGAGATAATTTTAAATCACAGAAAACAGCACACTGTATAAATCATCCATAGTGTTTCTCATAAAAATAATGCAGGCAGGTGCCCACTGTTAAATATGTACAGATTTTTTAGAGAGCACCAATTTCGTATCTCAATTTGCATGAAAATAAAAAAGCATAAAGAGAAGAGAACACCATACTAGCTTCTACAACCACAGAATTCAAAATCTCAGTTATATCTAAAGGTGCCAAATTATGGGAAGCTATGATCTCCACACCTGTTTTTCCCAAAAATTTCAAGCCCTTTATACAGTAAATCCTTCTCAAGTGGCTTCCAGTTACATTCACCTCCTATTTCTTTCATTTTCTGCTGCACAGAAATCATTTGTTACCGAACCAAAACCATAATAGAACATGCTGTCGAAAGATTTTAATGACCCAAAAAACTTCAAGTGAGGTCATTTGAGAGTATGCTAAATTCAAACAACATATATTTATTTGAATCAGCAACTCCTAGAAAGTAAACTGAAGAATAAAAAACTAGATAATCAAACAAAAGAAATTACCTTAAGATAACATTTGTCACTACAAGGTGTGCTACCAAATTCTGATTCAGACCAAACAGGCTGTTTGTCATTCTGGTGAATCCAATAAATATCAAAATTCTGAGCTACAGATAAATCTTGAGCAGGACAAAAATAAAAGTATGCACTATCCTTACAGGAAAAATAAGTGGTTGACTACAGCCATGCAGTCGACAATCAAAAACCTGTGGCAGATTCATCAATAGAAGAAATATATGGAAATCTAGTAAAAAATGAGAACTGTGCAAATTCACTGTGGAAGCTAGTAATGTGTTTAAGCAGAACAATGGAAGAACAATGTCAACCAAATGCAACCAGGATCATGTTTTCGCTGCATAAAGATGATGTAAACATGCATCCCTTAGCAAGTTCTATGGTTTAATGTTGCACTTCACATACCAAGCAACGGCGACAAAAAAGTGTATCAAAAGAATCCAAAGCATCACTTAGGCGCTTCTCCAAGAACATGTCAGAGAAGTCTTTTTGATGCCTCCCCAGGAGTTTTTCCTTTAGTTCTATGTATCTTTCCTGTACACGCCAAAAACATAGAAACTTTGAACGGCATCCAACCACCCAGACCATTAGATATGCGAGTCTGGTTTCACACCAAATAATAGCTAGAAACATGAAATTTACCTGCATTTGCAAAGAGGTGCCACCTATGAATTCTTTGATTACTTCTATAACTTCATCATTAACTCCATACTCCTCAAATGCCAACCTAAAGAAGAACATGGTCTTCAATTTCTAACTAAAATTTACAACAGAGATACGTAGCATATATACTTTTGCAATATCCAGAATCACGAGCACCAGAAGTAAGAAGTAACATAAGAATATCATTTCATGCACATTTAGCACTTTACTAGTGTTGCTCATGTCTGTTTTATCAAGAAGCAAGGTCTGGCATTAATGCTCATCAGTGAGATCACAGAGGAAAAGTGGAGCTAACATCTATTATGAACATGAAGCAGCTACTTTCTAGAAGTACTCTGTTACGTACACTACAGCTAATGAACTTGAACTAATGTAACAAAGGAGAAGGGTCAAGCATTAAGGAACACAGAAAGGAGTCCACATCTTCCTCCAAAAATAAACATATGACATTTTAGTAGCTCATCTCTTTTCTCCCTATCATTTGAATAGAAATATTATGGATGATATCAGCAAACTTTACCCATAATTTGAGTAGCAAGTAAAAATCCGTTTTTTAGGATGATGGAAGACAAAATGAAATGTTTTTATAAGTAGTACTCCCTCTGTTCTATTCTACTTGACACTTTAGAGCTAAAACTTTGTTGATTAAAACTTGTCATTTTTTAGCCTTTATTTAATTAATGTATTGGAAAGTGTTTATATTGACTTTTTTCTCTCCATCTATTGGTTTCAAGGATGTATTAGTAATTAATTTTTGATTACATTTAGAAAATTTTGGATTTTCAATAATATTTCTCATATTTTCAATAAATTTCTTAATATGTGTGAATTTTCCTAAAGTGTCAAGTAGAATAGAACGGAGGGAGTATGAATTATGAGGAATCAATTTTGGAATATTTGAGAAGACTAAACAAGTGATGTGAATGACAAAAAAAGCTTTTAGTATGTATTGTAAAACTACATCAATGACATTGTTGTTTGTTATTACATACCATAAAATACGATCTTCACCTTCAGAAAACTCATACTTCTCCTCTTCCTGCTCTGGATTATCTTCTTCACTATCACTGCAAACCAAAGCTTCATTTCCATGCTCCTCATAATAGATACGCCTCTTTCCCATGACCGATTGGTCTTCAGTCATTCTCTGGTTTCTGTTATGTACATGAAATTATCAGGATCAGGAACTTGGAGCACAGACATATAATGAGGCAAAATAATGGAGTTGGTAGAACTTTATCAAATGAAATAAATAAGCCAATTAAGACTACCACAAGCAGATATTTAACCAACAGGCTACTGTATGGGAGTGATATACACAGTACACAAGGCTATATATATAGAGTAATACTTTGGACACAACATATGTCAAATATTTTCTTCCAAACTAATACAAGATTATCCAGCCAAAAGAAGATGTTCAAGCGTGTCCACCAGACTCTAGATATCTAAGAAAGAAGACATAAAGTGGAACAATAGATAGATGACTACAATAAAAACAGCATTTGCACAGTACAAATAGATTAATAAACAACCACCAGCTCTTTTTAGTATCACCAGCAGCTCCGTTTTCAAATTATTTTTTTTTTTTTGCTAATGACCGTTTTCAAATTATTACAAATACCTAGAAAAGTGAAAGCACTACAAGGAACCATACATGTCAAACAAAAGCAGGTAATGCTTGCAACCAACATTTGCCCAAGTGAAAACAGCATGCTAGCAAGATATGACAGAAGCTTCAAGTTGACAACGTCAGGAGGGTGTGCCCTCTTTTTTTTTTAATTCAGAAAATATAATTTGGTTGAAATTATTTCTATAGATGCCCACCTGTGGCTTGCAAGTCAACATATATTTTAGTAAATGGAATAATAACAGTGATAGGGGGCTAAATCGGTGCTCATACCATCCATTTTTTATAAAACAAGATAAGAAAGAAAATTAAAATATTTCCACACCTTTGAAGGAAAATCCAAGTAATATAATGAGGGATCTTCTCAATAAGTGGAAGCTTTGTACTTGATGAGAGCACTTCCTCAATGTTCTTTTCTCGATCTTTATCTGCTGTTCTTGGAGCATATCCATTGACAACACATTTAGCAGTTTCATTACTTAGACAAGTAATTTCACATGTTTTGTAGCCAGATGGAGGAGAATCCCCAAGGGTTGTTGCAGATTTAATCCCATCAATATGACTCTCAAGCTTCTTTGCATTCTTCACGACTCTTCCCTTGAAAGAAACAATAAATCTAGGTCAACAAAAATATAATAAGTTGCATATTTACTGTGACAAGAGATACCAGTGTAAAGAAATCTAAATGCACACATTAAAAAATTTGGCATCAGGTGATATTATGGAAAGCATTATATGATTTGGAAATGCGCACACATAAATTACCTTAATGTCCATCATTCTTTCCAATTGAATGTTCTCTTTGAGTGCAGTGATATTGGAAATCAAGGAGCCATGAACTCCGTAAGTTGGTTCACCCTGCAACTCCATAAATGTGCAAGGATATTGATAAACATCACAAAACAGCCCTTATTTTGAGGTGAAGCTCATCATTTCCAGAAGGTAAATAATTTAACATCATCCAAGCATCTACATTTAGCCTATAATGAACAACAAGCAAGATATATTATCTCCACTATGACAGCTGATTACGCCCTATGCTTGAGCCTAAAAAACAGAATTAGTTTTACTGCACTGAGATCTATAGGCAAGCTTATTGTAGATCTTTACTTAAATCTAAAAAATAACCATTCTTGTACTCTCTTTAAATGTACGTAGCTTAGAACACATTGTATGAAAATAGAAGGAAAAAGGTATGCAAACTAGAAGAATACGATGCAGCATTGCAACCATGTGTTTATGCCAAGGCTTCAACCATGTTACATAATTCAATCACTTCAAGCTCCAAGACAGGTAAATCACATCAGATGAAGTGGAACTCAGACAGATCCACAATTTCAAAGATCATATAACATGTTATATAGAGTTCAACTTTACTAGAAAATCCTAAACTCCATTTTGGCTACAACATTATCAGATTGATTGATTTCCAAAAGTTCGAAATACATCAAAAAATTCCATAAACAGATTGTGCATGCAACTTCTGAGTGTTTTTTTCGTAATGTACAGCTCCTGCCGACATGTGAAAGTCAAAGAAAAGTAACTAACTTTAGTTTCGGACGAAGGATCGCTTGCACTAGATACCATCTTTCTTCTCTGCTCTACAACCAAGTAAAATTAAAATTAGAGAAATACAAGTTGAAAGGAATAGTGTGATACATCCAAGTAGAATGGCGAATTTACCTGAAGAGCGAATTATCGGCTTCAAGCCAAAGAAATAGGGATGATCTAAGACCTTAGAGACTATAGGTCCAAGAGCGGCGGGATTCTATAGTGTTTATATCATCAGCAAGAGAAGGGACTTTAAATACTACCTTATTATTTTTGCATTCGGAGTGATGCTTTGAAATCTCAAACCCTTACAATTTTTTTCTGGATGTTCCAAAAACGGTTTGATTTTTCCACTATATACAGAAGTAGAAAATGTTCGCACTCTTAGTACCTGCACTTCCCATACTGAGCATTAATAAAAAAAAGGAAACAGACAGGTACATTGAAACATTTTCTGCAAGGTATTAATTGTGTATATTATACATAAGGTGAAAACACAATGATCAATTCATGGGCATCAAAATGAAAGCAATATTCAACCATAACTATTTACAGATTTGACAAATGGAAAGTACAAACTGTAAACAGTAATTGACATTACAAAAGAACGAGGCAGAATTATTTTCTGGGGATAATTTTTTGAAACAAATATTTCTAAAGATGTGCATCACTCATATATAACTGTAGATATCACCAAAAAAACCTGCGGGTTAAAGGAAAAAGAAGCTCATTGGCATTCCTAGAAGATCAATCATATGGAAAGCACAAAGGATAGGACCTAATTAACTTGAACAGCATAAAATGCCAGCAGTAGGTTTATGGACAATTGTTTCAGGATCCATTAAGTAGTTGCTTATGATTTAGCTTATGAAAGTTAGGTAAAAAGAAAGATTTGTTGACATATTCTCTTGGCCCCCCAGATTCCGTCGAAGCGAAACTACACCGTGTCAATGATGATGATGATGATTTTAGATCATGAAAATGATTTCGATAGAGCCAATAAAGAAGCATCTTTCATTGAGAAAAGCAAAACAGCAAGATCAACACGCATCTTCAACCATATAACGTGCTTCAACATCTACACATATAATTTTCTCATTCTTTTTGTAGATTCAATACGGTCTTTCTTATAAGTAGCACCTAACAAACATCTTTATCAACATATTAGATCTATCATATTGGGATCAGGGAGGTTGGCTCTTCATAACAAGGTGCCTCCACTTTTGACAAAATCAATCGCCCCTCCCTTTCACTTTTAACAAGGTCCATTCTTTAAAACAGTCAACCACATATGTGAAGCAATTCATCAACATCAACCCAGTGTTAACCCACCTCAGGCGGGATCTGGGGGGCCATATGTGAAGTAATTGCATTCATATATAAAATTGTTCTGGGAATTCATAAACTATTAACTGCAATGCCGGAGTGGTACACTTTTTCAAAATTCCGGTAACACTGCTCAATGTACCTAAAAGCATCTAACTATGAACTCATTTTCACAGAAAAAAAAATGCAAAGTGGGCAATGGTAATGTTCAGGCAAGTATCAGAACTCTGCATATGAAAAGAAAGGAAAAGGAAATTAGAGCTGGACTCTCCAGCATTCAAGTCTGCAACAAATCTCATGCAAGCAAAGATCTTAGAGTGAATTTAGAAAACCGAAGAACACCATAAACCAACAAAACTAGTTTCAAAGTACCAACGAATATCTTCCAGACATCATCATCATCATTGACTCAGTGAGGCTTTACTACAGCAGAATCTGGGGGCTCAAGATGGGAGTACCCATGCCCAAGGGAAGGGTGTAGGCCCAATAGACCCAAGAAAAACTGAAATTCAGCTATGTAACAATAATAACTGAACTTAGTTAGAATGCACCAAAATTGATATAGGGACTAAATCCATCTCAAAGGCAGTGTATAAAAGTCTTTGAGATGGATTTAGTCCCTATATCTTCCAGAGAATTCCATTAAAAGCTATTTATATAGTATCGCTGCTGAAGAAATAACAACTTAGTACTTAGCAGTTCATGAGCTTCTAATCCACCAGTTCAGAGGAAACAAGGTTTCAATACGAGAGTAAAAGCTCTTATCAGGTAAACACGATGATCCAAGAGGTTAAGCAAAACCATTGGTAGCCAGACAAACTAGAAGCGTTAATTATCTTTTTAGAACGCTTTAGGTGCAATAATAACAATATTAACTCCAAAAGTACACAGATATGTACTGAAGTAATCAAAACGAATTAATTCCATCATCATCTTATTCAGATTGTATTAAGGAGCAATAGGAACCCTATTTCAACAAAACTCCAGTTCGAAGGAAGTTGTCGTCTTTATACATCACAATTTCATCAAAATTAAAACCAAAACCAAAATCGTCTTTGAGAGGCAATCCACACTAAAATCATCCAATTTTCATATTAGACTATCAACTAATAATTTATTTACTTAATATCGAATAATCAAAAGGGACTTTTGAGATGTACAATTTAGATATACAGGGAAAAAAATTGGTTGAAACATCAACAAACACCACATCGTATTGAATCGTACATCTGATTCCATGAAATTGCTCCACTGTTCGCGCCTACGATCAAAATTCATCAAAAGAAACACAATGGAAAGGATTCATTCTATCTATTTGAAGAGTAACGTTAAACCAAGAATCCAATTGTGCCAAAAACAAAACACATAATCTAAACGAAGGGATTCATTCTATCTATTTGCAACATCATACCAAGTAATCATCAACACGGTGACAGGGAGGAGAAAGAGGAACTAACTCTGGCATGGAACAAAGAATCAGCTGCTCTGATCATAACCATGGCTCCCTCTCTGCTACGCTTCCAAGCGAGAGAGTGGAAAATTGAGGCAAGTGACTGAAAAAAGGGTGAGTGGGCCTCTTACGTGGCTTCCGTGCAACGGTAGGAGGGAGAGATCTGATACGATGAAGACCATGGTAGGAATTAGTGAACTCGCAATCGGGTCTATAATAAATTAATAATACTATAAGACTAAGGGCCAGTTTGTTTGTATACCTTTAGAAATTCCCTAGCACAATCTTCATATGACAATTGGCTTGATAGAGCTAATATGTAATCAAATGTATTTTGTTTTTGTTTTTTTTTAAACCTTTTGCACGACTTGTCTATTGTATTTGTTTTGAACTTGCATTTGATGTATTTAGAACTTAATGTGTGCCTTTTTGAGGATAATCATATTTGCTTCTATTGCTTGTCTTATAACATGTTTTATTTTTATTATATGAAATGCCCTTTTTTTTTAGGATGGATGCATCAAGTCAAGGTTTATCCGGACAGGGTAAAAATAAAAAAAAATGGAAAATATGGAAGAGGATACTTTATTGGATTTTATGCTACAACTTAACGCTAATCCTCAATAAAGAACCGAGGGGGATTTAAGAATGGGTTTATGTTGGTCTTAGAGCAAAAGCTAAATGAAAGGTTTCCTTCTTGTGGATTGAAGGCTACTCCTCACATTGAATCAAAAATCAAGTGGTTCAAAGACAAATATGCTATCATATGTGAGATGATGCGCTTATCAAGATTCAAGTGGGATAGTGAGCAAAAAATGATCCAATGTGAAAGGCAAGCTTATGATGATTTTTGCAAGGTATATGTTAGTTTGAAATGTATTACTTATTTTGTTTAATTTGATTAGGTTCTAATACATGTCTTTCTTTTTAGATGCATCCCAAGGCTCAAGGATTATGGAGAACTCAATTTCCTTTCCTTGACAAGCTAGATGATATTTTGGGATTGGATCGAGCTAAAGGGAATGAAGCGGAGGACATTGATGACATGGTTGGAACTATGGAGAATGAATATGTGAATCTTGGTGAAGAAGATGATTTGGATGACTTGACTGAATCAACAAGCCCTCCACCTTCAAAGAGGCAAAAAAAAAGGTAAGTCTACTCTTGGAACCTCATGCAAGAAAGATCATGTTCAGACTTGGGCGGATGCAATGAAAGATATGAACAAACATTTAGAAACAATTGCACATTCTATGGCTTGTGGATTAAATCGTGATCGAGAACGAGCTTATCGAACAGAAGAAACAATTGTTGTTTGAGATTGTCATGATTCCTGGGGTTTCTACTGATGAAGCCATTGAAGCGGCTCATATTCTAGGTAAATCACCAAGTGAGTTGGATATATTCTAAAGTTGTCCCAATGAAGAGTGGAAGGCCCGCTATATAAGCAAGCTTATTTATGAGACTCGAGGTTCAAGTGGAAGCTTTGGTGGAGGCTTTGGTTCAGATTAAAGTGGCTGAAAAAGCCAGCTAGGTAGCTCATTTTTTGGTGTGATTGCAAGGCCATTTTGATGTGATATCATTTTGTATTTTTTGGATGTATATCACAAAACTTTATAAGTCAAACACTATTATTTAGGTAGTCTCTTTGGCTTATATGAGGCTTAGTGTTGACATGGTTAGATGTAATATTGTAAGGCACTTGCAAAACACTTATGCTTGACATCACATTATGCTTATATGAAGTCATGTTGTAGTAATTACCTATTTCAAATGATTTGCATTTCTTGTTGTTTCATTTGTTGTTTATTGCAAGTGATCATATTTATATTGTCTTACATGATCTCTAATCTCAAAATATTTTATTAAAAACCATCAAACAGTTTTAATTCTCATTCTAGAGTCCAATTTTAACCAAACACCAAGTTTCATGAATGATTGATTCTGACAGGATACCAAACATCAAGTTTCAGGAATGACTGATTCCAGCAACATATCAAACACCAAGTTTCAGGAATGACAGAACCCGATTCCTTATTCCAACCCGATTCCTGATTCCAACCCTATTCCTGGCATAGAAACAAACAGGCCCTAAATGTCCTTGACAATTAATGTCCATACATTTTATACAAATTATATGATTTTTTACAATGCCATAACCTACTTTAATCCGACATTAAATGTCAATAAAAGAAATTAAATAAAATCAATCCACCATTTGACTAATCTCTTCAAATTCCAAAATGAGTTTGAAATCATTTTGTAACATCCCCTCCTCTAAATGCTACTAATTTTCATATTTAATTACCTATACCTAAATTAGTTTAGCTCTCCCTAACATCTTTTTTCCATCCCCAAAAAACATCCCTACATTCTTATTATCCATCTTCCCTAAATCTATTATTAGTCTTCAACATGGCTTCCCGGCGTTATGCCCGCCCTAAATTAGTCTATAGTTTATAATATAGGGCTACTATTATGACCAAATCTGATAGCGGTTCGAGTCCCAATTCATGTTTATTGTGCGCATTGATCCACCCTTCTAATGATCGAGATCGACCCCAACTCTTGCGTTCTAGAGATATTTATGCAATACGAAACTTGACATCTATGACTTCCTATAAATTAGTTCACAAATCCGTAATTATCAAAATCATCTAGCACAAAGTATTAGTAATAATTTTGTTTTTGGTTTTGCAATCAAAGGTCTTACCTAATTGGAACTAATCGGTGTAAGAGGTTTCTCTAAATGTATATTAGTTGACTTAAATATCCTTTCTAATTTAGTTTAGAAATATTAGTTTATTACTTTTTAGCATTAAATTACATTTGTTAAGGTTAATTTATTATGAAATTTTAAATTTTCATGAATTTGCTTATTTTAAAATAACCTCTAAAATATATCACTTAATAAGTTAAGGGTAATTTGGTCAACTGATACAAATCTACATTAAAAATGGTTATTGGTGGTATAATATAATTTCGATAATTATACTATACAAGGTAATTAATATAGAAATAAATTTTAACAAAAGAAACGATTTTTTTATTAATATTTACAATTAAAATTTAGGATTATTCACCATTATTCTTTATTGAAATTATCGATTTCACAAAAAATAAAAGCAAGACAATGAGAAATTGTAATTTCATCATGCATTAAATGAGATTGATTATCAATTTATAAAAATAATCAAAATAAATAAGAAGAAAAAAATTTGGTCATAAATATTGAAATCAATGAGATTATTGACTATTATTTTACCAAATAATTAAATTGCATCAAATGAATTAAATAGTTGCATCTTTTTGTTTATCAAAACCTTAACTAAAATCTTCATGAAACTAGTTATTTATTAAAAAAATGAGAAATATTGTAAAACAAAGTTTTCGTGAGACAATAATTAAGAGGGTGAATATTAATTTCATTTGCATGTATTATAAACCATTTAATAAGTGACTATATAGCATATGTGAAGTTTCGATAATACAACCTATAATACTATCCATCTATAATCTATAATAATATTATAAGACTAAATGTCCTTGACAATTAATGCTATAAATCTTATATCCTATTATATAAAGCATATTATTAATACTATTATATTTCATACAAAACAAAAACATATTATTAATAGGTTTTAATCAATATCATATTGTTATCCGATATATGAATAGGTTTTAATCAATACATGTTATAATTATTTTATAATTACCATTAGACCTGTCAAAACTTGACCAGACCCGAAAAACCGACTCGACCTGCCCGAAATTTTTTGGGTTGAAACTCGACCCGGAAATCAATGGGTCGAAAGTATCTGAACCCGATCGACCCGGAAAAAACTGGGTTGGGTCACCAACCCGTTGAGTTGACCCGGCCAACCCGATAAAATATTATTTCAATTAAAAATTCCTTATTTTATCATAAATTTTGTATAAAAAATATTATTAAATAATATTTTATATAATACAATATTAATTATTTTAATAAATATAAAGATCAAGGTTAACAAAGTTGACGATCATGACCCGTTGGATCAACCCGAACCCGTACCAAATCCATAACAACTCGGTCCAAATGAACCCTAAAATCTTACAACCCGATGACCCGAGACCTGTTTTGACCCGAACCCGGCCAATTGACCCGAACCCGACCTCCCTGACCCATTTGACAGGTCTAATTACCAAAAATATACAATTTTTAAATAATAAAAATAGAATATAAATTTGTCCCGTCCAATGGACAGGTTAAGAATTCTAGTATTACGTAGTACAAAATAAAATGGAAACTGGTTGAATTCCATTGATTGGCGAAAAGCACTTCTTACTGGTGAAGGGCGCGCTACAGGCCTACGAGAATAGGTCCCGTTCAAGCGGCCCGCCTTTATTCATCTGGATGATTTTACTAAAGATTATATAATAATTTAATATTAATATAAAATTTAAAATACTTGTATAAAATATAGCAATAATAGTGTATAATTTATAACAAACATTAAGATCATGCCACGTATTTTAATTAAATATATTTAAAAATTATGTCATTATTTGTTGAGATCTTACCCCATATTTTGATTAAAATTTTTAAAATGTTAATTTCACTTGAATGGATTGTTAAGATATATTAATATGCATACAATAAGTTTTTATAAAATATTTATTAAGGTTATGTATTTGAGTTCTTATCTTTTACTTTGAAATGAATACAATAATATTTTTAAATATGAAGAACATTAATATAAAGATTGGTGATAGAGCATATAGGTATAGGCTTTAGAGCATGTTTTTATTCCCGTTATATGCATTTTTAGCTAGGATTTTGTTCTAAGTTTTAGTTTAGGTTTTATTTTCGTTTAGTTCGGAATCTACGCGTCTTTGTGCATAATTGTAGGTCGGAAGGTGGAAGACGGTGGATGCAAGCTTAGGACGAGACCTCGGGATGCATAGGAAGCGTTGAAGTGAAGTTCCGAGGCAAAATTACAAGACAAGAGCGAAGGAGCAAACCGCGCTTTGGCTCGTGTGTGCGACGCCGACTTCGGGCCTTTGTGAGATCTTTTGGGCCGACTTTAGTTTATGTTTTTGGATATTTTTAGAGATAATATAAATACTTTCTTTAGGTTTTATTTGGATATTATGCTATCTTTTGTTTGGAGTTTTATGCTATCTATTATTCTTGTGTTCTAAGTTTGATTGAGTTTGGAGATTTGTGGGAGACAAAACCCTAGTTTGCAATTGAAGATCAATTTGACTCTTGTAAGTTTTATTTTTCTTCAATGACAAGTTCTAGCTAAATTTCTCATGTCTAACTAGTTAGTTGAAGTCGTATGCATGATTGTTTGTGAGATTTGAATTATTTTAGTTTGCCTTGACTAGATTGAATCTCTCCATGCTTGATTGATTAAATTCACTTAGGATTATTATAGATTGGCCACCTATTCTACTTCTAGGTTGAATTACAACTAGAATAATTAAATAGACGGTGGAATTTGATTATTCATGAATAAATCCTTTGATTGAACTTATAGACGATGGAATAAGGTTAATCAAAGGCGGAGAATTTAATCACAAGACCTCGTGAATAGACGGTGGAATTCATGATTATTGTTTCTATTGAATGCTTTGAACTTAATTGCATGATCAATCTGACATAGAAGGTTTTCTAGGTTAATTGGTTAAAAGGTTGTTAAAGACGGTGTATATTAACAATCGCCTTAAGCTTGAATTCATAAATTCACAATAGATTAGTCAAGGGAAATTGAAATAAGGATAATCGAGGATCAAAACTCATGTATGCAATGGATACGAAACTAGTTGGACGCTTTTCTCCATACTTGAATCTTAAATCACTTTACTTGCTTTGTTTTAGTTAGTTTTAATAATTTAGATTTTAGTTTACAATCACAAAAATCCCCCTTTTAATTTAGTAACATTACTTAAATACAAATATTCTGAGTCTCTATGGGTTCGACCCTTACTTCTACTTTTCTAAGGTTAGGAAGTTAGGAATTTACTTTGACAGTGCTTTTATAGTGTCGTAAAAGTGCTCATCAAATTTGGCGCCGTTGCCGGGGACTCGACAATTTATTTGTATTTATCTAGTGTTACTTCTTATTTTTATTTTTGGGTGTGAACCATTTGCATTGTTCAGACCCGTGCTACTAATCCATCTCTTGTTGCGTTTGATTCAGAAATCGAAAGGACGATCTATAGGTTGCGCAGGCAAGCTCGTGCAATTTCTCGAGAACTACCGTTCAACCTGGCACCTTCTTCTTCTTCTGGTTCTGATTCTGATTCTGGTTCTGATAGCGTTCCTGAAATACCAGAGATGGCTCAGTCACTAAGACAGTTGACTGCACCTGATTTGGCCCAACAACCAATGGCGGTGAAGATACCTGCACTCCTTGACAGTGTCCAATTTGAACTGAAATCAGGATTGATTCACCTTCTTCCTCAATTCTATGGAAAGGCAGGTGAAGACCCCAACAAACATCTATCGGATTTTCAGGCTGTCTGCACTAGCATGAAACCAAATGGTGTCACTGATGAACAAATCAAGCTGCGAGCTTTCACTTTCTCTTTGAAAGATGCAGCGAGTGATTGGCTCTATTATTTGGCTCCTGGCAGTATTGAGACTTGGGAGGAACTGAAAAAGGCTTTTCTTGAGAAGTATTTCCCAGCCACAAAGCTCTCAAGTATGAAAAAGAGCATTAGCAATATTGAACAACTCCCGAATGAATCACTTTACGAGTATTATGAGAGGTTCAA
The DNA here is from genome assembly GCA_964016875.1 of Fallopia convolvulus. Taxonomy (NCBI): domain Eukaryota; kingdom Viridiplantae; phylum Streptophyta; class Magnoliopsida; order Caryophyllales; family Polygonaceae; genus Fallopia; species Fallopia convolvulus. The sequence goes on from OZ024723.1 coordinate 5,792,883, forward strand.
AAGCTAATCTCAAGTTGCCCCTATCATGGTTATTCTCGGATGGATCTTGTTATGTACCTTCATGAGGACTTATTGGATGAAGAACGCCGACATGTTAATGCTGCCTGTGGAGGAAACATCCTGAACAAGACTCCCGATGAAGCTTTTGATCTATTTCATTAACTTTCTGAAGGCTCTCGTCAATTTAGCAAACGAGCTTCAGCGAAGGCAACCCATTCTATCGATGCTACAGCTTTACATGAAGAGGTGAATGAGTTGAAGTCAATGTTCAGGCAATTCATGCTGAAAGGACAACAACAAGTCAAGCCTTGCGGTTTCTGCTTTGATGTTACTCATAAGACGGATGCTTGTCCTACTGTTCATGCTTAAGAGGAGGAAGTTAATGCGCTTGGAGGCTATGGGCCAAGAAGGCCAGCATATGATCCTTATTCAACCACGTACAATCCGGGTTGGAAGGATCATCCTAATTTGAGGTATGGAAATCAAAATCAACAGTATGCACCTCCAAACGGGCCTCCAGGTTTTAGACCTCCTTTTCAACCTCAACCTCAGCCTCAAGCACCGAATCAAGGCCCATCCTTATCCACAGATGAAATGATCCGTGCTCTTACCCAAAACATGAATCTGATGCATCAATATGTGGAGCAATTTCAGCAAGACACCAAGTCAAGCATCACCAACTTGGAAAATCAGATGAGCCAACTTGCCAAGGCAATGAGCAAATTGGAAGCTAAAGATTCCAACAGGTTACCCTCTCAGACGGAACTCAATCCTAAACAGAATGTGAATGCAATATCGCTCCGTAGTGGTAAAGTGTTGGACACTAAAGCCGATAAGCAACCAACCTTGCATGAGGAAGAAACCAAGGAAGACGAAGTATCGGAGTTGGAACAAAAGACCGAGCGCGGGCAAACCGGCCAGAGCGCCCCCGCGCCACCAAGCCTTCAACCACGCGCTGACGGGTCAATTTTCTGCGGCAAGAGCGCGGCCAAAACCGGCCAGAGCGCGACCGCGCCCTTAGGTGGCCAAACCGCGCCGTCGGTGATTCATGGCGATTCCTCGACTCCTTCGACCTCGGCTCTCAAACCTCTTCCACCTTTTCCCGAAGCCTTAAAGGAGACCCGTAAGATCGAGAACGACAAAGAGATATTCGAAACATTTAGCAAGTGCGAGGTGAATATTCCACTTCTCAAGCTTATCAAGAGCATTCCTCGCTACGCTAAGTTTTTGAAGGAGTTATGCACGGTCAAGCGGAATCAAAAGCAAAAAGGGAAGCAAAAGATCAAGGTTAGTGAGCAAATCTCAGCGGTCTTCCAAAGACGACTGCCATAAAAATGCGAAGATCCAGGTATGTTTACTATCCCTTGTATCATAGGTGAGACAAAATTTGAAAAGGCTATGCTAGACTTAGGTGCTTCTATCAATGTTTTGCCTTATTCAATTTATGAGTCTCTTGGGCTGGGTCCGTTGCATGCAACAAGTGTAGTCATTCAATTGGCTGATAGGTTTAACGTTTACCCAAAGGGAATTATAGAAGATGTGCTTGTTATGGTTGATAAGTTGATTTTCCCTGCTGATTTTTACGTACTTGAAATGGAACATGACAAGTATGCAACTCATATTCTCTTAGGTAGACCATTCCTTAAAACAGCCAAAACTAAAATTGATGTGTGTAGTGGTTCATTAACCATGGAGTTTGATGGGGAAAAAGTGGAATACAATATCTATGATGCTATGAAATTTCCTTATGATGTTCATTCTTTATGTTCAATTGATGTGTTAGATACTCTTGTTCAAGACTTCTTTGACATTAATGATCATGATGAATTGGAATCTACTCTTGAAAATTCTGTGGTTGATAAAGATGAAGTGGAATTTATGCTGAATGATGATATGCAAGAAATTGTAGCCGAGTTGAACGCTCACTATGAGCGACCACTCTTGCTACCGGGCTCAAAGCCCATTCACTAACATTGCCAAGCGAGAAGCTTGTTCCTTCTATTGTGCAGGCCCCTAAGGTAGAGCTTAAGCAACTACCGGACCACTTGAAGTACGCTTTCCTATGTGATGGAGATACTTTACCGGTGATAATCTCAAACAATCTGACTCAAGATCAAGAAAGCCAGTTGTTGGATGTTTTAAGGAAGCATAAATCCTCTATAGGATGGACTATTGCCGACATTAGAGGAATAAGCCCCTCTACATGTATGCATAGAATCCTATTGGAGGATGAAGCAAAGCCCTCAAGACAACCACAAAGAAGGCTGAACCCGCCTATGATGGAAGTTGTGAAGAAGGAGGTCTTGAAACTTCTCCAAGCAGGTATGATCTTTCCTATATCGGATAGCAAATGGGTAAGTCCTACTCAGGTCGTTTCCAAGAAAATTTATGATCTAAAGTTATACTACAATGACTTTAGAAAACTAAATGAAACCTAGCCTCCTTTGTCAACCGAGATGACTTCTTTGTTGATGAAGTAGACAGCCATGAGGGAGAGAATCAACATGATACACCTGTTAAGGTTCCCGTTGTCATGGTGCGCCCTATGTTAGGACATGACATCCCATGCTTCAGTTTCCTCACCTTCCCACATCCAGAGCTTATGGAGTTTCAAGATGAGGAGCCAAGTCTACAACATAAGGTGGATGATGAGAAATATATGGAGTTCATCTTGGATAAAAATGGTATTGCTGACAAGTGCTTTGATTCATATTGTAAGTATTTTCTAAAGCCAGCACTTATGCTGAATTTATTTGAGCAAATGCCATCTCATGAAAATTGGGCACACATGTTTGATAAGTTAAAACGGTCCTTGAAAGTTATATTATGCAGCTTTAATTTATCACGGTGTTACTTATGTTTCTCTGAGATGTGTGCACAGGGGTTTGACAAGTTATTAAGGGCATTGACAATGTCTAATCTTGTCAAATCATGCTCAGGGTCAAGCTAATGACATTAAATAAGCGCTTCTTGGGAGGCAACCCAAGGTTTAGAGTAGTTTTGTTTTTTAGTTATAATTTTTTTACTTTTTAGGTAGTTTTTGTTGTTTGTTAGATACCCCAGGTCCGAAGATTGATAACCCAAAGAAGCCTTCAACACCGTTGGATTTCCCGCTGCATTACCCGGATAGCTAGAGTTTTGTGAGTTTTTTCCCTTTCCTTTACTTTTTACTATACTTTGGGGACAAAGTATGTTTTAAGCGTGGGGGAAGGGAATTACTTTTGCATTTCATGTAGTTGCATTAGATTAGGTCATATTTAAATTTTTGCATGCATTGATTAAAATTTTGAAAAAATGAAAAAAAAATCAGAAAATTTTGAAAAAAATATAAAAAAAATATTGCATTTAGGTTCTTATTTCCCTATTGTTTGATTCCTCTTGTTTTTCTATGTTAAGTATAAGTCCTAACCCATGATTTGCATGATTTGCATGATTTGTTGAAGTTGATATGATATGAGCATGATCATTGATTAATTAACTTGATTATAGGATGGAGCATGTATTTAGCTTGAGTATTTGATTCATTCTGAAGTTCTAGACAAAGAATTTACCTTGTGAGATTTTTGGCCTTTCATGATATATTTGTTGGCAAAATACATCAACAAACACTTGAACTTGTAACTTTTTTTCAATCAGCCCCCTGTACTACGAAATGTTCAAAAAAACACCTCAACTTAACAAAATTTATTCTATTAAACACAACTCCTTGAAGTGGGATATATGCGCGCTGACGTGGAATAAAATTACGCCATTATATGGCCATGTAGGTGCCAGCTAGGATAAATTTACTAATTTTATTAAATTTTAATATAAAAATGTAAATATTTTTTTATCATTTTTCTTTATTCGGTCTTCTCCCTCATTTTTGGGATGACCAAGAGGACGGAATGATGCCATTACATGGCAGAATTGGGATGAGCAATTCTTCACAGCCAAACGAACTCGGAGCAAAAAGAATTCAATCCCAATTCAAAATTAGAGAGTGAGGACGGAACGCCAAACGAACTCGAAGAAAGAATTCGAACTCTTCACCGCCGGCAAAAAGAATCAGATCCAGAACTAGAGAGCGAGGACGGAACGACGAACTCGGAGAAGGGTTCGAATTCTTCACCGCTGGCAAAAGGAACCAGATGCAAAAGCGAAGAGAGTCAAGCCGAAACGACAAACTCGGATAAAGAGTTCGAATTCTTCACCGCCGGTAAAAGGAACCAGATCCAGAGAGAGTCAGGACGGATCGACGGACTCAGCTCGAATAAAGAAATTGAAATTTCTTCATCGCAAAATAGGAAGGAACCAGTCAGGACGGAACAACAGACTGCAGATTCATCACCTTTTCCCCAGATCTAAGCACAAACCCTAAAAATTCAATTTGGGGAAGAAGACACCTTCATATGAAAATTAAATTTATTTAAAATAACAAATGTAATTTGGTGATTGAAGAGGCTTAGGATAGAGAGTTGAGAGATTTGTACAGGATTTGGTGATTGAAGGAATCGCTCAAGAGATTTGTACAGGATTTGGTGATTGAAGGGATTAATATTCGGTGATTAATATTTTCCAAATATTAATCAACATAATTTGGTGATTAAAGAGATTTGTATTGGAATGCAATAATGGTGATTGAAGGGATTTTCCAAATCAACATTTTATAAGTTTCCACTCGCACATAGAGAGAGTGAATCTCACGAATTATGCCATGTCAGCTTAGAGTGTTTAAAAGACAAAAAAATTATATAGTTCAAGTGTTTATTTGAAACTTTCATAGTACGGGGGGCTGATTGAAAAAAAGTTACAAGTTCGAGTGTCTGTTGATGTATTCTGCCTATATTTGTTCTCTAAATTTCTTGAGTGTATCACCATGATTATCTAGCTCTAGAACTTGCGTTATGACCCTTTTTCAAGGCTGCTTTATATGATTGAATGCATGGCATTAAAATGATTGAGTCAATGTTTCTTATTTAGCCTATTATTTCCCTTCCTACCTTACAAGATCCATGTTCTTGACACCCCATTTCTTTTGAGCTTGAAGCCTATTTTTGTTAGCTCCACAAAATTTTCCTAGCCTAATAAGCTTGACCCATAATCCAGGATTTAGGACTTTAGGTTGTGATTGTTTTTTGTGTGAGTTTGTTGTAAGTATGGGGGAGTTGGAAGAAAAAGGTGGAAAAGAGGAAATAAAACTCTTGTGTGTAAAGTGAAAAAGAATGAAGATGAAAAGTTTGTTGAAAAGCAAAGGAAAGAAAAAGTTGAGCTTAATTGTAAGTAGTTTTCATTAGTATGAAAGAAAAGAGTTGAAGAAAGAGGCAAGAAAAAAAAAGCAAGTGTTTGAAAGTGTATGGAGGTGAAGAAAAGAAAGTTTGGGAGAAGTAAGAAAGTGTAAAGTTTGGGTTTAGGATTAGTACTTTATCCCGGATTTAGCACCACAAGCCAAATATGAGCCCTTCCAAATTTCTCTTTAACTTGGCTCCATTACAACCCTTAAAAAGACCTCTTGATTTTTGTTATGTGTTTGATCCCCAACGGTGGAGATTTAGAACTCTGATGCAAGCTTATAGTAGTCTAGTTTTCATGGCTGATTTTGAGTGAAACACATATCCTTAAACACTTGAGAGTTTGAGTGCAAACACAATTACCTTGGTGAGGTCTAGAATGAATGAATGGTCTTTACTTTTTGCTTGTTATAATGCATGCTAAGAAGTCTTGGTCGGGTTTTTTAATTATATGTGAAATGCTTGTTTGATTTGAGATGGATGTATGATTGCATTTCTATGGTGTGATTTAGATTTATGTCTTGCTTGAGGACAAGCAAGGGTTAAGCATGGGGGAATTTGATAGCTTTCATTTAGGTAGTGTTTAGGATGCATATTTATGTTTATTTTTCATGGTTTTAGCTTAGTTTAGTCTAGTTCTTAAGTTTTTAGGTTTTCTAGGAAATTCGGGTTTTGCGCTTGTTCTGTTCGGTTTTGCAGATCTTTAGGTAAACAAGCATGGACGGGATGGATCTTAGAGGACTATGGTGAAGTTTGATAAAGCTTAGAGTGATACAAGTGAAGATTAGAAGAGCTAAGGCCCGAGAGCTTGTGTGAAAAGAACGCTTAAATCCGGGCTATGCATTGGAGTTCTTGTTTTGACACCTCTATCTTGCAATGCTTGGTTTGGGAGCTACATTGCTTGGACGAAGAAGGAGAAGCACGACGAAGACAGGAAGTCAGTCAGAGGAGCTGAGTGAGCAGGCCTGATTCATTGGGCTTAATTGTTCTCTTGTGCTTTAGTGTTCTTCTGGGATGTGCCTTACTGTCTGGGCCGAGCAAAAAAAAATAAAACAAAGCAGCTGGCCCATTATCCTTCTTGGGTTTTCAGCATCTTGCAACTTGAAGGAAGCTATTTTGGCCCATTTGCTTCACCCATCCCATTCCATTCCCGAGCCAAGGCTCGTTCCTTCTTGTTGGTATAATTCAAACCCTTATTTAATTAACTACTATTTTATTAAAAATTATTCTATTATAAATCATGATTATTTTGGAACTTTAAATAAAAGTTGTTCTTAGATTTTATAAAAGAGGTTTATGAAAATTAATTCTAGCATGCCCACTTAAGATATTTAGAATTTTAAATAAATTATAAATAATCTTCTATAATACTAATATTAATGGGAATAACATTATTAGGCATGCTTAGATTATATTATTCAAAAATAATAGTTTAAGATAACTCCGTTTGATAAAAAGGAGTTGTCCTAATAAGTTAAGATAGTAACGAAATGCTGAAGGTTAATATTTCGTTTCTATATTGTGAACATTAGATTAGGTCTAACTCTCGAGAAGCCCTTCGTTCGCGATCTTACGGTCTCGCAGGAGTTCTACCCGACTCATAAGGCAAGTGGATGGACCTTTTGTCCTTCTCTTTTATTAAATGTGGATTTATGCTCCGTTTAATATTCATGCTTGTTTGAGAACAACTTATTTACAATAAATAAACTTAGGTTATTTATTGCTTAGAGATAACGACATCGTTAATCTTATTATTGTCTGTTACGCTAGTACTGGACTTTAGGTGTAATAACCCTCTCTTTTAGGAGGGCTATTATTGTAATATTTTATTTCTTTATTTGATTTCAATAAAGGATGAGTTTATTTTCTTAAAAGGATAAGAAAATATAAATAATAACTTATAATGGTTATTAGGTTATTTTAAACCTTACCCAAATAGTCTTGATTATAAGAGGGTGCTATTTTGATGCTACTCTTTTTCAGAAAAACAAAGAATAATACTATGTTATTATTCTCCTAATTATATATGGGTTAATATAATTTATTTTGTTCTCTCTTGTATAAGAAGAGCATGAAATAAGTATAACTTGTAGCAAAAATAATTCAATAAATATTTGTAAACAAGTGAAAATTGACTTAATAATATATATATATAATCCAAATAATAAATTTAAAAAATAAGATAGGAAAGAATAATCATAATTTTAATAGCATCACAGTTGAAGAAAGGGTGGAAAATGGACAAAATTAGAAAAGTTGGGAACTTTTCGTAATTACCCTTGCGTAATTACTGAAAAGTGTACAACAGCTTCGTTTTTCAGTTTGTTCAAAGAAAATTCGATTTTGTAAAGGCTAATTCGGACTCGTTTCTTAACCAAATTCAATTCCGAAAGAACCGAAATACTCTCCTAGTTGTTACCTACGAAAGCCCTCAACAAACTCGGTATAACTCTCATAAAATCTTATCCAAATCGACGGTTAAAGCCCTCAACAAGCTGGTGTCTCGGACTTTCAACTGTCGCCGCTTCCCAGTTGTTCCGCCGCCTGAGTCGCCGTCCCAAGCCGCCTGAAAACCGCTGGTCGACCCTTTCTTCTCCCCTGTTTTCAGCTTTTATTTATTTTCTTTATAATTTTTGTTTTAATTATTTTATGGGAATTAACTTCGATTTTAGTAAAAATAAATTACTCCTAATTGAAATTAACATTAATATGGGTTTTTAATATATTTTTACAGATTTATAAAAGTTATAAATAGTTTATAATATCAAAGTATGATTTTATAAGTGAATTAGTTCATGTTTATGTAAAGGGTTGGAAATTATGATAAATATAGAAATAATATAATAATTGTCTTATAAGTAATAAAAATCAGAATATTAGTCGTTTTCTCAATTATATATTATTTTAATATTTTATAAACAATTATTGAGTTGTGTATAATTTATAGAAAATAATTTACAAGACTTATACTATTTGGGTAATATTTTTGTATAAATACATAGTTGTGCTTATGCACATATTATAAGTGTTTATATGAACTAATAGGTTGACATGAGATACATTACGACAACCTAAGATAGCTTACATTAATATTTGGAAGTTGTTAATGTAAAAGGTACAAGTTTATATGAATTTATAAACTTAAACAAACCTTAGGGAGGAAAGATCCAATTTTTATAAAGTAACACAAAATAAATTATAATTTATTTTGTTACTTTTGTGATTAAAACAGGAAGGAGAACTCAATATTTGGATCTCGGTCTCGTTAAGTCAATTCGTTCTTTCGCCTTCGAATCAAGGCAAGTGGTTGGTTCGCTTGCATTTTTGTTTAAGCATGACTTTTCATATCATGTTTAAAATTTTTTTGGGAACACTTGTTTGCTAATAATGAACTTAGGTTATTTACTGTATAGAATTAATGACCTTGTTATTACCGTTTAGATATTATTGCTAGGTTGCGCTAGATATTGATTAGGTCTCGTTGATTGTGGCCTTTGTGTGTTTATTGTCTCGATTGAGACTTGTTATGGATTAGCGTAGAACCTAGGGGGGTGAGCCTTAGTTGCTCTGGACTCCTCTTTATAACATTTTCGCACTAGATGGAATTATATCCTAGTGCTTGGTCATGACCCGACCCGCTCTATCGCGTTGAGGGGTGTTGCACTTTAACCAAGTGCCTTTGGGACTTAAGAACCCACTTTTATCTTTGGGACATATGAGCCCTGATCTTCGACGAATTCGCAATGTCGAGTAAAAGCCACCAACTTGAATGTATCGTTTTGTAATTAATATAAGATAAGTGCCCAATGCACATAATTAATGAACCAGGGCGGTGACTACAACTTGGAAAACCACTCTTGCTCCCGGCTATGAAAAGTCTTCTTTCCAATCTGAATTCGGACAACACGTTTTCGGTGAGGTTGGTCGTAGACTTGATTAGTCGACGGAGGCTTTTTAAAACTTTCGTGTGTAATAATTAAACGTTCCCAACAAACCTCATACTTCCTTATGGAACCATGGTCTCGTGGTGTCCTGTCTCTTTCTATACATTTCTTTTTCCATTCCGTGGAAGTATTTTAGTGCTAAATCATTGACCGTGTTTCATGCGGATTTTAATGTTAGTATTTTAATACAACCACAAGAACCACTCACAAAATCCCACTTGTTTAGTCTGTCACAAGACTAACCCGACTGCTTTCTTTCTTTTGCATGGCCGACTGGTGTCACACAAAATCCCACTTCTTTATTTGAAATTAAGAACTTTACTTTAAAAAAATTCAAAACCTTTTCTTTGAAGAAACCTTTTCGAAATTGAATTTATAGATCAAAATCCATAAGTGAAAAGAAAAGTTAAGAGTTGAAAGTTGAAAGTTTTCTTTAAACCAAAAAAAAATGTGTTATCGAATTTTGAAATATCTTCAACGACTTCAACACTTCAACTACGCGAGTATAGAATTAAGGAAATTCTATCATAATTTTAACCTTATCCCCTTGTCTATCATTTGTAGGAAATGGTAGTTACAAGAAGTCAAACCTGAGCTCAAAGATTGTTGAATGAAGCTTACTTTGCCACTTCCAACATCCTAGAAGAAGATGAGATTCCTGAAGCATATTCAAAAGTTAGAGGAGGAATGTACTCAACAAGAAATCAAAACTCCATTATTGGAACCCAAGGTTGAGTCTGAAAAGGAAGTTTTCCAAGGAGTAAACGAAGAAATAAACTGTAACTGGGAGAGCGAACACTCATGGGATGCCTTAGTAGCCTTTGGAAACACTGAGCCAATGCATATATGGGTTAAACCCTACCATCTTAGTTCGCATATGGGGACTTTGCATGGCGCACTGGCTCATTATGAGCAAGAGATCAATGAGTTGCAATATCGCATTGATAGAGCACAAGAGAGTGTAGAGAAGGTGACTCGTATGATCAACCAAGGTGCACATTTGTCCGAGCATGATGGATCACTTCAGGACCCAAAACTGTATGAACCCGGATTGTTGGACATGTGTTGCCATCCTCCTAAACCATTGAAGAAAAAGAGGAACGCTCAAGAATAGTTGTTCTACTTGGAAGGAATCAAGTAGAGGAGTCATGCTTTATAGTTATTTTATTAAAAGTTTAACTAAAAGGTGTATCGACTTTGTTTTGGTTGGATTGTGTTTTCTGTTAACAAAAGATTAATTATCAATAAAGAGTTATTTACTTTTGATGCACTCATTGATAATTAATTATGTTGTTCAATTGCAATTGAATGAATCAAATTGTATGCGTTCAGATGGTCAACACTAGAAACCAAATCCGTGACAATGGAGAAAATACCAACACGATTTAACCAAGGAGTGCCCAAGTGCAAGACAAGGGTGATGCATCTGGATCTCGCAATCAGAATCCCATGAACCAACAACACCAAACGACCAATCCTCTAACTAATATAGCCATGGACGCAACAACTCTCGAGGCAATTCAAGCTATGATCACACAAATCATCCAAAGGGTGATTCCAAATGCTCCAACCGTTGCACCAGGAGTTGTAGTGGGAGATCAATCCGCTAATACTGGAAATGATAACCTTCGAGCCCCACCTGTTGAAAATGGCTCCAACTTTGCTCGAGCCATTAAGACTTTCACTTCAATGAGGCCTGATAGTTATGATGGCACGGGAGAACCCGTCAAGATAGCCTACTAGTTCTCTCACATAGAGCGTTTACTTCGTAATGTAGTTTGCACCGAGGCTGAGAAGGTGCATATTGCCTCCTTACAACTGAAAGAAGGGGCAAGTGAATGGTGGGAAAGAACTGGCTTGACGGAACATCCGATGTTGAGCTGGAATATGTTCAAAACCAAGATGTTTGACCGTTTCTTCTCTACAGCTATGAGAGAGGAAAAGTTGAAGGAATTCCTCTATCCAAAGATAGAAGGAATGAAGGTCCCTGAGCTAGCAACAAAGTTTAATCACCTCCTTCAATATGCAGAACTTGAAGTGACAACTGAGATGCAGAAAATTAAGCGATTCCATGAGTGGATGAATCCTAGTGTCAAACCGCTAATGGTGCACCACACTTGCACAACGTTAGAGGAGTACGTCGATGCAGCGTATAAAGTGGAAATGACTCTGGAGGAGTCTGCTGAGAAGACAAAGGGCTGGGGAAAACCACTTAAGCAAGGATCACAGTTCAGTGGTTTCAAAAGGCCAGCTTCCCCTTCACTTTTTGAGAAATCAAACTGGACCAAGACCATGGCAACTTCGACAAGGTCAACTCGATACTCTGGGCAACAAAGGGGTCCGGTGGTGTGCTATAACTGTGGGGAGTTAGGGCATTACAATAAGAACTGCGCAATGGATAGGAAGAAGTGCTTTAAGTGTGGAAAAGAGGGACACATGCATAGATATTGTCCTCAGAGAAAGAACATGTCATCCCAATCTCGACAAGATTTGGCTACCAACAATGATCAATCTCTCACCAATCCTGGAAGGACTACCACTGAATTTTCCACAACGCATAATAAGGGCAAGATGCCAATTGCATCTTCGAGCCAAGGACAAAGGCTCTACACGATGTACCAACCTGACGCACCCATCATACCGATGGAATAGTTGCTTAAGTTTTTTTTGAATAAGGGTTAAAGCGAGTGTGGTTGTAAACCCATGTTAAAAATTCTTTCCGTTCTAGTTTCAACATTCGTGATTTGGCACTACTTGAGTTGGAATTTTAGTTAGTTATCAAGTTTTATTCTCTCATGGTATCAATATCCTCTTCAAAAGTGAGGTATTTATTCTGCTTAATAGACACATGGGTGTCAACGCAATACAAAGTGGAGGCGCACCTAGAATCGATCTACCTTGCATTTACGAAATGTGTAGGAACGTTTCACAACTCCTATGACCTAGTTTCGGGGACGAAACTCTTTTTAAGAGACTACTATTGTAATAACCCTCTCTTTCAAAAGAGAATATTCATATTACCTTATTATTCTATAACCTGTACTGCCTTAGTTTCGGGGACGAAACTATTTTTAAGGGGGTACTAATGTAATAACCCTCTCTTTTAGGAGGGGTATTATTGTAATATTTCATTTCGTTATTTAATTTCAATAAAGGATGAGTTTATTTTCTTAAAAGGATAAGAAAATATAAATAATAACTTATAATGGTTATTAGGTTATTTTAAACCTTACCCAAATAGTCTTGATTATAAGAAAGCTGGTGTCTCGGCCTTTCAACTGTCGCCGCTTCCCAGCTGTTCCGCCGCTTGAGCCGCCGTCCCAAGCCGCCTCAAAACCGCTGGTCGACCCTTTCTTCTCCCCTGTTTTCAGCTTTTATTTATTTTCTTTATAATTTTTGTTTTAATTATTTTATGGGAATTAACTTCGATTTTAGTAAAAATAAATTACTCCTAATTGAAATTAACATTAATATGGGTTTTTAATATATTTTTACAGATTTATAAAAGTTATAAATAGTTTATAATATCAAAGTATGATTTTATAAGTGAATTAGTTCATGTTTATGTAAAGGGTTGGAAATTATGATAAATATAAAAATAATATAATAATTGTCTTATAAGTAATAAAAATCAGAATATTAGTCGTTTTCTCAATTATATATTATTTTAATATTTTATAAACAATTATTGAGTTGTGTATAATTTATAGAAAATAATTTACAAGACTTATACTATTTGGGTAATATTTTTGTATAAATACATAGTTGTGCTTATGCACATATTATAAGTGTTTATATGAACTAATAGGTTGACATGAGATACATTATGACAACCTAAGATAGCTTACATTAATATTTGGAAGTTGTTAATGTAAAAGGTACAAGTTTATATGAATTTATAAACTTAAACAAACCTTAGGGAGGAAAGATCCAATTTTTATAAAGTAACACAAAATAAATTATAATTTATTTTGTTACTTTTGTGATTAAAACAGGAAGGAGAACTCAATATTTGGATCTCGGTCTCGTTAAGTCAATTTGTTCTTTCGCCTTCGAATCAAGGCAAGTGGTTGGTTCGCTTGCATTTTTTTTAAGCATGACTTTTCATATCATGTTTAAAATCTTGTTGGGAACACTTGTTTGCTAATAATGAACTTAGGTTATTTACTGTATAGAATTAATGACCTTGTTATTACCGTTTAGATATTATTGCTAGGTTGCGCTAGATATTGATTAGGTCTCGTTGATTGTGGCCTTTGTGTGTTTATTGTCTCGATTGAGACTTGTTATGGATTAGCGTAGAACCTAGGGGGTGAGCCTTAGTTGCTCTGGACACCTCTCTATAACATTTTCGCACTAGATGTAATTATATCCTAGTGCTTGGTCATGACCCAACCCGCTCTATCGCGTTGAAGGGTGTTGCACTCTAACTAAGTGCCTTTGGGACTTAAGAACCCACTTTTATCTTTGGGACATATGAGCCCTGATCTTCGATGAATTCGCAATGTCGAGTAAAAGCCACCAACTTGAATGTATTGTTTTATAATTAATATAAGATAAGTGCCCAATGCACATAATTAATGAACCAGGGTGGTGACTACAACTTGGAAAACCACTCTTGCTCCCGGCTATGAAAAGTCTTCTTTCCAATCTGAATTGGGACAACACGTATTCGGTGAGGTTGGTCATTGACTTGATTAGTCGACGGAGGCTTTTTTAAACTTTCGTGTGTAATAATTAAACGTTCCCAACAAACCTCATACTTCCTTATGGAACCATGGTCTCGTGGTGTCCTGTCTCTTTCTATGCATTCCTTTTTCCATTCCGTGGAAGTATTTTAGTGCTAAATCATTGACCGTGTTTCATGCGGATTTTAATGTTAGTATTTTAATACAACCACAAGAACCACTCACAAAATCCCACTTGTTTAGTTTGTCACAAGACTAACCCGACCGCTTTCTTTCTTTTGCATGGCCGGCTGGTGTCACCCGTCCCTATATGGAACATTAGAGTTCAAAGGACCGGAGTTGAAGGACAAGAGTTGAAGATTTGAAGAGTTACAAATTGAAGAAGGTTACACGTTTTTAGTTTTACCTAAAATGAGCATTTCTTTAATAGTTTAATTTCTTGGTCTATAAGGATCATTCTATTTTCTCATTTGCTATGGTACACTTCCGCATTTATTAAGTTTTATTTATTAATATAAACAATGGGTTACTATCATATTTATAATATATCTTCAATTCTTATGAATTTTGTATTTAAGTTTTGTTACTGTAAAGCCTTGGGTGACTTTGGAGGGTAATTCTGAGGTTACTGGCGTGTAGCATCTCCGAGAAAAATTGGGGGTGTTACATTAGGACCAATGTTTGCAGTCTTGCTTGTTTAAAGTGTCTCGTTTAGAGACCTTCCTTGGAATAGTATAGAATAAGGTGTTAGACATAAGTCTAAGAAAACCTTTTTATAACATGTTTTTTTATAAGTCATGACTCTACTCTTATCCCGTTGACTAAAGTCTTAAGCAATGACGAAATAGAAAGTTTTCGTCTAATGTCTAAAGCAATGTCACACGGAAAATAAATGTTGGTTAAAGTCTTAAAGCAATGTCGAAATAGGAAGTTCGTCTAAAGTCTTAAGCAATACCACATAAAATAGAAATGTCATCTAAAGTCTTACGCTATGTCGCATTTCAACTTCACAAATTAGGCTAAAGTCTCCTGCTATGCCGAAATTTCCAAAAACATGAATTAGGCTAGAGTTCTCGCTATGTCTATTCAATTCACTCGTCAAAGTATACAATTTCGATATAATAAAGTTCTCAATCTATTTTGTAGTGAACCACACTCATGTGGTATTCTGCGTCCAATAGAAATCTCGTATTTCTTTTTGTTCGATAAAGTGTCAACCTACGCTTTGATAAGACCCTATCCTTTTGGTGTCCTATCTCCAAAGAAAGTTCGATTCTTTTCCTCTTGGGCAAGAGTGTTAACCTGTTCTTAGTGAAATCACATTTTCGTAAGATCATAGCTACCTTGAAATTTCGTAGTCTTCTCTTTTTCGATGGAAGTATTAACTATTGGATTATCGACCAATCGCCATAATTGGAGATCGATACCAACATGTTTCGTTAATACCTTAGCCGCCATTCACTTGCTAGTCTTTCATTGGACTAACCCATCCACCCTCTTTTCTTTTTCCTTGCATGTTCGGACATCAGGATGCAAAGGCGTGCTTCTCAAAGACCAAGGATCCAATGTTAGACGCAATAAGGAGACATATCAAGGAAGGGCTAAATCTCTAAGCTAAGTTGAAGAAGTCAAGAGGAGATACGCATTCATAGGAGTAGTTTCAAGACTTGAAGATCAAGGCAAGACAAGGTTGAAGGAAGGATGAATTTTCTCCAAGAGAAACACATCCAAAAGGTGGTGCACTAGCTCTCGCTTTAAGCCAAGGAACTCATCATCATATGAGTCTTCCTTGAAGCACTCTTGCATTTTCAATAATTCCTTTTTATAAAATAAGTTTTCTTTCCGCTGCTACATCTATTGTAAACAAAATTCTATTGTAATGAACTACAGTTCTTTTTAATGAATAAGATTTCCATTTTTGAGTCATTTGCATTTAAATTATATTTTTTAAAGACTTGGGTGGTTCTGGATAGATTAATCCAGGATCACTGGCGGTAATATCCCTTAACATAAAATAGGGCTGTTACATTTGTTCCTACAAGGACTCTCTCCCTAGACAACACTATTGTATTCTCTCAACCCTAACATAGGTGAACGCTCAGAATCAAAAGCAAAAGAAAAACTCAAAACTTTCCGAACTCTGTCTCTACACGTCATTCCCTTGACTCTAGGAACTCCTTTATTCTTTCACCGTCGTCGAGATTAGCTCGTCGTCGGGGACTTTTCACCAAAGAAATAGTTTTCTCCGATTTGCTCTCTTAGATCTTTCTCTTGTGTTTGACAATTTCAAGATTATGAAAAGTATCGAGAAAGATCATTGTTGAAGGGTTTAAATAGGCGTGATATGAAACCCTTATCCATTTGAGGCATTTATCCTAAATGCGCATTTTGCCTTACTCTCCAAGTCTGATCCTTAAGGTTGACATGTGACTTTGATTTGATTTTTAACCTCGTCAACTCTTGGATCACATCGGACCGTTGGATGGTCATCTTCAACCTGCTGCATAGTCTAAAGCCGCCTGAAGCCTAAGAAGCTCTTTTGTCTGGTAAAGACATGATCCCTTGATTTGCAATGAGATGTCGCTTTCACGCATGCGCCAATTCCGATCCAAAGAGAACTCTCGTTGTCGACCCTTGTCTTGGGAACTCTCTTGACTTGAGGGAATCATGTTCTCCTTATCCAATTCTCATCTCGTGGGAACTTTGGTTCACTGAGTTTCCTTCTCCTTGGGAACTCTTGTTTACTTCTGAGGTTGCTCGCGTATTGATCGTCGTTGCATCAGTTGCCATGCCATGGGAACTTGTTTCTCCGTGTCTTTGCTTAGCGACGCGCAACCTGTTAAAGTTGGAAATACTTGGAAAGGGGCGTTAGTTCCTATGGCATTTGTCATCATCAAAAACTGATGATGTTGTTCCTGTGTTAATGAACGTTAGTTCTTAACACCGACTCAACAATTATATATGTCAGTGAAGGAGATTAGGGCCAAAATTTCCATTGAAGAGAATGATTCAAGAAAGAGTGATGAGAAAATGGCTTTCTCTACCTAGGGGCAATGGTGTGGCCTTCTCGGCCTATGACCGATGACGTTCTCATCCTGGGTCCGACCACCTTCTCAGCCAAAGTCAAAAGGCCTTCTGGCCTAGTTTTCTGAGGTCCCACATTATAGAGAGAAGTCAAAGACTCTCTCTAGAATGAGAGAGCATGCTGGAACCATCGGGCTTTGTTTGTCCCTCATCGCTGATTTTTTCCTTTATCGATGATTTTTCTAGTGGTTTACTCTTCCATACTGTTCGAATTAGAGGCAATGATCTTGAATCTCTGTTTGCTTTTGATCGGTTTTGATTTGTGACTGTGGTTCAATCTCTAGATTGCCGAAGTTCCCCTATGGATGGCTCGTCGATTGACCGAATTTTGGGCATTTTGATCGTCCGTGGTTTTACGGTTGACGTGGCTTGTTTGCAACCAAACTTGCTTTGTTTGATCCTAGGTTTGTTGACGCGGCTAGTTTGAGCCGCAAATGACATGGCTAGGTTTGTGTGTTGCCCTTAGAATTTTGTGCAATCTTAGGCTTAGGCTTATAAGCTTTCAGTTTGCCCATTTTGGGCTTTCTTATCGTTTGTGGGTTGTTTGTGTATGTTAGGCTTCTCGTTGAGTTTAAGCTCGGTTTGGGTATTATTTTCGGTTTCCTGTTTGTTGTTGGTTGAAGCTCTTGCTCAAGCTTAGTGGGTACCTATCCGGTTTTGGGACTTGTACTTGGGTGTGGATCGATTCGTTGGGAGTGGTCGTGGACGTTCCATGTCTTCGGAAGATCATCCATTCCGATGGTGGAAACATCATGAGTCCTTTCTTCTTTGCCCATGTTTGTCTTGTTTGACCGTCTTACCACAGTGTTGCCAGACTCCGGCTGTCGTCTTGTCTGCCTCCCGGTTTATCCGGTTGTCTGATAAACGAATTTTTACCTACTAAAAAAAACGAGTGGTGAGCCAAATAAAAAATTTGTATAAGACATTTGGTGAAATAATTAGTTTAAAATGGTTATTTTATCAAAATCCATCCCTCTAAATAATCTTGTATTACTCCAATAATGCATTTTGAAAGATAAAATCACATAAAGAACTAATGCTTTACTATGATGTCATCCAAACATTGCCTTAGAGCACAAACATATATATATATATATATATATATAAATATATTTGAACTTTTCCTCTTAAGTCCCTAATATATACTTATTTTTTTACTTCTTATTACATTCTCATGTACTAAACGTAGAAATCATCAAATCTATAATACTATAAACTTAAATCTCAATGACAATTAATACTCATACAAATAATAAGATACCTTATAATTTCATTGCAACCATACAATAAATTTATATCTATAAACATTTAACATTGGAGAGAAGATTTTTTAGCCATTAATGCCCATATCTATCTATAATACTATAAACTTAAATCTCAATGACAATTAATGCTCATACAAATAATAAGATACCTTATAATTTCATTACAATCATACAATAAATTTATATCTATAAACATTTAACATTGGAGAGAAGATTTTTTAGCCATTAATGTCCATATAATTAATAAGAAATTTCATGCACAAACAAATAATGTGAATTGACTATATATTTTGGATTAAAAGCAAAATATACACACATAAAATGTAATATTAACTATATACTTAATGTCAATCTATAAAAAATAGCATAATAACAATAAAAGCTATAATATATTATATCTAATGGTTAAAAGCTATAATATATTATATTATATTATAATATACATTACAACAAAAGGTTGAAGGAGTGAATTTCTTTGGAAAAAAACTTTGGGTCTTTCAAATTAATTTATTGTACACGAATAACAATAAAATATTTTTTGGCCTTTTTGGACTTCGATGTATGTTTTGGACTTTAAT
The DNA here is from genome assembly GCA_964016875.1 of Fallopia convolvulus. Taxonomy (NCBI): domain Eukaryota; kingdom Viridiplantae; phylum Streptophyta; class Magnoliopsida; order Caryophyllales; family Polygonaceae; genus Fallopia; species Fallopia convolvulus. The sequence continues at coordinate 5,811,712 of OZ024723.1, forward strand.
AATAAAAGCATAATGCATCTCATTTGATAATTATTCTTATAACTTTATTGAATACTATAAACTTAAATCTCAATGACAATTAATGCTCATACAAATAATAAGATACCTTATAATTTCATTGCAACCATACAATAAATTTATATCTATAAACATTTAACATTGGAGAGAAGATTTTTTAGCCATTAATGCCCATATAATTAATAAGAAATTTCATGCACAAACAAATAATGTGATATTGACTATATATTTTGGATTAAAAGCAAAATATACACACATAAAATGTAATATTAACTATATACTTAATGTCAATCTATAAAAAATAGCATAATAACAATAAAAGCTATAATATATTATATCTAATGGTTAAAAGCTATAATATATTATATTATATTATAATATACATTACAACAAAAGGTTGAAGGAGTGAATTTCTTTGGAAAAAAACTTTGGGTCTTTCAAATTAATTTATTGTACACAAATAACAATAAAATATTTTTTGGCCTTTTTGGACTTCGATGTATGTTTTGGACTTTAATAATAAAAGCATAATGCATCTCATTTGATAATTATTCTTATAACTTTATTCAATATTAAGAATTATAATTGAAATTAAAAATAATTCTAATTTTAAATATAGGAAGATTTGTACTTTTACATATTATTATTGTATTTTTTTTATTTGTGACTCAAATGTGGTGATATATATGCTTGGAAGTTAAAAAGATTTATAGTAATATGGTCATGCTTAGAATTCAAAAAGATTTACACCTAAGACATTTAAGTGATGTATTTAAATGTCATTGAATGCATAAAAAGTCATAGGAGCATAATCGTTTCTTTTTTTAATAGTCAAACCGAAATTTACTATCTAAATTGCTTTAATATATAAAATGAAATAATGAAACGTTCGATTTACCAAAAAGAACAATGGCCCCATTAAGGGCTTGCTCTATTTGCTAAATAAAAAGTACTCCCTCTGTCCTATAAAATTTGTCCAAAAGGACAGATTTCACACAAATTAAGAAAATGAAGAAGTAGAAAAAGTAACCAATGGGGAAAGGGGAGAGAGTGTGATTGTGATGGGTAAAGATGAGTAGAAAGAGAAATAGAAAGGAAATGACAAAAATGGATATTGGGATAGATATTTGATTGGATAATGTGGATAAAGGTGAGTTTGGATAGGGGTAATATTGTAAGAAAAATTTAATATAAAAGGAAAGTTAAAAGGATGGACAAACTTTTTGTGACGCCCAAAGAGGAATACTGGACAAACTTTATGGGATAAAGGGAGTAATTTTTAGTAAAAAATATGCTTATTTATATTGAAATGTGTGAAGTGTAGTTATATTTTTTGCTTTAAAAAATGTAAAAAGTATACTTTTTGTTAAAAAATTACTTTGTGTTAAGAAGTGCAACAAGCCCAAAAAAAAATACATCATAATTGACCCACCTGAAATGCAGCATCAACGTTTCATTTGCATTAAAAGTAAAAATTAAATATGTTTGAAGGATAGAAATACATACATGTTACAAAATCCAAGGAACGATGAAATATTTGTTCATTGGATGGGCCTATTTATATTCAATGTCAATTCAATATACGGATTCAATTTTACACGGCTGTTACGAACTTACGATATACCATGACTTTGCAAATAAGAAATAAAAAATTTAATAGGGAAATAAAACATATAAATATAACACACCATCTTCGATCTCTTACTCCAACAAATATTCTCTCCTCTTCAAACCTTCTCCATACACTAGCAAAAAATTATGTTAGACCAATTAGCACTTGAAGCATCTAAAAAAGCAGCATCCAAATTGGATTATACCAATTTGGTCACTTATACTTCAATTAAGTTTAATTATCCAATATATTAAAATTGCAGTGCCGTACGTAGTTTAATCTCTTGATTTCATATATAATAAAAAGAGATAAAATATTGCAAATAAACTTCCACATGCATGGATGTATGTTGGATAAGTACCTAATTTATATGAATTAATTGTCCTTAAAATTGACAATTAATGGGGAGCATAAAATTTTGATAAAGAGAGGCGTGGATTAAGGAGCATGCTAATTTCAAGAGTTGTAACCGTCAGTCAAATGAACAATTAAGACACTTCGACAAAAAAAAAGTACAATTAAGACATTGTTTCACAATGAAAATTCAATGCAAGGAGGTAAATTATTAAGATTGGCTTCCACGTTGGAGGAAATATAAGGTTACTATATATACATACATGTGGGTGGCCATGGCAAGAGAAAAAATACAGAAGAAAACCAAAACTCAAGAGAGAGACGAGGGCATAAAAAGTCGAGAGAGCAAGCAAGAACTAATAGTGTTTCACATTTGTTTTCAAAGACCAAATCCCAAAAAGTGGTATTCTCTCCTCTTTTTAAACACTCTTTTATATGTTAAATTGCTAATTTTATTTTGGATCGTACATAGGTTGAATTCAATGGCCTGTTCTCGAATCGAATCAATCAGTTCGATGTCAATATCAATACTTGCCATCGGTTGTCTCAAACCGATCACACAAGATATTAACATATAAATCAAATTAACTAAATCAACTTAAACTTTCCACATTAACTTTTAGAATAACAATAAATAAAATTAATCTCATTATTTTTTTATATAACTTGACTATATATTAACATATAAATCAAATTGATATTTGTTAAAAAAAATACTTAATTAATAAGATAATATATAATTTCATTCAACCATACATTTACATATTATAAAATTTTAAATTTGTCACAATTAATACTCGTGTAATAAAAAAAACTAGATATCACATTTTTAACTCATTTTACAACCGTCTACAAATTATAAAAAATTAAGAAAATAAATATCACGATTTACATCAAAATAAATTGATATACTATTGTAATATAATTAAAGAGAAAATTCAAACATTTCCAATTTCATCTATATTATGAATCTACAATTATATTTTTAACATAAATCAATTTCAACTACAATATTGTACCCTAAAACTGCAATAATTTATAATTTAAAAATATAAAGCACCACAATAGTCAATCCAAGCACTAAATACAAGACTTAAAAATAACTTTTAAAGTATAATTATATTTAAATATTGTTTTATCAAAATGAATAAAAAATATGCTCTGTGCGTAGCATGAGCATCACCACCTAGTAATAAAATAAAAACTGTTAGTTGGTTCTTCAGTTCCACATACAGAGTTGTTCATATAAATATTAATTAATATAAGCTAGTAGAAACATTTGCATTTGGCTAACTCCCAAACTTCCTATATCTAATTTAAATTAAGATCCTAAATTAGTTCCGAGTAATTCATGCTTCATTCTACAATTCCTTATTTTATTTAACGATTGTCTTTTTAAAGAAAATGAAATCAGTCTAAGGGCCCGTTTATTTTTCAAAATTTGGGCCTAGTGAAACGGATTGAAATACCCATTTCCGTTTGGGCCCATTTGGTTGTCAATTTCTTCATTTTTTCATTAATCTGAAAAACGTAATCAAGGAGCCATTTGTTTCTGTCCAAAAAAGTAGGGGAAACAAACCCTTTCTGGCCGCCAATCTATCTCCCCGATATGCTCGAGAGGCTCAAAGCCTGAAGGGCGCCCGTGTGCTCCGCCGATCATCTCTTTCCCGATCGTCTCTCGACTCCCCCGATCTAGATCTCGTTTGCCGAAGTCTGCTCTTCCGATCTGGATCTCATTTGCCGAAATTTGAAGTTCTCGAGAGGTTAGATTTTCTGTCCTTCTATGTTCGTTGATTTTCTGTTTGAGGTTCGATTTTCTCGTTTGCCGAAGTCTTCTATTTGTTCGTTTGCCATACAAGTCTGTTTGAGGAAGCGTCTGTAATCCATTGCTCTAAAGGAATCATCTTTTATGCAACAACTCCATTTACGAACCAATTTTCAGTTGTGAAAATCAGTAGCTGTATTACAAGCTTTGTTCATCCCGTCTGTTAATCTTTTGCTGATTTCCTTTGATACAGATCAATTTTTGACGAAGTATAATAGCTGCAAGCAGAAAAGGAGTTTCATCAGTAGAAGAAGAATCTCATTCCTCCTTTCAAGTTCTGGTATTACACTTTTGTGTGACTTTTGTTTCTCTGGGACTTTTGTTTCTCTGGGACTTTTTTGTGTGAATTTGTTGAATAATTCAGGCACACCCAGCTCATGCTCTTTCTCCATCTCTCTCTCTCTCTCTGTAATTTGTGTGCTGCTCTACCATGGAACAAATATGATGTTAATTATGAGCTAATTTTGCATAAAGTTAGTTAATGTGTGTGAGATCCTAGGGAAAGGAATAAAGAAGCATAGAAAATTGGGTTTTGTATACGTGATTAGGATGGATTTCCCTTACTGCCTTTGAAAGTTTACTAGGTGGGGAGTCTCTTGCAACAATGCTTTCCACTTGATCTATGGTGTAGTCTATGGTGTAGTATGTACTTGTTGACACATCAGATCTCATGATCTGTTATGGGTATGATCTTGTTTGAAGGTTACAATGGACATATCTCATGATCTGTTATGGATGTGTTATTCTGAACTGATGTTGTTATTTGGATACAATTCTAATGCTGAATTGATGCTGAATATGCATCTAATAAATTTTAATGCTGAACTGATGCTGAACTGTTATCTAAACTGTTTTTTTTTCAAGAATCTTTGGACTGTTATCTGAAATGTTATGCTGAATATACATCAGATCTCATGATCTGTTTTTTTAGCAGCCCAACCAATCAACTATTATGCATTCTTTAAAATTTTCTATTGGGTTTATGGATTTATCTTGTTCATCTGATTTTTTTTCCACCTCTGTTAACTTCAATTTATTTGTGTGAAGGCTATTTGAATGCTGAGTTTGTCTTGTTTATCTTGTTTGCTGAGCTTATATTGATATGCTAATTTGTATATACATCTTCTATGTAATGACTATTCATGGTGTATCATTTATAAAATGTGTTTTCTTTATATTGGTAGACTCACAAGAAGGCAAACTTGGTTGAATCTCATTTGCTAAGACTTGGTTGAATCTCATTTGCTAAGACTTGGTAACTTGAATCTCATTTGTTTAGTTTTTGGACTTGGTTGAATCTCTTATGGTAGTGTAATGATGTGAATGGAGACTTGAATCTCGTTTGTTTAGTTTTATATTTTGGATTTGGTTGATTTCCTTGAATTTTTAATCATTTTTATGATATCTTGCTTGATTCTTAAAAAAATTTGAATTCAACCCAACCAAACACCTAATTAGAATAGGAAAGGTAATCATTCCATTCATTATTTTCATGGCAAACAAAACTTGGATGGTAATGGAATGGGTTTCCTTTCCCTTCCTTTTTCATTACGTTTACGTTTACGTTTCCCCTCTCACAACCAAACGGGCCCTAAATTCATTGCCTAATTAAACTCCAATTACTTAGTTTCCTTCATGCCTTCGTTGCCTTCCTTTCCCGGCTAAATCTGAAAGCTCCTTTCCTTCCCCTGGCGAAATCTTTCTTTGCTTGACCAAATCCATGTTCACGTCTTTGTCTTGTGGCATGATACCTCCTCTCCTCGTGGCCAATTCCAATATCCTCGTTTTATCTAGTAGTGAGAGTTTTCCTTGCTTGACCATTTCCGTAATCGCCACTATATCCTTTGGCGTGGGATTCCCTTCCTTGATCAATCTTTTAAGCTCCATTACATCTTGCGGCGTGAGGTCTACCCCTCCCTTGGCCATTTGTAGTATCTCTCTTTCTTCTTCTACCGTGATCTTCCCATCCTTGGCCATTTGTTTAATATCATTTTCTTGTTGCCGTGTGATAGTTCCTTTATTGATTATTTGGTTGATCTTATTTTCATCTTGCGGCGTCAAGTGCACAATCTTTTTTGTTGGTCATTTTATCATTCCTATGTTTATCTTCCAACATGATGCGTCTCCTAGCAGATTGCAATATTCCCTTTTCATCTCGCGGTGAGAGCTTCCCGTATTTAACCATTTGCTTAAGTATGTTTTCATCTTGCGGCGTGTGATTCATGCTTTCTATTATTCTCTTAATTTCCTTTTCATCTTGTGCCGTGAGGCTCTTCAATGCTTTCGTGTCCTGGCTCTCCTTTCGTAGGTCCGCCGCCTCGTTCTCCATTTCTTCCTTGGCAATCTTACCATGCTCTTGATCCTTATCCTTCCCTTGCCCTCCATTTTCATTATTAGAGAAAGATGGGCTTATAAGGAGAAAGACAATGAGGGAGAAGAATATAAGTATATAAGGCTTAGACTTACAGAATGTCATCTTTTTTTTTTCATTTTCTTTTGTAAAATGTTGGGTATTATTATTGTAGAGACAATTGTGAAGAAAGAAATATGTTTGTAGATGTATATATAGGGTTCTTAATTTCAATATATGGTTTGATTGATTCTAAATTTTGTGGTTGAAGAATATTTGATAGTCCTTGGAAATTAATTAGTGGTGTTTAAATTTGGATTTAGTTACGGTGAAATTTAACAAAAATTCTGTCGGTGGATTTGCCTAAATCTCATGTATCAAAATATAATTTAACGATTAGATTTATTGTTCTCTGTTCATCTACTAATGATTTTTTTCTTTTTAATTTTTTCCCTATAATTCACTAATTTACAATAAGATTTTAGAGCTCTACCTATAGAGTTTCTAGTAACTCTACCTGACAAGACCAGATATAATTTATATATAATACCACGATCGTTTGTTTACGTGCTATTGCTCGTTTTTTAATTAAAGTGCCGAATACTAATATTGATTGGAAGGTTATTTATTGCCTCCAATGCTAGACATCCGTAAACTATGCCTAGATGCATGATATTCACTTATGACTTTTTTCCTTCCTAGAATCTCATGCATGTGAAAAAATTTAAAAAAAATTAACTTACATGTGACAAAAGTTAAATCATCCATAAACATAGTGATATTTTTTTGGTTGAAGGAGAGGCCGCACACTCCATCCCCTTAAGGGGAAATTTTATTGATAACGAGAAAAAAGGTCTAAGTAGTCAGCAAATGGGATAGCCCGACCCCTAATATCATCAATCAACAAGTTAATAATCCCTTCCAATAGGGAAGACAATACATGTAAACCAACAGGAAAAAGAAACACGAGGGACATGATGCGATTCGCAACAATGTTAGCCGCGCAATACAGATGTCGGAATTGGATATTAAAATCCCTACTAATTAAGCTTTGGCATTGAGATACCAGGTTAAAGATCGGGTGACTTCTGGTCAGTCGAGCCAATAAGGTGAATAACTATTGAGAGTTGGACTCAACAAGCACCTTCTGGTAGCCCTTCTCTCACGTCAACCCGAGCCCATTGAGGATGTAATATCCCGATATCTTATAGTAAATATTCGTAGAATTTTTTTAGGAATTTTCCTTTTAGTGTCCTTGAACTTTTGACATTTTCTTTTAGTACCCGGAAATTTTTTTTATTCCTTTTGGTGCCCCTGTAGTTTTAATAAAATTCTGTCCATAGGCTAAATTATACTTAAAGCCAATTCCATCCATTTTTTTACTTTTCCGTTAACAATTTATAAAACTTAAAACAAAATAAAAAATGTTGTCCAACTTCTTCTCCCACAACTCCTCTTCTTTCCCCAAATCGTCTCTCCCATGGAAACCATTCTCTCTCCCTCCTCCTTCAACCGACTCTTCACCTCTAGAAATTGCCGCTCTTCCTTCTCCACATTCCAAATGTACCTTCCTCCCATTAGGGGTGTCCAAACCGAAACCGAAAAACTGAACCGAAAAACCGATTATTTTTTAGGTTAACCAAGCCGACATTTTTTGAAATTTCGGTTTGGTTGACCGAACCGAAAATATTTTCGGTTTATCGGTTTGGTTTCGGTTCATGACTTTACATATAACGGTTAATCGAAAAACCGAAAATATATTAATATATTTTTCAAATATTAGTTATTTTTGATTTATTTAGTGGTTAAACTCTATCATCTTCAAAGTGTTAATATGGTTTGAGTCTTTCCTTCTTCAATTTTAACAATGTACACACTATATTTCCACATCTCATTGATATTAGAGTCACTTATTAAATTTGATGGGATAAAAATTAATATAAAGAATGTATGATTCCATACAATGTAGTATATACTCTCGATATTTGTTGACAACAACCAAAACAATATGATATAACTACATATCTAAAATAATATTCTTGCTTGATCACTTTTTTTATTCAAATTTTATTATTTTAGTCTTAATTATTTAAGGTAAAATTACATAAACGGTTATCGGTTAACCGAGAAAACCAAACCAAAAAATTGATTAACCGAACTATGGTTAACCGAGATTCACAGTTCGATTTCGGTTCATGATTTTACCATCCGAAATCATGGTTAACCGAAATCTAGATTAAGCGGGTTTAAACACCCCTACAGTCACACACATGCTCCCATTGCTCAACCAATATACCAATGTATTTTCTCACTCTTGAATATCAAACTTTTGTACTTAAACTCTTAATCTAAGAAAGTTTGAATAAAATGGCGGGAACTAGAGTCTAGCTAGCTCGAGAGGTCACATCCGCCAGGATTCTTCGCCGGCTAATCTCCGAGCGGTGACGAACTATCTCCTTTCACATCCCCAAATTTCCTCTCATGCCCATTATTCCCCTAAAATCTAGAGGTAATCATGTTTTTTTTTTTAATTTTTGAAATTTCTCTCCTTGCCTATTTAAGGAGGAGGTTTCGATGAGAATGGGGCACCAAAACCAGTCCTTAAATCTGAATTTTGACCACTTTGCCCAACACAAACTCAAAATTTTCAAATTCCAAATTTAATCCCAAATTTGATTTTTTTTCTTCAAAATTCCGCCCCTCAATTTCTTGACCCACTATGTCCGCCGTGTTGGGGAGAAATGGGTCTATCAATAGCTCCTAATCCCACCGACAATCTCAGCGGAAGCAAATAGCAATCTGCAGGATAGCAAACGCAACCAAGACAACAAAGCCAAGCAATCTGGAAAACCAACAACAACAATATGGAAACCAAACCAACCACAAGCAAGCAAGCAGAAATATGCAAATATCAAAGCACAAAACAACACCAAGATTTAAGTGGGAAAACCCTCATGCTAGAGGGGAAAAAACCCACTGGCGCCCAACAGAGCAAAATGCCACTAATCAACAAACGGATACAAGTGTTCTCAAATCTCACACCCAGAGAACTTCAATACAAGGAGAATCAACCTTTAGAACTCCTAAATGAAGGCAAACACTTGTAACTAGAGATTAGGTTTCCAAGGGGAGAGAAAACCTATCAACAAACAACTAGTTGTTGGATCCCGAAGCTAGAGTCGAAATAATCTCGGGCTTAGAAAGAAAAAACTCTTCTTCTTCACCCAATTTTCTCCTCTCTCTTCTCCTTTCTCCCTCCTCACTTTTTTGCTCCAATTTCACTCTCAAGGAAATGGGGGCTCTCAATTTTGGTCGCTCTTGGAAAGTGAGGTTCCTCTCCTAGCTCACACATATTTGGTGTCTATAAACCCTAGCAAGACAACACTTTTGGGCTGGACATTATTATTGGGCTTGGGCCCAACAATCTCCCCCTCCAGCCCAAGGGGAAGACGTCTACATCAGCTTGGGATCTTCACTGGTGCACCAGTCCTGCCATCTTGGCACAGATTTGATGATTGTCAACAATCACCACCTTGGTAAACATGTCAGCTGGATTCTTGTCAGTGTGAATCTTCTTCAAGCTCATTCGACGATCACTCACAACATCTCGAATCCAATGGCACCTCACATCCATATGCTTTGTCCGACAATGGTATGTAGCATTCTTGCTCAAATCTAGAGCACTTTGACTGTCACAGTTCACCATATACTCTCCTTGCTTCAAACCCAAATCCTGAAGGAATCTTTTCACCCAGATCATCTCTTTCTCAGCTTCTGTCATGGCAATGTACTCTGCCTCAATCGTGGACAAAGCAAGACACTTCTGCAACTTGTACTGCCACGAGACAGCTCCCCCGCAAAAGTAAACAAGTACCCTGATGTCGACTTTCTGCCATCAAGATCTCCTGCCATATCTGAATCTGTGAACCCCTCAAGAATAGGCTTATCTCCTCCAAAGCATAATCTCATCTTAGACGTACCTCTCAAGTACCTGAAGATCCACTTCACTGCTTCCCAATGGTCTCTGCCAGGATTGGAAAGGAATCTGCTCACAACACCAACCGCATGAGCAATATCTGGTCGGGTGCACACCATAGCATACATCAAGCTACCAACTCCTGATGCATAAGGGATGGTGTCCATCTTCTTCTTCTCTTCATTTGTGGACGGGCAAGACTTCTTGCTAAGTTTGAAATGACTAGCAAGAGGAGTACTAACCGACTTAGCACCTTCCATTTGAAACCTGCTCAGAACCTTCTCAATATACTTCTCCTGTGACACCCATATCTTCTTGGCTCTTTTGTCACGAGTAATCTGCATACCCAAAATCTGACGTGCCGGTCCCAAGTCTTTCATATCAAATGAAGTGCTCAAATCCCGCTTCAAAGTATCAACTAGGGATTTATCTTGCCCCACAATCAACATGTCATCAACATAGAGAAGAAGAATGAAAAATTTACCATTTGCCTGACGTTTGAAGTAAACACAATGATCTGCACTTGTTCTGCTGTAGCCATGATCCACCATAAAGCTGTCAAACTTCTTGTACCACTGTCTAGGAGCTTGCTTCAGCCCGTATAAGCTCTTCTTCAGTTTGCAAACCAAGTGCTCTTTTCCCTTTACTTCAAACCCCTCTGGTTGCTTCATGTAAATCTCCTCATCTAAATCACCAAGGAGAAATGTAGTTTTCACATCCAACTGCTCAAGTTCCAAATCCATGCTCACAGCTAAGCCAAGGATCACTTGATGGAACTCATCTTGACAACCGGCGAGAAGATTTCATCAAAATCAACTCCCTTCTTCTACTGAAGCCTTTCACAACTAGTCTAGCTTTGTACTTGAGTAGTTTTTCTACATCCGTCTTTAACATGAACACCCACTTGTTTTTCAAGGCCTTCCTCCCTTTGGGAAGTTTTACAAGCTCATATGTGTTGTTCTTTTTAAAAGAACTCAACTCCTCTTGCATGGCTTTTTCCCATTGAGCTTTTTCTTTGTGGTTTTGCACTTCTTGAAATCTTTCAGGCTCCCCCTCTTCAATAATTGCAACATTTTCAGATGAGGGATGTCTTGTGGATGGACGACGCTCTCTTCTTGACCTTCTGAGCTCATCTGCTTCTTCATTTTCAATTGGCTCCCCCTCCTCGGAAGCCTCACCAATTTCAGCTTCTGGTAAGTCATCATCTAAAGTAGGAATATCATCAATGCCATTCCCTGAAGAAGACTCATCGCCAAAGTCGTTGCTTTTTGGGTGAGAAGGCAAGTAAACCGGAAGCTCGGCGGCTTCCTCTGGTGTATCAGATTCTGACAAAGTCTTGTCTTCATGAAAGATCACATCCCTGAACCTTATCACTTTCTTCCTTTCTGGATCCCACAACTTGTACCCAAAATCTACATCTCCATATCCCAGAAAAATGCAAGTAATTGCCATGTCATCAAACTTCTGTCTCTGTTCTTTAGGCACATGTACAAATGCCTTGCATCCAAAGACCCGCAGATGAGAGTAAGAGATATCTTTGCCAGACCAGACTCTCTCAGGAACATCAAAGTCCAAAGCTGTTGACGGAGATCTATTCATCAAATAGCAGGCAGTCATCACAGCTTCACCCCAAAATGGCTTAGGAGATTTTCCATTTTCAGCATACATCTGACCTTCTCCAGAATGGTTCTGTAGGTTCTTTCAGCAACACCATTGTGCTGAGGAGTACCGGGAGTCGTCTTCTCATGTCTGATGCCGTGCTCAAGACAATACTTCTGAAACTCTCTGGAAGTGTACTCGCCTACATTATCACTCCGAAGGAACTTCAAGGAACAACCCTTCTCTCGCTCTACCTTGGCATGGAACTCCTTGAAGCAATCAAGAACCTGGTCTTTTGTTTTCAAAAAAAACACCCAAACCTTTCGTGAAGCATCATCAATGAAAGTCAGAAAATATCTACGACCACCAAGTGTGGGCACATCAATGGGACCACAAACATTAGAATACACCAACTCAAGAAAATTCTTTTTCCTCTCAGAAGATTTTCTAAATGACACCCTAGTTTGTTTACCAAATAAACAATTATCACAAGGGCTCAAAGGCATACCTTTGGCTGAAGGAATGAGGGTCTTCTTCGCCAAAATTTGCAGTCCTTTTTCACTCATATGTTCCAACCGCTTATGCCATAAATATGGTGATGCCTCATCCTCAACTGCATTTAGGCCATCTCGTGTGACCTTCATCTGAGTCTTGTACGAAGTGTAGCTAAGACTCCCTCTAGCAATCACCATTGAGCCTTTCGAAAGCTTCCACCTCTTATCACCAAAGAAACTGTGGTAGCCCTCTATATCAAAAACATGAAGAGAAATCAAATTCATACGCAAATCAAGTACATATTGCACATTCTTCAATGTCATCGTGCAATCCGCATTTGTCTGAACACAAATGTCACCCATACCGACAATATTTGCATAGTTGGTGTTCCCCATACCAAAGTCTCCGACTTTGTAACTAGTGAAAATCTCCTTCCTCGGTGTAGCGTGGTAGGATGCAGCTAAGTCGACTACCCACTCTACACGAGAATCAAGCTCGTCGTTGTGATAATCCACACAAGACAGAACAAACAAGCCTTCTTCGTCACCACACACAACAACTGTGGTGTTCTTATCATCCTCTTTCTGATTTTTCTTTTCATTCTTGATCTTCTTCCAAGCATTGCAGTTTCTCTTCATATGCCCTTCTTCGCCACAATGAAAGCAAGTATACTTTCCTTTTCCCTGAGAAGTTCTCTTGTTCTGTGACTTCCCTCTGGACTTGCCACGTCCATTCCGTTCTCTACTTCTCCCTCTGGACTTATCACCTGATGTCGTTGCCAGAGTCTGTGAAGTGCTAGTACCCATGTCTTTCCTCCTAGTCTCCTCATTGTAGAGACTGTCAATGACGGTACTCAAGGACACAACACCATTAGGAGCAGAATTCTTGATGGAAACTACCAAAGTCTCCCAAGTATCGGGCAAAGAACTCAATAACATCAACGCTTGTAACTCATCGTCTAGAGGCAACTTCATAGTGCTCAACTGATTTACAAGCTCCTGAAACTCACTCAGATGCTCGACAATAGGCTTTCCATCCTTGTACTTCAGATTAACAAGCTTTCTAACCACAAAAGCTTTCTAATCAACTCTCACCCCCGGAGAATTTCAATACAAGAAGAATCAACCTTTACAACTCCTAAATGAAGGCAAACACTTGTAACTAGAGATTAGGTTTCCAAGGGGAGAGAAAACCTACCAACAAACAATTAGTTGTTGGATCCCGAAGCTAGAGTCGAAATAATCTCGGGCTTAGAAAGAAAAAACTCTTCTTCTGCACCCAATTTTCTCCTCTCTCTTCTCCTTTCTCCCTCCTCACTTTTGTGCTCCAATTTCACTCTCAACGAAATGGGGGCTCTCAATTTTGGTGGCTCTTGGAATGTGAGGCTCCTCTCCTAGCTCACACATATTTGTTGTCTATAAACCCTAGCAAGACTACACTTTTGGGCTGGGCATTGTTATTGGGTTTGGGCCCAACACGCCGGAACCACCATCACTGACGCCTTCACTGTCGCCTGAGCCGTGCGCGAGGCGGCTTTACGATGCTGACGTCGTCATTGTTGCTGAGGAGCTGATGCTGGAGGTTGTTGTTCCTGCGTCTCGTTCACAAAGGAATAAGAAAGAACTAGGCATGAGAAGACTTGAGGTGGGTTGGGCTTGATCTAGCAGGCTGGGTAAGAAGAGAAATAAGTAGGGAAGATGTGGGTATAGGTGTGCTCGGCCCAACTTTAAAATCAGCCCAATTTCGGCCTAACCAAGTAACCAGTAACCATCCCAACCTCGTTTTTCCTGCCATCTTTTCCATCTCATTTTATATAAATTTCTGACCTATATTTGATTATCGTTATTTAAATTAATTTTGATATAAAGAATAATTATTTAGAAATTTTAATAAGTTTTATGAGTAGGCTTTTTTTTTAAAAAAAATATTAAATAAAATCTCAAGCATGTTCACTTAGAAACTTATAATTTTTATAAAATAATAAATGATTCCTTAAGTAATAGTATTATGAGAATATGGACATATTTAGGCTAAATTATTTATTGATAATAATTTAGACTAACTTCTTTCATTAAATAAAGGGGTTCTTTTTTAAAAAGGGAAAAGAAATAAATATTAGGTTATACTCCCTCCATTCAAAAATACATGATGTTTAGCTTGATTTTATTGTTCAATAATATTTGATGTTTTACATTATTTACCATATTTTTTTCAATATTACCCTCATTAATTAAAAAGAGTAATAAAAATAGAAAATAGAAAAGGAAAGATCTTCACAAGATTTATGGGTATTTAAGTCAAATCACATGCCTTCTTAATTTTAGAGACAAATCCTAAAACATCATGTATTTTTGAACGGAGGGAGTAATATATTTCATTTTTATCGTGTGATATCCGACCTCGGATTAGGTCAAGAGCTCGATTCACTCTTCACTTGAGGACCGGGGTATACACTTTCACAAGAATCTTACCCTCGAAAGCCAACACAAGTTGATGGACCTCTTGCGCTTCTCTTTTATTAAACGTGGATTTATGATCCATTTAATATTCCTGCTTGTTTGAAGAACGACATGTTTGTAATAAATGAACTTATGTTTATTTTTTTGTTTAGCAATAATGACCTCGTTAAGCCTTATCATTCTCGTACTACGATAGTACCGGACATTAGGACCGATGATTGCGGTCTTGTTTGTTTAAATTGTCTCGTTCAGAGACCTTGCTTGGAATAGTATAGAATAAGGTGTGAGACTTAAGTCTTGAACCACCTTTTTATATCATTATACTATATGTAGGTCATGACTCTACTCTAGGTCATGACTCTACTCTTACCTCGTTGACTAAAGTCTTAAGCAATGTCAAAAAAGAAAGGTTTTGTCTAAAGTCTAAAGCAATGTCACACGGAAAAGATATGTCAGCTAGAGTCTTAAAGCAATGCCGGAATAGGAAGTTCGTCTAAAGTCTTAAGCAATTCCACATGAAATAGTAAAGTCGGCTAAAGTCTTTTGCTATGCCGCATTTGAAATTCACAAATTAGGCTAAAGTCCGATGATATGCCTACATTCATAACTTATAATAAGAATAAAATTTCTGCCTCATTCAATTAATTACCTACATATAAAGACCTTTCTTGGAATAGTATAGAATAAGGTGTGAGACTTAAGTCTTGAACCACCTTTTTATATCATTATACTATATGTAGGTCATGACTCTACTCTTACCTCGTTGACTAAAGTCTTAAGCAATGTCGAAATAAAAAGGTTTCGTCTAAAGTCTAAAGCAATGTCACACGGAAAAGAAATGTGGGCTAGAGTCTTAAAGCAATTCCGGAATAGGAAGTTCGTCTAAAGTCTTAAGCAATTCCACATGAAATAGTAAAGTCGGCTAAAGTCTTTTGCTATGCCGCATTTCAAATTCACGAATTAGGCTAAAGTCCGATGATATGCCTACATTCATAACTTATAATAAGGCTAAAAGTTCTTCCTCATTCAATTCATTAATTAAATTATACTATGTAGAATATTTTGAAATAATAAAGTTCCATGTCTACGTTGCGATTGAACCACATTTCATTGGTGCTCTCATCTTAAAGAAATCTTATATTCCTTCTTGTGTAATAATAGCACCGGTCTATGTTCCGATCGAACCACCATCCTTATGGTGTCATATTTCAAAAGAAATGTCGTATTTCTTTTCTCTTGGGCAAGAGTTTGACTTGCTTCCTAATGGAAATACATCCTCGTAATCCCAGACTTATCTCGAAATTTCCTATCCTTCACTCTTTCGGTGGAGGAATTAATTGTCGGATTATCGACCAATCAACATCTTTTGGAGATCGATACCAACATGTTCAGTCAATACCATAGCCTCAATTCACCTTCTAGTCTTTCATTAGACAAACCCGTTCACTTCCTCTCTTCCTTTTTCCTTGCACGTTCGGACATCAGGATGCAAATGCGCATTTTTCAAGGATCAATTATTTGAACATAGACGTAGTAAGGGACATATCAAGGAAGGTTCAAATATCTAAGTTGAAGTATGCTAGAGGAGGTATGCATTCAAAGGTGTAGTTTCAAGACGTGGTGAAGATCAAGGCAAAACAAGGTTGAAGGAAGAAAGAATTTTCTCCAAGAGCAAATCATCAAAAAGGTGGTGCACCGAACCTCCCATATTAAACCTAGGAACTCATCATCACATGAGTATCCTTGAAGTATTCTTGTAACTTTAGTAAATCATTTAAAATATGAGTTTTACTTCCCGCTACTATATCATATGTAAAATAAATATCCTAGTAATGAACTATGGTTCTTTTAAATGAATAAAATTCGCGCCTTTAACACATTTTTTCATTTAAGTTATGTATTTTAAAGCATTGGGTGGTTCTATGTAGGTTAATCCGGTATCATTGGCGGTAATATCCCTTAGAATAAAATAGGAGTATTACGGAGGATGCCCCACACCTCTGCCATCGGAACGGTACAAACCCCGATACAATGAACAAACCCGCCAATCCAATCCCCTCTATCATTCCTCAGCACTGCTCCCACGGTTGCAAGACCCTTGTCCCATACCGCCCCATCCGTGTTCACCTTAATATAGCCTTCCTCCGGCTTATCCCGTGAAATATCATGCAAAGTTTTTGAACATGGACTACGAGAATTGACGAGCTTACCTACAACGTTGTGAGTCTCCCTCGCTTGGTTGATCACGAATGACAGCTTGTCGGAAATCACCATCTCATCTTTGAAGACCTTAGCGTTCCACCACTTCCATCACCACCAAAGAGACGACATCCTAAATGAAACAAGGATAGAAATTAGTAACACTCAAATTAAGCCAAATATGTTTTACCTATGGGCAATCACAGAACACATGCTCGTAAGACTCGTCCAAGCTGCATCCATGAGGGAAACGACCCCATGAGTCCATGTGTTTCCAACAACTCTCCAATTTTGAGAGGACACCACCCCTGCTAGCAAGCCCAACAAAGCCGCAAACTCTCTTCGGGACCGTCAACCTCCAAAACTTCTTATAGAACGGCCCATCAACCTCTTCCCTCTCAAAATTATTCCGAATCAGATTATACCCTAAGGAGACCGAGTAAGAACCATCAACATATTGTCTCCAACTCAACTCATCACCCTCAACAGCACCCTCCGGGAGAACCGTTACAACAACTAATTTCATGATCACCGAAGTCTGGAGCAGCGGTGAAAGCATTCCAATCCTAACCGCCAACATCATTCCAATACTTCTTAACCATCGAATGCATATGATTGCTATCAATATTAGCGAGGGTCATATTACACAATGGCTCATGAATCAACCAAATATCAGCCCATAACCGCATTGATTTTCTGTCCATAATCAACCATCTAAACCCATGAATAATTACCTTGGAAATTCCCGTCCTTATACCTCTCCATATATGGGAACAAGCCCTGGTATTACCTATCGCACTCTCAACATATTTCTTCTTGAGAACAGACACCCAAAGATCCCCATTTTCCACGACAAAACTCCAGCCTAATTTGCCGACCAACGCCATTTTCAAGTCTATCATAGAATGGATGCCAAGACCCTCGTGATTTCGAGGTTTAGTAACTTCCTCCCAAGAGACCTTATGCATACGCTTTTGTTCGAAAGTACTTCCCCAAATGAAGTCACGATTAATCTTATCAATTTGATTGCACATGTTCTTCGACAACAAAGCCGAGGACATAATATAAACCGAAAGCAAAGTTAGAACTGATTTGACCAACGTAACTGATGTTCGTGTTTTTAGTCTAGTTTTAGGTGTCTTTCTTAGGTTGTTTAGTTTAGTTTTAGTAAGGTTTAGTGTTAGTTTTGTGTGTTTTTGGATAAGTTTGCATATTTTGTGAAAAGTATGGAAGCTACTCCATTTTGTGTCTTTTTGTAGGTTTTTGAAGCGGAAAAGAGCAATTTTCAAGTGAAGTTGAAGTCAAGTGGTGAATGGTGGAGTGCCTAAAGGAAGAAAAGGAAGAGTGCATGTTGAAGATCAAAAAGAAGTTCAAGTGAAGCCATGAAAGAGTGCAAATAAACCCGAAAAAAAGAGCTCGTTACCGACCTGTGAGGGTCGGCACCGAGCTGTGCAAAGAGTTTTGTTCAAAGGGATTCAACAAGTGTCTACCGACCCTGTCCATGTCGTTACCGAGGTGACCTGTGTCGGTAGAATAGCGCCGACTTTTGGAAATAATATCTTTTATCTTGTAATATTTTTAGTTTAGAAAGTTTTTATTTTTTAGATCTTTATTAGATAGCTTTCTCTAGTATAAATACCCTTGTTCTAGTTCTAGTTTGGGAGAGTTCTAGAGAGAGAGAAGCAAGTTGTGAGAGGAACGATACATTAGTTGGAGATTTTGAACCTGATTTCGATCGAGAGAGAAAAAGAAGGTCGTGATCGAGGTCATTGTTATTGTTCTTCTTTGATTTCAAGTTTGAACATGTGGTTGTAAGACGTTATTTCTTTAATTTCAAGTAAGTTTTGCTTTTCAATGTTCTCTTTTAATAAAGTTGTTTGTTTTGATTTAATGTTGAGTGAGTAGTTCTCTTTTCTAGGGTCGGAGTTGAAACCCAACATAGTTGTGCATGGTTGAAAGAATGTGTTGATGTTTTGATTGCCTTCTATCTTTTGAATTACATGTTTGTCCTTATGCTTAGACGAGAGTCGAAGTAATTTGCGTTTATTGCTTGATCGAAAGACAAAGTTGTGAACTTGAATGTTGATATTGTTCGATACGAAAGTTTCGAGCTTTGGATTCAAAACAAGTAGAAAAGTGAATTGATTTATGAAAGTTGATTGATTTTCTTGTTTAGTCAACGAAAGTTGATAGATTTATCTTCAAAGGCACGACCTTTATCTTCACATGAGTTTATATGCATAGCTATGTTGTGTTAACCCTTGTCCTAGAGCTTTTTATCCTTGATTTTCCTATGTTTTGCATTCGTATACACTCGTTACCGAGGCACTAGGATCGGTACCGAGCCTGCACTTGCATCGTTTTATTTGTTCTGGTTTAGTAGAAATCCAGCATTGTTACCGACCTTGACAAGGTCGGTACCGAGGTCTATCGTAGCTGTTTTTGTCTTGTTTTTGCTTTGTTTTCTTATTTTCATAGGTCGGTAAACAAACAACCTTGCTTCCCGTGGACGATCCTGACTTCTCTATACTCAGTGGGGTCTTGACTATAAATTTATTTGTTGTCGGGAAACCCTCTCAACAAATTGGCGCCGTTGCCGGGGAAGCAACAATGTTTGTTTGTTTACCTGTGGGTCTGGGAATAGCCCGACTCCGTTTTTGTTTTTAACTCTGTTTTCTCAGCTTATGCCAACAGGATGTCGCAGGCTTGAGTTGGATAACACTGGTTATTATTCTGAACCAGAACACACCCTGCATCGCAGAAGAAGAGGAATCCTAGTCATGGCAATGACTCTTGAACAGATGGAACAACAAATGGCCGCTCTCTAGAGGCAGATGGAGGCGTTACAAGCTGATCGAGACGTTGTTTCTGCTGCTGCCGCTAAACGTGAAAGAGTAAATGTTGAGCGTGAACGAGCGCACACTGCTCGTCTGCAGGAGCAATTGAACACCTATCCGAGGAATGCCAAGCAATATATGCATCCAGAACTGAGGGTGCCATAGTCTGCAATCGTGCTTCCGAAGATAGAAAAGACTTTTGAGATCAAGTCTCAATTTATATCCTTAATCAAAAGGGCTCAGTTTGAAGGGAAACCTACTGAGTGACCTATGGAACATATTAACAAATTTATTGATTTATGTGACACTATTGCTGCTGAAGGTGTGTCACTAGAATATGTTCTATTAAAAGCTTTCAGGTGGTCTCTTACTTGAAAGGCCCTGAGTTGGTTGGAGAGCTTACCTCCTAAGTCTATCAGGACTTGCAAGGCTTTGTATGATCAATTTCTTACAAAGTTTTTCCCTCATGCCAAGACAACGGAGTTGAGAAAACGCATTAGCACCTATCACCAATTGCCTAACGAGACCTTTGTAGAGACATGTGAGAGGTTCAAGGAGATGCTCAGACAGTTCCCACTCATGGGAAACCCCTATATGTACTCCAAGAAATCTTATTCTAAGGGATTAATGCAGAAACAAAGAACCGCATCAACACACACACACTGTTTGTGGATTTATAGAGATGGATCCCACAACTGCATGTGAATAGCTGGACAAGTTGTCTAACTACGATGCCATGTATGGGACTCAGCAACCATCCTAGCCACATAAGCGTCTCTACATGCCTAATAAAGACGAAGTTGATCCAGATGTCAAAAATCAATTTCTACAGGATGAGGTTAACTGTCTAAAGAAACAGGTAAGTTTTCTGAAAACCTCTCAACCTTGTCAAGAGTGTGGCTCTTCCGCCCATAGTACTTCTGCTTGCACTAACCTTGAGCAGGTTAGAGCCATTGAGACATATGCTGAGATGAATTATATGAGAGGGCAGTACAGAAAACCTCCTGCTACTTATGACAGGCCAAGCAATTATCCGACTTGGGGAAATCAGAATCAAAGTCAGAATTATACAACACCTCCTCCGAATAGACGGCCCGCACCGTATCGACCTCCAAGCTATCAAGAGCCACCATCCTGGGTGCAAGGACTTCAAGAAGGAATCAATGGAGTCCAAGCCAACCTTAAAACCCAGATGAAAAGATGGGGAGAGTTTGATGTTTGGAAGAAGAGTGTCAACTCACAGTTAGGAAACCTGGCTGCATAGATTTTGATGTCGCAAGGGCAACTCCTGGGCCGCCCCGAGGAGAACCCTAGAGGATAAATAACAGTCGTACACCTCAAGAGCGGGAAGACACTGCCGGATCGTGCCAAAGCCAAGGAGAAGGACCCCGATTCTAAAGAAGACGCCACGACCCAAGTCGACAATGGGCTAAAGAGGGTCCTTACAAAGACTGAATCATTCGGTACCAATACTCCCAGGGTCGTCGCCGACCCCAACCCAGGTAAGTTTTCTTCACCGAGCTCCTTTCTTAGTCCCAGGCTAGATACCAACCCTCCCACGATCGGTACCGATCCTTCTAAAGCACCGATCGACCCTATTGTCGACTCGTTAGCATCACCTCTCGAGCCCGCTTTGGCTCCGAGATTGGTGAAGTCTCTCCCCTTTCCTACTAAGAAGTCTACGGACTCAATTGAAGGCAAGTTTAAGCATTTCGTTAAGATTCTCCAAGGTTTAAATATTTCTATACCATTCGCTGAGGCCCTAAGAAAAATGCCAACTTACATAAATTTTTTGAAAGATATTCTTAGCAGGAAACGATCAATAACAGAGCTTACAGATGTGGTCCGATCTATTACTCTTCCAGAAAAGCTAGGTGACCCAAGGAGATTTGCTATCACTATTGGCATAGGCGACCACTAATTCAAAGCTTTATGTGATTTGGGAGCCAATGCCAGTTTACTTCCCTTATCAATCTGGTCAAAATCTAACATGGGACGTCTAGAACCCATAGATATGAGGATGTATATGGCAGACAAATCAAGTGTAAAGGCTACAGGAGTCGTTGATGATTATCCCATTCTAGTGGGGAAATTCTTCATACCAAACGACTTTATTGTCCTCGATATGCCTGAAGATCCTCTAGTCCCCATCATTCTAGGCAAACCATTTCTTGCTACAGCGGGCGCTAGAGTTGATGTTCGGAAAGGACTCCTCACCTTTGACATAGGAGAGGAGCGGGTAGAGTTCAACCGTAATCAAGATGCCAATGACACAACCGTTGCCGCACAGATCGAGATGTCTCAGCCCGAGCTCGACATTGCTGAGTCTGGAGTTTTCCTTCCAATTAGAAAGGATTATGAGAGCGACACCGTTACCGACCCTCCTAGGGTCGGTACCGAGCCCTTCGTACAACAATACGATGGAGGCGGCGCATTTTGGCACGACACCGAGAGACGTTTTGCTTCTGATGGGTCGATAACGACCTCAACTACCTCGGTGTCGACACCCTCACTAACGGATCGAGGAGAGTATTCTAATTCTTGATTTACTATCACTGATCATGATCCTTCCTTATATCATATTCCTACACCATATCCTGCTATTTATGCTATAGAGGAGTGGAAACCTCCTTGGTTTTCGGATTCACTAACCCTTGTGTAGGAATATCGGGCATATTGTTAGAAGATGAAGAACCAAACTTAGTGAGAAGAAATAACAATACCTTAAACGCGAAGTATGGGGTCTCTCAAAACCCCAACAAAGTCGAGAAGGAACCACCTTGATTAGCCAAGGTAAGTTCGTCGGGCTAACAACGTTAAAAATAGCGCTTACGGGAGGCAACCAGGTTTTTAGTTTTAGTTTAGTTTTCCTTTCTTTTTATTAGCCCTTTTTCCTAGCTTCCTTTTGAGTTTTTAGTAGTTTAGAAGTTTGCAAGATAGAATTTTTGTGGAACTAACTTGTCATAGGAAGTCGGGCTTGAAAGACGCTGAAAATGAGTTGCCCAGGCTCGGTACCGAGCTGAGAGGGTCGGTACCGACCTGAGACGGCACACAAATCTAGCGACTCGGGCAGGTAAGTTTTTAAACCTAATCTATCTTCTATCTTACCTCTCCCTCCTCACGCCGCCTTTCCCCTTCCTATTAAAACTCTCTTAAGCCCTTCAAATCCCACACCAAATCTCAACCAAGCCTCTATAATCTCTACCGAATTCCATACGGATTCTCTTTCCACAGTCAACCGCACCACTCGCACCCTAATCCCGATCGTGATCCACTCGATAACGAGCACAACCCTTGTGATTCGTTACCGGAGCACTCAAGCCTCGTTACCCTTTCAAATTTAGATTTTAATTCTTCAATTCTCCAATCTACGGTATGATTTCTAAACCCTAACTCTTTTATGTGAAATCGGTTTACATGTCTATATTGCATTATGCATCTATTGCTTGTTTGATTGGTGATTGGTCTTGATTTAAATTCGGTTATTCTTGCTTGATTTGCATTGAGTTTTGATAAGAAAAGCATGAAGTAACTTGTTCTTGAATTGATTGATTTTCACCATGAATTTTGGCACTTATTCGCATGATTAGATAGGGTTTCGAGCAAGTAAGGGGTTGCATGTTCTCGATAGTGTGTTTTTGTCTGGAATCACAGATGAAATTGTGCTGAATTGTTGGAAATTTTGAGATTTGGAATTCGGAATCACTCGAGCAATGTTCTCACCCAAGCTCATTATTGACCTGAGAGGGTTGGTAACGACCTACAAATGCTCAAATATGGAGCCAAACCTAGATACATCGTTACCCACCCAATTGGCTCGGTACCGAGGTAGGTCGAGACCATTTTCAAGTGCAAGTATGGGATTTTAGTTTGATTGGTTTGTGTGGATCTTATCTTGGATTTTCATAAATTTTCAAGTACCAAATGGCAAGAACAAGCCGAGCTAACGCTAGAGCCGGAAAGAAGAGGAGGACTCAAAGATCCCCGTCTCCTCAACGCATAGACGATGTCATGTTGTCTACTCGGGAGCAAGTTAGGGTCTTTGATTCCGTCCTTCAGAAGGACTACTTCACTAGGTGGTTCTCGAGGTCAAGCGCTAGGGCTATGGGGACCTATGATGATGTCAAGCATGCTTTTGCCATTCTTGGTATACCTCATCTATTAAAGAAGGAGGCCAAATCGCATTATCCGGCCCTCACCGCCGAGTTCTTAGCCACAGTCCAAACAAGTTTCAAAACCAAGACTTCGGTTGGGAAGTTCAAGTTCCGTTTGGGAAATGTTGATCACGAGTACACAATGACCCAATTCAATGAACTACTCGAGCTTCATCACCACTCTCGGAATTACAAGGCCGAGGATTTCAAGGTCACCGACACTCGGAGTTACATTTCCGAAGAGGTCAATTCTTCCACACCGGCACTCCCAGGGGCAAGCATCATCAACCCCATCTTCCGTATCATCCTTCGAGTCTTGGGCGCCATATTTTGGCCCAAGAAAGAGCTTTCAAGGCCAACATGGTTGGAGGTTGCATGCCTCCGCACCATTCTTTTTGAGGAACCTGCCCCCTTGAACTTGGGGGTATGAATGGTTGAAATATGTCGAGAAGTACGGGGTCAAGTCAAAGGAAGTATCATGCGGGAATTTGGTGAGTCTTTTGGCAGAGAGGCTCGATGTCAACCTCACACGCTATACTCCACACCATCCCCAGAAGCTAGACTCCAAGTATTGGTTCTCTTCCGGCATCTTTGTGAGGACCGAAGGAGGGATAGCCACCAAGGTACTTGGTCAGGATGTGCTGCTTAGTTGGCCAAGTTGGAGTTGCTTTATGTGCCGAAATGGTATGAAGCTTGGACGGGTCATGCGTTCTCGTTGGAAAAGAAGCCACAAGATGAGCCGTAATTGAGGGAGTGTGAGACAAGATTCGATAGAGAAGGTGCTTCTATGGATGAAGATGAGGCAGCCACGGAGGAGCTCGATATCGAGGATGATGACCTCGGTACCGAGGTACTTGGCGAGGAAGACGACCTTGGTAACGACCAACCTGAGCTTGTTAATGATTATTTAGAAGTCAATACCGAGGCATTTGGCTTCGGTAACGAGCCACCACCTCCTCCTACCGAGCCTCAGTCATACAGTATGGTGCCCTACAACCCGGTGATCTATCAAGACCACTTTCAGCCCCAAGATCACTACCAACCGCCTCCTCAGCCCACCTATTCTGGATCAAGTGTTCCACCTCCATGGGCCGAGCATTTGTCTTTCCAGATGCAGCAGCTCAACCTACAACAGACACAGCTTACCTAGAGGATGGATCGGTGGGAGGGTGTCTATGCAGCTCGCATGGCTTTAGATGATGCGAGGCATCAACAAGCGGATGCTCATTGAAGGACTATGGAGCAACGGGTGATGGTTGATGAGGAGTGCTGGAGGACCATGTATGAGTTCATGGGCAACTTTGAGCGCCAGTTTCCACCACCACGGTGATGATTCAGTTTCAAGGAATGTTTCTTCTGCTTTAATTTATCTTGTGAGTTTCTTTCTTTCCCCTATTCTTTTCTTCTACTTAGCTTTATTACAGTGGGGACACTGTAATTTTAAGTATGGGGTAAGGGAGGGAAGAAAACTTGCTTGTTTGCTTCTTTGTTTCTTTTGTTTGCTTTGTTTTGTCTTTGTTTAAGTTTTCATACAAAAAGACTCAAAACGGAGTAGCTTCCATACTTTTCACAAAATATGAAAAGCCATCCAAAAACACACAAAACTAATCCTAAAACCACTAAAACTAAGCCTAACAAACTAAGAAAACATACTAAAAACTATACTAAAAATACGAACATCAAAATACCACATACTTAGACTTGCTTGTCCTCAAGCAATCACTAAACAATAAACAAAACCAAACTACATACTCATCAAGACATAGCCATCATCTAAAAAGCAACATCAACATGTAGAAAGATAACAAATGATTATTAACATCAGCACCCATATATGCACCAAATAGACATAAGAAAATACAATCCAACCTCACAAGGATAATGTGTTTCTCTCAACTCTCAAGTGTTTAAGCTTATAAATTCAATCTCTCAACTCATCCTATATACAAATACTCATAGAAATTGGTACTTATATCATCAAACTCTCCACCCAAAATTTGTCAAAACAAGCAAAAATCATCAAGAGAACTTAGGGGGCTCAATGAAAAACTTCATAGAAGTTTCCATTCGGCCGGGTTGTAATGGGGCTTGGTAAAGACAAAGGGCGTGGAAATATTTGGCATGTGGTGCTAATAATATCCGGGAATCAAGAGACTCCTAAAAAACTCACACATAACAAAACTCTCATAAAAGATAACCAAACTCACTCAACAATATGCACTTTCATTTTCACTCACCCAATATATCCTAGAAAGCCTCATAAAAATAATAAAAAGAATCTCTGATATTATCTCTATAAACACATGCACTTCAAACTTCTTTTCTTTCTTTTTCGCTGCCTCGTTAATGAACCACTTCAGGGTTATTAACGAGCTTCATCGTGTACTCCTTTTTCTAAACAACTTTCTTCAACCATCAATCTTATTTCGTGCATCTTTTGCTATCAAGAGATCTTTCTTTTACAACTATTAAAAACAAGATACTTCCAATCTACCCTTCCCAATAATTCCTCAATTTCGAACCAAAACATAAATATTCCACTCAACAAAACATACCTCTCCAATCTAATTCCTAATCCCCGGATAGGGTCAAGCTTATCTCGGCTAGGGAACAATTTTGTGGAGCTAAAAAAAATAAAAAGCTTCAGGCTCAAATTGGCTTCAAAAAGAAGAATCATGTAAGGTAGGATAAGGATAATAGGGCTATAAAAATAAGTTCTCTATCATCTGATTTTCACAAGTAATGAACTATAAATCTTATACGGGTCTCAAGAAATAGATAACCATCACAATTCCAGGAGATTATATGCATATAGAGAGTAAATCACACTAGAAAAGAAAATGGATTTTTGATGTTCTCCCTATAAGGCCATAAATAACTCACAAGGTCAATTTTTGTTGGATTGCATCACTTATGCTATAAAGTATATGTGCTCAATTTCATCAAATGCTATTCCTTCTAAAAACACAATTTCAATTTAAGAATTCGGCTATACTATCAAAGACATGCTTGCAAGGAATTATATGATCATGCTAGCAATTAGCATCATAGAACCTAAGAAAGGGATATCTATCAATTCTAAACTCTTTTTGGATTTTTCAAAATTTTCAATTTTTTCTTTTTTCCGATTTTTTGGATCAAAACTGATTTTTTTTTTCCGATTTTTTTGGATCAAAACTACTTAAAACAAATAAACTACTTAAGATAACAAGTTGTCTACTTTCTCCCACCCCATACTTAAAATTACAGTGTCCCCACTGTAAGAAAAAATAAGAAGAAGGAAAGAAATAGAAAAGAAAATAAAATAACAAAAACAAAATAAATAAAAAGAAAAGACATAAAAACATACAAAGTCTCAAAAGTGGAAAACAAGGAAAACGTCTTCTTCAAGCTGAATCACTGGTTTGGTGGAGGAAAGTAAAGCTCGAAGTTCCCCATGAAGTCGTACATCGTCCTCCAACGCTCTGCATCTTCTACTTCTCTCTGACGATGCCTCTCATCCTCCATCGACATGCGAGAAGAATAGACAGACTCCTATCTATCCATCCTCCTATGAATGTGGTCCTGCTGAAGGTTGAGCTGCTGCATCCGAGCAGAAAGATCCTCGGCCCATGGTGGTGGCATACTCGATCCAGTGTACTCGGGCTGAGGGGGTGGTGGGTAGTGAGGCTGGAAGTGGTCTTGGTACAACACCGGGTTATATGGTATAAGACCATAGGAATGAGGGTCGGTAGGAGCTGGCGGGGGGTCGGTAGTTGTCCTCGGGACCTCGTTAACGAAGCTGGGTGCCTTGTTAGGAACATAGGAAGAAGGCTGGAAATGGTCGTTAACGAGTTTGGTAGGCTCATCAACGAGGATGTTGGTGCCCAAAACTTCCGTGTCGAGGTTGTTATCCTCGAAGTTATGCTCTTCCGTGCCTCCCTCTGTGTCGGCCTCTTCAGTGTCATCGCCAACTACCTCGTTATCCTCATCTTCATCTCCATCTTCATTCATGCCTTTTCCGTCTCTCTTGAACCTTGTCTCACACGGCCGAAGTGATAGCTAATCTTCCGGCTTGGGCTCCAACGGGTAAGCATGACCCGTCCATACCTCGTACCAATTTGGTACGTAGAGTAGATCCAACATGTCAAGGGTGGGTGTAACGAGGCGGTCTTGTACTTTCACTTTGAACCCTCCCTCGGCTTGGATAAAAACACTAGAGCTATACCAATAGCTTTTGTTGAGGAGCTAAGCATGAGCCGACGTTAGCGAGTAAGGTCGACTCCCAAGTTTGTAGCCAAGAGACTAACCAAGTTTCCACACCATACTTCTTTGGACTTGGTTGATTTTTCAATGTAGTAGATCCACTCATACCCCAAATTCAAAGGGCCGGGCTCCTCGAAAAGGATGGTGCGAAGACAAGCGACTTCCATCCTTGTTATCCTGTTTAGCTCTCTCTTCGGCCAAAATGTAGCGGCTAGGACTCGAAGGATGATCCTAAAAATGGGGTTGATGACGCTTGCCCCGGATAATGCCGCTGCGGAGGGTTCAACCTCCCCGGTGATGTAGCTCCAAGTCCTAGTCACTTTGTAGTCCTTCAAACTGTAATCTCTAGTAGGATTTGGGAGCTCCAGAATAGCGTTGAACTCCGCCGTGGTGTATTCTCGGCTCACATTACCGAGCCTAAACCGGATGCGTCCCGCCGAATTCTTCAATGGGAAACTCGTCTCTAAAGTGGCCAAAAACTCGGATGTAAGGGCCGGAATATGTGGTACAGCCTCCTTCTTCAGCAAATGAGGCACACCTAGAATAGCAAAGGCCTCCTTGACATCCGTATAAATCCCCATTTGCTTGGCACTCGTCCTTGAAAACCACTGAGTGTTGTGATCTTTGTTTAAGATGGCATTGTATCGGTCCGCTTGCCCTTGAGTGCGCAAGGTCACATTGTCCATGCGAGGTGGAGATGGGGACCTCTGGTTCCTTCTCTTCTTCTGAGCTCGGGTAGCGGGTCTGCTGGAACTTGCCATGTGATCTACAAAACAATCATGATTTTCCAAGATAAGATCCACTCAAGTTAGGTTAGGAAAGAGACCCCATACTTGGTCTCGAAATAATCCTCGAATTTATTCGTTAACTCCCCAATTAGGTTGTTTACGAATCTGGACTGGGTATTGATTTTTGAGGCTACACAGGGTCGTTAACGAGCCTGGGTGGGTCGTTAACGAGCTACTGAGAGCCAGTTCACAGAATTTCCGAGTTTTATCAACTTTAAAATCAAGCCATAAATCAAGCATGCATCCTCGACAATCCTTCACTAGACACACAATCGGGTATATGCACCCCATACTTGCTCAATTACCCATCCCAAACATGCTAAACTTGCCCAAAATTAACATGGTGAAAATCAAACTCAATATCTAGAACAAGAAAAATTCATGCTTTTCTAAATCAAATTTTTGCAATGGAGAATCTAGCATGAAGAATCTTTCCTAGATTGAGAATCAACTAAATACAACCATAATTCATGAGCAAGATCTAAACATGAAAATCGGTCCTCTCTATAAACACAATTGAAGACACGAAATTTCTACCCTATAAACCATGAATCATGCAATCTAGAGTTGGGGTTTAGAAATCATACCGGAGAATCGAGAATTTGAAGAACAAGAGGTCGAAATTGGGTGGTTAACGAGCTTGGATCTCGTCGGTGGGAAAACGGATATTCCGGGCTTCGGTAAAGACGGTGTCTCCGGCGGTCGGTGGAGTGAAGGATTCCGATCGGTGGTGAGAATATTTGGTGGAAGTTTGAGGGTTGTGAGTTTGAGATTTGTGGGTAGAATTTTTGAGGGTTTAGGAAGGGTTAAATAGAAGGGGGTAGAATTAGGAGAGAGGGTAGGTAGTGGAGGCTGGGGGGGGGGGGTAAGAAATAGGGTAGAAGATAGAAGATAGATTAGGGTTAGAAAAACTTACCTGCCCGAGTCGGTTCGCCAAACCGGGTCGTTAACGACCCTGGGTGGGTCGTTAACAAGCCACCGTAGCCTCATTGTGTGATTTTCGAGCCCCTTTTCTGCATCTTGTTAGCTCTAAATTTATCCTAATTTCTATCCTAAAAACTACTAAAAAGAACTCAAAAGAAAGCTAAGAAAAAGAATCTAAAAAGAAAAGGAAAATCTAATCTAATTCTATACTAAAAGCGGGTTGCCTCCCATAAGCGCTATTTTTAACGTCGTCAGCCCGACGTACTCTTTGTTTAAGGTGGCTCTCTTGCAGCTATGTTTGGGTCTTGAGATACCCCATACTTAGCGTTGCAGTCTTTATTCGCTTGAGTCACTTAATTAGGTCCCTTTTCTTCTATCAATATGCCCGGTATTCCCACATGAAGGTTAGTGAAATCGGAAACCAGGGTGGTTTGGATTTCTCTGTAGTGCATATAATGGGGCATGGTGTAGGAACAAAGCACAAAGAATAGTCATGACTAGCATTAGCGAATTCACAGTTAGAGAACTAACCTTGATTACACTCTTGCATGTGGGGCTCTATGATCGGCCAATGAGGTTCGGTAGGGATTTGTATGAAATTCTCTTCCATTTTGGTATTGGAGGGAGGCTCGGTGGGGCCAACTCTGTCGAGTTCTGGTTGGGTCAACTCGATTTGTGCGACCACAGTTGGGTCGTTGGCATTCTGATCCAAGCTGAATTCCACGCGTTCCTCTCCAATATCAAAAGTGAGAAGTCCTTTCCGCACATCAACCCTAGCACCTGCTGTAGCTAAAAATGGTCTGTCGAGAATTATGGGAACATGAGGGTCTTCAGACATATCGAGGACGATGAAATCATTTGGTATAAAGAATTTCCTAACTTGAATAGGATAGTCGTCCACGACTCCTGTGGCCTTGACACATGATCCGTCGGCCATGTAGAGGTTCATATCCACCGGCTCTAGTGGTCCCATATTGGCTTTAGACCAGATTGAGAGAGGGAGTAAACTGGCACTGGCTCCCAGATCACATAAAGCTTTGAACTTGTGGTCGCCTATTCCAATAGTTATTGCAAATCTCCCTGGATCTACTAGCTTTTCTGGTAGAGATATAGATCTAACTTCATCCTGCAACTCTGTAATGGATCTTTTCCTGCTAAGAATATCCTTCAAAAATTTTGTGTAAGCCGGCATTTCGCTTAGGGCCTCAGCGAATGGGATGGAAATAGTAATGCCCTGAAGAATCTTTACGAAACGCTTGAACATACTCTCAGTAGAGTCCATAGATTTCTTAGTGGGAAATGGAAGAGACTTCACCATCCTCGGAACCAAGTTAGGCTCGAGGGGTGTTGCTACCGGGTCGACACTAGGGTCGTTAGGTATGCTCGGCGGGTCGTTACTGACCCTGATGGGGTCGTTAACTACCCTGGGATGGATAGGAAGGCTCAGTTTAGATAACTTACCTGGGGTAGGGTCGTTAGGTACCCTAGGAGCTTCGTCACCATGGTACGCTGGTTCGGTAATTGCCCTTGCTGGCTCGTTATCGAGGGTATCCGTGGTGTCCTCTTCCTTCTTGTCCTCAGCTTGGACACGTTCCGGTAATGTCTTTCCGCTCCTAAGGTGTACCGCTGCTATTTGTCCTTTAGGGTTTTCTTCAGGACGTCCCGGAAGTTGCCCTTGTGGTCTCGGAATCTGTGCAGCAAGGTTCCCTAGTTGGGAATCAACATTCTTCTTCCATACATCGAACTCTCCCCATCTCTTATTCTAGTGGTTAAGGTTAACTTGAACTTCGTTGACCTTGTTGTGGACCCCATTGATGCTTTCCTGTAACCCTTGTACCCGAGATGGTGGCTCCTGATGGCTTGGAGGTCGATAAGGCACATGTCGTCTATCGGGTGGAGGCTCTGCATAGCTTGGATTTGGATTTTGAGTGCCCCACGTATGATAGTTGTTTGACCTGTCAAAATTACTAGGATGGTTCCTGTATGGGCCTTTCATGTAATTCATCTCAACAATTGTCTTAGCGGCTCTTACCTGCTCTATGTTAGGGCAAGCAGAAGTACTATGGGCAGAAGAACCACATTCTTGACAAGATTGAGAGGATTTCAAAAAACTTACCTGCTTCTTTAGGCGGTTGACCTCGTCTTGTAGAAACTAATTTTTAATGTCTGGGTCAACTTCTTCTCGGTTAGGCACGTAGAGACGTTTCTGCGGCTGGGGAGTCTTCTTGGTTCCATACATGTTATCATAATTGGACAGTTTATCCAGCAATTCCCATGTGGCTGTAAGGTCCATCTCTATAAAGCCGCACGCTATATGCGTGTTGATGCGGTTCTTGGTCTCCGCGTTGATACCCTGGAAAAAGATTTCTTGCAGAACATATAAAGGTTGCCCATGAGTGGGGCACTGTCTAAGCATCTCTTTGAATCTTTCCCATGTTTCAACAAAGGTCTTATTAGGCAGCTGGTGATAGGAGGTGATACGTTTCCTCAGCTCCGTTGTCTTGGCAGGAGGGAAAAATTTTGTAAGAAATTGATCATACAAGTTTTTCCAAGTCCTGATAGACTTAGGAGGTAGGCTCTCCAACCAGCTCAGGGCCTTTCCAGCAAGAGACCACCTGAAAGCTTTTCACAGAACATATTCTAGTGAGACACCTTCAGCAACTATGGTGTCACATAAATCAAGAAAATTTCTAATATTCTCCATAGGGCACTTAGTGGTTTCCCTTCAAACTGAACCCGTTTAAATAAGGATATAAATTGAGACTTTATCTCAAAGGGTTTCTCTATCTCCGGAAGCACGTGGGGACTCTGGCACCCTCAGTTCTAGATGCATGTACTGTTTGGCATTCCTCGGATAGGCATTCAACTCTTCCTGTAGACGAGCGTTGGTAGCTCGTTGACGCTCAGCATCGGCGGCAACGCCTTCCTTCTCAGTTTTCAATGCCTCCATCTGTGTTTGAAGGACTTCTAGCTGACGAGCCATCTCTTCAGGTGTAGCCATGGATCGGTTTTCTCGGCGTCTACGGTGCAGGGAACGTTCAGGTTCTGAGTAATAACCAACGTTTTCAAACTCAAGCCTTCGACGTCCTACCGGCATGCGGAGAAAACAGACAAAGAAAACAAAAATTAGAAACAAAAACGGGGTCAGGCTATTCCCAAACCCATAGATAAACAAACAAACACGTTGCTTCCCCGACAACGACGCCAATTTGTTGGACGGGCCTTCACTCAGGACAACAAATAAATTTATAAGTCAAGACCCCGTTGAGTATAGGGGAGTCAGGATCGTTCCACGAGAAGCAAGGTTGTTTGTTTATCGACTACTAAAAATAAAAGCAAGCAAATCACTCACAAGCAGCCTCATTAACGACGTTGTCAAGGTCGTTAATGAACCACCGTAGAAAAAAAAAACTAAAATTAACGACCTAAACAGATTCGGTACCGAGCCTACGAACTCAGCAACGAATATCACTTCAAGAGAATTCAAATAAAACAAAAATCTAGGACAAGGGACACCACAACATAGTCATGCATATAAACTCGTAAGAAGATAATATCATGCCTTTAAACAGATAAATTCATCAACTTTCGTCGACTATCAAGTAAATTAACCTACTTTCATAAACCAATTCACTCAATTGCTTGTTTTGGATCTAAAGCTTGAAACTTTCGTATACAAACAATATCAACCTATAGTCTATAACTTTCTCTTTCAATCAAGTTAAAAACCCAATCACCTTGACTTTCATCTAGGTCTTAAGCACAAGAAACAATCTCAAAATAGATAAAAGGCAATCAACACATATTCTTACTCCTTAAACATGCATAACTATGCCGGGTTTACCCCGACCCTAGAAAAGAAGACTACTCACTACTCATAACTAAGAAACAAATAAATTCAACAAAAGAAATCATTGAAAACAAAACACTACTCAAATTAATAGGAAATATCGTCTTACAGAAATTCAGAAGAAACCGAAAAAATACAAACACCGAACCAAAATCACGATTAACGACCTCGGTAACTCTCGTCCACCGAACCTTCAATCTCGACTTCGATCCTCTCTCTACTCTCGGCTCTTCCTCTTCTCTTCAATCGATCCCCCCTTTTTCTAGACTAATAAGAGGGCTATTTATACTAATAAGGCTAAAAGATAAAAACTTTCCTAAAAAGATAGAAACAAAATCTAGAAAGATAACAAGACCTAAAATACATAATATAATAACTCTAAAATCATGAAAAGATACTCTAACGACACGAAAATAGATTCCCGCACAAGATCGGTGAGTCACAGAATCAAACTCTCGAAATCTTCATCTCGTGGGCTCGTTAACGAACCCTTGCAACCTCGTTAACGAGCCTGGGTTTGGCTTTATTTCACACTTTATCTTCTAAAACTTAGACTTCGACTTCTTCATCTTGCATTCTTCCGTCTTTCATCAAAGCACTCCAAATTCAGCTCCAAATAGCACCTTTTCCTTGCTAAAACCTACAAAAAGACACAAAACGAAGTAGCTTCCATTCTTTTCACAAAATATGCAAAACCATCCAAAAACACACAAAACTAATCCTAAAACCACTAAAACTAAGCCTAACAAACTAAGAAAACATACTAAAAACTATACTAAAAATAAGAACATCAATTTTCCTATGTTTTGCATTCGTATACACTCGTTACCGAGGCACTAGGATCGGTACCGAGCCTGCACTTGCATCGTGGTATTTGTTCTGTTTTAGTAGAAATCCAGCATCATTACCGACCCTGACAAGGTCGGTACCGAGGTATATCATTGCTATTTTTGCCTTGTTTTTGCTTTGTTTTCTTGTTTTCTTAGGTCGGTAAGCAAACAACCTTGCTTCCCGATGACGATGTTGACTTTTCTATAATCAGTGGGGTCTTGACTACAATTTTATTTGTTGTCAGGAAACCCTCTCAACAGTAACACGCCCAGAAAAACTTAACCACGTCGACCTCCACCCAACAAGCTTTGATATGAATTTATCAAGAAGAGCAGTGAATGTATCTTTGTTGATCGACATGTGCAAGACCGTCATGTCGAGGTAATTCCTTAAATCTGAAGTAACAACAAAGTCACTAGCAGCTCGAAGTTCCCGAATCTACCAACGCCCAACATTAGGTGAAACAAACAATTTTTTCCCCGAAGCCGCGCAAAAATTATCTAGGTGTCTTTTAATCAACCGAACCTTCTCAATTGAAGCCTCAACAAAGATCATGATATCGTTGGAAAAGAAAAAAATATGAAAGGAAGGGGTCGTTCCTTGTCAATTTAATCGGTTTCCAGCTCTTTGACTCCACAACATCATTGAGAATATGACTAGGGTGCTCAATGCAAAATAAGAACAAACACGAAGAAATAGGATCGCCTTGTCTAACACGCCGCGAAGCAGTAAATTGACCCGTCAACTCGCCATTCTAAACAACTAGCAATCTAGAAGATGAAACACAAGCCATCATCCACTGAATCAACTACTCAAGAAAACCAATATCACTCAACCAAGACTCAATAAACTACCAACACAATTTGTCCTATGCTTTCTCAAGATCTAACTTCAAAATCATCCAACCTTTGGCTACCCTCTTCCTTTTCATGGAGTGAACCACTTTTTGGGCAATGACGATATTATTCGTAATCATATGGCTTGGAATCAAGCTTCCTTGCGTCGGGCAAATAATATCCATCATGAAGGGCTGAATTTGGTTAGACAAGATCTTAGTAATCACCTTATACAAGACGTTACAAAGACTAATATTGTGGAATTGGCTAATAAGCTCATGTTTGGCCAGTTTAGCCAACAACAAAATCAAATTATCATTCATTCCGATCGTGATAGAGGAAGTACGGAAGAAATCCCCCCAAAAAACTCGAAACAGAATCCCTGACCATCTCCTTACATTTTTGAAAAAATCCCGGTCGAAAATCATCAACCCCCGGAGATTTAAACGGACCCATGGACTTCACCGCTTTCCAAATTTCCTCAATGGAGACTGGAGCCGTCAAACACCCAAAGTTGTTCATGGTGTTTATCGGAAAAGTACAATTCGGCTACAACATTCTGGATAAATCTGTAGGCTCCGTTCTATATAAGCAACTATAGTAATCCATGACCATCTTCTCAAGCTTTTTCCGATCGGCCACCCATCGACCATTACTATCTTTTAGACCTTCAATCTGATTGTGCTTCCATCTAATAATCATGGAAGTATGGAAGAAAGAAGTAATTTGGTCACTACGATTGAGCCACTGTTCATGGGACTTTTGAAACGAAAGAGTTTTCTACTGCTCTACAACAACTAGAGATCCATTCTAGCTTTAGCTTCCAACTCAACAAACCTTCTTGAGTCACTCCTAGCCAAATTCCGGTGAAGAAAGTCAAGTTTATACAGCAACTCACTCTTCTTATGGTGTATGTTACCGAAAACGTTTTTATTCCAAGGGGCCAGCTCCATTCTAAGCATAGAAAGAGCTTCCAACACCTCAACATCATTACACCACAACTCTTAACCTTGTCATTGAAGCTCGGATGGGAGAACCATGCAGCCTTGAAGCGAAACGGTCTTTGTTTCTTGTTGAACTCGAGGCAAGAGATGAAATTAAGAAGCAAGGGACTGAGGTCCAACAAGAATCTAGGTAAGTGTCTCACTCTAGCTACCGACCATCTCCACCGCCCTTCAACGTTCATAAAAAATCCTATCCAATCTCTTATATACCACTGATGAAGGAGAAATCTGGCAACTCTAGATAAATTATTCTCACTGAACTCAAGATCAACAAAATTCAAATTGTCCTTCCAACTATTAAACACGGGCGAATCAATATGAAGATATTGCCGGAACCAACTGTTGAGAGGGCAAATTTAACCCGACAACAAATAAAATTTGTAGTCAAGACCCCGCTGTGTGTAGCAAAGTCAGGATCGTCCACGGGAAGCAAGGTTGTCTGTTTACAGAACTAAAAACAAAGGAGCAAAGCCAAACAAAGAAAAAACAGCTACGACAAACCTCGTTAATGACCTTGTCAGAGTCGTTAACGAACTTGAAATTCTACTTAAAATAGAGCAATTAACGATGCAAGTGTAGACTCGATAATTGGTTGACGACATAATCGGTTGACGACTTGCGAGATCGGGTAGCGAGGTCCTTGATGTGAACGGGATTTCTGAGCGACTTGAAGTCTTTTTGTGGACTTCACTTGTCTGTAGCGAGGTCTTTTGACAATGTTTCGATCACGTCGATCTTCAACGAGCAAGATAGTTCTTGAGTTCAAGATGTTTTTCGACCCCTTTTCCATACGAGGTTCTCCTCTATTTATAGAGGATTGGAGAGTCGAGTTTTGATCATTGTCCGATGTGGGACGCCTGAGATCAAGGGCTTTGATTGGTCTAGAGGCGAGGCAACTGGTGATTGGCTCGGGGGAGGGGCGCTAGCTGAGTGGTTCTAGTGGGCGGGCGTGTCAGTAGAGTCGGTTACGAGGTTTAGACCTCGCTCCAAGGTTTCGGAGGACCTCGCGGGGGTAGGAATTTTGTTAAAATAAAAGGTGGGTGCGGTTATGGGCCCTAGGATCATCCTCGGGAGGCCCGTCGAGTCTGTATGTTCCTCGTACCCCGGGCCCACTTCTTACATTACTATTTTGAGCATCATCACAACCCCATGGCCTGGGGGTCTCGTTCCGAGGGCCGCAGGGCATAAGTTCCCAAAGATCACGGGGTACGAGGTTTCGAGAGGTGGGTAGGCATTTTGCGAGGTTTCAAGGGTTCCGAGGTTCATGGCGGGCATCTTGCGAAGCCCTCTCTTTGCGAGGCTCTACACTTAGCTTTTTTCATTGTTTGTAGGGGTGAAGCTTTTCCGGGCTTGCTCTTCATGTCTTGCTTAATGGGCCGTTCAGGCGAGACAGACCCAATAAGCCTCTCTAGGCAGGGGAGGCCCAAGCCTGCTCTTTATAAGGGCGTATCTCACACGCTTCCCCTCCATCTTCTCTCTCAACATTTTCTCCCTCTCTCTCTTCGCCTTTTCGGTTTCTTGCTAGCGGTTCTCCAGACGGTTGCTGACGAACCTCCGCCACCTTCCTGTTGCGCCACCGCTCCTTCTACGCCGATTCTAAGCAAGTAAGTGCCCGTTCCTCTTCCTCTCGCTTTTGGGTGTTCTTTGCTTTCGATTTTCTCTTTCTGTTTTGTGCCTTGGAGGGGCGATGGCGTATCGCCTGGCGTTTCCTCCGGTGTCACGGCGGCGAAACAATGGTGGTGAGGTCGGCGCGAGTTTCTGCGCGCTTCACTCGCCATTTTTCTTTTCTCTTTTCTTTTTTCTTCTTGCATGGCTTTGTGCCCTAGCGGGCAATGGTCGTTTCTTGGTGTTTCGTGCCAGCGTCATGGTGGCGGGATGGTGGGGTGAGGGTGGCGACCACCATGCTCTCGAACCCTTCGCCCTCCAACCGACGGCTGGGTCTCTACGCTTTCTTTCGGCGGTTTTGAATTTTGTGATCCTCGAAAACCCAAACGTCTTGACGGCTGATTGATGGGACGTTAGGGTCTCCGCCGCTGCTTTCCACCGCCGACCTCCATTTCACCTTCTCTTTCCTCTTTTTGGCGCTTCGAATTCTCTTTTTTTTGGCGCTTCGACTTCTCTATCGCCGTCCTATCTTGTCAGAGTAGCCCCTAGGGTGCCACGTGGCTTTTCGTCTCTTATGACCTCGAATTCTCTTTCTTCCAGACGCTGTCATGACCTCGTCTTGTTCTCCCTTTTGTTGTCGTGACCTCGCGTTCTCTTCCCTTCGAGGTTATGACCTCGCATTGTTTTTCCTTGGTTATTTTTCCCGATGTCTCAACACTTCTTTCTTTTCCAGGTGTTAGCCTTCCGCGGCCTGGACGTCGTTCTTTTCATGCCTAGGAGAGCCTCTGTGAGCCCCCCGCCCAGCTTCGCTTTCAAAGTTCAAGAAGGTTTTTAAGAGGAGGTTTCAGAGTCTGTGGGAAGCGTAGAACCTAGCGATTCTCAGAACCCGAGGTCCCCTTCGCTGGTATTCAACGACCCTTTTTCAAGCGACTCCGAGGTTTCCATCAATTCGCGCTTCTCCCGACTTGGTGCGTCGTCGGGTGAAATGGCTTCGTCTTCCACCCCAGATGAGATTGTTACTGATTTGGCGGCGTGGTCAGGTGTGGACACGGCCTCGGCTCCCACCCCCTATGTGCCTCCGAGCTTTCCTGCGACGTACATTACCGATGCCGTGTCTCGCGTCCCGCCTGTCCTTGAAGAACGGATTCCCAAGACCCCGGGTTCTCCCAAGGCCTATCTATCCAGGGGAGTGGCCACCGAGCTCAAGCGTGAAGACCTTGAAAACATCGCCAAGGACTTCGCTTGGCCCGAGGGGGTTGAGTTGGCACTTTCCGAAGAAGGGGGCTGCTCTTTGGCGTCCTACGAAAGGTGTGCGGTTGTGCACCTCTTTAGTCTTCAAGCTACCTCTGGCCCAGCATATTGTCGACTATCTGTGGGCCATGCAGATCTGTCCCGCGCAGTTGTTCCCGAATGCTTGGCGGTTGTTGTGTGCCTACACGATTCGTAGTCGTGAACTTGAGGACGGGCCGAATCTTGATAACTTGTCGGCTTTATTCCTATCGAGGAGGGAACCTCGGTCCTGCCTCATCAACCTCAGCACACCGAACATCAAAATCACCACGACCCCTTCGAATGTCGGGCCGTGGAAGCCGAATTGGTTTTTGGTTTGAGACCCCACCGAGAGATATCTCAATTTCCCGTGGCGCCGGGCACCTTTGTTCGGTGCGTGTGCCCGCATACGGTTGACGAGCTTAAGTCACTCAAGGCCCGATATGCTACAGCTAGTCAGGCACCGTACCAGGTGTATCTCTCTCAGGACCGGCTTGAGCGGGCCGGCCTGAGTCTCAGCCTCCCCCCTAGCGAGGGCAAAGAGGGTATTCAACTTCTTTCCTGATTTTCTTTTTGTTGTTGGGTACCGAGGTTATAAACCTCGCCGAACTGTTTTGTTTTATCGTTGTCTCTAAGCCACGAGGGTATAAACCTTGCTGATTCCTTTTTGTTTCTTTCTTTTTGACAGTGGACCTATTTGGCGCTCTCACCACGAAGTCGCAGGGCAAAAGGCATGTAACTTCTTCCTCCAACGCTCCGAGACCTCAAAGCCAACAAGGGGTTGTCATAAAGGAGCCGACCTCGCAAGCGATGCCGCCCACCCCTCAACCGACGTCGATACCCCCGCCACCTAAAACGTCCGGGGGGAAGACCTCTGAGGGGGCCCGCCGAAGGGGGACGTTTCGAGGACGTCCTGGGAAAAAACCTCCGAGGTGCCCCCGCCCAAGAGGGACGTCGCAAAGACGTCGTCCCAAACTTCGCGGGGGTCAGGCGACGGACCCGGGCATAAGAGGAAGGGCGTGGAGTCCCCTCGGGGGGAGAAGAAGAAGAAACACCAGGCGGGCGGATAGTGAGGTTCGTCGGTGGGGGATGTCATTGTTGATAGGGTTTCTCGGCCAACAAATAAATTTGTAAGTCAAGACCCCGCTGAGTACAGTGGAGTCAGGATCGTTCCACAGGAAGCAAGGTTATTTGTCTATCAATCTAATAAAAAT
Source organism: Fallopia convolvulus (assembly GCA_964016875.1). Lineage (NCBI taxonomy): Eukaryota > Viridiplantae > Streptophyta > Magnoliopsida > Caryophyllales > Polygonaceae > Fallopia > Fallopia convolvulus. The sequence continues at coordinate 5,852,156 of OZ024723.1, forward strand.
TCAAATAAAATCAAGCAAAACACTAACGAGATGCCTCGTTAACGACCTTGTCAAGATCGTTACCGAACCACCGAATACAAAAACACCAATTAACGAACTAATAAAATTCTAATTAATACTCGGTACCGAAGCAAGCATTCAACAACGAAGATTTATCAGAAATAATTCAATAAAAACAAATATCTAGGATAAGGGACACCATAGCATAGCCAAGCATAAGAATTCGTAAGTAGATAAGATCTTGCCTTTAAATAGATAGAGTCATCAACTTTCATTGACTAGACAAGTAAATTAATCTACTTTCATAAACCAACTCACTCAATTGCTTGTTTTGGATCTAAAGCTTGAAACTTCCGTTTTCAAACAATATCAACCTTCAAGTTACTAACTTTCTCTTTCAATCAAGTTAAAACTCAAATTACCTCAACTCCCGTTTCGGTATTAAGCACAACAAACAATCTCAATAAAAATAAAAGGCATTCAAAACACTACATTACTTCATCAAACATGCTCAACTATGCCGGGCTTAACCCCGACCCTAGAAAAATAACTACTCACTACTCATGATTAAGAAACAAAAAACTTCAATAAAAACAATCATGAAAACAAAACTCAAACTTAAATTAATAACAAAAATATCGTCTTACAGAGAATCAGAAGAAAAACCAAAACAAAACAATCACCGAACCACAAACTCGATCAACGAACCTCGGAAACCGTCGTCACCGACCCCTCGTCACCGACTTCCGATCCGGCAGCCTTTCCTTCGGCCTTCCTTCCTTCTCCAAAACTAACTCTAAAACTCTACTCCAAAATTTAGCCCCCCCTTCTATGCTAGATAGGAGGGTATTTATACTAGAAAATCCTAAAAAACTAAAAAGCTAAAAGATAAAAACTTTCCTAAAAAGATAGAAACAATCTCTAAAAGATAGAAATAAAATCTAAAAAGATATTAAACCCTAAAATACATATTCTATTAACCCATAAAGATTCTAAAAAGATACTCAACCGATACGAAAATAAATTCCCGCTCAGGATCGGTGAATAATAAAATAATACTCCGAAATCTTCTTCGTCGTGGCCTCGTTAACGACCCTTCACAGCCTCGTTAACGAGCCTGGGGTTTTGTTCTCTTCAACACCTCCTCTCGTTTTCTTGAGCTTCGACTTCTTAAATCTTGCACTTTCCCGTCCTTCACTGTGATGCTCCAAATTTATCTCCATTTAGCTCCTTTCCTAGCTAAAACCTGCAAAATACACAAAATAGCGTAGATTCCACTTTTTCGCAGATTTATACAAAACTAACTAAAAACACTTAATACGAAACCTAAACTAGACAAAATTAATCCTAATAAACAAAGAAAACCTATCAAAAACTATATCAAAAATGCGAACATCAAAATACTCCATACTTAGACTTGCTTGTCCTCAAGCAATAATCAAGATACTAACCAAAACCAAAACAAATCATGCTTATCAAGAAATAGCCATCTTCAAAAAGCAACATCTATACATAAGAAAATTATAGCAAAAGACTATTAACATCCTCACACACATATGCACTTAAATAGACATAAAATAATACAATCCAACCTCTCAAGGGATATAATGTGTTTCACTCAACTCTCATGTGTTTGGGCTTATAATTTCAATCTCTCAACTCATCCTATATACAAAAACTCATAGAAATTGGAACTTATATCACCAATACTCTCCACCCAAGATTTGTCAAAACAAGCAGAGAATCATCAAGAGAACTTAGGCTCAATGAAAAACTTCATAGAAGCTTCCATTCGGCCGAGTTGTAATGGGGCTTGGTAATAAAAATAAGGCATGGAGATATTTTGGCTATGTGGTGCTAATAATATCCGGGAATCAAAGACTCCTAAAAACTCACACATAACATCAAAACTCTCATATAAAATAACCAAACTCACTCTCATATTATGCACACTTATTTTCACTCACCCATTTATCATCCTAGAAAGTCTCATAATCAAAAATAAAAGAATCTCTTGATATTATTTTTAAACACAAATGCACTTCAACTTTTCTTCTTTCTCTTTCTCTTTTTTTTATGTTTTTTTTTCTTCGCTGTCCCGTTAACGAACCCACATCCGGGTCGTTAACGATCCACCGTATACATTTCTTCCCTTTAAACTTAATTGTGCATCTTTTTTTTTTTTTTTTTTCAAGAGACCTTTCTTACATGTAATAACAAGAGACTTCCAAATCTACCCTTCCAAAATACCCTTTAATTCAAGCAAATAGAAACTCTTTTCTTTTCAACAAAACACAAGACTTCACCTCTCCAATCCAAGTCCTAATTCCCGGATAGGGTCAAGCTTATCTCGGCTAGGGAACAATTTTTGTGGAGCTAAAAATAAAAGGTTTCAGGCCAAAATTGGTTATCAAAAGAAGGAATAATGTAAAGGTAGACAGGGGATAATAGGGCTCATAAAAATAAGTTCTCTATCATATGATCTTTACAAGTAATGAACTAAAAATCCTTTAAGGGTCTCAAGAAATAGATAACCATCACAATTCCAAGAGATAATATGCATAAGGAGAGTAAATCACACAAAAAAGAAGAGGGACCTATAAAAGTTCTCCCTATAAGGCCAAAAATTTCTCACAAGGTAGATTTTGTTGGATTGCATCATCTATGCTATAAAGTATATGTGCTCAATTTCATCTAATTCTATTCTCTTCTAAAAAACAATAATTTCAATTTTTAAGAATCCGGCTATACTTTCAAAGACATATTTGCAAGTAATTATATGGTCAAGCTAATGATTGGTATCATAGAACTTTTAAGAAGGGATATCTATCAATTCTAAACTCTTTTTGGATTTTTCAAATTTTTCATTTTTTTTTTTGGTTTTTTCGATTTAACAGAAGTAATAACTACATAAAACATAAAAACACCTAGGACATAATTTTTTTACTTTCTTCCCACCCCATACTTAAAATTACAGTGTCCCCACTGTAAGAAAAATAAGAAGAATAGGGAAAAGAAATAGAAAAGAAAACAAAAAATTAAAAAGAAAGACATAAAACTTACAAAAGTAGAAACAAGGAAAGGAAACTTCATCTTGAGCGTGATCAACGGTTCGGTGGAGGAAAATAGTGCTCAAAGTGCCCCATGAAGTCATACATCGTCCTCCAACGCTCAGCATCCTCTGCCTCTCTTTGACGTTGCCGCTCGTCCTCCATCGACATACGAGCGGAATAGACGGTTTCCCATCTATCCATCCTCCGATGAATGTGATCGGTCTGAAGGTGAAGCTACTGCATCCGTGCAGAAAGATCCTCGGCCCATGGTGGTGGTATGCTCGATCCTGCGTACTCGGGCTGAGGAGGTGGTGGGTAGTGAGGCTGGAAGTGATCTTGGTACATCACCGGGTTGTAAGGCATTAAGCCATATGCATGAGGGTCGACAGGAGCTGGTGGAAGGTCGACAGGAGCTGGTGGAGGGTCAACAGGAGCTTGCGGCACCTCGGTAACGAAGCTGGTTGCCTCGTTAACAGTGTTGGGTGGTGGCTGGAAATGGTCGTTAACGACCCTGGTGGGCTCGTTGACGAAGATTTTGCCTCCTAATTCCTCCGTCTCCATGTCTTCTTCTGTAAAGTTGAGCTCCTCAGTGCCGCCTTCGGTGCCAGCTTCCTCGGTATCATTGCCTACGACCTCGGTATCCTCTTGCTCATCTTCTTCTTCATATTCGTCCACATCGTCCCGCTCAAACCGGGTGTGACATGGCCTAAGTGAGAGCTCATCTTCCGGTTTTGGCTCCAATGGGTAAGGCTGGCCTGTCCACACCTCGTACCAATTCGGTACGTAGAGTAGCTCGTACATGTTGAGGGAAGGTATGACGACTTGATCTCGAACCTTCACTTTGTAGCCTCCCTCGGCTTGCACGAAAATCCCGGCGCTATACCAATAGTTCTTGTTGAGGAGTTGAGCGTGGGCCGGTGTGTAGCGGGTGAGATCCACTCCAAGATTCTTAGCCAAGAGGCTAACCAAATTGCCACACCATACCTCCTTGGACTTGTGGGAATTCTCGACGTAGTAGAGCCATTCGTACCCCAAATTCAAGGGGCCAGGCTCCTCGAAGAGGATGGTGCGGAAGCAAGCGACCTCCGTCCTTGTAGACCTGTTCAACTCCTTCTTCGGCTAGAATAGTGCGGAGAGGACTCTCAAGATGATCCGGAAGATGGGGTTGACTATGGTTGCCCCGGATAGCGCCGCAGTGGAGGATTGAACCTCTCCGGTGATGTAGCTCCAAGTGCGGGTCACTCGGTAGTCCTTCAAGCTATAGTCTCTAGACGGGTTTGGGAGCTACAAGATTGCATTGAACTCCGCCATGGTGAAGTCATGGTCCTCGTTACCGAGCCGGAACCGAATGCGTCCCGCCGAGATTTTCGACGAGAAATTGGTCTCCAAGGTGGCCAAGAACTCGGATGTGAGGGCCGGATAATGTGGCAAGCTCTCTTGCTTCAATAAGTGTGCGGCCCCAAGGATGGCAAAGCGTCCTTGACATCCGTGTAGATGCCCGTAGAGACGACGCTAGACTTCGAGAACCATCGGGTGTAATGGTCCTTCTCCAAGAAATCCCGGTAGCGCCGTACTTGGCTCTGACTGCTCAAAATCACATTGTCCACCCGGGGTGGAGATGGAGACCTGTGATTTCTCCTCTTCTTCTGGGCTCGGGTAGCGGGTCTGCTTGAACTAGCCATGGATCCTACAAAATAATCGAAAATTTTCCAAGATAAGATCCACTCAAAAATAATAGGTACGAGACCCCATACTTGGTCTCAAAATTAACCTCGGAATTATTCATAAACTACCCAATTGGGTTGTTCACGAAGCTGGCCTCGGATTAAGCATTGATGAAGTGCAGGGTCGTTAACGAGCCTGGGTGGGTCGTTAACGAGCCACCGAGAGCGAAACCAGTAATGTCCGAAATTGATTCTACCTCTAATTCAGCACAAATCAAACATGCAATCTTATATTATTCTCCACAATTCCCTCATTGGGTAAAAGCACCCCATACTTACTCAATTACCCATCCCGAACATGCTATAAATTTCCCGAAATTTTGACATGCAAAGTTCGAACTTTTAGATCTAGAACAAGAAAAATTCATGCTTTCTTAACTAAAGGGTTACAATAGCTAATCTAACATGAATCGTCTTTCCTAAACATGAACAACTCAGCACAATCAAGAATTTTTATAACGGAATTTAGGCATGCTCATCGATCTCCCTAAAAATCATGATTCAAGATATGAAATTTAACCCTATAGATACTCAATCATGCAAATTCAAGCAAGGGTTTAGAAATCATACCGGAGAACCGAGAATTAAAAGGACAAGGGTCGGGATCGGGGTAGGTTAACGAGCTCGTCGTCGACGGTGAAAGGGCCTTCGAACTCCGGTAACGATGGCGTCTCCGGTGGTCGTTAATGTGGGATTTCCGACTCGGTAGGAGAAAAGGGAAAGGGATTGAGAGAGTTTTGGGTTTGAGAGTGAGTGTGGGAGAGATTGTGGTAGAATTTTGGGAGGAGTAGAAGGGTTTTTATAGGAGGGGTAAAGATAGAGGGGGTGGCGGCTAGGGTTAGAAAAGTTAACTAGGTTAGAATTACTTACCTGCCCCGTATTGTGACGAATCGGGTCGTCCGAACTGGGTCGTTAACGACCCTGAGTGGGTCGTTAACGAGCCACCGTAGCCTCCTTGAGTGCATTTCGACCCCTTTTTTTCCTGAAATCTTGTTAGCTCAAAAAATCTTATTTCTATCCTATTTAAACTAAAAAAAAATAAAAATAAAAGAAAGCTAGGAAATAATCTAAAAAGAAAAATAAAATAAAATAAAATAAAATAAACCTATTCTAAAAAGCGGGTTGCCTCCCGTAAGCGCTATGTTTAACGTCGTTAGCCCGACGAGCTCTCTTGCTAGTCTCATGGTGGTTCATGTCTGGTCGTGTTAGGGTCTTCAAATACCGTGCCTGTAGCTTTACTGCCTCTGTGCACTTGAATTGCTAAATTGGGACCTTCTTCTTCTATTAATAAGCTCGATATCCCTGGGTTAATGGTATAGTCTGAAAGCCAAGGTGGTTTGGGCTTTTCTGTAACCTCTGTAGTAGGGCCTTTGTACATGGGAGCATCATTGATCGGCAGATGTGGCTCGGTAGGGGTTGTGGTGTCTGGTTCGGGTTGAGTCAACTCTAGTTGTGCCACTCCAATTGGGTCGTTAGCTTTCTGATCTAAATTGAATTCCACCCGTTCCTCTCCTATATCAAAAGTGAGGAGTCCCTTACGCACATCAACTCTTGCTCCTGCTGTGGCTAAGAATGGTCGCCCGAGAATTATGGGGACATGAGGGTCTTCAGGCATATTAAGGACAATAAAATCATTTGGTATGAAGAATTTCCCAACTTGAATAGGGTAATCGTTCACTACTCCTGTTGCTTTAACACTTGATCCATCTGCCATGTACAGATTCATGTCTACTGGTTCCAGTGGTCCCATATTGGCTTTAGACCAGATTGAGAGTGGAACAAGACTAGCACTGGCACCAAGATCGCATAAAGCTTTGAACTTGTGGTTGCCTATGCCGATTGTGATTGCAAACCTCCCAGGATCTCCAAGCTTTTCTGGAAGAGCTATGGATCTGACCTCGTCCTGCAGCTCTGTAATAGATCTTTTCCTGCTAAGAATATCTTTCAAAAATTTTGTGTAAGCCGACATTTCGCTTAGGGCCTCAGCGAATGGGATGGAAATATTAATGCCCTGAAGAATCTTAACGAAACGCTTGAACTTACTCTCAGTAGATTCCATAGATTTCTTAACTGGAAATGGAAGAGTTTTCAACATTCTCGGAACCAAGTTGGGCTCGAGAGGTGAGAGTACCGGGTCGATACTGGGGTCGTTTGGTGTCCTCGGCGGGTCGTTACCGACCCTGGTGGGGTCGTTAACTACCCTGGGATTGAGAGGAGGGCTCGGTTTAGAAAACTTACCTGGGCTGGGCTCGTCAGGAATCCTCGGAGCCTCGTCATCTTGGCTTGTAGGCTCGGTACTAGCTCTCGTTGGCTCGTTAACGAGCTGGCTGGCGAGATCTTGTTCCTCCTTCTCTTCAGCTTGAATTCTCTCCGGTAGTGTCTTCCCGCTTCTAAGGTGTACTGCTGCTATTTGGCCTCTAGGGTTCTCTTCGGTACGACCCGGGAGTTGCCCTTGTGGTCTTGGAATCCGTGCAGCAAGGTCTCCTAGTTGAGAATCAACACTCTTCTTCCAAATATCGAACTCTCCCCATCTTTTATCCAATCCATTGATGCCCTCTTTAATCTCTTGAGCCCATGATGGTGTCTCCTGATGGCCTGGAGGTCGATATGGTGCAGGTCGTCTATCTTGCGGGGGCCCTGTGTAATTATGATTTGCATTCTGATTGCCCCATGATTGATAGTTGTTCGACCTGTCATTGTAATTAGGTTGGTTCCTGTAGGGTCCTCTCATGTAATTCATCTCAGCTATCGTCTCAGCGGTTCTAACCTGCTCAATGTTAGTGCAAGCAGAAGTGCTATGCGCAGAAGAACCACATTCTTGACATGATTGAGAGGATTTCAAAAAACTTACCTGTTTCCTCAAACGGTTGACCTCATCTTGTAAGAATTGATTTTTAACATCGGGGTCAACTTCATCTCGATTGGGCACATAGAGACGTTTTTGAGTTTGTGGAGCCTGCTGGGTTCCGTACATAACATCGTAATTCGCCAGCTTGTCCAACAGTTCCCACGCCTCTATCGGGTTCATCTCTATAAAATCGCACGCAGTATGCGTGTTGATGCGGTTCTTGGTCTCTGCGTTGATACCCTGGAAAAAGATTTCTTGCAATACATATAATGGTTGCCCATGAGTAGGGCATTGTCTAAGCATCTCTTTAAATCTTTCCCATGTTTCAACAAATGTTTCATTAGGCAACTGGTGATAAGAGGTGATACGTTTCCTTAACTCTGTTGTCTTAGCAGGAGGGAAAAACTTTGTAAGAAATTGATCATACAAAGCTTTCCAAGTCCTGATAGACTTAGAAGGTAGGCTCTCTAACCAGTTCAGGGCCTTTCCAGTAAGTGACCATCTAAAAGCTTTCAACAGAACATATTCTAGTGAGACACCTTCAGCAGCTATGGTGTCACATAAATAAAGAAATTTTTTAATATGTTCCATAGGGCACTCAACAGGTTTCCCTTCAAACTGAGCCCGTTTAATCAAGGATATAAATTGAGACTTGATCTCAAAAGGTTTCTCTATCGCAGGAAGCACAATAGGAGATTCTGGCACCCTCAGTTCCGGATGCATGTATTGCTTGGCATTCCTTGGATAGGCATTTAGCTCTTCTTGCAGTCGAGCCTTGTCTGCATTAACGCCGTCCTTCTCGGCTTTTAATGCCTCCATCTGGGTCCGGAGGATCTCTAGCTCTCGAGCCATCTCTTCAGCTGTGGCCATGGCTCGGTTTTCTCGGAGTAGTCGGTGCAGGGAACGTTCGGGTTCTGAGTAATAACTGGAGCTATCAAACTGAAGCCTTCTTCGTCCTACCGGCATACACTGAGAAAACAAACAAAGAAAACAAAAATTAAAAACAAAAACGGGGTCGGGCTAGTCCCGATCCCAAAGATGAACTAACAACTCGTTGCTTCCCCGGCAACGGCGCCAATTTGTTGATAGGGTTTCTCGGCCAACAAATAAATTTGTAAGTCAAGACCCCGCTGAGTACAATGGAGTCAGGATCGTTCCACAGGAAGCAAGGTTATTTGTCTATCAATCTAATAAAAATTCAAATAAAATCAAGCAAAACACTAACGAGATGCCTCGTTAACGACCTTGTCAAGATCGTTACCGAACCACCAAACACAAAAACACCAATTAACGAACTAATAAAATTCTAATTAATACTCGGTACCGAAGCAAGCATTCAGCAATGAAGATTTATCAGAAATAATTCAATAAAAACAAATATCTAGGATAAGGGACACCACAGCATAGCCAAGCATAAGAATTCGTAAGTAGATAAGATCATGCCTTTAAATAGATAGAGTCATCAACTTTCATTGACTAGACAAGTAAATTAATCTACTTTCATAAACCAACTCACTCAATTGCTTGTTTTGGATCTAAAGCTTGAAACTTCCGTTTTCAAACAATATCAACCTTCAAGTTACTAACTTTCTCTTTCAATCAAGTTAAAACTCAAATTACCTCAACTCCCGTTTCGGTATTAAGCACAACAAACAATCTCAATAAAAATAAAAGGCATTCAAAACACTACATTACTTCATCAAACATGCTCAACTATGCCGGGCTTAACCCCGACCCTAGAAAAATAACTACTCACTACTCATGATTAAGAAACAAAAAACTTCAATAAAAACAATCATGAAAACAAAACTCAAACTTAAATTAATAACAAAAATATCGTCTTACAGAGAATCAGAAGAAAAACCAAAACAAAACAATCACCGAACCACAAACTCGATCAACGAACCTCGGAAACCGTCGTCACCGACCCCTCGTCACCGACTTCCGATCCGACAGCCTTTCCTTCGGCCTTCCTTCCTTCTCCAAAACTAACTCTAAAACTCTACTCCAAAATTTAGCCCCCCCCTTCTATGCTAGATAGAAGGGTATTTATACTAGAAAATCCTAAAAAACTAAAAAGCTAAAAGATAAAAACTTTCCTAAAAAGATAGAAACAATCTCTAAAAGATAGAAATAAAATCTAAAAAGATATTAAACCCTAAAATACATATTCTATTAACCCATAAAGATTCTAAAAAGATACTCAACCGATACGGAAATAAATTCCCGCTCAGGATCGGTGAATAATAAAATAATACTCCGAAATCTTCTTCGTCGTGGCCTCGTTAACGACCCTTCACAGCCTCGTTAACGAGCCTGGGGTTTTGTTCTCTTCAACACCTCCTCTCGTTTTCTTGAGCTTCGACTTCTTAAATCTTGCACTTTCCCGTCCTTCACTGTGATGCTCCAAATTTATCTCCATTTAGCTCCTTTCCTAGCTAAAACCTGCAAAATACACAAAATAGCGTAGATTCCACTTTTTTCGCAGATTTATACAAAACTAACTAAAAACACTTAATACGAAACCTAAACTAGACAAAATTAATCCTAATAAACAAAGAAAACCTATCAAAAACTATATCAAAAATGCGAACATCAAAATACCCTACTTTAATTTTGAGGGGCGGGTTATGGACGCCGCTGGCCCTTCGCCCGCCACGTTTCATTGCCCCGGCCCGGTTAGGGGCGCTTCGGTGAAGTGGGGCCGGGAGGAGTGGAAGGAAGAGTTCGTGTGGGCCAACAACCTCACCTACGCGACCCTTGACGACGAGGCTGCTAGGTATTCGGCTATGGTAAGTTTTACTCTTACGAACTTTGTTTCTGTTTTGGGTTCCGTGCCTATATTCATACTTCTCACTCTCTTCAATCGTTTTTGTGAACTCGCAGCATACCTTCTTCGATAATTACAACCGCAGTCGCATCAACCTCGCCCATACGCGGATGGAAAAGATGGAGGCGGCACTTAAAGCCCGCGTGGAGGAATGCGAGAAGCAAGCGAGGGAGCTTGCTGCGGCTGAGAAGCGAGTTAGAGCCGCGGAGGTCGCGGTGAGGGACGAGGTCAAGGCGAATGCGAAGGCCAAGGAGGGGGAGGCAAAGGCAAGGGAGGGGGAAAGCAAGGTGAAGGAGGTGGCGAGCAAGGCGAAGGAGGTGGCTGAGAACTTGCAGAGCGAGAATGAGGAGCTTCGGGCTAAGCTCTCCGCTAAGCATCAATTCTTCAAGGAGAAAGAAGCGGAGCTCTCGAAGGCCGAGGATGAGATCACCAACCTTCGACATCTTGTCGTCGATCTCAACGAGGAGGTGGAGGCTGCGGGTCCTAAATATGTGGACTCGGGGGAGTACAAGGAGACGATGGTGGAAAGCGTAAGGAAGATGTTCCACCTGGTCGTTCGCCTGGGCGTTAAGAAGGCGGTGGCCAAGTATAGGCACATCGATCCCCGCATTGTCTTCTTCAACCCCAACTACGAGGAGACTATAGGGGAAGAGACCGGGGAGGAGCCCGAGGGGGAATGTGAGTTCTTCCTTAATGCGGACGGGACGGTGGCAAGCGAGGTTCCTCCCGTGGTGAACCTCGACGAGGAAGACCCGGAGGTTGTTGTTACGGGCCCTCTGCCCGCGGTAGACGCACCTAGCTCCCAGCCATCTGCCACTTCAGCCCCTGTCCTGGAGGCTCAAAAAGCGCTCGTCGACTCCTCCGCCGAGGCCTCGAAGAGTTAAAGTTGCTGGTGAATGATTAAAATTTTTTGTTTTGCTGGTGGCCCTACGGGGCTTGTAATTTGAACATCTTGGCCCTCGTAGCCTTTGTTTTATGCTCATATCGGCCCTTGGGGTTTTCGTTTTATATTTTCCTTTCTTATTTCGTGATTGTTTGCTTGTTTGTGTTTTCTTGCTTTGATCTTCTTGTATCCATTTATCCACATCCATCCAACCACATGGGTTGAGTGTTACAACTATTGTGACACTCAGGCCACGAAGGGTGTTTACTTCCACATGGAGACTATGCTGAGATTTCAAGGCTTGTTTGGACCTCGCATAATGATTAATATGGCGAGATCACGAGCTTCGCTCCGACCTCATGTGCATTTATTGAGGTTTCCCAACCCCAACTGGGGAGCGAGGTTTGGACCAACGAGATTTTCCAACCCCAAGCGGGAAGCGAGGGGTGGACTCAACGAGATTCTCCAACACCAAGCGGGAAGCGAGGTTTGGACTCAACGAGATTCTCCAACCATAAGCGGGAAGCGAGGTTTGGAACAACGAGATTTTCCAACCCCAAGCGGGAAGCGAGGTTTGGACCAACGAGATTTTCCAACCCCAAGCGGGAAGCGAGGGGTGGACTCAACGAGATTCTCCAACCCCAAGTGGGAAGCGAGGTTTGGACTGAACGAGATTCTCCAACCCCATGCGGGAAGCGAGGGGTGGACTCAACGAGATTCTCCAACCCCAAGCGGGAAGCGAAGGTTGGACTAAACGAGATTCTCCAACCCCAAGCAGGAAGCGAGAGGTGGACTCAACGAGATTCTCTAATACCAAGCGGGAAGCGAGGTTTGGACATAACGAGATTCTCCAACCCCAAGCGGGAAGCGAGGTTTGGACCAACGAGATTTTTCAACCCCAAGCGGGAAGCGAGTGGTGAACTCAACGAGATTCTCCAACACCAAGCGGGAAGAGAGGTTTGGATTCAACGAGATTCTACAACCCCAAGCGGGAAGCGAGGGGTGGACTCAACGAGATTTTCCAACCCCAAGCGGCAAGCGAGGGGTGGACTCAACGAGATTCTCCAACACCAAGCAGGAAGCGAGGTTTGGACTCAACTAGATTCTCCAAACCCAAGAGGGAAGCGAGGTTTGGACCTACGAGATTTTCCAACCCCAAGCGGGAAGCGAGGTTTGGACTCAATGAGATTCTCCAACCCCAAGCGGGAAGCGAGGGGTGGACTCAACGAGATTCTCTAATACCAAGCGGGAAGCGAGGGGTGGACTCAACGAGATTCTCCAACCCCAAGCGGGAAGCGAGGTTTGGACTGAACGAGATTCTCCAACCCCAAGCGGGAAGCGAGGGGTGGACTCAACGAGATTCTCCAACCTCAAGCGGGAAGTGAGGTTTGGACTCAACGAGATTCTCCAACCCCAAGCGGGAAGCGAGGGGTGGACTCAACGAGATTCTCCAATACCAAGCGGGAAACGAGGTTTGGACTTAACGAGATTCTCCAACCCCAATCGGGAAGCGAGGGGTGGACTCAACGAGATTCTCCAACCCCAATCGGGAAGCGAGGTTTGGACTCAACGAGATTCTCCAAACCCAAGCGGGAAGCGAGGTTTGGACTCAACGAGATTCTCCAAACCCAAGCGGGAAGCGAGGGGTGGACTCAACGAGATTCTCCAATACCAAGCGGGAAGCGAGGTTTGGACTTAACGAGATTCTCCAACCGCAAGCGGGAAGCGAGGTTACAGGGTTCAGAGAGTTCGAAGCGAGGTTTTGAGAGAGATTGTGAAAGTTCCACAACCCTTTATTCACACAAATTGCAAGTAACAGGGTTCAGAGAGTTCGAAGCGAGTTTTTGAGAGAGATTTTGAATGTTCCAGAACCCTTTATTCACAAAAATTGCAAGTAACAGGGTTCAGAGAGTTTACACAAAATACTTTTTCAGTCGGTCAACGTTCCATGTCTTGCTCAGGGTACGCCCCTCGTTGTCTTTGAACTTGAAAGCTCCGGGAGCGACCTCCTCGCCGAGGATGTATGGCCCCTCCCAGTTGGGGTCCAGTTTGCCACCTTCGGTTCGCCTCAAGACGAGGTTACCGCTGGCCAGGAGTCGAGGTCTCACCTTCTTGTCATGGTAGACAGCCACGCGCCGCTTGTATTCCCTGGAGCGAAGGTCGGCTACCTCGCGCAGCTCTTCGCGGAAGAGCAACTCCACCCTGAGATTGACCTCGTTCTCCTTTTCATCGAAATCAAACACCCTCGCCGACGGGACTAGGGTCTCTACTGGGACTAGGGTTTCCGCCCCATAGGTTAGGGAGAAAGGCGTTTCTCTGGTTGCGCGGCGTGCGGTGGTGCGGTACGTCCATAGGACGAGCGGGAGGAGCTCTGCCCAACGACCCTGGGCCATGGCCAACCATTTCTTCAGATGGGACAAGATGCGGGCATTGACGTTCTCTACCTGGCCGTTGGACTGAGGATGGGCCACGGAGGAGAATTTGAGGGTTATTCCCAAGTCTGAGCAGAAGGTCCGAGTCTCTTCGCAATCAAACTGGGGGCCATGGTCGGTCATGATGGTCATGGGAACGCCGAAGGGACGGACGAGGTTCTTCCACAGGTAGTCGCAGACCTTAGTCCCCATGATCTTTGCCATTGCCTGTGCTTCAACCCACTTCGTGAAATAGTCGACAATGACCAGGATATACCGCACCTGGCCGAGGATGGCGTGTGTATGGAGTCGAGGATGTCCATCCCCCACATAGCGAAGGGGCATGGCGCGAGTATGGAGCGACGCTGCGAGGTCGGGGCGTGCAGGAGGTTGTGCTTTTGACATCCGTCACATCGCTGAACATAAGACCTCGCGTCCTGCCAGAGGGTGGGCAAAAAAAGTACCCCAAGTGGGCGATCTTATGCGAAAGGGTTCGCCACCCTGGGTGGCTGCCACAGACCCCCTCATGGGCCTCATAGAGGATGTGCTCTGTAGCCTCGGTTGGTACGCACAACAGGTTGGGCTCGGCATAGCCTCGGCGATAAAGGTAGCCTCCTACGACGCAATACCGCGCCGCCTGCATTTTCAGCTTCCTAGCCTGTGCGGGGTCCTCCAGGAGGACACTGCTCTCCACATACCGTGTTATCGAGATCCTCCAATCCCCCGTAGTGACAGATAGAACCTCGTTGTTCACACTCCGCGAGAGTTTTCTTTCCACCATCACGCGGTTCCCTACTTCAAGGGGGAGGGCGGATCCTAACCTCGCAAGAGCATCAGCTTTGGTGTTCGAGGTTCGCGGGATGGATTCAACCGCGAAGGTTTCCAGGCACGACACCAAGGCCTTGACCTTTTCTCGGTATGCGGGCAGGAACCCCGTTCTGGTGTCTTACTGACCGTTGAGTTGGCGCGCCACCAGCTCGGAGTCGGTGTAGACCCTGATTTTCCGGGCACCATTAAGGAGTTCCATCTCGATCCCGGCGATCATGGCCTCATACTCGGCCTCATTATTGGTGGCTTCGTAGGCGAAGTTAAGGGAATACTCCGTCTCGATCGAAGACCCAACGAGGAATACGCCAGCCCCACCACCGACATCACATCGTGAGCCGTCAACGAACACCTTCCATTCTTCCGAGCTCGTTTCTGTCTCAGGGAAGGTGACCTCCACCATTAAGTCAGCGAGGGCCTGCCCTTTCATGGAGGTTCTTGGGAGGTAGCTGATGTCGAACTCGGAGAGCTCGATTGCCCACTTCGTCATTCGCCCGGAGAGGGTGGGCTGGTGGAGGATTTGTCGAACTGGGAGGTCAGAAAGGACCCGAATGGGGTGCGCATGGAAGTAAGGGCGTAGACCCCTTGCGGCGGTCATAATTGCCAGCGCCATCTTTTCTGCTAGGGAATAGCGCTGCTCCGTGGGCTGGAGCACGCGACTCACGAAGTAAACTGGGTGCTTGGCATTTCTGGTTAGCACCGCGCTGACCGTCTCGGGGCTGACTGCCACATATAGTTGCAAGTCTTCACCCGCCATCGGGGGCGACAATGTGGGGAGCTTCGACAGGAAGGCATTTAGTTCAGAGAAAGCGAGCACAAGCCTCTCATCCCACACGAACTTGTCATTCTGCTTGAGATCTGCGAAAAAGGGCAGGGACCTCTCTGCCAAGCGGGAGCAAAACCTCCCCAGGTAGTTGACGACACCGTTGAGCCGTTGCACCTCAGTGCGAGACCGTGGTGACCTCATTGAGAGGATCGACTCGACCTTGGCGGGGTTTACGTCGATGCCGCGCTCGCTAATCATAAAGCCTAAAAATTTTCCCGATGACACGCCGAAGACGCACTTCTCGGGGTTCAGGCTGAGACGGTTGTGCCTGAGGGTGGCGAAGACCTCAGCGAGTTCGACCAGATTCTCTTCAGGGGTCTTGCTCCGGACAACAATATCGTCGACATAAGCCGACACATTCCGTCCGAGATGATTCTTAAAGACGCGGTCGATGAGGCGTTGAAAGGTGGCCCCCACCTTCTTTAGACAAAACGGCATGACTTTGTAGCAATAAGTGCCTCGCTGGGTGATGACGGATGTTTCCTCCTCTTCTTGCGGATTCATCAAGACTTGATTGTACCTTGAGTATGCGTCGAGGAAGCTTAAAACCCCGTGACATGCGGTTGAGTCAACGAGCTCGTCGATCAAGGGCAAGGGGTAACTGTCTTTAGGACAGGCTTTGTTGAGGTCCTTGAAATCGACGCATATCCTCCACTTCCGGCTGGCTTTTTTGACAAGCACGACGTTGGACAACCACCGGGGGTATTGAACCTCGCGAATGAACCCGCAACCAGCAATTTTGCCACCTCGTCATTTGCGGCGTTCGACCTTTCTTCATTCATTTTTCTTCGTCGCTGCACCACGGGGTGAGTGGTGACATCGACGATCAAAGAGTGTTGGGCCACGGTCCGCGGGACACCTCGGAGGTCCTTTGCAGTCCAAGCGAACACGTCGCGGGACCCAGCGAGCAAGGCTTCTAGCAACGTCGCTGACATCCCCGAGAGGCATTCTCCGAGGTAGATCTTCTCAGACTCGCTCTCGAAAGGGGATATCACCCTTCTTTCTAGCTCAGGAGTGGGGACCGTGAAATCCCGGACTTCGAGGTCGGCCTCGCCGGGGGATTCCACCATGAACACCGGGAACTTTTGTTTGCAGAGGTCGCGTAGCAAACGCGACCTTCCTCCTGATTGCCTTTTACCTCTCCAACCCCGCCGTCGACGGGGAACTTCATCTTCAGGGGGTAGATAGAAACTACCGCCTGGAACTTCATCAGGGAGACCCTCCCAATGATTGCATTCCACACTGAAGGCAGGCGTACCACCGTGAACTCCACCATCTCGGTTCTCCTGGTTGAGCCGGTGCCTAGCGTCATCCAGAGGTCTATGAGACCTGCCACGTCGACTTCGTCTCCCGAGAAGGAGGTGAGTTTCCCAGCATAGGGCTTCAACGATGTCTCGGAGATGCCCAACTGCTAGAACGCGCCATAGTACATGATCTCCATGGAGGATCTCGTGTCTACCTGATGTCCGCCTTTTTAGTCATGTTTTTAGGGTGTGTTTTTAGTGTGTTTGAGTCTTTTTATTTAGGTTTGTGTTTTGTTTTGAGTCGTTTGTGTGGGTTTTTGTATTTTCATGAGATATGGAGTCTACATAAACTTTGGTGGTGTTTTATAGGTTTTTAGAAGCTATTTGGAGCACTTTTGAGGAAAAGAGCAAAATTGAAGAGAAGCACTTAAGGAAGAGCTCAAGGAATGAAGTTCATGAAGAAATTGAAGATAAAGTTTGAGCATGGAAAGAGATAGAGAAATTCGTTATAAGAATATAGGAAAAAGAATCGAGTCAAACGGAGTTGTAACGAATCCTCTATGCAAGTTTTACTCAAGGTTGTTCGAAGTGCTGAATGAGGTCGGTGACGACCCACTTTGGGTCGGTCCCGAGCCACCCCGAGAGTAGCGGAGATCCGAGTCAGCGAGATTAATGGGATTTTATCCTATTTCCTTTTATGTTATTAGATAGATAGAAGGGGTATATCTTATTAGAAGATTTATTTCCTTAGAGTTAGATTTATTAAAAGATATTATTTCCTTATAGATAGATTTAAGATAGATTAGTTTCTCTATAAATACCCTTCTCTACCTCTTGTTTTTGAGGGGGGCGATAGACACGATTGAGAGGCGAGAGAAGGAGACGAGTAGGGTTTGTGGAGAAGAACTATTGTTTGGATTCAAAGTTGTAAGCTTTCCCTTTTATTTAATATAGTAGTTTGTTTTTTAATTATGATTTGTGAGTAGTCTTCCTCTCTATGTTTGGGGTTAAACCCAACAATGGTTGTTCATGCTTGTTCATGATCATGTTTTGATTGTTTTTATTGCATGAATCTTCTCTCTTGTTCTTAACTCCTTGAAACGAAAGTTGAAAGGAATTTCTCATTCATAGTTGAAGTGAAAGCGGAAACTTTGAATCAGAAAAGTCAATTTAGGGTTTTGAAGCGAAAGCGGATCTATCCTAGTTGAAGTAGAAGAAATTAGATAGTAAGTTTATTAATTGAACGAAATTTAGTTGATTTACTTGCTTAGGTTGACGAAAGTTGACATCTTTATGTGATAAAAACATGATCTATGTGTTTCATGAGCGTTTGTATGCATGATTGTTGTTGTGGGGATACCCTAAACCTTAGAATTTCTCTTCCTTGATAAAAACTCCTTGCTTTTGATTGATTGCTTGCATGAAAAGTAGCAAAACTTGATACTGACTATCTCCCACGGACGAACCTGACCTCCCTGTACTCAGTAGGGTCTTGATATAAATTTATTTGTTGTCAAGAAACCCTTCCAACAAATTGGCGCCGTTGCCGGGGAGATTTCAATAGTGCTAAGTTTTGTTCTTTTTACGTTTTTCGGGACTCCGCCGAGTCGGTAACGACCCCCTAGGGTCGGTACCGACCCTGCTGGGCAACCCAATTTTCTGTGTGAGATATTAGTTTTTTTTGTTTATTTTCTAGGTCACTGTCAGGTCGGCACCGACCCTATCTAGTTCGGCACCGATCCTATCTTGGTCGACACCGACCCTATTGACAGGTAGTTGTTTTTTTTCTTTTTAGTTTCTATTTCACGGGATCACTCCAGGCTCGGTACCGACCCTCTCCGAGACCCCGTTTTGCTTTTTGATTTCGTTTTTTGTTTTTGTTTTTGCTTACAACGTAGGATAGCTAAAAGACGTCGAGTTGTCTCTAATCTAAAAAGTAGACCCTAAACTCGAGCATTCCCTCCATAGGAGATTAGGAAGTACGCAAAGCCATGGCAACATATGAAGAACTAGCTAAGCAGATTGCTGAACACTGTTTAGAGATAGAGGAGATCTAGAGAGAAAGGGAAACCATAGCTGTTGAGGCATATGAGAAAGCTAATTACATGAGGGGTTCATATAGGAACCAAGGTGATACTTTTTATGCATGGGGGGTTACAATCAGCCCACTTGGGGAAATTATGCATATGACCAAGGGAGCCAACTTCCTCAGCGAGAACAGCGAGTCCCTCCTTATAGACCCTCCGGTTACCAAGATCCACCAGCTTGGGCGCAAGGTCTCCTCGAGGGAATCAATGGCGTCCGCACCGATCTTAAAGGAGTTCAAAACCAATTGGGAGACTTTGAAGCATGGAGGAAGAATGTGAACTCCCAACTTGGTGACGTAGCGACTCGAATTCCAAGACCCCTAGGGCGAATACCGGGCCATCCCAATGAGAATCCGAGAGGTCAAATTGCTGCGGTCCATCTGAGGGGCGGAAAGAAGTTGACGGAGCGAGAAACAGGCAAGCAGACAGAGGACGAGGAGGATCAACTTAGCTCAGGAAAGGTCGTAACCGACCCATCCCAGGTCTTCACCGACCCTCTCCCCACTACAGACAAGGTCGTGAACGACCCTCTTCCCGGAGTTCCTACATCCGTTCCTACAAATTTTCTTCCTTTCCCATCCAAGAAGGCTAAAGATTCCACAACGGGCAAATTCAATGGAGACACATATACCGTGGAGCCTACCGACCCCCCATGGTCGGTAACAACCCACTTCTCCTCGGTAACGACCACTTTTCCGAAAGACCCATGTGAGTTTTTTTGTTCTTATCCAATCAATTCTGGTCATGATCCTTTCTTTGATCCTTATTCTATTTTATATCCTACTGTTAGTATTGTGAAAGAGGCAAAACCTCCTTGGTTTTTGTATTTTAATAACCCTGTTGTAGGACTTCCGAGCATTCTGATTGATGATAAAGGACCAAATATCTTGGAGAAAAGCTATGATGTTTTGCAGGCTAAGTATGGGGTTTCTTATGATCCCTTCGATACTGGATGGAGGCCACCTTAGAGGCAAGGTAAGTTCGTCGGGCTAACGACGTTAAAAAATAGCGCTTACGGGAGTCAACCCGGTTTTTTGCTGTTAGTTTTTAGTTTCTTAGATCTTTTTGCTAGCGTTCTTTTGACTTGTTTTTAGGTTAGACTAGTGTAGTAGGATAGAAGTTTTCCTAAAGTGACTCAGGTACAAAGAAGAAGAAGTGCTAATCCGAAGAGCAACAATGAGTGCTTTTCCAAAATAAAACCTTGTTGCTCAGTAACGACCCCACCGGGTCGGTACCAACCTCTACAGGAAAACCGAGAGAGAAGAATAAAATTCAGCACCTCCTCAAGTATTCCATGGTTTCAAATAGCTTTAGTTTTATTTTGTGAGTTCCCTTTTCCTTATTCTCTTTATATTTCTATGTTTTAAACAGTGAGGACACTGTTTGGTTTAAGTATGGGGTATGGGAAAAGGAAACTCAGTTTTGTGTCAGTTTGTGTTTTCGTTTGTGTTTTTAGGATTGATAATATTCCACTTAGATGTCCTATGATATGCTTTAACTTGCTTGATCATGTAAATCCATAGCATGTTTGGAGAGCTTTGCCTGAATCATGTTTAAAATTGTTTTTATGTGGATATTTAGCATGTGATGAAATTGAGCACATATGATCTTAGTTAGAAGTGACTTAAATCCAACAAAAATTGCTACCTTGTGAGTTTATTTTTGGCCTTATAGGGAGAACATAAAAAATCCCTCTTCTTTTCTTGTGTGATTTACTCTCCTTAAGCATATTATCTCTTGTCATTGATATGGTTATCTATTACTTGAGACCTATATGAGATATTAGTTCAATTCATGTGAAATCAGGTGATAGAGAACTTATTTTTCATAAGCGCTATTTAATCCATATCCACCTCTACATTATCCCTCTTTTTGATAACCAAGTTGAGCCTTATAGCCTTTTATTTTTAGCTCCACAAAATTGCTCCCTAGCCGATGTTAACTTGACCCTATCCGGGGATAAGGACTTAGTGTTGGTTATTGTGATTTTTTTTGTTGAGTGAATGGTATTGGTTCAAGTGTGGGGTAATATGGGTTGGATATTTAAAAGATCTTGCAGTTTGTTATGTAAAAGGAGTTTGGTTCCCTGAATGCACTTCCAATAGAGTTGAAAAGAAAAAAAATAAATCGGTACCGACCTTCCCAGAGAAAGAAAAAAGTAAAAAAAATCAGAAGGGAAGTAGGAAGAAAAACAAAGAGCTGAATAGTGATAACGTGCATGAGCCAAATTTCCTTGTTATTTTGTAAGCAAGATAAGTTGGGATATTAAAAGGGTTGAAGAAATAAGAAAAAGTGCATAATGAAGAGTGAGTTTGGTATTGTTTTTATGAGTGTTTTGTGTATGTGTGAGTTTTTAGGATTCTTTTGATTCCCGGATATTATTAGCACCACATGGCCAAAATATTTGCACGCCTTATTGTTATTACCAAGCCCCATTACAACCCGACCGAATGGAAACTTCTATGAAGTTTTTCATTGAGCCTAAGTTCTCTTGATGATCTTTATATGTTTTGACATCTTGGGTGGAGAGTTTGGTGATATAAGTAACAATGACTATGTTGATTTTTGTATATTGGATTGAGTTGAGAGTTGTTATTATAAGGCCAAACACTTGAGAGTTGAGTGAAATACAAATCCCTTGTGAGGTTGGATTTTTGGTTGCTTTTGCTTGAGGTTGCTCATATATGTGTGATGACGTTAGATTCACTTGTCTATCTATTTCTACTTGTTCTTATGATGTTGCTTTTTGATGAAGGCATTGACTTGATATATGTGTTGATGGTTTTGGTTGATTTCTAGTTGATTGCTTGAGGACAAGCAAGTCTAAGTATGGGGTATTTTGATGTCCGCCTTTTTAGTCATGTTTTTAGGGTGTGTTTTTAGTGTGTTTGAGTCTTTTTCTTTAGTTTTGTGTTTTGTTTAGGGTCATTTGTGTGGGTTTTCGTATTTTCATGACATATGGAGTCTACATAAGCTTTGGTGGTGTTTTATAGATTTTTAGAAGCTATTTGGAGCACTTTCTAGGAAAAGAGCAAAACTGAAGAGAAGCACTTAAGGAAGAGCTCAAGGAATGAAGTTCATGAAGAAATTGAAGATCAAGTTTGAGCATGGAAAGAGATAGAGAAATTCGTTACAAGAATATAGGAAAAATAATCGAGTCAAACGGAATTGTAACGAATCCTCTACGCAAGTTTTACTCAAGGTTGTTCGAAGTGCTGAATGAGGTCGGTGATGATCCACTTTGGGTCGGTGCCGAGCCACCCCGAGAGTAGCGGAGATCCGAATCGGCGAGATTAATGGGCTTTTATCCTATTTCCTTTTATGTTATTAGATAGATAGAAGGGGTATATCTTATTAGAAGATTTATTTCCTTAGAGTTAGATTTATTAAAAGATATTATTTCCTTATAGATAGATTTAAGATAGATTAGTTTCTCTATAAATACCCTTCTCTACCTCTTGTTTTTGAGGGGGGCGATAGACACGATTGAGAGGCGAGAGAAGGAGACGAGTAGGGTTTGTGGAGAAGAACTATTGTTTGGATTCAAAGTTGTAAAATTTCCCTTTTATTTAATATAGTAGTTTGTTTTTTAATTATGATTTGTGAGTAGTCTTCCTCTCTAAGGTTGGGGTTAAACCCAACAATGGTTGTGCATGCTTGTTCATGATCATGTTTTGATTGTTTTTATTGCATGAATCTTCTCTCTTGTTCTTAACTCCTTGAAACGAAAGTTGAAAGGAATTTCTCATTCATAGTTGAAGTGAAAGCGGAAACTTTGAATCAGAAAAGTCAATTTAGGGTTTTGAAGCGAAAGCGGATCTATCCTAGTTGAAGTAGAAGAGATTAGATAGTAAGTTTATTAATTGAACGAAAGTTAGTTGATTTACTTGCTTAGGTTGACGAAAGTTGACATCTGTATGTGATAAAAGCATGATCTATGTATTTCATGAGCGTTTGTATGCATGATTGCTGTTGTGGGGATACCCTAAACCTTATAATTTCTCTTCCTTGATAAAAACTCCTTGCTTTTGATTGATTGCTTGCATGAAAAGTAGCAAAACTTGATACCGGCGAACCTGACCTCCCTGTACTCAGCGGGGTCTTGATATAAATTTATTTGTTGTCAAGAAACCCTTTCAACACTACCAGCACTCGCTTCACCATCTTCGAGCCCATTTGAGCGTGTATCATCAAGGGGTCGGAGTGTGGCATGTGGAGCCCCTCGGCATCTTCGGATGAGAAGGACAAACCTACGTGAGACCGCGAGGTTTGAGCGACGCTAAATACCGAGGGCTCATGATGGCTTTCCCTCGCGTACCTCTTCCTTTCTGCCTGGCTTGATCCAGCCGGTGATGGTGCGCCCGAGATGGTATGGATAAACCCATCGGGTGCCGTCGCCTGCCCAGACCGGGCCTGCTTCGCAGGCGCCTGCTGCTTGACGTTATTGTTGTTATTGGCCTGAGCGTGACTTGGGCCTTGTGGCACGGTGTTGGCGCCTGACGCGGGGTTGGCGCGACCCTTTTCATTTGGGTTGTACGCAGGACCTCCCTTACCTCGATAACCCTGCGGTTTCCCGCCAAAGCAGTTCCAACCTCCGCCGCCGCCTCCACGGTTGTTGTTTCGGTTATTGTTGTTGTTGTTGTTGTTCCGGTTGTTATTGTTGTTTCTGTTGTTGTTGTTGTTGCTAGGGTTATGTGCCTGCGTCACATACGCATCGCGCGCAGCTGGCGCGGCCACTTTCGCCTTCCCCTTGGCCTTGACGACGATTTCTTTGTCAGTCCTCGGTCGCGAGCTCTAGTTGGCTGCATCCTCGGCGTACACTTGGGCCGTGATCCGGGCGCACAAGCTTTTGTACGTCACCGGATTCTTCAAGAAAATGCGATTCTTGAAATCCTCGATGCGCAGGTTGCCCATGAGGGTGTCGCGCAGACGCGCATTGACGACTCGTCGACGTGCGCAATTTCCGCCACTACGGTTGTGAACCTCGTGAAGAAGGCGCCCAAAGACTCGCTCTCCCCCTGCTCAATTCCGCGGAGATCCTGCATGTTCTTCTTGCGCTTCCTAGAGCCGCTGAAGTGAGTGATGAAGGAATCACACAACTGGGCGAACGAGGTCACGGAGCCGATTCTTACACTTGAGAACCACGTTAACGCGCCCTTTTCCAGGGTGGTTGGGAAAACCGGGCAAAATATCACGTCGTTGTAGGCGTTGACGTTCATCTGGACTACAAAGTGCTTTACGTGCTCCTCAGGGTAATCTGAGCCGTCATAAAGCCCCATTTGTGGCCTTAAGAAGCCCTTGGGCATTGGCGCGTTCCGGATCTCGTCCATTAACGGAGAGGTGATCTTGGCCTCCTCCAGATCTTGGGGCGGTGGCCTCGAATTGCGCAATCGAGACCTTGGGTAGTGCATCGCGCTCCCCGCTGTTTTGGACAGTTCTGGCTCGTGCAGCCTCGATCGTCGAGATCGAGACCGCGAGATCTGCATGGGATCTCGGGGAGGCCTCTCTGTTGACGAGCCGTTGGTGGAGGACTCGGGCTCCGGCACACGCCTAGGGACGTATGCAGGTACGTACTCGGAGTGAGGTTCACCCTGGGGGGAACGGGGACGTACGAAGGGGCGAAGCCCTGCTGGTATTGCCCATAAGCCGGGTAGGGGTATGGGTTCGGGGGTGCACTGCCCTGCTCGAAGACTTGGAATAGGAATGGGTTCTGCGGGGCGGCGTACGTCCATCCTGGAGGGACCACGAACGGGCAGCATGGGGGCCCCACGGCCATCCACTGCGCAGTTTCGTGCATGTTGTCGGGGTGTTGAGGGAAGAAATTGTTTGGGCAAGCCATTTTGAGGGAATCAAAGCTAAGTTTTGCACTAATCGAGGAACTGCTTAGGATGAAGAAGTTCCCACATACGACGCCAGTGATGAAACCCGAAATAAACCGTTCGCTAAAAGACAAGAGATGGGATTATTATATTCGATTGTGCGAACACTTGCTTCTTTATTTATGATATTCTTTACAATGAGGTTACAAGAAAACGAGGTTGCAAAACAGCAAGATTACGAGCCAACAAGGCCTACAAACACTTGAGATTAACACCCTAGGCCCCCTATGGATGTTTGAGATCTCGATCTAACAATGTTCGAGATCTCCTAGTTGCTAGATGATCTTATATCCCTAAGTATCACTTGCTTGACCCTTGCACGAGGTTGATCCCAAAAAGCGGTGTTGACGACTTGCGAGATCGGGTAGCGAGGTCCTTGATGTGAACGGGATTTCTGAGCGACTTGAAGTCTTTTTGTGGACTTTACTTGTCTGTAGCGAGGTCTTTTGACGATGTTTCGATCAAGTCGATCTTCAAAGAGCAAGATAGTTCTTGAGTTCAAGATGTTTTTTGACCCCTTTTCCATACGAGGTTCTCCTCTATTTATAGAGGATTGGAGAGTCGAGTTTTGATTATTGTCCGATGTGGGACGCCCGAGATCAAGGGCTCTGATTGGTCTAGAGGCGAGGCAACTGGTGATTGGATCGGGGGAGGGGTGCTAGCTGAGTGGTTCTGGTGGGCAGGCGTGTCAGTAGAGTCGGTTACGAGGTTTAGACCTCGTTCCAAGGTTTCGGAGGACCTCACGGGGGTATGAATTTTGTTAAAATAAAAGGTGGGTGCGGTTGTGGGCCCCAGGATCATCCTCGGGAGGCGCGTCGAGTCTGTATGTTCCTCGTACCCCGGGCCCACTTCTTACTTTACTATTTTGAGCATCATCAATATTAATTCCAAAAGTCGGTTGCGCTCTAACGACACAGGTCACCTCGTTAACGACTTGCACAGGGTCGGTAGACACTTGCTAAAATCTATATTAAAAACTCCGATTTACAACTCGGTAACGACCGTCACATGTCGTTAACGAGCCTCTGTTTTGGCTTCTTACGAACTCTTTCATGGATTCAACTTAGACTTTAACTTGATCTTTCCATGCAATCTTCCTTCTCATCTTCTATGCATTCCACCTTCCACCACTTGACTTCAGCTTCGCTTAAAAAGTTCTCCTTTCCGCTAAAAAACCTACAAAAAGACAAAAGACGGAGTAACTTCCATACTTTTCACAAAATATGCAAACTTATCCAAAAACACACAAAACTAACTCTAAAATTTACTAAAACTAAACTAAAAAACCTAATAAAGACACCTAAAACTAGACCAAAAACACAAATATCAAAATACCCCATACTTAAGCTTGCTTGTCCTCAAGCAATCACTATACAATAACCAAAACCAAACAATCATGCTCATCAAGCCATAGCCATCATCTCAAAAGAAACTTCAAAACATAGCAGAAAATAGCAAATGACTATTAACGTCATCACACATATATAAGCACTAATAGACATAAGCAAATACAATCCAACCTCACCAAGGATAAAGTGTTTCATTCAACTCTCAAGTGTTTAGGCTTATAAATTCAATCTCTCAACTCAATCTAATATGCAAAAAATCATAGAAATTGGAACTTATATCACCAAACTCTCCACCTAAGATTTGTCAAAACAAGCAAAAATCATCAAGAGAACTTAGGCTCAATGAAAAACTTCATAGAAGCTTCCATTCAGCCGGGTTGTAATGGGGCTTGGTAAAGACAATAAGGCGTGGAAATACTTTTGGCTATGTGGTGCTAATAATATTCGGGAATCAAAGACTCCTAAAAACTCACACATCAACCAAAAAACTCTAAAAAAAATATAAACCAAACTCACTAAAATATTATGATCTTTCTCACTCACCTTTTATCCTAGAAAGCCTCATATAAACATAAAAGATTCTCTGGTTCACCCTCAAACACAATGCACATCTTCCTTTTATTTTTCCCTTTCGCATTCTTCTTTTTTTTCTTTTTCTTTCTTCAACACTTTTTTCTCTTTTTTCTCGACTAGCCTCGTTAACGACCCAAAAAGGGGTCGTTACCGAGCTATACTTTCTCCTTGATTTCTCTTTTCTTTATCATCGGTACCGAACCCACATAGGTCGATATCGATCCAAACATTCTCCTCTTTTTCTCATATTTGTGCACCTTTTAGTACCAAGAGATCTTTTCACAAAATAAAACAATTATACCCTTCCTACAACCTTTATTTTGAACCAAACATAGCATTTTCAGTCTACAAAACATACCTCTCCAACCTAAGTCCTAATCCCCGTATAGGGTCAAGCTTATCTCGGCTAGGGAAATAATTTTTTGTGGAGCTGAAAATAAAAGGCCTAAAGCTCAAATTGGCTATCAAAAAGAAGGATCACGTAAACAGTGGATAGGATAAATAAGGCTCACGAAAATAAGTTCTTTATCATATGAATTTCACAAGTAATGAACTAGAAATCTTATATAGGTCTCAAGAAATAGATAACCATCACAATTCCAAGAGATAACATGTATAAAGAGAGTAAATCACACAAGAAAAGAAGTGGGATTTTTTTATGTTCTCCCTATAAGGCCAAAAACAACTCACAAGGTAGCAATTTTTGTTGGATTGCACTACTCATGCTAAAAGTTATACATGCTCAATTTCATCAAAATGCTATTCCACTATAAAAAAAAACAATTTCATACCAAGAATCAGGCTATACCATCAAAAACATGCTTGAAAGGAATTTACATGATCATGCTAGCAATTAACTATCATGATACCAAAAGATAGGGCATTCACTTTTTTTGTAAATTTTTTAATTTTCAATTTTTTTGTGATTTTTGATTTTTTCTCAAACAAAGACAACTAAAAGACAAAACAAACAAGGCAAACAAACAAAGACAACTAAACGAACAAACAAGTAAGTTTTCTCTCCTCCCCTACCCCATACTTCAAATTACAGTGTCCCCGCTGTAATAAAACTAAGTATTAGAAAAGAATAAGAAAAAAAGAAAGAAAACTCACAAGATAAACATAAGCGGAAAAGAACATCCTCTAAAAGCTTTTAGAGGGTGATTCAGATTGTGAGTTATTTTCGAACATCCTCTAAAACCAAGGTTGTCATCATCGCCCAGGACCTCGGTACCGAGGTCATCATCCTCGATATCAAGGTCCTCCGTGGCTGCCTTCGTTGCATCATCATCTTCATCCATGTCTTCGCCTTCTCTATCAAACCTTGACTCACATTCCCTCAACAACGGCTCATCTTGTGGCTTCTTCTCCAATAGGAATGCATGGCACGTCCAAGCTTCATACCAATTTGGCACATAAAGCAACTCGAACTTGTCTCGGGTAAGAAGCACATTTTGGCCAAGTACCTTGGTGGCGTACCCTCTTTCAGTCATCACAAAATTGTTGGAGGCGAACCAATACGCCTTGTTGAGCTTCTGGGCACGGTTTGGCATATAACGTGTGAGATCAACACCGAGCTTCTCCGCCAAATGACTCACTAGATTCCTGCACCAAACTTCCTTTGACTTGATCTCGTGCTTCTCGATGTATTGCAACCATTCATACCCCAAATTCAAGGGAGCGGGATCCTCAAAAAGGATGGTATGGAGGCATGGAACCTCCTACCGTGTTGGTCTTGAAAGCTCTTTCTTGGGCCAAAAGGTGGCGCCCAAGACTCGGAGTATAATCCGGAAGATGGGGTTGATGATGCTTGTCCCTGGAAGTGTTGTTGCGGAAGGTTCAACCTCCCCAGAAATGTAACTCCAAGTGTCGGTGACCTTGAAGTTCTTGATCTTGTAATCCCGAGGTGGTGAGGAAGCTCTAGAAGTGCATTGAATTCAGCCAATGTGCACTCATGATTAACATTGCCTAGCCGGAACTTGATCCTTCCGACCGAAGTCTTGGTCTTGAAGCTTGTTTGGAGAGTGGCCAAGAACTCGGATGTAAGGGTCGGGTAATATGGTGTCTCCTCCTTCTTCAACAGTTGAGGTATTCCAAGAATGGCAAAAGCGTGATTGAAGTCCTCATAGATCCCTAACGGCTTAACGCTTGACCTCGAGAACCACCCGGTGAAGTGGTCCTTTTCAAGGACGGCGTCAAAGATCCTAGCTTGCTCCTAAGTATCCAATATGACATTGTCCATGCGTGGAGGAGACGGGGACCTTTGAGTCCTCTTCTTCTTTTCGGCTCTAGTGTTAGCTCGGCTAGTGCTTGCCATTTGTACTTGCAAAGACCATGAATTTCCAAGATAAGATCCACACAAAAAAACCAAGGAAAGACCCCATACTTTCTCTCAGAAATGCTCTCGACATGCTTCGGTACCGACCCAATTGGGTCGTTAACGAGGCATCTGGCTTTGGTTCCAAACTGAGCGTTTCACAGATCGTTAATGACCCTAACTTGTCGTTAACGAGCCTGGGCGAGAACAATCTTGCAGTCTATTCCGAGTACCAAACCTCAACAATTTGAACAATTTCAGCACGATTCAACCATAATTCCATATAAAAACACATAATCTAGCACATGCAACCCCATAGTAGCTTGAAACCCTATCTAATCATGCCAATAAGTGCCAAAAATTCATGGTGAAGATCAATCAATTCAAGAACAAGTTACTCCATGCTTTTCTTTATCAAAAATTCAATGCAAAAATAAGCAAGAATAACCAAATATAGATCAAGATTGACCACCAATAATAGAAGTAATGGAAGCACAATGGAATGTCAATCATGCAAACCATTACTCAATCAAGATCTAGATACGAATTTAAAACCCAAATATCATGAATCTTGCAAGAAGAGAGTTAGGGTTTAGAAATCATACCGTAAATTTGAAGAATTGAAAAACAAAGATTGAATTTGAAAAGGGGTAACGAGGGCTTGTGGTGCACCGATAACGAACTCAAGAGAGTGAGGCTCGTTATCGTGGGGTGCGATTTGGGGTTACGGCGCGGTGGTGCTATTGATCGGTGGTAATTGGAAAACTCGGTGGTGATTTGATTGAAAATTTGAAGATTTGGCTTGAGATTTAGGTGTGGGAATTGGAGTTTTGAGACGGTTTAAATAGGAAGGGGCAAGAGGAAGAGGCGGCGTGTGGGAGGTAAAAAGATAGAAGATAGATTTACGGTACTTACCTTGCCCGTGTCGCCGTTTTTCGAGTACCGTCACATGTCGTTAATGACCCTGGGCGACTCGTATTTCAGGGTTGTTCCGAGCCCGACTTCCTATGCCATGTTAGTTTCGAAAAATTCTATCTTGCAAACTTATAGACTACTAAAAAAACTCAAAAGAAAGCTAAGAAAAAGACCTAAAAAGAAAAGAAAATTAAACTAAAACTTAAAAACCGGGTTGCCTCCCGTAAGCGCTATTTTTAACGTCGTTAGCCCCACGAACTTACCTTGGCGATCAAGGGGGTTCCTTTTCGGCTATGTCAGGGTTTTGAGAGACCCCACACTTAGCTTTGAAGGCATTGTTAGTTCTTCTCACGAAATTTGGTCCTTCATCTCCTTGTAATATGCCCGGTATTCCTAAACAAGGGTTAATGAAATCCGAAAACGAAGGAGGTTTCAATTCCTCTATAGCATAGATAGCGGGGTACAATGTAGGAATAGAATGTAAAGAAGGATCATTATTAGTATTGGCGAATCCATGGTTAGAATACTCACCTTGATCCATGGGTGAGAATGTCGGCACCGAGGTAGTTGAGGTCGTTAACGACCCATCAAAAGTAAATTCTCTCTCGGTGTCGTGCCATAACGAGCCACCCCCATCATATTATCTTACTAAGGGCTCGGTACCAGCCCAAGGGGGTCGATAGCGGTCTCAGTTGCACTCTTGTAATCCTTATTTGTTGGAGGAGAAGCTTCTGACTAAAAAATGTCGAGTTCTTGTTGGGAAATTTAGATTTGTGCGGCAGCCGTGGTGTCGTTGGCATTTTGATTAAGGCTGAATTTGACACGTTCCTCTCCTATATCGAAGGATACAAGTCTTTTTCTAACATCAACTCTAGCGCTTGTTGTAGCAAGGAATGGCCTACCGAGAATGATGGGGACTAGAGGATCTTCATGCATGTCGAGGACAATGAAATCGTTTGGAATGAAGAATTTCCCCACTTGAATGGGATAATCATCGACGACTCTTGTAGCTTTCACACTTGATCCGTCCGCCATATACAACCTCATATCCATAGGTTCCAGAGGTCCCATGTTAGCTTTCAACCAGATTGACAAAGGTAGGAGACTTGCGCTGGCGCTGAGATCACATAAGGCTTTGAATCGGTGGGTGCCAATCCCAATGGTGATAGCAAATCTCCCTGGGTCACCTAGCTTCTCTGGAAGAGTAATTGATCGGACCTGATCAGTGAGCTCTATTATGGATCGTTTCCTGCTAAGAATATCTTTCAAAAACTTTGTGTAAGCCGACATTTCGCTTAGGGCCTCAGTGAATGATATAGAAATATTTAAGCCTTGGAGAATCTTAACGAAACGCTTAAACTTGCCTTCAGTTGAGTCCTTAGACTTCTTAGTAGGAAAGGGAAGAGACTTCACCAATCTCGGAGCCAAAGCGGGCTCGAGAGGTGATGCTACCGGGTCGACATTAGGGTCGATTGGTGCCTTAGAAGGGTCGGTACCGACCCTGGTGGGGTCGTTATCGAGCCTGGGATTAAGAGAGGAGCTCGGTGAGGGAAATTCCCTGGGTTGGGATCGGTAATGACCTTGGGAGTATCGGTACCAAGTTGTTTAGGCTCGGTAACGACCCTCTCTGGCTCGTTATCGACTTGTGCCGTGATGTCCTCTTCAGATTCGAGGCTCTTCTCCTTGGCTTTGGCACGCTCTGGTAGTGTCTTTCCGCTCCTAAGGTGCACAACCACTATTTGTCCTCTAGGGTTCTCCTCGGGGCGGCCTGAGTTGCCCTTGCGGTCTCAGAATCTATGCAACTAAATTTCCTAGATGTGAGCCGACACTCTTCTTCCACACATCGAACTCTCCCCATCTTTTCAGTTGGTTGTTAAGGTTGGCTTGGACTCCATTAATGCCCTCTTGTAAACCTTGTATCCAGGATGGTGTCTCTTGGTAGCTTGGAGGTCGATACGACGCAGGTCGTCTATCTGGTGGGGGTGCTGCATAGCTTGGATTCGAATTTTGATTACCCCATGCCGTAGAATTGTTCGGCCTGTCAAAGTTATTAGGCTGGTTCCTGTATTGACCTCTCATGTAATTCATCTCAACATAAGTCTCAGCGGCTCTAACCTGCTCGATGTTAGTGCAAGCAGAAGTACTATGGGTAGAAGAACCACATTCCTGACAAGGTTGAGAGCTTTTCAAAAAACTTACCTGTTTCCTAAGACGGTTGATCTCATCCTGTAGAAATTGATTTTTTACATCGGGATCAACTTCGTCCTTGTTAGGCATGTAGAGACACTTTTGGGGCTGGGATGGCGGCTCGGTCCCATTTATGGCATCACAGTTAGACAGCTTGTCCAGCAGTTCCCATGCAGTAGTGGGATCCATCTCTATAAAAC
The DNA here is from genome assembly GCA_964016875.1 of Fallopia convolvulus. Lineage (NCBI taxonomy): Eukaryota > Viridiplantae > Streptophyta > Magnoliopsida > Caryophyllales > Polygonaceae > Fallopia > Fallopia convolvulus. The sequence goes on from OZ024723.1 coordinate 5,884,307, forward strand.
CGCACACAGTGTGTGTGTTGATGCGGTTCTTCATTTCTGCATTTATCCCTTGGAAAAAGATTTCTTGGAGCACATATAGGGGTTGCCCATGAGTGGGGTATTGTCTGAGCATCTCCTTAAACCTTTCCCATGTTTCTACAAAGGTCTCGTTAGGTAGCCGGTGATAGGAGGTGATGCGTTTTTTCAACTCCGTTGTCTTGGCAGGGCGAAGAACTTTGTAAGAAATTGATCATACAAAGCCTTCGAAGTCCTGATAGACTTAGGAGGTAAGCTCTCCAACCGGCTCAGGCCCTTTCCAGTAAGAGACCACCTGAAAGATTTTAATAGAACATATTCAAGTGAGACACCTTCAGTAGCAATATTGTCACATAAATCAAGGAAATTTCTAATATGTTCCACAGGGCACTCAGTAGGTTTTCCTTCAAACTGAGCCCTTTTTATTAAGGATATGAATTGAGACTTAATGTCCAATGTCTTCTCTATCTCTGGAAGCACCATTGTAGACTCTGGCACCCTCAATTCTGGATGCATATATTACTTGGCATTCCTCGGATAGGCATTTAGCTCCTCTTGTAAACGAGCATTGTTCGCCCGTTCACGTTCAGCGATGGCAGTAGCAGCGTCTCGATCAGCTTGTAGCGCCTCCATTTGCCTCATGAGGGTTGTCACCTGTTGTGCCATCTCTTCAGGTGTAGCGATGACTTGGTTTTCTCTCCGTCTGCGGTGCAAGATGCATTCAAGTTCAGAATAATAACCGGTGTTGTCGAATTTGAGCCTGCGACGTCCTATTGGCATACGCTGAGAAAACAAACAAAGAAAACAGAATTAAAAAAACACGAGGTCGGGCTATTCCCAGACCCACAAGTAAACAAACAAACATTGTTGCTTCCCCGACAACGGCACCAATTTGTTGAGAGGGTATATTTAACTGGACAATAAATTAAATTTGTAGTCAAGACCCCGCTGAGTATAGCGAAGTCAGGATCGTCCACAGGAAGCAAGGCTGTCTATTTATCGAACTAAAAACAAAGGAACAAAGCAAAACAAAGAAAAAACAACTACGACAGACCGCGTTAACGACCTTGTCAGAGTCGTTAACGAACCTGAAATTCTACTTAGAACAAAGCAATTAACGATGCAAGTGCAGGCTCGGTACCGATCCAATGTGCCTCGGTAACGAGTGAAATCGAATGCTAAACTGGAGAAATTCAATGGATAAAAAGCTCTAGGACAAGGGTTACCACGACATAGCTATGCATATAAACTCATGTAAACATAAAGATCATGCTTTTGAAGATAAATCTATCAACTTTCGCTAGCTACACAAGAAAATCAATCAACTTTCATAAATCAATTCTTTTTATTACTTGTTTTGAATCCAAAGCTCGAAACTTTCGTTATCGAACAATATCAACATTCAAGTTTACAACTTTCTCTTTCGATCAAGCGACAAACGCAAATTACTTCGACTCTCGTCTAAGCATAAGCACAATAAGTAATTCAAAAGATAGAAGGCAATCAAAACATCAATACATTCATTCAATCATGCACAACTATGTCGAGTTTCAACCCCGAACCTAGAAAAGTAAACTACTCACTATTCATTGAATCAAAGCAAACATCTTTAATCAAAGAAGACATTGAAAAGCAAAACTTACTTGAAATTAAAGGAATATTGTCTTACAATCACTTGCAGAATTCAAAACAACCGAAAACAATGAAAGATATTAATTCCGAAAGTCGGCTGCACTCTACCGACACAGGTCACCTCGTTAACGACTTGCACAGGGTTGGTAGACACTTGCTGACTCTATAACAAGAACTCCGATTTACTGCTCGGTAACGACCCTCACAGGTCGTTAATGAGCCTCTGTTTTGGCTTCTTACGAACTCTTTCATGGCTTCAACTTAGACTTTGACTTGATCTTTCCATGCAATCTTCCTTCTCATCTTCTATGCATTCCACCTTCCACCACTTGACTTAAGCTTCGCTTAAAAAGTACTCCTTTCCACTCAAAACCTACAAAAAGACACAAAACGGAGTAGCTTCCATACTTTTCACAAAATATGCAAACTTATCCAAAAACACACAAAACTAACTCTAAAACTTACAAAAACTAAACTAAACACCTAAGAAAGACACCTAAAACTAGACCAAAAACACGAACATCACCAACTTTGCGTTCATAGGTAAACAAGACACATTTGAAATCCCCGCGAACAACCACGTGAAGATTGACCCTACTCACATCATCCTCAAGCTCCATCCAAAAGACCTCACATCTAGTCACAGTTAGGGGACCATACAACATAAATCCATAACAAGTCACCCACGACTCCTTAAAAGACGCTTGAATGAAGTTAGTGTTCTTATCTTCAATATTCATATGCACAACACTATCCTTCCAAAAGAGGCAAACCCCTCATTTAGAACCTCTAGCGTCCACTCTATCACTATTGTCAACTTATCGCAAATAGGTTGGGCCCTATCCCAGGAAACCCTTGTTTCAAACAATGCCAAGACGTCAACTTTATTATGTATGCATAAGTATCAAAAACCTAGCTTGCCTGCTCCAAAACAGTTTCAAAATAAGACATTCATCATGACAAAATAGAAAAATGAGAACATAAGAAACATAAGAAGAAACTCAGTTTAGCCATTGAGCCAAATTGCTCTCCACCATAGGTGAATCGTTATCGAGGACCGAAATTGTTGGAAGTTGTTGATTCAACTCGCCACCCTGATTCATCGTGAGATCCGCTTTATCCACACCAATGGAAACATGGACTCACCCTCTTTCAAGTTGATGATCTTGCGTACCATGACCACTAGAGTATACATATAGACTACTGTCAAGATTTAACATCTGTGTCATGACATTCTGAACTGCCACCGAAGAAAGTTGTTGAACAGCTAGAATCACTTTAGTATTCCTTTTTCTCTTTCTAGGTCCATCTCCATTCATTCCATTTGGCCCAATTAGCCCAACCTTGGAATTATTTTATGAGGTCAAGATCCCTTCTACCCTTCCTATCTTTGGCTTTCTTTTCTCCACTTGGCCTTTATTGTGAGTCAACCTAATACCTTTCCCTGTTCTGAAAACAATCTGACCATTATCACAAGCAATATCACCCCTCTCCATACCACGAATTTTGGGACTGGAATTAACAACCTCAATGGGCTCCACGATTTAAGAAGCTATTTTATCAATATTTTTTCTTTCTAAATCCTCCTTAGCTTTGACCTTGTAACAAGCACTTTCCTTCTTCTGATTTCCATCCGAATTTCCAGTACCCATATTTTACTCCAAACCGATTAACGGACAAGAATAATTGCCTAGAACCGGGGAAGAGTTTATTTTTTCTTTTTTCGTTTGGTCCCAGAATATTTTTTGGGTTCGGACCTCATAGCAACCTCATTCAACGGAGAACTCTAATCGTCGGTAAATTTGACCATGCTTGGTCGGTTTCAATTTTCTGATCACCAACATTCATTCTCCATACGTGCCCTTTCCCTCAATGCAGTTTGTCATAGGAGTAAGGGTCTCAATGGGAATGGATACCCGATTACTCGAATCCTCCTCTAAACTAGGTTGAGCAACATTAGTCTGAGGAGTAGTCGTTGGTCTAAAGGGGTAGTTATTTTTCGGGTGACCGAAACGACCCCAAAAGAAGCATATAGCAGATATACCCTCGTATTCAATTAATAAGCCAACCCCATTGATGCTAATAGATCCTTTTAGTGGCTTTTCAAGATCAACTTCGACACATACTCTAGAAAGTCGTATCCAAATTGGGGCGTGCTAATAGGGTCTGACATACGGAACTTAGGAGACCAACTCCGAACGGACAAACATCTCCCGAAGACTGTCCACGGTCCGCTAGTAAGAGTCATCATGTAGTCATCCTTGCTCTCGAATTTGACCAAGAAACACCCATGCTCCAAATCCAAGATTTGAATTCGGGTATTCGTCCTCTACATTTCCCTTATTTTTTTCCATGACATGGAAGTAATGTCCATGTTTTTAGCTTAGTTTTAGTATGTTTTTCTTGGTCTTTTAGTCTAGTTCAGTTGTGTTTTTGTGAGTGTTTTATGTCTTTCTAGTATAGTTTACGTATTTTGTGAAAAGTATGGAAACTATGCTATTTGTGTGTTTTTATGTAGGTTTTGAGGCGGATTTGGATACGTTCAAGGACATTAGAAGAGAGGACTAAACTAGGAATAAGGAAAGAAGGAAGCCATGGAAGAAAATCCCACAAAATCCAAAGGAAGAAGGAATAAACAAGAGAAAACAAATTCAGGCCAACCTCGATATCGACCCTCTAGGGGTCGGTACCGAGGCACTCAACCCAGCCGATTTAGGCTCTATAATTGCTTTTATTCCACAATCTTTTATCTTTAGTAGGTTTTGTTTTTATGAAAACTTTTTTAAGAGGGATATTCTAGTATAAATATTCTTGTTAGTTTATCATTGGGACACAATTTTAGGGTTCTAGGAGACAAAGTTGTTGCTTGGAGCATAAGGAAGAAGATTGGTGGAGATTTTCTTGTGTTCTAAGTGTGTTCTAAGACAAGTTTGAAGTTTTAATTCAAGTAAGCCTTTAGTTTTAATTCAAGTATGATCTCTTTTAATTGCTTTGCTTGTTTTTCTCCAATCATGAGTGAGTAGTCTCCTTTTCTATGATTGGGGTTAGAAACCCAACATGATTGTGCATGGATGGTGATATGAATGAATGAATTGAATGCCTTCTATCTATTCTTCTACTTGTTTATGCAAAAGCTTTGACGAAAGTAGAAGTATTTCATGTTTATAACTTGATTGAAAGAGAAAGTTGTGAATTTGGATACGAGATAAAGTTTGAGACGAAAGTTGAGAACTTTAGATCAAAACAAGTAGAGATAGTGAATTGATTTATGAAAGTTGATTGATTTGCTTGTTTAATCAACAAAAGTTGATGACTTTAACGAGGCACCCAGCTTCGTTAACGAGGCCCCGAGGACAACTACCGACCCTCTGCCAGCTTTTACCGACCCTCATTCTTATGGTCTCATGCCATACAACCCGGTACTGTAACAAGACCACTTCCAGCCTCACTACCCACCACATCCTCAGCTCGAGTACACTGGATCAAGTATGCCACCACCATGGACCGAGGATCTTTCTACTCAGATGCAACAGCTTCACCTCCAGTAGGAGCACATTCATAGGAGGATGGATAGATGGGAGATTGTCTATTCCGCTCGCATGTCGATGGAGGATGAGAGGCATCGTCAGAGAGAGGTGGAAGATGTAGAGCGTTGGAGGACGATGTACGACTTCATGGGGAACTTCGAGCACTACTTTCCTCCACCAAACCGTTGATTCAGCTTGAAGACGACGTTTTCCTTGTTTTCCACTTTTGAGACTATGTAAGTTTTATGGTTTTTCTTTTCTTTTATTTTGTTGTTTTCCTTTTCTATTTCTTTCCTTCTTCTTATTTTTCTTACAGTGGGGACACTGTAATTTTAAGTATGGGGTGGGAGAAAGTAGAAAACTTGTTATCTTTTGTTGCCTTATGTGTTTTATTTTGTTTTGAGGAGTTTTGTTTCATAAACCATAAAAATAAAAAAAAATCGAAAAATTTGATAAAATCTAAAAAAAGAGTTTGTAGAATTGATAGATATCCCTTTCTTAGGTTCTATGATGGTAGTTGCTAGCATGATCATATAATTCCTTGCAAGCATGTCTTTGATAGTATAGCCGGATTCTTGTTATGAAATTGTTTTTAGGAAGGAATAACATTTGATGAAATTGAGCACATATACTTTATATCATAAGTGATGCAATCCAACAAAATAGACCCAGTGAGTTATTTTTGGCCTTATAAGGAGAACATCAAAAATCCCTCTTCTTTTTTGTGTGATTTACTCTCTATATGCATATTATATCTTGGAATTGTGATGGTTATCTATTTCTTGAGACCTATATAAGATTTATAGTTCATTACTTATGAAGATCAGATGATAGAGAACTTATTTTTATAAGCCCTATTATTCCTTATCCACCTTTACATGATCCTTCTTTTGACAATCAATTTGAGCCTGAAGCCTTTTATTTTTTTAGCTCCACAAAATTGTTCCCTAGCCGAGATAAGCTTGACCCTATCCGGAGATTAGGACTTAGATTGGAGAGATACTCTTTGTTGAGTGTAAAAAAAGGGAGTGAAATATTATGTTTGGGTTCGAAATTGAGGGATTATTGGGAAGGGTAGATTGGAAGTCTCTTGATTTTTAAATTATGTAAAAAGAAAGATCTCTTGATAGCAAAAAGATGCACGAAATAAGGTTGATGGTTGAAAGAAAGTTGTTAAAGAAGAAGAGGAGTACACGATGAAGCTCGTTAACGACCCTGAAGTGGTTCGTTAACGAGGCAGCGAAAGAAAAAAATAGAGAAAGAAAGGGGAAGAAAAGAAGAAAGAAGAAGTTTGAAGTGCATGTGTTTATATAGATAATATCAGAGATTCTTTTTATTTTTTTTATTTTTATGAGGCTTTCTAGGATATATAGGGTGAGTGAATGAGTTTGAGCATAAAGAAGAGAGTGAGTTTGGTCAATTTGTTCTTACGAGAGTTTTTGGTATTGTGTGAGTTTTTAGGAGTCTTTGATTCCCGGATATTATTAGCACCACATAGCCAAAATATTTCCACGCCTTATTGTCATTACCAAGCCCCATTACAACCCGACCGAATGGAAGCTTCTATGAAGTTTTTCATTGAGCCTCCTAAGTTCTCTTGATGATTTTTGCTTGTTTTGACAAATCTTGGGTGGAGAGTATTGGTGATATAAGTTCCAATTTCTATGAGTTTTTGTATATTGGATTGAGTTGAGAGTTGTTATTATAAGCCCATACACTTGAGAGTTGAGTGAAACACATTATTATCCCTTGTGAGGTTGGATTGTACTTTCTTATGTTTATTTGGTGCATATATGTGTGATGACCTTAATAATCATTTGTTATTTTTCTTCTATGTGTTGATGTTGCTTTTTAGATGATGGTTATGTCTTGATGAGTTTGTTTGTTTGGTTTTGATTATTGTGTAGTGATTGCTTGAGGACAAGCAAGTCTAAGTATGGGGTATTTTGATGTTCGTATTTTTGGTATAGTTTTTAGTATGTTTTCTTAGTTTATTAGGATTAGTTTTGATAAGTTTAGGATTAGCTCTATGTGTTTTTGGATAGTTTTGCATATTTTGTGAAAAGTATGGAAGCTACTTCGTTTTGTGTATTTTTGTAGGTTTTAGCAAGGAAAAGGTTCTGTTTGGAGCTAAATTTCGAGCGCTATGATGAAGGATGGAGGAATACAAGATAAAGAAGTTGAAGTCTAAATTTTTGGAGTTGAAGTGTTGAAGAAAGCCAAACCCAGGCTCGTTAACGAGGCTGTAAGGGCTCGATAACGAGGTCACGAGATAAAGTTTTCGGGAGTTTGATTCCGTGACTCACCGATCCTGTGCGGGAATTTATTTCCGTGTCAGTAGAGTGTCTTTTTATAATTTTAGGGTTATTATATTATGTATTTTAGGTCTTGATATCTTTCTAGATTTTATTTCTATCTTTTAGGATTTTATTTCTATCTTTTTAGGAAAGTTTTTATCTTTTATCCTTGTTATTTTCTAGCCTTATTAGTATAAATAGCCCTCTTATTTAGCTTAGAGGGGGGATCAATTGGGGGATGGATGGAGGAGAGGAGGAAGAGCCGAGAGTAGAGAGAGAGGATCGAAGTCGAGATTGAAGCTCGGTGGACGAGAGTTACCGAGGTCGTTAATCGTGATTTTGGTTCGGTGCTTTTTTAATTTTTTGGTTTCTTCTGAATTTCTATAAGACGATATTTCTTATTAATTTGAGTACTGTTTTGTTTTCGATGATTTCTTTTGTTGAATTTATTTGTTTCTTAGTTATGAGTAGTGAGTAGTCTTCTTTTCTAGGGTCGGGGTTTAACCCGACATAGTTATGAATGTTTGAGGAGTAAGAGTATGTGTTGATTGCCTTTTATTTATTTTTGAGATTGTTTGTTGTGCTTAGACCTAGATGAAAGTCAAGGTGATTTGAGTTTTTAACTTGATTGAAAAAGAAAGTTATAGACTTGAAGGCTGATATTGTTTAAATACGAAAGTTTCAAGCTTTAGATCCAAAACAAGCAATTGAGTGAATTGGTTTATGAAAGTAGATTAATTTACTTGTTAGTAAACGAAAGTTGATAATTTATCTATTTAAAGGCATGATCTTATCTTCTTGCGAGTTTATATGCATGACTATGTTGTGGTATCCCTTGTCCTAGATCTTTGTTTTTATTTGAATTCTCTTTAGTGATATTCGTTACTGAGTTCGTAGCCTCGGTACCGAACCTGTTTAGGTCATTAGTTTTAGTCTTTTGCTTATGGTGGTTCGTTAACGACCCTGACAACGTCGTTAACGAGGCTGCTTGTTAGTGTTTTGCTTGTTTTTGTTTGATTTTTTGTAGTCAATAAACAAACAACCTTGCTTCTCGTGGAACGATCCTGAATCCCCTATACTCAGCGAGGTCTTGACTTATAAATTTATTTGTTGTCCAGACTGAAGGCCCGTCAACAGGTGTCTCACTTGAATATGTTCTATTAAAAGCTTTCAGGAGGTCTCTTACTGGAAAGGCCCTGAGCTGGTTGGAGAGCTTACCCCCTAAGTCTATCAGAACTTGGAAGAATTTGTATGATCAATTTCTTACAAAGTTTTTCTCTCCTGCCAAGACAACGGAGTTGAGAAAACTTATCACCTCCTATCACCAGCTGCCTAATGAGACTTTCGTTGTAACATGGGAAAGATTTAAGGAGATGCTTAGACAGTGCCCCACTCATGGGCAACCTTTATATGTGCTTCAAGATATCTTTTTCCAAGGTATCAATGCAGAGACGAAGAACCGCATCAACACGCATACAACATGCGGTTTTATAGAGATGGAACCCACAACTGCCTGGGAATTGTTGGACAAGCTAACTATGATGCCATGTATGGTACCCAACAATCTCCCCAACCCCAGAGACGTCTCTACATGCCCAACAAGGAAGATATTGACCCCGATGTTAAAAATCAATTTCTGCAAGACGAGGTCAACCGCCTGAAGAAGCAAGTATGTTTTTTGAAATCCTCTCAATCTTGTCAAGAGTGTGGTTCTTCTGCCCATAGTACTTCTGCTTACACTAACATAGAGCATGTGAGAGCCGCTGAGACATATGCTGAAGTGAACTATATGAGAGGCCCATACAGAAACCAGCCAAGTAATTTTGACAGGTCAAACAATTATCCAGCATGGGGCAACCAAAATCCGAATGCCAACTATGCAGCGCCCCCACCGGATAGAAGAACTGCACCATATCGACCTCAAAGCTACCAAGAGCCACCATCATGGGTACAAGGGTTACAGGAAGGCATTAGCGGAATCCAAGCCAACCTTAACAATCAAAACAAACAATGGGGAGAGTTTGATATGTGGAAGAAGAATGTCGACTCCCAACTAGGGAACCTTGCTGCACAGATTCCAAGACCACAAGGGCAACTCTCGGGCCGTCCCGAGGAGAACCCTAGGGGACAAATAGCAGCGGTACACCTTAGGAGCGGAAAGACACTACCAGAGCGTGTCCAATCTAAGGACAAGACTGAAGAGGACGCCACGGTTCAGCTTGATAACGACCCAGCGAGAGCGAGTACCGAACTAGCACACCATGGTGACGAGGCTTCCAGGGTCGTTGACGACCCTAGTCCAAGTAAGTTTTCTAATCCGAGCCCTCCTCTCAATCCCAGGGTAGTTAACGATCCCATCATGGTCGATAATGACCCGCTGAGGGCACCTAACGACCATAGTGTCGACCCGATAACTTCAACTCTCGAGCCTGACTTGGTTCCAAGGATGGTGAAATCTCTTCCTTTTCCTATTAAGAAATCAAAGGACTCTATTGAGAGTAAGTTCAAGCGTTTCGTAAAGATTCTCTAGGGCATTAATATTTCCATCCCATTCGCTGAGGCCCTAAGCGAAATGCCAGCTTACACGAAAATTTTGAAGGATATTCTTAGCAGGAAAAGATCCATCACAAAGCTGCATAACAATTGGCATAGGCGACCACTAATTCAAAGCTCTATGTGATCTGGGAGCCAGTGCTAGTTTACTTCCCCTCTCGATCTGGTCGAAAGCCAACATGGGACCATTGGAAACTGTAGATATGAACTTCTACATGGTAGACGGATCAAGCGTAAAAGCCACAGGAGTCGTGGATGACTATCCCATTCAAGTTGGGCAATTCTTTATCCCAAATGATTTCATCATCCTCGATATGCCTGAAGACCCTCATGTCCCCATTATCCTAGGTAGACCATTCCTAGCTACAGCAGGTGCGAGGGTCGTTGTGCGGAAAGGACTCCTCACTTTTGATATTGGAGAGGAACGCGTGGAATTCAGCCTTGACCAAAACGCTAATAACCCAACTGCGGCTGCACAAATCGAGTTGACTCAGCCAGAACTCGACATAGCTGTTCCTAACGTGCCTCCTCCAAGTACAAAAGCGGACGAGAATCTCACACAAGACCCTGCCAAACCTCCTTGTCCCATTACCGAGTCCCACATGCAGGGTTATAATCAAGGTGAGTACTCTAACTATGAATTCGCTAATGCTGGTTATGATTCTTCTTCATACTTTGTTCCTACACCATGCCCCACTGTATATGCTATGGAGGAGTCCAGACCACCTTGGTTTTTGGATTTCACTAACCCTTATGTAGGAATACCAGGCATATTGATAGAAGATAAAGGACCAAATTTAGTGACTCAAGCCAATAATGCCTACAAGGCTAAGTATGGGGTATCTCAAGACCCTAACATAGCCGTGAAAGAGCCACCCTGAGCCAAGGTAAGTACGTCGGGAGGCAACCCGCTTTTAGTATAGTTTAGTTTTCCTTCTTTTTCACTTTTCTTCTTTTTCCTATGCTTTCTTTAGAGTTTTAAGTAGTTTTTAGGATAGAAAGATAGGATAGTTTTTTTTAGCTAACAAGATGTAGGAGTTGGGCTCGTAAATCACTCAAGAAAGGCTATGGCGGCTCGTTAACGACCCACCTAGGGTCGTTAACGACCCAAGTCGGCGACCTGAATTGGCAAACGGGCAGGTAAGTAATTTTAACCCTAATTTATCTTCTATCCTACCCATGTGCCGCCTCTTTTTACCCTTCCCCTACCTCTAGCCCTCTCCTATATAACCCTTCTAAACCTCCCAAAAATTCCACTCTCAAACCCTCAATCCAAAAAAGCCTAAATCCCCCAAGATTCCTACCGAAATTCCTCACCACCGATCGGAATTCTCACCGCCACCGAACTTCGGAGACCCACCTAGTTAACGAAGTCCGCTGCCCTTGATTTTTCTTACCGATATCCAAGCTCGTTAACCACCCAAATTTTCGATCTTTGCTCTTCAATTTCTCAATCTACCGGTATGATTTCTAAACCCTAACTCTCTATTGCATGATTCATTGTTTATAGGGTCGAAATTTCATATCTTGTTCATAGAGGATCGAATGGCATGTTATTGTTGCTCAACTATTATTGCATGATTTATTAGTGGTTGATCTTGACTTCTAGGGGTTTGTTCTTGCTTGGATTCTCCATTGCAATTTGATTTAGGAAAGCATGAACTACCTTGTTTTAGAATTGTTTTGATCTTCACTATGAGTTTTTGGGCAACTATAGCATGTTCGGGATGGGTAATTGAGTAAGTATGGGATACGTATACCCGATTGTGTGTCTTACATAGGATTATGAGGGATGCATGCTTGATTCATGGCTAAATTTTAGAGTACATTCGGAAACTGCGAATTGGTTCTCGGTGGCTCGTAAACGACCCACCCAAGTTCGTTAACGACCCTGCGCATTATCAAGCAAATAAAACCAGTCCAGATCCGTTACCGACCAAATTGGGCAGTTAACGAGATATTCCAAGGGCTATTTTGAGACCAAGTATGGGGTCTCTTGTCTACTAATTTGAGTGGATCTTATCTTGGAAAAGTCGTTTTTTTTGTAGGTCCACATGGCAAGTTCCAACCGAGCCACAACCCGAGCCCAAAAGAAGAAGAGGAACCAGAGGTCCCCATCTCCACCTCGCATGGCAACGTGATCTTGCGCACTCAGGGACAAGCGGACCGCTACAACGCTATACTAGACAAGGACCACTACACTCGGTGGTTCTCGAGGTCAAGTGCCAAGGAAATGAAGATCTATGAGGATGTCAAGGAGGCCTTTTCTATTCTCGGTGTGCCTCACTTGTTGAAGAAGGAGAATGTACCACACTTCCCGGCTCTCACATCCGAGTTCTTGGCCACACTTGAGACGAGATTCCCGACGAAGACTTCGGAGGGACGGATTCGATTCAGGCTCGGTAATGTGAACCGTGAGTACACTTTGGCAGAGTTCAATGCTATTCTGGAGCTCCCATATCCGTCTCGAGATTACAACCTTAAGGATTACAAGGTGACGAGGACTTGGAGCTACATCACCGGGAAGGTAGAGCCCTCCGTTGTGGCATTATCCGGGGAAAGCATCATCAACCCCATATTCAGGATCATTCTCTGAGTCCTAGCCGCTACATTCTGGCCTAAGAGAGAGCTGAACAAGCCGACAAGGATAGAAGTTGCATGCCTCCGCACCATTCTTTTTGAGGAGCCTGCCCCATTGAACTTGGGGTACGAATGGCTATACTATGTGGAGAAGTCAATCAAGTCAAAGGAAGTATGGTGCGGGAATCTGGTTAGTCTTTTGGCAACCAATCTTGGAGTTGATCTCACCCTCTACACACCGGCCCACGCTTAGTTGCTCAACATGAACTATTGGTTCAGCTCCGGTATCTTTACCCAGGTTCGGGATGGGTACATCACAAAAGTTCAAGACCGATATATTACACCCAAACTAGCTAAGATGGAGCTACTTTATGTACCGAATGGGTACGAGGCGTGGACGGGGCATGCGTTCCCGTTAGAGTCCAAGCCGCAAGATAAGTTGACGCTTAGGCCGTGTGAGTCACGGTTTGATGGAGAGGGAGACAAGATGGAAGAAGATGAGGAAGATGAGACTGAAGAGGCAGCTACAGAGGGAGGCACAGAGGAGCTCGACATCGAGGAGGATGACCTCGATACAGAAATTCTGGGCTTTAATGTCTTCGTCAACGAGCTCTCCAGGGTCGTTGACGACCACTTCGAGGCTTCTACCGATGCTCCTACCGAGGCTTACAACGTCGGTAACGACACGCCGGGAGCATCTACCGACCTTCCGCAGCCACCTATCGACCCTCATTCTTATGGTATCATGCCATACAACCTAGTGCTTTATCAAGACCACTTCCAGTCTTACAATCAACCACCTCCTCAGCCCGAGTACACTAGATAAAGTATCCCACCACCATGGGCCGAAGATCTTTCCGCTCAGATGCAGCAACTTAGCCTTTAGCAGACACATATTCATCGAAGGATGGATAGATGGGAGAGTGTCTATTCTGCTCGCATGGCATTAGAGGATACGAGGCATGAGCAGAGAGAGGCGGATGATGCAGAGCGCTGTAGGACAATGTATGACTTCATAGGGAACTTCGAGCATTATTTTCCACCACCTAACCATTAATTCAGTTTGAAAAGTTGTTTTGTTTTCCGCTTTAAGACTTTGTAAGTTTTTCTGTTTTTCTTTTCTTGTTTTTCTTTCTTTTCTTTTCTTTTCTATTTCTTTTGTTCTTCTTATTTTTCTTACAATGGGGACACTATAATTTTAAGTATGGGATGGGAAAGGGTAGAAAACTTGTTGTCTTGTGTTTTGTTTGTTTTATGTGTTTTATATGTGTTGAGTAGTTCTTTGTTCCATAAAAATCGAAAATAAATCAAAAAATTTGAAAATTTCAAAAAAAGAGTTTTAGAATTGATAGATATCCCTTTCTTATGGTTGGTTCTATGATAGTTAGTTGCTAGCATGATCATATAATTCCTTGCAAGCATATCTTTGATAGTTTAGCCTGATTGGTGTTTTGAAGTTGTTTTTAGGAAGGAATAGCATATGATGAAATTGAGCATGTATACTTTTTAGCATAAGTGATGCAATCCAACAAAATAATTACCTTGTGAGTTATTTTTGGCCTTATAGGGAGAACATAAAAAATCCCTCTTCTTTTCTTGTGTGATTTACTCTCTATATGCATATCATCTCTTGGAATTGTGATGGTTATCTATTACTTGTGACCTATATAAGATTTATAATTCATTACTTGTGAAGATCATATGATAGAGAACTTTTTCATAAGCCCTATTAATCCAATCCACCTTACATTATTCCTCTTTTTGAAGCCAATTTGAGCCTTTAAGCCTTTTATTTTTAGCTCCACAAAAAATTGTTCCCTAGCCGAGATAAGCTTGACCCTATCCGGGGATTAGGACATAGATTGGAGAGGTATGTTTTGTTGAGTGTGAGATGTGATTGGTTTTGAATAGAGAGATTTTTGGGAAGGGTAGATTGGAAGTCTCTTGTTTTATTTTGTAAAAAGAAAGATCTCTTGATAATAAAGTATGCATAAAAGCCAATTTGTTGAGAAAAGGTGAAGGAAGCATACACAATGAAGTTCGTTAACGACCTTGTTGGTTCGTTAATGAGGTTGCGCAAGCAAGAGTAAAGAAGAGTTGATTAAGAGAGAGAAATAAAGAGAATTAAGATGTGCATTTGTGTTTAAAGATAAATCAGAGATTCTTTTGAGCTGTTTTTATGAGACTTTCTAGGATATAATGGGTGAGTGAAAGAGGAAGTGCATAATAATGAAAAGTGAGTTTGGTATTATTGTTTTAATGAGAGTTTTGGTGAAGTGTGAGTTTTTAGGACCCGGATATTACTAGCACCACGTGACCAAAATATTTTTTTCATTGAGCCCCCCTAAGTTCTCTTGATGATTTTTGCTTCTTTTGACAAATCTTAGGTGTAGAGTTTGGTGATATAAGTTCCAATTTCTATGAGTTTTTTGTATATAATATGAGTTGAGAGATTGAATTTTTAAGCCCAAACACTTGAGAGTTGAGTGAAACATGCATTATCCCTTGTGAGGTTGGATTGTATTTTCTTATGTCTATTTAGTGCATATATATGTGATGACGTTAATAGTCATTTGCTATTTTCTTCTATGTGTTGAAGTTGTTTTTTTTAGATGAGGTCTATGGCTTGATAAGTATGATTGTTTGGTTTTGATTAGTGTTTAGTAATTGCTTGAGGAAAAGCAAGTTTAAGTCTGGGGTATTTTAATGTTCGTGTTTTTGGTATAGTTTTTAGTATAGTTTTTAGTATGTTTTCTTAGTTTGATAGGTTTAGTTTTAGTAGTTTTAGAGTTAGTTTTGTGTGTTTTTGGATGCGTTTGCATATTTTGTGAAAAGTATAGAAGCTACTCCGTTTTGTGTATTTTTGTAGGTTTTAGCAAGGAAACGGTGCTTTTTGGAGCTGAATTGGAGTGCTATGGTGGAAGACGGAAGAATACGAGATAAAGGAGTTGAATTCAAGATTTTTAGAGTTGAAGTGTTGAAGAAAGCCAAATTCAGGCTCGTTAACGAGGCTGTGAAGGGTCGTTAACGAGGCTTAGAGATAGAGTTTTTCGAGAGTTCGTTGTGATGTTTACCGACCCTGTGCGGAAATTTATTCCGTGTCGGTAGGGTTTTTAATGAGTTTTAGGGTTATTATATTTCATGTTTTAGGTCTTGTTATCTTTCTAGGTTTTATTTCTATCTTTTTAGAGTTAGTTTCTATCTTTTAGGAAAGTTTTTATCTTCTAGCCTTTTTTATTAGATAGCTTTATTAGTATAAATACCCTTCTTTTCTAGCCTGAGGGAGGGGTGTTCGAGAGTAGACAGATTGGAAGAGCAGAGAGAGAGAGAGTCGCTTCGGAGGAGAGAGAGTCGAACCGAGGATAACGAGAGTGAAGCTAAGGTCGTTAGTAGTGTTTTCGGTTTGGTATTCTTGTATTTTTCGGTTTCTTCTGAAGTCTGTAAGACGATATTCTCTTAGTAATTTGAAGTAGTTTGTTGTGTTTTCAATGTTTTCTTTTATTGAAGTTGTTTGCTTTATAATTATGAGTAGTGAGTAGTTTTCCTATCTAGGGTCGGGGTTAAACCCGACATAGTTATGCATGGTTTGATGAGTAAGTTGATGTGTTGAATGCCTTCTATCTATTTTTAGATTGATTGTTGTGTTTGTGCCTACATGAGAGTCAAGATAATTTGAGTTTTTAACTTGATTGAAAGAGAAAGTTGTTAACTTGAAGGTTGATATTGTTCGACTCCGAAAGTTTTGAGCTTTTGATCCAAAACAAGTGATTGAGTGAATTGGTTTATGAGAGTAGATTGATTTGCTTGCTAATCAACGAAAGTTGATGAATTTATCTATTTAAAGGCATGATTTTTATCTTCTTACGAGTTTATGTGCATGGCTATGTTGTGGTGTCCCTTGTCCTAGATTTTTGTTCTTATTTGAATTTCTTTGGTTATATTCGTTACTGAGTTCGTTGCCTCGGTACCGAACCTGTTCTTAGGTCGTTAGTCTGTGTTAGTAGTTTATCCAGGTTCGTCAACGACCCTGACAAAGTCGTTAACGAGGTTGGTCGTGAGTGTGTTGAGTTGTTTTGCTTTGTTTTATTTTTCTTAGTAGTTTGATAGACAAACAACCGTGCTTCCCGTGGAACGATCATGACTCCCCTATACTCAGCGGGGTCTTGACTATAAATTTATTTGTTGTCAAATAAAACCCTCTCAACATGAAACGCTCCTACCAAGGCCTTCTGAACACGTCTCTCCGCTTTACGACGAAAGCTTCCTTCCTTCAATCGGATGACTAGTGACTTCTCTCCATTTCGGGATCCTTTCGTGATCAAACCGGCTGATGATTTCTTTGTGTATTTATGGGCTCGGATTACCAAATGGGCCGGTGGATATTTGGGCCTAACAATACCCCCAAATCCTGATCCAAATCTTTTAGGAGCGATATGGATCGGATTTGCCCTGTGAGCTTTAGGCAGCGTGTGACACGTGGCTATTACCCATCTGTTCGACCACCCTCGAGAACTTGAAGGGTCACATGACTCATGCTTTAAATGCTCCGTCCCAGACCTCTTCGTACATATGCACTATTCCCTTCCTACCTTCGTGCCTCATCGTCTTCTTGCTCCTCTTTCCAATTCTTGCTCTACTCCTTTGTTGCTCATTCTCCATGGCCAACGTCGGTGCTAAGGATATGGGTTTTGAGTCTTCCCACATTCTCGAGCCCCATGACTGTCGCCCTTGCTCTCTTTCCTCAAATGAGGTAGAGACACTGATCAGAAACCATGGTTTTCCATCCGACACCAACTTCTATACCCCTACATGAAGTAGAGACACTGATCAGAAACCCTTTGATCCCGAAATCAAAGGTTAATGACAAAGATTGGGCCTCACGCTTCTTCTTCGTGGAGCAACCCCCAATTATTTTTCTTCGTTGTTTCGTTCTCGAGTTTTTGATTTCTTGCGCAGTTCCGCCTAGTTTGGAGACCCATGTTTTGGAATCGAAGACGTGTAGAAAACTCTTCTCTCTTCCGGAGGCCAAGAGGACATATCGGAGGTCTGCGGAACAAATGCTGGAAGGTGAATCCAGTAACAAGACGATGACAGTCACCTCGGCATCCACGGGATGGTGAAGATGATGCGGGATTGAGAAACTCCGAGAAGACGATTGAGGACAACGCTCATTGGCACGATTGCGAACCCCGTCAGAACCCTACCAGTATGTGCCTCTTTCCTTTGCTTTCGAATTTGATACCGATTGTTTCCTTGAATTTTAATGCTTGTCTTCTCAGAAACTTCTTCTTGCCTGGGAAGGAGTTTCTCTGCTACAGCCCTGATTCAGCGTAAGCTTTGATCGAGTGACAAGAGGCCCCCCTTGGACCCCAAGGTGAAGATAGAGACCGAGGTGAAAGTGGCCCCTGCCAAGAGATCGTCGCCTAGCGCTACTAAAGTTATTGATTTTGATGATAAAGGTCCATTTGACCTGTGGCCAAAACTCCATAGTACCCACGGCTCAAAGAAGCCTCGCTTAGACGTCCCCAGCTCCGCTCTGGTTAGAGTCGTCGACTTATCGATTTGGAAGGTTTGCTTTCTCCAGCCGTTTTCTCTTCTTCTTTTTCTTTTTTTCTTTTTTTTAATCGTGGGCGATATTGTATCTTGGTGTGTAGGCCTTAAAAGGTGTTCTTTGGGTGGCGGACACCGTTGACAAAGAAGAGCAGACCCTTAGAGAACACCAAGCTAGGTGGGACGCTGAGAGGGCCGCTTTGGAAAAGGAAGCCATTCTAGCGGTTTAGCGCCAGAAGATGGACGCAAGTAAGCTGGCGAACCTTGCCGAGACGGTTAAACGTCAATCCTCCCAAGCTGCTTTAGATCGATCCAAAATCGCTGAGCTCGAGGCCAAGAGCAGGAGAATTATCAAGGAAGCCGGCGAAATCGGAGCTTACTATTCGATGATGTCTAGGGTGGAGACGATCAAACAGTGTGCGGCTGGCCAACATTCAGATTGGATTTGGACATTGAGATCGCGTCTTTCCATGAGTGCTATCCTGCAAATCAATTAGCCCCTGATAAAGAGCTTCTGGCTTCTCTTGAAACAGAGGAAGAAGGCGGTGATCGTGGTTTGAGCACAGGCGTGGTACCTGAGCAAGGTGATGAGCTTTCAGCAGACGCAACGGAGCAGCTAAGGGGCACTTCTATCAAAGATGAAGATTAGGGCCGTGAGCCCTTGTAAAAGATTTATGTGATGGTTTTTTTGGTGTTTTTGCTTGAACAGACTGCTGGTGATGTGTATGGGCCGTGTAGAGGCCGTGAACAATATTTATCCATTATATGGACGTCTCCTCTTCCTCAGGAAGAGGAAGTAGATAGTTTTGATGCATGTGTATTTTCTTTCTTGCCTATTTTCGTTTGGTATTGTCCTTCCTTTGTGTGCAGGATTTCTCAGGACGCGTGGGTGCTTCGGACAGAAGGCTTTAAGACGAGGACTCCTGCAGAAGTCTCTGGTCATGGGTGGAAGCTGCGTTTACCGAAGAAGTTTCTAGGGGGGTAACGGGTATTGCGTTGCGACTTGCGCTCGGGAAGTTCGGTCGATTAGAGACGTCTTTAGTCTAGGATTGGTTACCTTAGTTGTTTGAACTTTTGTTTTATTGTATGATGCATTCTACATGTCGATAAATAAAGCATGCTTCTGATTTTCTAGCTCTACTTATGCGAAGAGGAAATAAATACGATTAAGCAGTGATGCACAAACGTCAATCATTCAACGAAAAACTATAGCATATGAGTCACACAACAAAAAGACTTCACACAAACAAACTGATCACAAACATGCTATGAAAAAGATGAACTTAAAGCAAAGCTAGATAATACTTGTGGACAGATGACCTCTAGTGTCTTGAGTATGTGGCGCTGGAAACCTTCCATTGATGGTTCCAGAGAAGTTTGCGCTCCGATGAAAGGAGTTTTCCCTCAGAAGTGATACTTCTTCAAATGTATTGCGTTCCAGATTCTTGGGATGGCTGCTCCGTCCTTGGATTCCATCTAGGCGCCTTGTCCAACGACCCCCGTTATCTTGTAGGGTCCCTCCCAGGTTGGGGATAGCTTCCCCGACTTAGTTTCATGAGTATTTTGGAAGATTCATCATAGTACCCCTAGTCACCGACCCAGAAAGTCCAAATCCAACAATTCTAGTTGTAGCTTCGGGTGACTTGTTGCTGGTGCCTTGCCAAGCGTAGCCGAGCTTGGTCACGAATCTCGCCAGAAGTATCCAAATCAGCCGACAGGTCCAAATGATTACGCTCTTCGGTCAAAAAGCTGGTACGAGTGGTTAGGATGAGAATTTCGGAGGGAATGACCACTTTACATCCGTGTGTTAACGAGAAAGGAGACTGACCAGTCACTACCTTCGGTGTCGTTCGATTGGCCCAAAAGATGTATGGAAGCTCATCAGCCCAGTTCCCTTTAGCTTTCACAAACCTTTTCTTCAGATTATTTATGATCACTTTGTTGTTGGCCTTGGCTTTCCCATTTGATTGGGGATAGCAGGGGGTTGATGTGACCAGGCTGATTTTCCAGTTTCCGGACACCCTCTTTGGATAGGCAGCGTCGTAACGTTCCCACCGCTGATTTGTGAAACAGTTTCCCGCCTTCTACTGTGAACTTGGTGGCCTTCATCTTTAGCAACTTAGCTTCAACTTTATCTCCCGAAAGCTTTACTTGGTTAGCCAATCCAGGTACGACTAAGTCCAAGGTGCTTCGTTGGCCTCCGAAGGATCAAAGGGAGTTCCCTCGCAGTTTGATCTACTCAGGGACAAGTTTGGATCGAGATCGCTCTGATAACTTCGAGCGTCAACGTCGTCACTGCTCATGAAGACGTTGTGGTGGTAGCTCCGAGAAGGTCGACGTCATCGGTCATTCTATCAGACTTCTTGCTATCGCCGGTTGATAGCTTTCATATAGGAGTAGCTTAGTTGCATGTTTTATATATGTTTTAGTTAGTTTTAGGTTAGTTTTTATGTGGTTTTTAGGTTTTTGTGTTGTCGGGTGTTATTTGTTGGTTTGCTCGGTTTTGTAGGTTTTTAGGTTCAGGAGCAACAGCGGGGCGAGTACAGATTGATTATGGCGATGATGGACAAGCTAAGGAATGCTAAGGAGTGCTAGGAGCATAGATGGAGAAGAGCTAAACCAAGAAAAACCAAGACAAAAAGCTAAGCCAAACCTTGGGGTGCAAGCTGCGTAACCCGCCCGTGCAATACCAACTGACTGATGAAAGCGCGGGGAGGCAATATTGCGCGGCCGCGCAATTTGGTGCCAAGCCACGCAATTCGGAGTTTTTCACGGGTATTGTTTTGGGCCGAGATTTGGTTTTGGGCTTTCACATTTTTGTTTTTGGGATTATGTTATCCGAGTATATGATTTAAGATATAATGTTTGGGGTTATTTTCAGAAGACATATAAATACTTTATGTTAGTTTATTTTCTGATAACTTCGATCATACTTTTGGAGGCTAGGGTTTTCTCTCAAGGAAGAACCTTTGAACCTTTGTAAGTTTGATTTTAATTCAATTATGCATTGCTAATTTCTCTTGTGCTTTCACTAGTTATTGAAATCATAGATTGCATAATATTGTGAGGTTTGATTGATTCTCATCAACTTGAATAGGTTTTATTCCCTGTGCTTAATTGAATCAGAATTATTCTAGGGTTTTGATTAGATTAGCTACCTAATAGAATTTCTAGGATAATTTACGCCTAATTTGATTAAGTCTCGTTCGGGGTTGGTTAGATAAAGTAGCAACTATAATTGTTTAGACCCGTTCGGGCTATTCAGTTGTAGAGGGAATAAATCACAAATAACTTGATTAGCTGTTTGCATTGGGTATTTGTTTCTATCGATACTTTGAACTTAAACTTGTCGTTTAATTGAATCTAGACGTTGTTTTAGGTTGTTAAATGATTAGGGTTGTTTAGACTGTTAGTTCTTTCAACTATTTATGAAGTTTGGATCATAATCCTTAGTAGGAGTATAATCCACAATAGATTATTCAAGGGAATTAAGAATCAAGATAATCAATGATCAATAAGCATATCTATGATGGATGTAACTAGTTGAACACGCTTGTTCCTTAATTGATTTAAACCATCTTTTACATTCATATTTACTTCTAATTTTGCATAGTAGTTTAGATTTCCATTCAATAAACCCCCCCATATTAGTTACTTGGCACTTAAGCAATAACACATTTACACGAGTCTCTGTGGGATCGACTCTTACTTGCCGCTCTACTGAGTTGGTTAAGTTAGGTTTCTTTGATAGGTATCAACGACCACCGAAAATACCTCATCAAATTTGGCGCCGTTGCCGGGGACTGGTCGCTATTTGTGTTTATTACTTTCGTGCTATTTTGGGTGTGAACCGGTTATATGGTTCATACACGTGCTACTGATCCATCTCTTGCTATTTGTGATTCAGAAATAGAAAGGACACTCTCTATGTTGCGCAGGCAAGCTCGTGCAACTGCTCTTGAATTACAACTTAACCTGGCGTCCTCCTCATCTGAGTCTGACACTAAGAGCATTCCTGAAACAATAGAGATGGCTGATCAAACACTGAGACAGTTAACTGCACCAAATCTGGAGAAACAACCGCTGGCGGTGCAATTTCTTGCTCTTGCTGAGGGAGTCAAGTTTGAACTGAAATCTGGGTTGATCCATCTTTTGGCTTCATTCCATGGGCTTAGTGGTGAAGACCCCAACAAACATCTTTCTGAATTTCATGTTGTGTGCTCAAGCATGAAGCCTGCTGATGTGACTCATGACCAGATCGCGCTGAGAGCCTTTCCCTTCTCTCTCAAGGATAAGGCTAAAGACTGGTTTTATTACTTGGCTCAGGGAAGTATTGATACATGGGCTAAGATGAAACAAGCTTTACTGGAGAAGTACTTCCCTGCTACAAGGCTCAATGAACTAAAGAAAATGATTAGCAACATCGAGCAAGAAGCTAATGAGACCTTGTATGCATACTATGAAAGATTGAAGAGGTTGATAGCCAGTTGTCCCTTCCATGGCTACACTAATCAAGATCTGATTTTATATCTGTTTAATGGACTCTTGGATGATGAGAGAAGGATGGTCAATGCAGTTTGCCAAGGTAACATTCTCAACAAGACTCCTGCTGCTGCGTTTGAACTATTCACACAACTGTCTGAGGGCACAAGACAGTTCAGAAAATAAACTGGCTCGAGAGCTGCAAATGTTGTGGTGGCTAACTCAAGAATCCAAGATGAAGTCACTGAGTTGAAAACAATGATGAAGCAACTCTAGAAACAAGGTGGAAGACAACAGGTAAAAGCCTGTGAGATTTTGTTTTGATAATATGCATCCCACTGATTCCTGCCCTACACTTCAAGATCAAAATGCTGAGGTGAATGCAATGGGAGGATATGGACCACCTAGGCCGAGGTTTGACCCCTTCTCCAACACCTACAATCTAGGTTGGAGGGATCATCCTAATCTGAGGTATGGCAATTCTAGCAATCAACAGTTCAACCATCAAGGTGGCCAAGCTCTGTACAAACCACCTTTCCAACCTCAGGCTTAGGGAGTGAATCAGAATGCTATTTCCACTGAGGAGATGGTCCGAAAGTTGACTCAGTCAGTTTCTACAATGCATGGTTCTCTAACTCAGCTTCAATAGGAAACTAAGTCTAGTATAAAGAATTTGGAGAACCAAGTTAGTCAGATTGCTGAGGCTGTAAGCAAACTGGGAGCTAGAGATTCAAGTAAGCTACCGTCTCAAACAGAGCTCAATCCGAGGGCTAATGTCACTTTTATCCCCATTTATGATGGTTCTAAGGCGGGACAAGTATACCAACTGAGCAAGGTTACAGAAACAGAGGAACAGAACGAAGGCCAATTGCTCGGCTTGGCTGCTAAAAGCGCGGCCGAGCAATGT
Source organism: Fallopia convolvulus (assembly GCA_964016875.1). Classification (NCBI taxonomy): domain Eukaryota; kingdom Viridiplantae; phylum Streptophyta; class Magnoliopsida; order Caryophyllales; family Polygonaceae; genus Fallopia; species Fallopia convolvulus. The sequence goes on from OZ024723.1 coordinate 5,907,850, forward strand.
GCACCCCGCGTAACACAGTCCCAGTTGGGATTGCGCGGGCAAGAAGGAGAAAGCGCGGCCGCGCAATTGGATGCAAAGCCGCGCAATCTAGGCGAACTGGAAGAAATTTCTGCACCTCGTCTGAAAGCCTATGTACCTGTTCCACCCTTTCCTGAAGCCTTGAAAGAAACCCGGAAATTGAAGAATGATAAAGAGCTGTTCGAGGTCTTCAATACATGCAAAGTTAATGTCCAGTTACTGAATCTGATCAAGAGTATACCTCGGTGCGCTAAGTTTTTGAAGGAGTTGTGCACTCTGAAAAAGGGACAGAAGGAGAAAAGTCAAAAGCAAGTTAAAGAAAAAGAACATGTGTCTGATGTGTTTCAAAAGCATTTACCTGAGAAGTGCAGCGACCCTGACATGTTCACTATTCCTTGCATGATTGGAAGCACCAAGGTGAATGAAGCTTTAATTGATTTAGGTGCATCAGTCAATGTGATTTCGTCCTCATTATATGAGAAACTCGGTATGGGACCATTAAAGGAGACCCGAACCATAGTTGAGTTAGCTGATAATTCCACTGTGAGACCCAAAGGAAAAATTGAAGATGTATGGGTTACGGTGGATTCCTTGAAATTTTCGGCTGATTTTCTAGTAATGGACATGGGATCGGGAGCTGGAAGGATGTCTATGTTGCTAGGACGACCATTCTTGAAGACGGCTAATACAAGGATCGACATTCCGCAAGGCACTCTGAAGATGGGATTCGATGGGAAGGAGATCGAATTCCATAGCTCGTATCCTTCTTAATATCCTTTTTACGTCAAGCTAATGACGTTAAACAAGAGCTTCTTGGGAGGCAACCCAAGGTTTAGGATAGATTTGTTTTGATTTTTGTTTTCAGTTTTACAGTTTTTGTTTTAGCTTAGTTAGTTTTTGGTAGAAATAACCCTCAGATTTGCAGATAGCTCGGGTAAGCCTTGAAGTACAGAAAAACTCGGAAGGGGGACGAAAATTGCATGGCCAAGAGATCTGTAGCGAAGCCGAGCAATACAAACTTAGAGAAGATTGCGCGGCTTGGGCTGCTAAATGCGCGGCCGCGCAATCTTAGACCCCAAGCCGCACAATTATGTGCGATCCCGCGCAATCGGCACTTTTTCGGGGGACGCCTTTAAATAAAACCTGAGCTCCTCCTTCCTCTCCTCACTTCGCCGCCCATCCTTCCCCATTTTCTCGAAAAACTCCATTGAAGGCAAGCTCTCAAGCTCCATTCAAGCCCATTCAAGTCGGATTTTCAATCAAATTCAAGCAAGGAACTCACATTCAAGCGGGATTCAAGTAAGATTTCTCAAATCTCCCTTTAAATTTCGGTTTTAGAAGATTAAATCTATATCTAGGTTTAACATCATAAAACCCGAATTTGTTCCCTTTAGGCTCGGATTTAGGCTTAAGTTCTTCACAAAAGTTCGTTTATTGCATGATTCTAGCCTAGATTCGTGTTTTATTTGAGCTTTGCATGCAAATCCGAAAATGACCTAGAATTTCATTAAAATTTTAATTAAATTTTGATTAAATTGTTCTAGGTAGTGAGGGAAGAGAGTGTTTGAGACCTTATCTGTGAAATATTGATGTGGTTGTCCTTGCCGGGACAACGAAATTGCGTTTGCTTGTTTGTTTGGTGGTGTTTGTGCAGGTTGTTTTCTGAAATTCTGAGATAATGGCTCCAAAAAGAAGTATAAAGGATGGTGCTTCATCATCACAGGCTGCTAATCGGGGAGTACATCTGGTTCCACCTGATGTGGTGGGAGAGACTACCCCAGAAACTTTTGGGACTAATTTGACAAAGAACAGTCACATAGTCCGATTTGAGCTTCTAAAGGACAGGAAATGGAAAGCAACTCGGTTCATAGACTAGAACCTGATGAATGAGATCGGGATAGCTCATCTGTTGAATGAGATAGGGGCATACTTGCACATGGGAGCGTTCTTGAAGCTGTGTGAACCCACCTTTAAGGGGTTAACACTGGAGTTTCTAAGTACTTTGTCTACTGATTGCAAAGACGAAGGAGAGATAATGTTTTGGTTAGGAGGTGTGAGGAGAAAGATGACCATGAAAGAGGTCAACCGGGCGTTTGGGTTAAGTTATTTCTATGAAAAGAATGTCGTACTGACTGAGGCAGGTGCTCCATGGGCTGACAAGCACTTCTGGAAAGTCATCACATGGAGATCTAAGTATGAGCCTTCTAAAGAAAAAGCTTCTCCCATTACTCATCCCGCTATTAAGGTTTTCCAGCGGTTTATTGCTAGTACTCTGAATGGGAGAGGTGATGGGGGAAACAATTGTCCCAAGAAAGATGTCACTGTGTTAGCTGCTTGTTTGAAGAGGAAGAGACTGAACTTGGGTGCTATGCTGATGCACCACATGGCCCATGTTGGAAACAAAGGTGGTGGAGCTATTTGTATTGGTGGGATTGTGACTTTCCTAGCCAAGCACTTTGGAGTCGATCTTAGCAAGTTAAAGGTTGACATTCCGCCTTTGCCTATTGACCTCACCATGCTGAAGAAAATGGGCGCTCTCTATAAGTACAAGAATTCTTATTTCTGAGTGATTGGTGATTCTGGGAGATTACTGAAGCTTCCTTATGGACACCGAGTGCAGATTGGGAACAGTCCAGCTAACTGGTTCATTAAGGTTCAAGCTAAAGATTTGGATGTGGATACTGTAAAAGGGCTAGTTAGGGGTAAAAAGACGACTCCGGTTGTTATTGAGGATTCTGATGATGAGGAGATGGATGAGGATTTTACCATGGCTGAAGAATCAGAAGAAGAGGAAGAATTTGCTGAAGATGTAGACATTGACGAGGATGATGAGTTTGAAGAGGATGATCAACAGAGGCAGCTTGATCCGTCTCGACCTGTTGGAGGTGATCACCAGTATTTTGATGCACAGTACAACCAGATGATGGAGATGATGAGACAGATGCAGCTGGACAACACGCAGAGATACAATGCCATGTTTTCTCATATCGATCAGAGTTTCCAGAGTATGAGGGGCTATGTGGATAAGAGGTTTACATCATATCAGACTCATCAGAATCAACAGCTTGCTGCTTTTCAAGCCCGCCAGGATGAGCAGTTCAGACTGCTCAACACTAGATTGGATGAATGGAGTTCAGTGGGCTGTCCACCTCATCAATCTTACCCTCAGTATGCCTTTCCAAATCCTCCGTACCCTCAGTTACCGCCATACCAGCCACCACCAGCACAAGAGATTCCACTGTACCATCCACCGCAACCATAATATCACCCGGAGTACCAGCCACCGCCACCACAGGATTTTCCGCCCTATTACCCGCCAAACAACTAGGTTTTGTGAGTTTTTCTCTTTCCTTTTCTTTTTACTATACTTTGGGGACAAAGTATGCTTTAAGCATGGGGGAAGGGAATTACTGTTGCATTTCATGTAGTTGCATTAGTTTAGGTCATATTTAAAAATTTTGCATGCATTGATTAAAAGTCTGAAAAATGATGAAAAAAATCAGAAAAATTAAAAAATAAATAAATAAATATTGCATTTAGGTTCTTATTTCCCCATTGTTTGATTCCTCTTGTGTTTCTAAGTTAAGTATAAATTCTAACCCATGATTTGCATGATTTACTGAAGTTGATATGATATAAGCATGATCATTGATTGATTACCTTGATTATAGGACTGAGTATGTATTTAGCTTGAGTATTTGATTCATTCTGAAGTTCTAGACAAAAATTACCCTTGTGAGATGTTTTTGGCCTTCCATGATATATTTGTTCTCTAAATTTCTTGAGTGTATCACCATGATTATCTAGCTCTAGAACTTGCGTTAATGCTCTTTTTCGAGGCTGCTTTATATGATTGAATGCATGACATTAAAATGATTGAGGCAATGTTTCATATAAGCCTATTATTTCCCTACCTACCCGACAAGATCCATGTCCTTGACACCCCATTTCTTTTAAGCTTTAAGCCTGTTTTTTTATTAGCTCCACAAAATGATTCCTAGCCTAATAAGTTTGACCCATAATCCGGGATTTAGGACTTTAGGTTGTGATTGTGTCTTGTGTGAGTCTGATATAAGTATGGGGGAGTTGGAGAAAAAGGTGGAAAAAGAGGAAATAAAACTCTTGGGTTTCAAAGTGAAAAAAATGAAGATGAAATATGTTGCAAAGAAAAAGAAAGAAAATTGAGCTTAAATTGTTAGTAGTCTTCATTAGTAGCAAAGAAAGAGTTGAAAAGAGGCAAAAGAAAAGAAAAAAAAGAAGCAAAGAGTTTGAATGTAAATGTATGGAGTTGAGAAAGGAAGTTGGGAAGTAAGAAAAGAAAGTGTTGAGTTGGGTTTAGGATTAGTTCTTTATCCCGGATTTAGCACCACAGGCCAAATATTATCCCTTCCAAATTTCTCTTTACCTTGGCCCTATTACAAGCTGGAAAAAGACCTCTTGATTTTTGTTATGTGTTTGATCCCCAGCGGTGGAGATTTAGAACTCTGATGCAAGCATATGGTAGTCTAGTTTTCATGGTTGATTTTGAGTGAAACACGTCCTTAAACACTTGAGAGTTTGAGTGCAAACACAATTACCTTGGTGAGGTCTAGAATGAATGAATGGTCTTTACTTTTTGCTATTCATAATGCATGCTAGGAAGTCTTGGTTGGGTTTTTTATTATATGTGAAATGTTTGTTTGACTTGAGATGGATACAAGATTGCATTTCTATAGTGTGATTGGATTTATGTCTTGCTTGAGGACAAGCAAGGGTTAAGCATGGGGGAATTTGATAGCTTGCATATACGAGTAGCTTAGTTGCATGGTTTATATATGTTTTAGTTAGTTTTAGGTTTGTTTTTATGTGGTTTTTAGGTGTTTGTGTTGTCGGGTGTTATGCGCTGGTTTGCTCGGTTTTGCAGGTTTTTAGGTTCAGGAGCAACAGCAGGGCGAGTACAGATTGATCATGGACATGATGGACAACTAAGGAATTCTAAGGAGTGCTAGGAGCATAGATGGAGAAGAGCTAAACCAAGAAAAACCAAGACAAGAAGCTAAGCCAAAGCTCGGGGTGCAAGCCGCGTAACCAACCCGTGCAATCCCAACTGACTGATGAAAGCGCGGGGTAGCAATATTGCGCGGCCGCGCAATTTGGTGCCAAGCCGCGCAATTCGGAGTTTTTCACGAGTGTTGTTTTGGGCCGAGATTTGGTTTTGGGCTTTGACATTTTGGTGTTTGGGCTTATGTTATCCGAGTATATGATTTAAGATATAATGTTTGGTTTTTTTTTTAGAAGACATATAAATACTTTATGTTAGTTTATTTTCTGATAACTTTGATCATACTTTTGGAGGCTAGGGTTTTCTCTCAAGGAAGAACCTTTGAACCTTTGTAAGTTTGATTTTAATTAAATTATGCATTGCTAATTTCTCTTGTGTTTTGACTAGTTATTGAAATCATAGATTGCATAATATTGTGAGGTTTGATTGATTCTCATCAACTTGAATAGATTTTATTCCCTGTGCTTAATTGAATCAGAATTATTCTAGGGTTTTGATTAGATTAGCTACCTAATAGAATTTCTAGGATAATTTACGCCTAATCTGATCAAGTCCCGTTCGGGATTGGTTAGATAAAGTAGCAACTATAATTGTTTAGACCCGTTCGGGCTATTTAGTTGTAGAGGGAATAAATCACAAATAACTTGATTAGTTGTTTGCATTGGGTATTTGTTTCTATCGATACTTTGAACTTAAAGCTGTCGTTTAATTGACTCTAGACGTTGTTTTAGGTTGTTAAATGATTAGGGTTGTTTAGACTGTTAGTTCTTTCAACTATTTATGAAGTTTGGATCATAATCCTTAGTAGGAGTATAATCCACAATAGATTATTCAAGGGAATTGAGAATCAAGATAATCAATGATCAATAAGCATATCTATGATGGATGTAACAAGTTGAACACGCTTGTTCCTTAATTGATTTAAACCATCTTTTGCATTCATATTTACTTCTAATTTTGCATAGTAGTTTAGATTTCCATTCAATAAAACCCCCCATATTAGTTACTTGGCACTTAAGCAATAACACATTTACTCGACTCTTACTTGCCGCTCTACTGAGTTGGTTAAGTTAGGTTTCTTTGATAGGTATCAACGACCACCGAAAATACCTCATCACCGGTATAAGTTCTTCTAATAGGGGGGACCATGATGTGAACCATCAGGATTACAAGATACTCGTCAGGATGAATGGCTGACGCTAAGTGGGCAAGAGATTCTGCTTGAGCATTCTACTCTCTTGGAATCTGTGCGAAGGAAACCTTCTCGAAACGAGGAATCAGATTTTTTACTACATCTAGATAAGCTACCATCCTCTCATCCCTTGCTGCATACAACCCCAAAACTTGGTTGACTATCAACAACGAGTCACAATTGACTTCTATCTGCTATATGCCCATATCTTTGGCATGGATCAGACCGAAGATCAGAGCTTCATACTCAACTTCATTGTTCATGGCTTCGAACGTACATCTTAAGGATTGTGCCACCCTATCCCCCTGTGTTGATTTAAGGACTACTCCTATCCCCATTCCCCAAGCGTTAGAAGCGCCATTCGTGTGAAGCGTCCATTTGACTAGAGACTTAGCTTCTAGCGTCATGAGCTTTCTTGGATCGGACCCTTCTTTTGTCGTAGGGCTAAAATCAACCACAAATCAGCTAGCGCTTGAGATTTCAATGCAGTTCTAGGCTCGTACTTGATGTCGAACCCACTAAGGTGAATCGCCCACTTAGCCATTCTTCCTTTGAATTCTGGTTTATGCATCACCGTCTTCAAGGGGTGCGTGGTTCTTACCATTGTCGGGTGTGCCTCGAAGTACGGGCGAAGCTTGTTGGTGCACATGACTAGGGCAAGGACCAACTTTTCCAAGGAAGAGTATCGGGTCTCGGCTGATAGGAGAGTCCTACTAACGTAGTACACGGGCTGTTACTGCCCGTCTTGTTCTTGGACCAATACCCCACTGATGGCTTGTTTGGTGACGGCCAGGTATAAGGGTAGAGCTTCTCTTGCTTCAGGTTTGGCCAAAATCAAAGGATTGGAGAAGTGTTTCTTTAGTTCTTGGAAAGCTTCCTCATGTCTGCGGGTCCATTGGAGAAACTTTTTCTTTCTAAGCACTTCGTAAAAGAGACGACATCGGTCTGTTGACTTAGATATGAACCTGTTCAAAGCAGCAATCTGCCCAGTGAGCTTTTGAAAGTCTTTCACACACCTGGGGGATTTGAGCGTCGTTAGGGCTCGAACCTGCTCAGGGCTGGCTTCTATCCCTCTCTGGGTGACTAGATACCCTAGGAATTTTCCAGACTTCACGCCGAACGTACACTTTTGTGGGTTCAACTTCACGTTAAATTGCTTCAGGATTTCAAAAGCTTTCTCTAGGTGACTTTTGTCGTCTACAACTTTCTTTGATTTGACGAGCATGTTGTCTATGTACACCTCCATAGTTTCTCCAATTTGGTCTTGGAACATTTTATTCACTAGCCTTTGATATGTGGCCCCAGCATTCCGCAACCCAAAGGGCATCACCTTATAGTAGTGTGTTCCCTTACTAGTGATGAAGGATGTCTTCTCCTGATCGCTTTCTTCCATCCTGATCTGGTTGTAACCACTGAAGGTGTCCATGAAAGTCAGCAATTCATGGCCCGCCGTGGCGTCTACCAGGGCGTCTATGTGAGGTAACGGAAACGAATCCTTGGGATAAGCCTTGTTCAAATCCTTGAAATCTACGCACATCCTCCACTTTCCGTCCTTCTTGGGAACGATGACCACGTTTGCCAACCATTCAGGGTACTTGACTTCTTTGATCTTTCCAGTTTCCATCAACTTTCTTACCTCTTCATCCACTATTTTATTTCTCTCGGCGACGAACTTCTTCCTCTTCTGCTTTATTGGTGGATGAATGGGATCCACATTCAGTTTGTGTGTGAAGATATCTGGATCGATTCCCCTCATTTCCTCATGGGACCAAGTGAAAAATTCTGCATTTTTACTGAGGAAATCTACTAGCTCATTTTTCATTGTCGGCTCCAAATCCTTTCCAATCTTCACGGACAGATTGAGGTCAGGTTGGTCTAGGACCACTTCCTCTACTTGTTCATATTTATTCTCTTTTTCTTTTAGGGAGGTAGAGTTAGTGGCCTCCTTTAAATGCTAGGTGGATTTTTGGCTGGCGGCTGGTTTCAGCGCCGATTTGTAACACTCTCGGGATGTTCTTTGATCACCCCGGATCTCTTGAACCCCCCACGGTGTTGAGAACTTCACCGTTTGGTGGTAAGTGGATGGGACGGCTCTCATGTCAAGAAGCCATGGCCTTCCCATTATTACATTATAACACGAAAAGAAATCCATAACAAAATACCTAACCTGCATATTTACGCCCTTTGCGTACGTGGGAAGGATGATGTCTCCTACGATGTGCTTCACTTCTTCGGTGAAGCCTACGAGTGTTGTGGGGTTCTTCTCCACGTCCTTCTCGCTCAAACCCATTTCTCTCAAAGCCTCCATCGGCATGAGATTGGTTGAGCTCCCGGTATCGATGAGGACTCACTTCATTAAGACGTTTCCGATTGACAAAGAAATCACAAGGCCGTCATGGTGGGGTCCGTCAAGACCATTGACGTCATCCTCGTCAAAGTGTATTGCGAGGTTGATGACGTCATTCTTCTCTTGTGCTGAGCGATGGAGAGTGCTTTCTCATGCGTGCCTCTTGGCTGCTGAATAAGTAAGACCGCACACACTTGACCCTCCGGTGATCACGTTCACGATTTTAGCAAGTACTGGCGACGCTGGCCTTCCCGCGCGCGAGGCCTCTACGACGTACGGCAATCTCCCTTCATAGGGCTACACAAGATACAAGGTAGGCAATCTCCCTTCATAGGGATACACATTCCTTGGTCACGTGACCCTAATCGTCATGGAAGTCACACCACCTGCTCATATCCTTGTTTGGATAGGGCTTTTCATTTCTCTTCGGCCACTTAACGCCTCGTATTGCTTGAGCTATGTTCCTCACGAGGTCCTCGGGGGATATACCCAGGTTGAACTCATCATATTTTGGCGGTAATGGTTTGGCCGGTTTGGTTTCGCTGGCGTTTACCTTCACAACGTCAGGGTGAGGACGCCGGTATGGTTGGTCACGGCATTCTCGACGGTGATCTGGTCCTTCTTTCTTGTCTACTCTCTCCCAGACGCTTGTGGTCTTCCTCATCTCCAAATCCTCCTTGAGCCTGATTTGAGCTAGGGCTTTGGTTTGCACAACTTCGAAGCTGTGGCAAGGATTCCTAGTGAGTTCTTTGTAGAGATCTCCATCTTGGTTTACCCCCTGACAGAAGGCTTCGATCGTCGTCGGCGCGTCGCAGTGCGTGATGGAGATCTTCTCTCGATTAAACCTGTCTACGTATTCTCGGGTGGATTTTTCAGACTTTTGGATAACCCGATACAGGTCGCTAGATTGTTTCTCAAATCTCCAACCACTAGCAAATTGTACCCGAAACGAGTCCATCAATTCAGCGAAGGAACGGATGCTTCCCCTTGGGAGGTTTACAAACCATTTCAAGGCTGGCCCCGCAAGGGCTGCTCTGATCCCTTGCACATCAATGCATCGCGGAAATGGTACGGTACCGCGCCCGTCATCATCTTTTTCTTGAATATGGCCACGTGTTTGTCAGGATCCCCCATGCCATCGTATGGGGTCACACTGGGCACCTAGAACTTCTTTGGTATCTCGACCTAGGTGATGTGAGGGGCGAAAGGTGACTCATCGTAACCATCAACCGCTTCTTTCTCTATGGGCTGTGGAACCCCGGGTATCTTTGCCAACTGCTCGGTGAACATCCTAAATTGGTTTCAAACGATACTCTCGAGACCTCGGGGATGGCGGCGGTCCCAATCTTCGTCATCGTCCATAACCTCATCCTCCAAGCGTCGGGGGCTAACATCTCGCGCCGATCGCAGGCGTATGGGCGCCCTTGCCCCTTCGCTAATAGGGTTACCCTGAGCGGGGGTAAATGATGGTACCCCGGGAACCGTTCCTGGTGGGGTAATGAACTCCAAACCAGGATTTCCCTCACAACGGCTGGTGTGGTTCCTAGAGGAACCTTCACCCCCACTGTTGCGGGTTCGATCCGCCACTCGGGCACGCGGGCCGACAGATGACACAGATCGAAGTTGGGAGCGTAAACCGTCGTTATCGGCAGTTAACTACTCGATGCTAGCCTTGTACTTCTCGTTACAAGCACGATGATCAATCAGTTCTTTCTCCAGAGATTGGAGCGTTTGAGCAAACTCGGACAGTTCGAGGCAAAGGGCTGCTGAAGTGTCCTGGCGTGCACCTCCATCATCCCCGGTGTTTAGCTCTTCGCTACCTTCGTTAGGGTTGCTCATGGCGATCTTCCTGAACTTCTTTCAATGCAAAGAACCAAATCTTTTTTGATTAAAGGGCCCCACGGTGGGCGCCAAATTGTTTTGGACAAAAATTTGATCGACAAATCTCTGCCCTGAATCGGGGCACGATCGAATTCAAAGGAAAACAACACTTAAGAATAAGCACGAATTTCTGGAATGCCGAGGGAAAAAATCCTCTCTTTCGATTAATTCTTTTTCGTTACAGTCCTGGCTTTTACAAAATGTACAATTTTACATATATACATCCTAGTTCCAACGGTTATTCCCCATATACCACGATCTCTGAATTTCTAGGGCGCATCTTGTAACTACTTCCCACTTTCCGCATAGATCGGAGATGCAAAGGCTCCTACCAAGGCCTTCTGAACACGTCTCTCCACTTTACGAGGGAAGTTTTCTTCCTTCAATCGATTGACTGGTGACTTCTCTCCATTTCGGGATCCTTTCGCGATCAAACCGACTGATGATTTCTTTGTGTATTTATGGGCTCGGATTACCAAATGGGCCGGTGAATATTTGGGCCTAACAAGTAGCTTCCATACTTTTATCAAAATATGCAAATTCATCCAAAAAGACACAAAACTAACACAAAAACATAACTAAACTAAACTAAACAACCTAGAAAAACACTCAAAAACTAAGCTAAAAATACGAACATCAAAATACCACATACTTATGCTTGCTTGTCCTCAAGCAATCACTAAACATAAACCAAAACCAATCAACACATTCCTCAAGAAATACCCCTCATCAAAAAGCAATAATAAAGCATTAGTGAAAATAGCAAGTGACTCTTTACGTCATCACACATATATAAACAAAAAATAGACATAAGAAATCACAATCTAACCTCACAAAGGATATAGTGTTTCACTCAACTCTCATGTGTTTAGGCTTATAAGTTCAACTCTCAACTCATTCAAATATGTAAAAACTCATAGAAATTGGAACTTATATAACCAAAATCTCCACCAAAGATTATCGAAACAAGCAAAGATCATCAAGAGAACTTAGACTCAATGTAAAACTTCATAGAAGTTTCTATTCAGCCGGTTTGTAATGGGGCTTGGTAATGACAATAAGGCATGAAAATATTTTGGCTATGTGGTGCTAATAATATCCTGGAATAAAGACTCCTAAAAAATCACATATCCAAAACTTCTCAAAAGATCATACCAAACTCGCTTTCTTTTTAAAGCACACTCATTCTTTCACTCACCAAATAAAATCCTAGAGAGTCTCATAAACACAAAGAAACTCTTGGCTTAAACTTTTATTGCATTTTTTTCCTCGAAGGAGCTCGGTATCGACCCCACTAGGGTCGGTAACGAGTCTGTTCTGACTTTCTTTTCTGCTGAGATAACCTCGGTACCAACCCTTACAGGGTCGTTAACGATCTAAAACCTTATTCTTTTTCTTCTTTTCTTCAACTCTAACACGTGCACTTTATTACCAAGAGTTCTTTTTATAACTTTTAACAAATTAAAGAGACTTCCAATCTATCCATCCAATCCCTTCTTTCAAACCAATATACATCTTCACTCAACAAAACAACTCTAACCATCTAAGTCCTAATCCCTAGATAGGGTCAAGATTATACCGGCTAGGAAATAATTTTTGTGGAGCTAAAAATAACAGGCTTCAAGGCTCAAATTGGCTTCAAAAACAAGGAGTAATGTATGGGTGGATATGGATTAATAAGGCTCATGAAAAATTAAGTTCTCTATCATATGATTTCACAAGTAATGAACTAAATTCTTATAGAAACTTTGAGAAATAGATAACCATCACAATCTCAAGAGATAATGTACATATAGAGAGTAAATCACACATGATAATCAAGGCTATATAAGCTCACATGGTCATTTTGTTGGAAGATTCCATCTACCGAGTCATGGCCTCATGATTTTAGTGAAGATTCCAACCCTAAAAACAGGCCCAATGTGCACGCTAAAGGGGAGCCTATACTTGGACAAGCAACCAAGGACGATGTTCGAGGCGCTAAGAAGCCGAGACAAGGAGCCATGCCCTATCTTGGGCACATCACATGAGCCCTAGCTAAGTCGATACTAGACAAAATCAAGGAGGAGCTCATGGCTCATAAGTTTCCGATGGCTAGGGACGGTGAAGGTTGGAGTGTTCTTGTGACTATTTATTCAACAAGTGCTAAAACTTGAATTATGTTTTATTAAGGGTTATTAGTTGTGTTTCTTGAAATTATGGGGTTTATTTTTTAATTTCCTTGGGAGTTGTGGCTGAATGGTTGAGGCGTGGGATTAGGGTTATTTAGTCTCATTTTTAGCCTCATTTCTTGGAAGACTTGAACAAATTTGTGTTGCTTTCTTTCCTTTTTTTACAATCAAATTTCTTGCTTGTTTTTCCGTTCAATCTCGTTGTTTGATCGTTGGTGGGTAGTATCCGATGATCTTGCATCTTAGTACTCTCAATTCTTGGTGATTCATATCCAAGGTTTGAGCATCCATATCCAACAATCCATCAATACACTCCCAATCGCTCCATCCATCGATCCATCTCCATCTCAGTGGAATTCTGCACCACGTCAGTAGTTTCGCCATAACTTCCAATTTACATATCATCTAGATCTGAAATTTTTAGGGTGTAAACTAGACTCAAGGATCTAACTCTGGGTTCTGGAATCACCCAATACCGAGTTTGGACGAGGGAGATCTACCCTTTTAATCCCAGACGACATCCAGCCACCGAGCTCTACCATCTTCGAACCAAGTGAAGACTTTCGTCCACTCTTCGGCGATAACTTTGCACCATCATCTACACCATCGATCCTCTCATCAAGTGGTATCAGACCCATGCGAAGGTATTGCCATCTAAACCTTGTTTCGACTTTGGATTTCCACTCATTGCAAGTGATTGTCAATTCCGACTAGTCCTTGTTGTTCGTGTGTGTGTGTGTGTGTGTTCGTTGTTGCGCCATTTTTGTGATCAATTTGCGTCCTTGAATTCTTGTTGAGTGAGGTTGGAAATTTCATGAATCTTGGCTGAAATTCTCTTGCACGAACTTGAAAAAGAAAGGCCAAAGGTTCTTGATTGAAGGAGTAGCTGAAAGGTTGTCTTTATTCCATGTTTAATTCCTCCAATTAAGAGTTTGATTGAAACTTTGTTTCTTGTATTTTCTTGGCTGAATCACAAAGGGGTAAGGTGTGTAAAACGTCCCCTTTTGAGTCCATTGCTTGCTTGTTGAGTGGTCCAACTCTAGGATACGGGAACGACACCCAGAATTGCTAGTCTTGCTTGTTTGTGTTTACTCTTGGTGTTCGAGTTCTTCTTGTTGTCTTTTGTTGGTCATCTCCTACTTGTAACTTGTCGGATCCCCATCTCGAGTAAGTTTTGGTGATTAATTCAAGTGCACTCTATACTCTTGCTTTTCACATGTTTTGTTAAGATGACAAGTGTAGGTGATGAAAAAGAAATACAAAAGCGCCTCTTGGACATATTGCGATCCTTGCAACAATCCATGCAATCCATAGAAACAGGCATGGAGGCACGCTTTGATGCCTTGGACCGCCAAATCCTAGGGCTGGACGAGAGGACACAAGTGCCTCAAGTGGGGAAGATCAAGAAGAAACGAGAAGAGGATGTACACACTTTCAAGGAACGAGGCGACCATGAGGTATTCAGCGTTTCTAACCTTGTTCATTTGTTTGCTAATGATTATGTTGAGGATGTTCAAGATCAAGGTTCGAGGACGACCCCTTGTAAACGGGAGGAGACTTCCTTTCAACAAAGTGTGATAAGTGACACAAAACAACCAAAAAGAGAGACTCATTTCCATGGATTGGAACAACTCATTACCATCAAGTGTCCAATAGAAATGATGCACATATTGCAAGAAGAGGAGGAAGTTATGGAATTTTCTTCTAAAATCAAGCATCGTCCTATCATCACTCCTAGCTCCATGAACTCGTTGGCTACACCATGGATGGACGCATTTCCTATGATTCCTTCAAGTTTGCCCTTCTTGCTCCATGAGGAGGACGAGGCTGTTTTAGTCGCTCCAAGCGGTGATTACATTCCTTTTCTTTTGGAGGCCAAGAAGGATGTCTTTGTCATGGAGAATGCCACACCAAGGGAGCTAGAAGGCCTATCTTCATTTTTATGCTCACAAGTGTTGATAGATTCGAGGACGAATCCTTTTGAAGGGGAGGAGGATGATGTGATTCCATCTACCGAGTCATGGCCCCATGATTTGAGTGAAGATTCCATCCCTAAAGACAAGTCCAATGTGCACGATAAAGGGAGCCTATACCTGGACAAGCTACCAAGGACGATGTTCGAGGAGCTAAGAAGTCGAGACAAGGAGCCATGACCTATCTTAGGCACATCACAAGAGCCCTAGATAAGTCGATACTAGACAAAATCAAGGAGGAGCTCATGGCTCATAAGTTTCCGATGGCTAATGACGGTGAAGGTTGGAGTGTTCTTGTGGCTATTGGTTCAACTAGTGCTAAAACTTGAATTATGTTTTATTAAGTATTATTAGTTGTGTTTCTTGAAATTATTGGGTTTATTTTGTAATTTCCTTGAGAGTTGTGGCTGAATGGTTGAGGCGTGGGATTAGGGTTATTTAGTCTCATTTTTAGCCTCATTTCTTGGAAGACTTGAACGAATTTGTGTTGCTTTCTTTCCTTCTTTTTCATCAAATTTCTTGCCTGCTTTTCCGTTCAATTTCATTGTTTGATCGTTGGTGGGTAATATCCGACGATCTTGCCCACCAACGATCCATCAATTTCTTGGTGATTTCCGTTCAATTTCTTGGTGATTCATATCCAAGGTTTGAGCATCCATATCCATCAATCCATCAATCCACTCCCAATCGCTCCATCCATCGATCCATCTCCATATCGGTGGAATTCCGCACCACGTCAGTATTTTTGCCATAACTTTCAATTTACATATCATATAGATCTGAAATTTTGAGGACGTAAACTAGACTCAAGGATATACCCTTGTAATCTGGGCGTATAGATCTGGGCTTTGGAATCACCAAATTCCGATTTCAAATGAGGGAGATATACCCTTTTATATCCCAGACTAAATCCAGCCACCGAGCTCCTCCATCTTCGAACCAAGTGAAGACTTTCGTCCACTCTTCGGCGATATCTTTGCATCATCATCTACACCATCGATCCGGCCATCACATATGGACTCAATTTCATCAAATGCTAATTTCACAATTTAAAACATTTTCATCATGAGACTCGAGCTAAACTATCAAAAACGTGCTAAATGGAATTACATGATCATGCAAGAAAAAGCAATCATAGAACCATAAAATCAAGGGTACTTATCCGTTCTAATATCTTTTTGTGATTTTTCAAATTTCTCAAAGTTTTTTTTTCATTTTTTTATGGAAACAAAAGCAAGTAAAACAACTAAAACAAACAAGCATGACAACAAACTAAACAACAAACACAAGAAAACAAAATTTTCTTTTCCCTCCCCACCACTACTAGAAAACATGCGTATAACCAGGAAAATATAGGTGTGGTTAAGTTTGTGGGTAACTGCCACAACATCCCCCACACATCTCAATTTTTCTGGCTATTTTGCGCTACATTTGGGAAAATATTATCGTGAAATAAACACACAGCTAAGTTTGATTCAAATTTTGTGGCCATATAACCATGAAAATATGGGTTGTGGATATAGTTGTGGCCATATTGTCGCGAATATATTACGAAGCTAAAATCGGTTCTAAATTTATGGGAAATTTGTCCCGAAATAACCATGAAGCTAAGTTTGATTCTAATTTTGTGGCCATATAGCCATGAAGATATATGTTGTGGCTAAATTTGAAGCTATATTGACTCGAATTTATGATGAAGCTAAAATCGGTTCTAAATTTATTGGCAATTTGTCACGAAATAATTATGCAGCTAAGTTCGAATTTATGGGCAATATGTGATCTGTCTTGTCCGAAAGATAGAGATGTTTGTGACTCCAATCTGATGTTATCTTGTGTCAAAGATAGATGTTTGTGAATCTTTTAACCATAGCGAATTTTGCGAATGAATTGTGTTTGTGAATGCAATGTGTTCTATCTTGCATACTTGTTTATTTTACATTTGTTTTTACAACTTGTTCTTAATGTCATATATTGCTTTCATATCTTCATTGAAATGCGTTTTCATTCTATTCAAGGCTGAGTTTAAATGGCTGGTTTTTGAGGAACAAGTGAACAATGCATCGGGTCAACCATTGTCAAACACAAAGATGATAGAGCTGTGGATCAAAGCCTCTAAGGGGCATAAAGATCGGAAGATATTTGCATTTGCTGAGCATGGGATAGCCCTCCTTCGCAGCGGCAAGGTTGATGCATGCTTTTCTTCTCCTTCCTCCAGCCTTGTCCACCCACAACCATCTACCGAGCCTCTCAAGGAAGAGATGAAGGAAATGGGGGACCAGATGAAGGCTCTTCAAGCTCAGAATCAAGAAATTCAAAGCCAAAACAAAGATTTGAAAGGCATGCTTGAAAAGATGATGGAACACATTGCTAGAAATTAGCTCTCACTCTCTCCATGGTAATTTAAGGTCTTTTGGGAAACTTGTTGGCAGTTGGTGATGCCATTTTCTCTCTTTATGGATTTGACGTAAGGTTGTTGGATTGTTGGATTGCTCTTGGTTTTTTTTCAGCACACTTTGGCACTTAACAATAGGTAGTATCTAGCTAAAATGGTGTTGGTTTAGCTAGAACAATTTTGGAGGTTTTGCTTGGAACAATTGTGGATTTGGCCATTTGCCACCTGGTTTGATGATCAAACCATTTTTGTATGATATGATGCATGTGGTATATATAGTTAATATTGCATTTCACTACATGGTGTAGGTTAATATTGCAATTAAATAGGAAGATTATACTGATTTTTATGACCACAAAATTTGACACAAAATGCTTTCGAGGCTAATTTTATGACAAAAGGCCACAACTTTGGCTATTAAATCCACTCAATCAATTTGTAACCAATTTTCATCCTAAATGGCCAAGACACTGACCATTAAATGTATTCTGCCAATACGTAGCCAAATTACATGCTACACATTACAACTAAACCCACCAAATGTATTCGCAGCAAACTTTGATACTAAATGGCCACGGCATGTGGATGATGAGCTCGACTTATTTCTACCGAATTTAGCCAGAAAAATACTTCGACGCTAAGTTTATGGAAAAATAGACTCAAACTTAGCCACGAAGTGTTTTTGGCTATACCATGTATTTAGCAGAACATGATTTATGTACCCAATATTGTGGTTACATAGGCACGAATCTATGCTTTGTGGCCAGTTTTCCCGATATGCTATACCCACGACCGTTTTAACCACAAACTTTTCTTCTTGGAAAAACTGGTGGCTATCTTTGTGGCGAAGCGTTATTCCTGGCTAACTTTGTGGCTTATCGCGTGCCAAAGCTCCTGGCTATAGATGCGTTTTCCAGTAGTGCACCCCATACTTAAGCAATACAGTGTCCCCACTATAAAAACAGAGTAAAACAAAAGAAAGAGATAAGGAAAAGAAACGAACTCACAAGATGGTGTTTGAAGCAATGGAAACATCTGTTGACATCCTTGAGAAGAGAGAAGGGAATCAAGGTGAAGGTGGGAAGTGCTTCTCGAAGTTGTGCATGAACATGGAAGTGTCCTGCCAACGCTGTTCAACTTCTTGCCATCGATCCTCACCTGTCCTCCACCGAGACTCAGCAATCCTATGACACTCATCCGTAACTGCCACACGATCTGCATAGGCCTCTTGCCACTGATTCATCTGGTCATGTATGTGGTATTGATGCATCCGGGAAGCCAAATCATTTTCCCATTGTGGTGGAGTAGAATCGGAGCTGGAGGCACGATTGGGATCATGCCCATCGGTATTGTCCTGGTGCTGTCGAAAATGGGTGTCGGTACCGACCCTATAAGGGTCGTTATCGGGGTCGGAGATTACGATACAGTGCTCTTCTGGCACGGTAACGTGGCCATCAGCATCGACCATCCCCTCGGTACTGAAGTCATAAGGCTCGGTACCGACCTCCTCAGCACCGACTTGTTCATCTTCATCCATGTTGTCCTCCTCCCTCTCGTATCGAGACTCAGGTATCCTTAATGAAACATCATCCTGAGGTTTCTTAGCCACTGGTGTGGAAGTCCAAGTCTCGTACCAATTGGGGAGGTACAAGAGCTCCATTTTATCCGATGTGAATAACACTTGGCAACCATTGACCGTAGTGGTGACACCCTCATTGCATCTCTGAAAAATCCCTGAAGAGACCCAGTAGTTCGTGCCTAGATTTTATGAACGGAGTGCACTATAGCGTGTAAGGTCGATCTTACAAGCTAAAGCTAAGAGGGTCACCATCCCTCCAAAGTAAATCCCCCCAAGTTGTGCCCCATTTTGCTCCACATAGGTCACCCATTCGTACCCAAAGTTCATAGGAGCGGGGTCAGAGAAAAGCATGGTGCGGAGGCAACCAATCTCCATCCTTGTTGGCCGAGATAACTCTTTCTTGCGCCAAATAGTGGGGCCGAGAATCCTAAGGATAATGCAGAATAGCGGGTTGACTATGTGAGAACCAGGGAGGGCGGATGTTGAGGGACTAGTTTCCCCTGTGATGTAACCCCATGTTTTTGCAACTTTGAAGTCGTGGGGTGCTCAGTAATCACGGGAGGGGCTGGGAAAGTGAAGAAGAGTGTTGAACTTGAACATGGTGAGCTTGTAGTCCTCATTCACGAGTCTGAATTTAATCCTCCCCACTGACTTCTTATTCTTAAACTGAGTGTGGAGGGTGGCTGCGAATTCAGAGGTGAGGGCCGGGTAGTGAGGGATTTCTTCAAATTTTGGGAGATGATCCGCACCAAGGACGGAGAAGGAGTGCTTGTGGTCCTCATAAATTCCCAACTACTTTCCATTGACCCTTGAAAACCATCGTGTGTGGTGAGGTTTGTGGTAGACAATGTAGAAGATCTCTCTTTGCGCAGCGGTCTTCAACACCACATAATACATGCGTGGTGGAGATGGAGAGGATGATGATGATGGAGAAGGAGATGGGTTGGGCCTCTTTGTTCTCTTGACCGCCCTCTTGCTTGCTCAGCTTGTACTTGCCATTGAAAACTTGTGAAAACACAAACAAACCAAGATAAGATCCACTCATGATAATAACACACCAAAGAACCCCATACTTGCATTGAAACCAAGCTCATGGATGTAAATTCCAGCATTCTGAAGGGTCGGTACCGACCCTGAGGGGTCGGTATCGAGGTCCCTGGACAAAAAGACTACAGTCTAGTGATGTCACGCTTTTTAGTTAGTTTTTGTGGGTCGTTTTCAAGTTAGGTTGAGTCTTTTCTAGATCTTTTGTGTTGTTTTGCGTATGATTTCGACCCTCTTTAGAAGATTGGAGTCGTTTGTGCTTGTTTGTTGTCTTTGTAGGTGTTTGAAGCGTTGAGGAGGAGATATCTCGGTTTTTTTTCAGCTTTCTAGGAGGTGGCATTGGAGTTGTCTTTTAGCGGTGTTGACTAGAGAGGCGAGAGTAGAAGTTTTTGGAGCTTTGATGTGTTTCAAGAAGGAAGATTTCAAGATGAAGATGTCTTAGAAGGAGCTTAAGGAAATCTAAGAAGACCAAGAACGTTTGAAGAAGAAACATTGAAGAGAACCAAGCTTTGGAACAAGTTTCGAGCAAAGAAGTGAAGAGATCAAGTGCTGGCTAGGGTCGTTGCCGACCCACTTTGGATCGGTACCGAGCGTCCTCCGAGGCTTGCGGGAAGAAACTTGCGTCTTAAGTTAGGTTTTAATAGATGTTTTATTTATGGGTCTTTTAAGATAGAATTTTCTTTTTTTAGAACATTCCTACTACTATATAAAGGGCCTTTAGGTGACTTTTCTAAAAGAGACGGACGAAGATCCAGTCGTTATTTTAGGGTATCAACTTTGAGAGAGCTTTGGAAGATTGTTTGGAGATTTTTAAGTTTGTTCTTTCGATTGAAGTTTGCTTTGTTTTTGAATCATGTCTTCTCTTTTCTCTTTGTTTGTTGATTGCATGATGACTTGTGAGTAGTCTAATTTTCTAGGGTTGGGGTGAAACCCAACATGGTTGTGCATGATAAAAGCTTGAATATTTTATCAAAATCGTTCCTTTAATATCTATCCTTTAGCCTTCTTGTTTGTTCTTAATTCCTTGATGAAAGTTGAGGCATGTTCATATTCATGAATAAGTTGAAAGAATAAATTGTGAATTTGGATGATTATTGGATTTGAAGCGAAAGCTAAAAAACTTTAGATAACAAGTAGGATTGCAAGTTTCTATCTTTATGAAAGTTGAGATATGTGCTTGATTATTTGTGGCGAAAGTCATTCATGGGATTATTGGTTGGCTGATCTTCGATTCGTGTTTGCATGCATAGCTTTGTTGTGGTGGATCCTTTGTCCTAGATCTCTTTTATATTGATTTTTTTGAGTTTTGTCGTTACCTAGTTAGGTCGTTACCGACCCCCCTAAGGTCGAAACCGTGCGTTCTATTTTCCCAACTTTTCTCCTGCGTTTGTTGTTGTGTTGCAGGTCGTTACCGACCCTATCTAGGTCAGTACCGAGCCTCTCATGAGTGTGTTTTGTTTTGTTATTGCTTCATTCTTGTTAGGATTGTGTTTTGGGCAGGATAATCACACTAACGCGTTACCTGCTATAATGTGGGAATTCCTAACCAAAGAATAAATGTAACGCGTTATGAACTACGGATCGGATGTAGAATTAAGTAAAAGATAAAAAACAAGAGCAAGCAAGTTGTAATATGTATATTGTGATCGTAGTTGTAGATAAATCTCTCAAAAATACAAATGAACACTTGTCTGCCACCAAATGAATGGATGAAGAATTAAGCTTCTAGTTTTGCTCTCATTGCCAGTGATGATCGTGCCTCCATCTTCGCCTCGTCCCTATTTTATAGTCCCTTCCTCAGTTTGGACTGTTAGTGGAGTTCTCGCTTTGTCTTTTCGAGTTGAATTCTGGGGAGGCCCAACAATACCCCCTCAAAAACCCAGGAAAATTCTGTCTGCCGCTTTTCTAGAGTTTTTGATTTTTGCTCCTCGGAAGTTGTAGTGCGTAAGGGCACGTCCCATCAATCTGTACGTATAGCAGTCGTGATGGCCTCTAAGACTTCAATTGTGCTTCTTGGTGTTTAGGTACGCTTCCTTCTACTTTGCTTCTTCATCTTCAACCTCTCCTCTTCCCTTTACTATGGCAACTTCTAGTTCTTCTTCCCTTTACTGCCTCGAAGCCACCATTCCTCCTTCTCTAACCTCCTACGGGTTACTCACTTCCTATCACCGGAGGGAGAGTACCTCGGAGGACCCCCATATATTCGCCTTCTCTGCAGGTTTCCCTTCACATGCAGAGGTGTTCTTTCCTCCCCCTGGTGTCTACGCGGATTTCTATGCCGACGATTGGGTGTGCTTGTACGAGTACCCTTTTCGTACCGGCCACCGTTTTCTGTTTTCTCCTTTAGTCGTCGATTTCTTGTCTACCCTCAATGTTTCTCCAGGGCAATTACTTCCCCAAGTTTGGAGACTTCTGCTTTCCGTTGACCGATTGTGTTCTTCCCAAGGTCTTCCCTTCAAAGCTACCGACTTTTTCTTGAATTATCATCTGTCCAAAGGTGGTCCTGGCCGTTTAACTTTGAAAACCTTCACCAACAAATCTGACTTAGTCTTCAACATATCGAAATCAAACCGGGCTTGGGCTAATAAGTGCTTCTTTGTGAGATTGTCTTCCCTGAGAATCGATACGTCTTTCCTGAAAAGTCATTGGCGGTCAACAAGTAGTGTTTCCCTCTTGTATCTCGTTGATCCTTATTCGAATGTAACCACTGGTTTGTCGTTTTTTGTTTTTTGTTTTTGTGCAAAGAATCTTGCTACTCCTAAACCTCTCAAGGTGTCATCCCAAGTGATTTCTCACATTGAGGCTCTTCCACTGGAAGACAGATCGTACCCCAAGTTAGTAAAAGCGTGTTTCACAGAACCTGAAGATACCGAAATGTCGAGTAAGTTCTTCCTTCTTCTTCTTCTTCCTTGTTTCAGCGTCTTTATCTTCTGCTAACCTTGTTACTTTATGCTGTCAGGTTCTAGAACTACCAGATCAATTGTTGCATTATCAACCTTGGAGAGAGTTGAAGCTAGGAAGAAAAGGAAAGCGAAGACGGCTTCTACTACAGATACATCTTTGGCAGTAGCTCTGCCTCCCAAGATTACAAGCAACTATCCTAAGGCCTCGTTGTCAAAGAAGGATGTCTCCTCTCAAATGACGGACCTTTCCAGCACTATGATGTCCTTGGACATGGACGCTGGAAAATGCCTGAAATCTGTGATGCCACTTCTTCAAGTGAACTGTCTTCAAGATTCAGGACACCGGTCCACTTTTCCTGACTTCTTTGGCGAGATTCTGGCGGCTCAGTGGCAGGTATTCACTAACTTTCCTCATCTTTCTTTTTTGTTGATACTCTCGCTTCCTGATGGTTCGGTACTTGTTGTCCAAGGTCTCCAACTTGCTCTTGCAGCTTTTGACGCCTTCAAGGACTACCCCGAGCAGTTGGCTCAGAGTAAGATCAGCATGCAACTTGAGAAGGATAAGTCGGTCATCTTGGGGTAGGAGAAGAAGGTCGTTGATCTGCAGAGTGCCCTCGAAAGAGCTCTTGAGGAATCCAAGGCGTGGGAGGACAGGTTAAAGGAAGCATCAAAGAAGAGTGCTGCTCTTGCTCAAGAGGTTGAGGATACGGCTAACTACTGGTCACTCAGAGCACGTGTCGAGACGATAGAGGAGTTTGCTGCTGAGAAACACTCTTCTTGGGACGCTTTGAAGGAGAGGAAGCAGTTCGAGAATTTATTCCCTGATGAAGCTAGCGCATCCAAGAAATCCTCTCTTATCGACGAGATTTCACAAGTTGCCAAAGAAGTGGCGCAGGTTGAGATGGACAACCAGAAGCCAGCCGAAAAAATCTCCAAGGAATGATTCCCTTTTACTTATTTTATTTCTCAGACTCTTATCCTACCCCCAATATGTTGGGGCTTAAAAACTCTGTGTTTTGCTTTGCCGCTTGTTGTAGGGCCTAAGTGTGGACAACTTTTTACCCCGTGATGGTTTTTGGGGTTTATGTTTATTTTGATAATGTTTTAGCAGTTGTTATGGCCTTGGATCTTTGTTTTTCTTTTTTGCAGGTAGAACAAGTTCATTGTTGGAGAATGAAGATCAACGCGTTTCTGAAAGATCAATTTGTTTATTAAAAATGTGTACTTGTAATTTAACGATAAACTTTTCGTTGTATATCGCTTTTCATGTAAGATGCAAAGGGAGAGAGAGAATAATGTATTTGTCTGAAGGTAAATATTGGCAATAAAATTGTGAATCGTATTACAGAAATTTGATGAAACTCCTCTTGTTCTACAGTTTTTGTTACACGTTCTCGTCTCTTGCATCTTTTTTACTAGTCGTTGTGTGCACAACGTTGCCTGATCATAAGACGAGGGCCTATGTTTTGGCCTCTAACGTCACAAGGCATCCCTTGTTAGTTTTCTTGAAACCCTCTTTGTCTCATGTATGTGTAAAGATGTAATAATATAATGTGAAAAGAGAAGTTTATGAAGTATACCTTATTGTAACTTGTTCGTTCTAAAAGTGATACAACTTCAAGTTCATCGCGTTCCAACTTCTGGGGACCGTCTTCCCATCTCATGAAATCAACTCATAGGCTCCTTGTCCTACGATCTTCATAATCTGATATGGTCATTCCCAATTTGCTCCCAACTTGCCAGCATTCAATTCCTGCGTATTTTGGAAGACTTTCCTCAATACCCAATCTCCTACTTGGAATGTCTTCGCGTTAATGCGTTTGTTGTAACTCCGGGCTACCCCCTGTCTATATGCCGCCATACGAACCGATGCCTCATCTCGCAACTCGTCTACCGTGTCTAAATGGTGTAACAAGTTAGGTAAGTTTGATTCCTCGGCAGTGAGTCCATATCGAAATGTGGGCAAAGTCACTTCTACTGGTAACACGGCTTCGCATCCATAAACTAAGGAGAAAGGTGTATGACATGTGGCAGTCGTAGGAGTTGTTCGATCTGACCACAGAATAAGGGGTAACTCGTCTTCCTATTTCCCCTTTGCCTCTTTTAGTCGCTTCTTCAAGTTGTTGATGATCACTTTGTTGCTTGCTTCTGCTTGACCATTGGCTTGTGGATAACGTGGTGTTGACATTACCAACTGAATGTTGTATTGCTGGCAAAATGATCTAGTCTTATCACTGATGAACTAGGACCCGTTGTCGCATACTATGGTGGATGGTATTCCAAACCTACTCAGGATGTTTCTTTTTATGAAAGAGATGACCTGGGTGTCTTTGACTTCTTTAAAGGCTTCGACTTCGATCCACTTGGAGATGTAGTCAGTCATGGCTAAGATGTAGACACGTTGTCCCAAAGCTGGAGGAAGCTTTCCCACGATATCCATTCCCCATTTCATGAATGGCCAAGGGGAAGTTATAGGATGTAACAACTCCGAACGTTGATGTGGTATAGGTCCATGACGCTGGCACGCGTCACACTTGCGGGCAAACTCCACTGCATCCTTGTTCATGGTGGGCCAATAATAACTCATCTCGCTCGCTTTCTTCGCCAAGTTGGGCCAATAATAACTCATCTGTTAGTGGAGTTCTCAGCGAATCCCGAAGATCTCGCCATCGTTATCAATGAATTAGCCGTTTGTGCAAATTGATCATGGGATCCGAGATTTTCGTCACACCTTAATTGCTTCTTCCAACGACTCATTCCTGCCACGTCTTCAGCTTTTCTTTGGCCCTTCTCGCTAGCGAGCAATCTAGATTAATCTTCTTGGGCTCGCTTTTCTTTTCGGGCTGAATTCTGGGGAGGCCCAACAGATTGATTACTAGACTTTGATTCTTCTAATTCCCTTGGACGAACCTGACTTCGCTATACTATGGGGATCTTGATCTATAAATATATTTGCTTGTTAGGATCAAGGTAAAACCCTCTCAACAAATTGGGGCCGTTGCCAGGGATTTAGTCTAGTTTCTTTGTCTAGTTATCTTTCGGGTTTGGGAATAGCCCATACCCTTTGGTGTTTACTAATTCGTTTTCTTGTGATTGTGTGTGTAGGTGTATGCCCTCTAATTCACGAAGGAGAGTCGACTATTTTCCTTTTGATCCCGAACTCGAGAGAACCCTCCACCGCAAGCTAAGAGAACGAAGAGCAATGGCCAACGCTGAGGAAATTGCTCGACAGATGGCTGACCTTCCCCTTCAGATGGAAGGTATTCAAAGAGAGCGTGATGCTCAAGCTGCTGCTGCGCAGAGAGAGAGAGATGCCGTTGCTGGTGTCCGAGAACAAATCGATGCTATTCCGCAAAACGCAAAGCAAAACATGTATCCAGAATTTAGGGTTCCCCAATCCGCAATTGTGCTCCTTGTGATTGAGCGCGCCTTTGAGATTAAGTCTCACTTCATCACTCTTATCAAGAGGTCTCCATTTGAGGGCAAGCCCTAGCTTCGAGTGCCCCATGGAGCATATCAAGAACTTCACCGACCTATGTGACACCATCGTCGCCGATGGCGTGTCACTTGAATATGTGCTCTTAAAGGCATTCAAGTGGTCCTTGGCCGGAAAGGCTCTTACTTGCCTCGAAAGCTTACCTCCTAGGTCAACTACTACATGGAAGGCTTTGCACGACCTCTTCCTGACGAAGTTCTTTTCACCGGCTAAGACTACTGAGCTAAGAAAGAGCATCACTTCTTATCATCAACTTCCTAATGAGACTTTTGTGGAAACTATGGAGCGGTTCAAGGAACTTCTTCGGCAATGTCCTACTCATTGACAACCACCCTATGAGCTTCGGGAAATCTTCTTCCAAGGGATTAATGCCGCTACAAAGGACCGCATCAACCTTCACACTGATTGCGGGTTCATTGAGATGGATCCCGATGAAGCTTGGGCTTTGATGGACAAACTCACCAACTATGATGCAATGTATGGCACCCAACAAGCCGTCAAGGTTCCAATGAAGAAGCTTTATGATCCTAATGTCGAACCGATTGATCAAGATGTGAGGTTTCAATACATGCAAGATGAGATTAATCAACTCAAGAAGCAAATAAGCTACTTCAAATCCACCGCTCAGCCTTGTCAAGAATGTGGTTCCCAATCTCATACCACCACTTCTTGTACAAACGTGGATCAAGTCCAAGCCACCGAGGCTTATGCGGAGGCGAACTATATGCGAGGGCCCTACCCAGGCCAAAACAATTATCCTCAATGGAACAACAATGGCCAAGGCCAAGGATTTCCTCCTCCCCCACAAGAGCAAAGGGCCCCTCCTTATAGACCTCCCGGTTACCAAGAGCCACCAGCTTGGGCGCAAGGTCTCCTCGAGGGAATCAATGGCGTCCATACCAATCTTAAAGGAGTTCAAAACCAATTGGGAGACTTCGAAGCATGGAGGAAGAATGTGAATTCCCAACTTGGTGACCTAACAGCTCAAATTCCACGACCCCAAGGGCGATTACCGGGCCATTCTGATGAGAACCCGAGAGGTCATATTGATGTGGTCCACCTGAGGAGCGGAAAGAAGTTGTCGGAGCAAGACACAAGCAAGAACGAAGAGAACCAGCCCATTTCAGAGGAGGTCGTTACGACCCATCCAGAGGCATAACCGACCCTTCCCCCACTACAGAGGAGGTTGTTACCAACCCTCCCCAGGTTGTAACCGACCCTCTTCCTGGTATTCTTACATCTGTTCCCTCTACATCAACAATGATGGTGCTTTCTTTCCCATCCAAGAAGGCCGAGGATTCCACGGAGGGCAAATTCAAACATTTTGTGCAGGTTCATCAAGGGCTCAACATCACCATCCCTTTTGCCGAACCCTTGAGTGAGATGCCCGCATACACCAAATTCCTTAAAGAGATCTTGTCAAAGAAGCGGTCGATGTCCGAGTTGACCGATGAGGTGCGATCTCTAGAGCTTCCGGAGAAACTTGGCGATCCTGGTAAGTTCGCTATTATTATTGGTATAGGTGCTCATCATTTCAAAGCTTTATGTGACCTTGGTGCAAGTGCTAGTCTCTTTCCCCGTTCTATATGGTCCAAGACCAACATGGGTCCTTTGGTCCCGGTAAACATGAAGCTCTATATGGCGGACGACTCATGTGTGAGGCCAACCGGTGTTGTCGACGACTTCCCTATCCAAGTCGGCAAGTTCTTTGTGCCCAATGATTTTATTGTTATGGAGATGCAGGAAGATCCTGTCGTCCCGATCATTCTTGGGCGACCATTCCTTGCAACAGCCGGAGCTATTAATGATGTGAAGAAGGGCCTCCTTACTTTTGAGATCGGTAATGAGGTAGTTGTGTTCCGGTTCAATCCAACGATGAAAGAGAGCGATGAGGCTATTGAGGTCAAGATTTTGTACACTCGCTCTGATTACATTGACTGCGAAGATCTGATCGAGCGCTTGCTTGGAGCTTGTACTAGTGAAGATGAAGATGAGGAAGACGCTACAAGGGCGTTACCGACCTAGTCTAGGTCGTTACCGACCTCACCGCGCTAGACTCCTACCCCCATTCCGCTCATTTTTTGAGGAATTTGCATATACTTCTGGCACGGTAACGACCCCCTCATGGTCGGACCGACCCTTTTGGAAGTAGATGACGAAGAGCAACTCTTGATCGAAAGTGATTACTTTGAGGAGCTATTCTGTTAAGGCAAGGTTCCCTTGCCCCTTTGGGTTTTGATGATAACAAACCCTTGGCATTTGATATGTTCTATGAAGTGTTTCAGGGAAGGAATTGTCCAAGGGAACGATGAAAGGAACTGTTCCCTTGATAGAGGGAACAGTAAAGGGAACTCTCAGTGTAATAGGATTACACTGTTCCCTTGACAATTGAAAATGATAGAAAAACCAAGAAGAAGGAACACTGAAGGGAACACTAGTGTATTATGATGGGAACTGTTCCCATCTAGGGAATATGATGGGAACAGTGAAGTTTCAAAGATCAAAGGAATAGTGAAGGGAACGACAATGTGATGTGAAGGAACTGCTCCCATCCAAGGAATAGCTCCCCAAGACCAAAGCTCCAGGAGAAGAAAGACTCAAAGGAACAATGAAGGGAACTATCAGTGTAATATGAAGGAACTGTTCCTCAAGAGAAAAGCTCCAGGAGAAGAAACAATCAAGTGAACAATGAAGGGAACTCTCAGTGTAAAATGAAGGAACTGTTCCTATCTAAGGGAACTCACAAGCCAGTCCAACAAATACCATAGGGAACTAATGTGGTTTGTTCAAGTACTTCTAAGGAACACAGGTACAGCAAAGAACTCCTATGAATGACAAAGCCACTGCTAGCCACAATGAAGAGTTTCCATCAAGGGAACTCTGAAGAGGAAAGTTCCCTTGAAATGGGAACTCCCAGAAACAAACAAGAAAACACAAGCTTACAATGATGAAGAGTTTCCATCAAGGGAACTCTGAAGAAGTCAGTTCCCATGAAATGGGAACTCACATGTGAAGACAACGACCGTTCAGCGCAGATCGCGGGATCCTGTCTCAGACAGCCAGAGGGAACAGTTTGAGGATCAGACTGTCACGCTTCATCCAACGGTCCGATTGATTCAAGAAGTTGACCTAGTTCAAACCAAAGTCACATGTGAAGAAAGTACAACTTGGGCATCAAGCAAAGGGCATTTTGGACACAAACGAAAGATGCTACTGCCCAAGACAAATGGACTATAAAGCCAAATGAATAGTACTCGGTTTGAGTACTTCTCCCAGAACTTACAAACACCCACATCAGAGAAAAGAAAGAAAAGGAAGAGAAGTCCCCGCCGGCGAGTGTGTGATCTCGACGACGGTGAAGCTAAAGTTCCCTGGAGCAAGGGAACTGAGAAGTCAGCGTAAGGTTTGAGTTACTTGTGTTTTGCTGTTGTGAGCTTAGGAACTCAGTTGAGAGGATTTACTAGTGTTGCTAGAGTTAGGAAGAACTTGTAGGAACAGAGAATTGTAAATCCGGCTGTGTAACTAAGGAACAAAGCAATCAAAACAAGTAAGTCATTCAAAATCCTCCAAGGGAGGTAGAGGTTTACCCATTCAACTAGTTGGTTGAAGTGGGGTTCCTCTATAAGGAACTGTGTCCCTTTACTTATCTTATGCTTTTGGTTCTTGTTCCTTATAATTTCTCGAATTGTTCCCTTAATATTCTTTGTTCCTATACTTCCATATTGTTATCTTCTTTGTGCCTATCACCTGCATATTTATTTGTTATTCCGCTTCCCAAGGAACAGTTCCCATAACTGTTCCTTGACTCTATCCTAACACACAACTTTCCAACAATTGGTATCAGAGCCTGGTTGCTCTAGATTGTGTGTTACTTGCAGGTAATTAGGGAACAATATGACTTTGTCAACAAGTGATGACGTTGGTCGTTGCATAGAGGCACTACGTTCTTTGTATTGCAAGGGAAATCTCCAAAAGAAAAATGATGGAAGTGTTCCCACCACAAAACTAGAGCTTGTGGGAGAGGAACAAGAAAAGATACTTGATGTAGTGACCAAGGAAAGGGAGAACATCATTAGGAACTGTCCTAAGAAAAAGAAAGGAAAAGGCAAGGTGTCTTCCTTTTTTGATGCATGGGGGAACAATCCTGATGATGAATCTGACGAATGGACGAGTCCAAGTACTTGTTATGTTGCTAAGGAACAAAGTGCATCTGATTGTGAAGAAGAGGTAAGTGAAAGTTCCCATCTTTTCAATGAATTGAATAATTATAGGAAAAGTTCCCTAATTAAATTTATTGAGAAAATTTGGAAGGAAAAGGAAAAATTGAAAGAGGAACTTGAAAATCATGATAGTTATTCTTCCATTCCTTGTGATGCTTGTCATGCTCTTAAAATTAATGTTGGGAACTTGGTGTCTGAGAATCGGGAACTACATGCTAAGTTAGAAAGTCTTAGAGTTGAAAACTTGAAACTTTCTAAGGAACTAAACTTTGTTGTTCCCTCTAACCAAACTGAGTTGAATAGCTTGAGATCTAAAGTTGATAAGCTTGTTTCCACTAACCTTATGAATGAGAAGAAACTCTACGAGTTAAGATGCGTTAAGGAACAGGTGGAACAAAATTTTGAAGATAAGGAATTGCTCCATCTTCAAAGAAGGTTGCAAAGTGCCAATGACAGGAACATGCACTTGGAGGCAAAGCTAAAAGGTCTTGAAAACCATAGTTCCTTAAACCACACATGGGCTAGAGGACAAAAGGCACACAAGGTTTGGGAACAACAAGCTAGATCAAAGAAGCAAGCTTCATGGAACAATGGCATTAATGTGAGGTGCAAACCCAAGAGACAAGAGGAACAAAAAGGAGAATCAAGTGCCCAAGGTGCACATCGTAATCATCCAAAGGTGATGAACCAAGCTGAGAAGAGGGAACCTCGTAGGGAAACAAGGTTCCAAGAAAGAAAGGCACAACCTCATTTCCAACAAAGCCATGGGAACTGGGAACGTCGTGGGCACTATGCTTTCAAGAACCATTGGAAATTCACTGGATTAAGAAGAAAGGACCAAAAGGTGCAACAACCTAGGAAAGGTAAGTCTTCAGTTCCTTCCATACAATCTTGTTTCATGAAGTGTGGAAATGTTGAATTTTTTAATGCTAGTCCTAACCCAAGGGAACCCAAACTTGTTTGGGTGCCCAAAATCAAGACTTGAGTTTGTGTTGTAGGGAGTTGTGAGGGAAACAACTTAGGAACAAGTGTCTCATTGAAAAAAAAAAAAAAAATATTTCCTCACAATCTCAAGTAGAAGTGAGCTAGGAACTCACTTAATGTGCAAGAAGTGCAACAATTTAGGGGGAACAAGGTCAAGAACAAAAATTCCCCTCTAAAAAAAAAAAAATAACAAGCTGAATGCTAGTTGTGGAACACAATGAGGTAAGTGTTTCTTAACCCATAATGTGCTCATCTTTCATGCATGGGAACAATAGAGCTGATCTTTGAGAAAAATTCATTGAGATGGAACTTTGTAGAACTGAAAATCAAGTTGCAAGGAAATTCACCAAAGCTTTGGAGAGAAATTAGCTCAAGGAACATCTAAGGATGCTTCCTTGCATGATCTTCTTAGAATTAAACAAGTCCCGGTTCACTATTCTTTCAATGATTGGCTAGTTTAAGGGAACTTTGGTAGGGAACAATACTTAGTAACTTTCTTCATGATAATATGATGACTTGTTTGATGGACTATGCCTTCAATTTTTTTTTTGCATGGAGTTGTTGCATATGCATGAGTTTTTCTTTTTTTTTGGGCCCAAAATGATCAACCTGAGTTCCTATCCCACTATATTAGCCGAAATGATGGTTGATCATAAGACTTGTCCCTTAACCTTGATCCAGGTAAACGTCTCCTATGAGCCTAATATGTTTTAAGCCCTTATTTACTGGATTCAATTACCTGGATGTCTTTTGTTCCTTTCCATGCTTATTTGTTTGGATATGCTTATCTTATTGTTCCACAAAAATCCCATGCTATCCAAACCAAGCCCTCGTTACTCAATCATGGTGTAGAAGAGTGGGAACTTTGTTTTTACTGGATGACAAGGGAACAACAAGTCAAGGGAAGAAGAAAAGAGGATAAAGCTCTAGATATAGTTCCATTCTTTGAGGGGGAACAAGTTGCAAGTTCCTTCATATTAAGTTGCAAGTTCTCTAAAGCATATGCAAGTTGCAAGTTCTAAAAAAAAAAAAAAAAAAAAAAAAAAAATGTCTCATGAAGGAAAAGTTTCAAGAAAATTTGAAGAAATGTACAAGGAAGGATAAGAGGAACTAAAGCAAGGAAATGGATGTAAAAATCAAGGAACCCACGTCTATTGTGAGGAACAATGGCAATGCTTGACATCCAGGGGAACACACCCTCTTCGAAATCATGATTGAGTCCCCTACAAGATTTCCTTTGCCCATCAATTCCAATATATTGCTTTTCCTTGTGCATATGCTTCCAGTTCCATTGCTCTAACTATTTCTTGCTTATGATGATTGTGTAGTCCCATCCCTCTATCATCATCTCAATATTATCCTTGAGTTAAGATTGTGCTTTGTATTTGTACCTCTTACTTGAAGTTCATTTTTCGATGATGCCAAAAGGGGGAAGTGTGAAAAATTGTAGAGATGCGTTGTTCTAAGAGATATAGAATTTACTTTTCCATTTGCTAAGAGGGAACTACTTGATAACTTTCACTAGTAGGAACTACAAGTCCATCTCAGGGGGAACAAAAAGGTTTAGGGAACAACCATGCATTTTATTGAGGAACTTTCATTTATTCAGGGGGAACTAGAACTTGTTCTGCTCTACAATATTGAAGAGTTTGTCATCATCAAAAAGGGGGAAATATTGTTAAGGCAAGGTTCCCTTGCCCCTTTGGGTTTTGATGATAACAAACATTTGCCCCTTGCCCTCAGGGGGAACTAGTATTTGTTTTCCTCTATAATTTTGAAGGGTTTGTCATTATCAAAAAGGGGGAAATTGTTAAGGCAAGGTTCCCTTGCCCCTTTGGGTTTTGATGATAACAAACCCTTGGCATTTGATATGTTCTATGAAGTGTTTCAGGGAAGGAATTGTCCAAGGGAACGATGAAAGGAACTGTTCCCTTGATAGAGGGAACAGTAAAGGGAACTCTCAGTGTAATAGGATGACACTGTTCCCTTGACAATTGAAAATGATAGAAAAACCAAGAAGAAGGAACACTGAAGGGAACACTAGTGTATTATGATGGGAACTGTTCCCATCTAGGGAATATGATGGGAACAGTGAAGTTTCAAAGATCAAAGGAACAGTGATGGGAACGCCAGTGCAATATGAGGAGTTGTTCCCATCCAGGAACATGATGAGAACAATGAAGGTTCAAGGCTCAAAGGAATAGTGAAGGGAACGACAATGTGATGTGAAGGAACTGCTCCCATCCAAGGAATAGCTCCCCAAGACCAAAGCTCCAG
This sequence comes from Fallopia convolvulus, assembly GCA_964016875.1. NCBI lineage: Eukaryota > Viridiplantae > Streptophyta > Magnoliopsida > Caryophyllales > Polygonaceae > Fallopia > Fallopia convolvulus. The sequence continues at coordinate 5,941,368 of OZ024723.1, forward strand.
GAGAAGAAAGACTCAAAGGAACAATGAAGGGAACTATCAGTGTAATATGAAGGAACTGTTCCTCAAGAGAAAAGCTCCAGGAGAAGAAACAATCAAGTGAACAATGAAGGGAACTCTCAGTGTAAAATGAAGGAACTGTTCCTATCTAAGGGAACTCACAAGCCAGTCCAACAAATACCATAGGGAACTAATGTGGTTTGTTCAAGTACTTCTAAGGAACACAGGTACAGCAAAGAACTCCTATGAATGACAAAGCCACTGCTAGCCACAATGAAGAGTTTCCATCAAGGGAACTCTGAAGAGGAAAGTTCCCTTGAAATGGGAACTCCCAGAAACAAACAAGAAAACACAAGCTTACAACGATGAAGAGTTTCCATCAAGGGAACTCTGAAGAAGTCAGTTCCCATGAAATGGGAACTCACATGTGAAGACAACGACCGTTCAGCGCAGATCGCGGGATCCTGTCTCAGACAGCCAGAGGGAACAGTTTGAGGATCAGACTGTCACGCTTCATCCAACGGTCCGATTGATTCAAGAAGTTGACCTAGTTCAAACCAAAGTCACATGTGAAGAAAGTACAACTTGGGCATCAAGCAAAGGGCATTTTGGACACAAACGAAAGATGCTACTGCCCAAGACAAATGGACTATAAAGCCAAATGAATAGTACTCGGTTTGAGTACTTCTCCCAGAACTTACAAACACCCACATCAGAGAAAAGAAAGAAAAGGAAGAGAAGTCCCCGCCGGTGAGTGTGTGATCTCGACGACGGTGAAGCTGATGTTCCCTGGAGCAAGGGAACTGAGAAGTCAGCGTAAGGTTTGAGTTACTTGTGTTTTGTTGTTGTGAGCTTAGGAACTCAGTTGAGAGGATTTACTAGTGTTGCTAGAGTTAGGAAGAACTTGTAGGAACAGAGAATTGTAAATCCGGCTGTGTAACTAAGGAACAAAGCAATCAAAACAAGTAAGTCATTCAAAATCCTCCAAGGGAGGTAGAGGTTTACCCATTCAACTAGTTGGTTGAAGTGGGGTTCCTCTATAAGGAACTGTGTCCCTTTACTTATCTTATGCTTTTGGTTCTTGTTCCTTATAATTTCTCGAATTGTTCCCTTAATATTCTTTGTTCCTATACTTCCATATTGTTATCTTCTTTGTGCCTATCACCTGCATATTTATTTGTTATTCCGCTGCCCAAGGAATAGTTCCCATAACTGTTCCTTGACTCTATCCTAACACACAACTTTCCAACATATTCAATATGGAGAAGGATGATGACATTGTTACACTACCACCACCTACTCCGGAGCTTAAGATTCTCCCCGAGTCTTTGAGGTATAAGTTTCTTGGCCCAAATTCCTCTTTTCCTGTAATTGTTAATGCTAACCTTAATGCGGAAGTAGTTGGAAAGTTGCTTTATGTGCTTAGGACTCATAGGAAGGCCATTGCGTACTCACTTGAGGACTTGAGTGCTTTCACCTTCTTTGTGCATGCATCGTATTTTTCTTGAGGAAGGTCATTGGCCAACCATAGAGAATCAACGAAGGCTTAACCCAAACATGAAGGAAGTAGTAACGAAATATATCTTGAGAATGCTTGATGCAAGTATCATCGTCCTAATTTTGGATAGTAAGTGGGTAAGCCCGGGTGAGTTGATTCCTACTAGGACTACCACTAGTTGGCTTATGTGCATTGACTATAGGAAGCTTAATAATGCCACTACAAAGGATCACTTCCCCTTGTCCTTTATTGACCATGTTCTAGAGAGATTAGCTTTGCATGACTATTTTTGTTATCTCGATGGCTATAGTGGTTTTTGGCAGGTTCCTATACATCCCGATGATCAAAAGAAGACCACCTTCACGTGTCCTTATGGTACGTTTGCCTATAGAAGGATGCCATTCGGGCTTTGCAACGCCTCAGCCACTTTTCAAAGATGTATGATGGCTATCTTCTCCGACATGATTGAGGACATTGTGGAGGTCTTTATGGATGATTTCTCAGTTTACGGTACCAATTTTGACTCTTGTCTTGCTAATCTTGCTAGAGTCCTTAAAAGATGTGAAGAGAATAAACTCGTGCTGAATTGGGAGAAGTGTCACTTTATGGTGTAAGAAGGGATTGTCTTAGGTCATATAGTGTCTAAAAGGGGAATTGAAGTTGACACGGCTAAAATTGAATTGATTGAAAAATTGCCACCCCCTACCTCTGTGAAAGAAGTTAGGAGTTTCCTAGGTCATGCCGGGTTTTATAGGAGGTTCATACAAGATTTCTCTAAGATTACTAAACCATTGACTAACCTACCAATGAAGGATGTTGTGTTTGAGTTTTCTTCCGAGTGTCTTGAAGCTTTTCATAGGATCCGGGATGCGCTTGTGTCGGCCCCTATCATGCAACCTCCGGATTGGACACTTCCCTTCGAGATCATGTGCGACGCTAGTGACTATGCCGTGGGCGCGGTTCTTGGGCAAAGGAAAGAGAAGAAGCTTCATGCCATCTACTATGCGAGCATTAGCTTTTGAGAAGTTCCGGTCATACTTGGTAGGCTCAAAGGTAATCGTCTACACCGATCATGCAGCTACCCGTTACCTTATGGACAAGAAGGACGCCAAGCCAAGATTACTTCGATGGATGCTCCTATTGCAAGAGTTCGACCTTGAGATACGAGACAAGAAAGGAGCGGATAATCTTGTGGCAGACCACCTTTCTAGGTTACCCATTGAGCACATCACGAAGTCCGGAGACGCGGTACCCATCAACAACTCTCGCCTGGACGAAACCCTCTTGAGCAACGAAGTTCTACGGGTCAATATCGCCCATCCTGGGTCGGTCACGACCAGCCCTGGGTCGGTACCGACCCCCCTCATGTACAAGAGACGGTCGACTCCGAGCAAGACCACACGACTCCAACCCTAGTTGGGGTCGACCCAGGTCACTCTTCTCCCTCTTCTTGCATATTTACTAGTACTCTTCCTTCCTCTCCTCCCATCATCTCTTCCCTTTCTATACATACTATTAGAGGGGCGACAACCCCTTGGTTTTCGGACTTTGCTAACTATGTTGTAGGAGGCATTATTCCAGATGGATTGACTTCCCAAGCTAAAAAGAAGTTCCTCCACGACGTCAAGCAATACTATTGGTATGATCCTTACCTGTTCAAGCAAGGGAGTGATCATATCTTTAGACGTTGTGTGTCGGATGATGAGATAGAGGGAGTAATCCGACATTGTCATACTCTCCCGACAAGCGGCCATGCTAAGGGATTCAAAACCACATCGAAGATTCTTCAAAGTGGATTCTATTGGCCCACCCTTTTCAAGGACGTTCAAGCATATGTAGCGGCGTGGGATGAGTGCCAACACGCGGGAAACATTACATGGAGGAATGAGAACCCACTCACGGTAATCTTAGAGGTCGAGCTCTTCGACGTATGGGGTATTGACTTCATGGGGCCCTTCCCCTCTTTGGGTCCCTACAAGTACATCGTCGTGGTGGTCGACTATGTTTCCAAGTGGGTCGAGGCCATAGTCACAAGAACCAATGATTCACGAGTGGTAGCCAAGTTCATGAAGACAAACATCTTTCCTCGCTTTGGTGTTCCCCGAGCTCTTATTAGTGATGGTGGATCTCACTTCATTGAGCGGAGCTTCAAAGCACTTTTTGACCAAGTATGGGGTATCTCACAAGGTGGAAACTCCTTACCATCCCCAAAGTAGCGGTCAATTGGAGGTTTCCAACCGGCAAATCAAGACCATATTAGAGAAGACGGTTTCCCACTCAAGGAAGGATTGGTCCTCCAAGCTCGATGATGCACTATGGGCGTACCGCACCGCCTACAAGACGCCACTCCACACCACTCCCTAAAATCTAGTGTATGGCAAGTCATGTCACTTGCCCGTCGAGCTTGAACAAAAAGCTTTATGGGCTCTCAAGGAGCTCATCATGGACCTCAACACGGCCGGAGCAAAGCGATTCATGGACTTGCAAGAACTAGAGGAGTTGAGGTTAAAAGCGTATGAGAATGCCAAGATCTACAAAGAGAGAACCAAGAAATGGCATGACAAGAAGATTGTCCCGAAGACCTTCAAAGCCGGTGATCAAGTACTCCTTTTCAACTCTAGACTTCAGCTCTTCCCCGGAAAGCTAGGAACCCGATGGAGTGGACCATTCGTGGCTCATCACATCTACCTACATGGGGCAGTCGACCTAATAGAAGAGAATTGAGGGATTTTCAAGTTCAACGGGAATTGATTGAAGAAGTCTTATGCAAGAGCCGAACCCGATGAGGAAATCCGAGCCACATGGGCTCTCACATCCTCTGACTAAGATGAGGTATTCCTCGTCTAGCTATAGACGTTAAATAAAGCGCTTACGGGAGGCAACCCACCTTTTTCTCTTTTCTTTTCATTTTGGACCTTTTTATCTTAGATTAATTTTTTTTTATTAGTTTAGAGTAGTTAGGAATCTTGTCTTGCATCTCCACTCAAGTTTTGTAGGGATCCGAGGCGTCGAAAGGGAGCAAGAGGGCCGGAACACACCACAACGCAAGGGAACAAAACGTATAGGGGTGGCCGATCACGACCCGAATCCGGTCGGTACCGACCTTCCCAGCATTACGGTAAAAATCTCGAAATTTCCAGAAATTGCAAGTCCCTGCACTTTTAACCCCTTTAACCCTACTCCTCCTCCTCTTTCTTCCCCTCTTCAACCACACCGCTGACCCCTTTTGCCCTCAAAAATCCCTTTGCCCCCATTGCTCTTAAAACCTCAAACATCCATCACTACTTCTCTCAAATCTACACAAATCCATCTTTGTGCTACACAATCCATCCAATTTCTTCACCAAAAAAACTAAATTTCGAACCCTCACTCATAAACCCCAATATTCGAACTACTCTAAGGGCTCGGTTACGACCCTCTTTCTTCTTTCATTCTTCTAGTTATACTCGTTATTGGTATGTTCCTCCACTCCTTTGCTCTTAAATTCAAGTTTACTTGATTAATTTAGAAGGGTTAGTTGACAATCTAGGTTCTGGGTGTTCTTGAGTTTGAATGTGGAATTTTGGGTTGTTTGTGTGCTTTGGTTGTTAGATCTACAAGATATGATGATGATTTGTGGTTTGTGAGTTGATTTCTTGCTTGATACTTGGTTGTTTTGTTGATTTTGGGCACATATGATTTTTCTAGGATTTGTGGGTAGCCATTATAAGGTATTTGTGCCGATTTTTCGAGTATATTTCTGCCTAGCAAGATCGGTGACGACCCGAACCCGGTCGGTCACGAGCCTCCAAGGGTCAATTCCGACCCCGGTTGCCTCGTAATCTTGATGATTGCATGATTATTGAACGGATTTATCCATGATTTATGTGATTTAAGCATGAGATTTCCCACTACTTACCTATTTTTTCATGATTAAGCAGGCTTGGTTGAGATTTTTCTTATAATATTGAAGCATGTTGCTTATTGTAAGTATGGGGTGCTTCGTTGGTTGATATATGTGTGATCGTTGTGTGGCTTTTTTCCTTTATAAATTTGGAAATTATCTTGGGAGCTAAAATGTTTTGTAGGACAATGGCCTCTTCATCAAGCAGACCCCCCAAGAAGCAAAAGAAGAACAAGCAAAAGGAGGACTATGTGGAATTTGCTTTTGATGAGCAACGAGACCGGTTCATTGAGATGTGGAAAGGAGACGTCTCTGTGCGAGCATATCAAAGAGACGGCGCCGCCAAGATTGGTTTCCATGCGGAGGTCCTTGAGGCCTTCTCTTGGATTGGAGCTCAACATCTCATTTTACATCCCATTGAGGAGCACCACGTGGCCCTCACGTGTGAGTTTATGTCCGACTTTAGCATGCGAGTGGACAACACCGACTTCAACAAGTCCATTGTCGATTTTCAGCTCGACAACATGCGCCATGAGATGGACATCAAGAAGTTCAACAAGCATCTTGGCTTCCGTGCACCGTCTGGGGTGTACACACCGAAGGATTTCCCCATCAAGAGGTTGTGGCACTACATCACCGGCCGAGCGGATTTCCCCATTAACGCCCTTCAAGGTCGACATATTGCTAGCCCCATTATCAGGGTCATTCTACGCATCCTTGGCTCCACAATTTGGCCCATGTATGTGCTCTCGCACCCCACCAAGCAAGAACTTGCATGCTTAGCCAACATCCTCTTTGAGACGCCCAAGCAGATGAATCTGGGTTCGACTACGCCACAATAGTCCTTAACCACCGCGGCTACCACGACAACACCTACTTTGGTTGGCTCGTGGTTATCCTCGCTAAGTCTTTGAAGATCAAACTTTTCGCCTACTCCTCCAAGAGAGTCATTCCCATGGATGTGAAGTACTATACCAATGCCAAAGTTGTCTACCAAACCGCCACCGACTTCATTTCCAAGTCCAAGCTCGATGAGGGCACACACGACGTGGTACTCACCAAGGATAACCTCGAGCTCTTCTACCGCCCAAATTAGTATGACGCTTGGGCTCCTACACCCTATTCCTTGGTGCCCAATGTTCGAGTTGATGAGATGATTCGACGCATGCCCAGCCGGTACCCGAGAGCCGAGCCTAACCCACCTCCGAGAGAACAAGTTTTTGAACACCAAGAAGCCAGTCCAGGAGGGGCGGAACCGGCCCATCAAGGATGGTAACGACCAGACAAGGGGTGGCACCGACCACCATCAGGGCGGTACCGACCCTATGGACTTCACCATGGGACCGCAGACTGACATGGTACCCTACTACCCCAGCCCCTATGGCTTTGATGGGCCCTATGGCGGGTCCAGTGCTTCTCACTCTCAAGGGAAAGGTACATATCACTATGAGGACGACAAGCAAGATGTAGAGAGGTGGAACGCTCAAGTGGAATACAACAATTGGTTGGCGCAACAACTCTTCCACACTTCTTCACCTCCTACTCCTCCTCAAGAGTGATTCTCCTCCTCTTCCAACGCTTCAAGGTGTCCAAGTTAGTTTCTCTTTTCCTTCTCTTTACTTTACTAATCAATGGGGACATTGATGTTTTAAGTATGGAGTGGTTTGGGAAATTACTTGTTTGAGTCATGTGTTTGCTTGTGTTTAGTCTATCTTTGCTTGAGTCTTTTTCTTTTTGATTTTTGATGGATGAATGCCCTTTTTAGATGTCCTAGGATAGAAATTGCTTGCATCATCATGTAAATCCTATAGCATGCTTTATAAGAATTTCCTAAATCATGATCTTGTTTTTTGAATTTTGAGCTTATGATGGATGTTGAGCATGCATATTTCTAAGTGAAAGCAATCCAACAAATTGAACCTAAGTGAGATATTTTTTTGCCTATAAGGAATATATGTCTTATTCCTTTTTCTTTCATGTGTGATTTACTCTTCCAAATGCATTTACCACTTGTCAATGGTATGGTTATTTTAAACTTGAAACCAATGGAGATTTGCTCATTACTTGTTGAATCAAATAATTTTGAACTTATTTTCATTAGCCTATTATATACCTCTTCCCTACCCATACAGGATCCCTTTGTTTGTAGCCCTTTGTTTAAGCTTTAAGCCTATTTCTAGCCCCACAAAATTTACCTAGCCATGATAAACTTGACCATTTGATCCGGGAATTAGGACTTAGAGTGGATTGGTGGAGGTTGTTGTGGATTGATTGGGTGAAAATAAAGTGATTGTGAAAGGTAGAGAAGGAGTGTTGTCTTTTGGAAAAATTAAAGAATGAAGTGTTTTGGCTCGAAATTGCACATAGTAGTGAACAAGGCAGCTCGTTACCGACCTATCATCAAAAAAAATAATTGTGTAATAAGTGCAAGATTCCAAAGTCTTCCAAGTAAGAAAGGAAGAAAGACAATGATGATAGGTGAAGGGAGAAGTGCACTGAAAAGTTTAAGTGTTTGGTGATTGATAGAAGAAAGAGCATTGGTTGAGTGTTGTGTAGTCTAGGAGTCTTGGTTCCCGTATTAGTTAGCACCACAAGGCCAAATTATTCCTCACCCTTTGAATTACCAAGCCCCATTACAAACCTGCTGAATGGAAGCTTCTTTGAAGTTTTCATTGAGCCCCCCTAAGTTCATTTCATGATTTGATTTGTTTTTATTTCTTTGGTGGAGAGTTTTTGATATAAGTTCCATTGACTATGAGGTTTTGTGTTTGGAATTTGAGTTGAGTGATTATTGATATACCCTAAACACTTTGAGAGTTGAGTGAGACACATTCCTTGGTAAGGTTGGATTGTGATTGCTTAGGATGTTCATGTGTGCTATGATATGGAAGTTGTTTGCCAACTATTCTACTTGTGCTTCTTTTTCCTTAAAGGCGATTCTTGACTTTGTTTTTTTGGTATTGATGCATGTTAAGTGATTGCTTGAGGACAAGAAAGTCTAAGTATGGGGTGTTTTGATGTCACGCTTTTTAGTTAGTTTTTGTGGGTCGTTTTCTAGTTAGGTTGAGTATTTTCTAGATCTTTTGTGTTGTACATTTTGCATATGATTTCGACCCTCTTTCGAAGATTGGAGTCATTTGTGCTTGTTTGTTGTCTTTGTAGGTGTTTGAAGCGTTGAGGAGGAGATATCTCGGTTTTTTTCAGCTTTCTACGATGTGGCATTGGAGTTGTCTTGTAGCGGTGTTGACTAGAGAGACGAGAGTAGCAGTTTTTGGAGCTTTGATGTGTTTCAAGAAGGAAGATTGCAAGATGAAGATGTCTTAGAAGGAGCTTAAGTAAATCTAAGAAGACCAAGAACGTTTAAAGAAGAAACATTGAAGAGAACCAAGCTTTGGAACAAGTTTCAACCAAAGAAGTGAAGAGATCAAGTGTTGGCTAGGGTCGTTACCGACCCACTTTGGGTCGGTACCGAGCGTCCTACGAGGCTTACGGGAAGAAACTTGTGTCTTAAGTTAGGTTTAATAGATGTTTTATTTATGGGTCTTTTAAGATAGAATTTTTTTTTTAGAACATTCCTACTACTATATAAAGGGCCTTTAGGTGACTTTTCTAAGGGAGAGGGACGAAGATCAAGTCTTTATTTTAGGGTTATGAACTTTTATTCCAAGCTTTTGGACAATTTTTAGAGAGCTTTGGAAGATTGTTTGGAGATTTGTAAGTCTGTTCTTTCGATTGAAGTTTGCTTTGTTTTGGAATCATGTCTTCTCTTATCTCTTTGTTTGTTGATTGCATGATGACTTGTGAGTAGTCTACTTTTATAGGGTTGGGGTGAAACCAAACAGGGTTGTGTATGATAAAAGCTTGAATCTTTGATCAAAATCGTTCCTTTAATCTCTATCCTTTAGCCTTCTTTTTTGTTCTTAATTCCTTGATGAAAGTTGAGGCATGTTCATATTCATGATTGAGTTGAAAGATTAAATTGTGAATTTGGATGATTATTGGATTTGAAGCGAAAGCTAAAAACCTTTAGATAACAAGTAGGATTGCAAGTTTCTATCTTTATGAAAGTTGAGATATATGTTTACATGCATAGCTTTGTTGTCTGATCTTTGATTCATGTTTACATGCATAGCTTTGTTGAGGTGGATCCTTTGTCCTAGATCTCTTTTATATTGATTTTTCGGAGTTTTTTCGTTACCCAGTTAGGTCGTTACCGACCCCCTAAGGTCGGTACCGTGCGTTCTATTTTCCTAGCTTTTCTCCTGCGTTTGTTGTTGTGTTGCAGGTCGTTACCGACCCTGACTAGGTCGGTACCGAGCCTCTCCCGTGTGTGTTTTGTTTTGTTTTTGCTTCATTCTTGTTAGGATTGATTGCTAGACTTTGATTCTTCTAATTCCCGTGGACGAACCTAACTTCGCTATACTCTGCGGGGTCTTGATCTATAAATTATATTTTCTTGTTAGGATCAAGGTAAAACCCTCTCAACATCTAGTGAAGACAGGGTCGATACTGACCGTGAGGGGGTCGATATCGAGCCTTTATTATGAGCTTTGAACAAAAATCGAAGGGCAAGGCCTCAATTTGAAACCATGCAACACTCATCAAGGCATCTTATATGCATAAATCCCAGCAATACTAAACAATCAAGCATCTCCAACCCCATACTTACCCAAAAACTTATCTGAAGCATGCCATAATTGCTAGAACATGATGTTGATCATATCAAAGCAAGAACAAGTAATCTCATGCTTCATATAAGGAAAGAAATTGAATTCCAAACATGAGGGAACAAAGTTCATATAAACAAAACACCAATATGAAAGCAAAGAGGCAACAAATCAAGCATGAAAACAAATATTGAACTAGATCTAGATCTAGGCATGAAAATTAACCAAAAATTATCATGAATCTACAAGAAATTCAAGTAGAGATTTAAGGTTGAGAAACCATACCGTAGATTTAAGAACTTACAATGAAAATCAAACGGTTTTTGGGTTGGTAACGAGGGTGTGTGGATCGGTAACGAACAAATTAAGGGCTTGCTCGGTACCGGGTGAAGGCTCGATTTTTGTGGGTGGACTAGTGCGCGAGTGTCTGCGGTGGTGGTGGTTTAAATGCAGGTTGCGGTGGCTCGAGTTGTGCGAGGGTCGCTTGAGAGGGTTTCTTGAGTGTGCAATGGGGGCTTGAGAGCAAAGGGTGGAGTTGGCAGTGAATAAAGCGTGGTGAAAGACAAACGAGGTGTTTAGGTTTAAGTACTTACCTGGTGTCGAAACAGGAATGTTTTTCGTTTATTCTGCGTGGGTCGGTACCGACCCTGTGGGTTCATTACCGATCCTGTCTAGGCAGCATTTGATTGCTTCATTGTCGACCCGAATCCTGTAGCACTTTCATAAAACATTCTATTCCGCAAACTTAACTCTACTCTAAAAAGAAGTCAAAAGAAAGCTAACAAAAAGATCTAAGAAAAGAAAAACTAAATCGGGTTGCCTCTCGTAAGCGCTATTTTTAACATCGTTAGCGCGTCGAACTTACCTTGGCTAGTCTGACGATGTGAGAGCCCAAGCCGCTCCAATTTCTTCCTCCGGGTCGGCTTGCTCAAAGAATTTCTTCAACCTATGTCCATTAACTTTGAAGATGGCTTGATGTGATTCCATCTACCGAGTCATGGCCCCATGAGTTGAGTGAAGATTCCATCCCTAAAGACAAGTACAATTTGCACGACAAGGGAGAGTCTTCATTTGGACACATATCCAAGGCCGGTGTCCGAGGCGCTAAGGAGCCGAGTCAAGGCACTACGCTCTATTATTGGCGCATCACTCGCGAACATGCTAGGGCAATGCTTGACAAGATCAAGGAGGAGCTAATGGATCATAAGTTTCCAAAGGTTTACAAAGAAGAAGGTTGGAGTCTCCTTTTGACTCGTGTTCCGACAAGTGACTTTTTTTTACGGTTAAGGACACTTTATAAGTTTTCGGGATTTCGGGTTAATTTTTGTAATTTCCTTAAGTGAAGGGGCTAAATTTGTGAGGTTGCTTTCTAGGTTATATGGTCGGCCCCCTCACCCTTTGTTGGGAGAGACTTGGACGAAATTTGCTTTTCTTTTCCTTGCATTTTCAATTCGAAGTTCTTGTTTTGTTTCGTTCAATTCTCGTTGTTCAATTGTTGGTGAGTCATATCCGACAATTTCGAGCATCCTAGTTTGTTTGAGAGCTTGGTGAGTCATATCCAAGTTATCAAGCATCCATATCCCCTTGTTCTCTCCATTTCGAACCATCATCCATCTCGGAGGTTTCTGCACCATCTCAGTAAATTCGACATAACTTTCAATCCGCTCATCATCTCGGTCTCATATTTTGAGGACTTCAACTAGACTCATAGATCTAACTTCTCAAATTGGAATCACTCAATTTCGAGTTCGGACGAGGAAGATCCATCCAGTTGAAGACGGGTCAGTTGCGTGGTGTTTGTTGTCGGAATTCCTTGGATTCTCGTGGCGATCTCTTTGTACCATCATCCCCTCCATCGATCCTCTCATCAAGTGGTATCAGAGCCACGCGAAGGTATCGCCATCTAAATCTTGTTCCGACCTTGAATTTCCACTTGTTGCAAGTTTTAGGTTCGAACTCCTTAGGGTTGCGTTGTTGTTGTTGTTTGCAGCCATCATTGAATTGTTGTCTTGTGTTGTGGTTGTTTCTTTGTCTTGATCTTGTTGTTGTCTTGGCCGAGTGGGTGCTCAGCCATGGCTGCAAAACCATGCTCAAAAACGTCCCCATAGAACACCAAAAGATCTTCATTAGTTGGTAGTTGAATGGTTGTTTTTGTTGCTTGTTTAATGCCTTCCTTTAGTGCATGAATTGAAAGAGCCTTTGCTGATTTTTTTTTTTGCTGTGGAAAAATCGTGGGAATTGAGACCAAAAACCAGCTTTGATTTTGTGTTCGTTACATGCTTGTTGAATTGGATCGATTCTAGGATACGGGAACGACACCAAGAATTGCTAATCTTGCTTGGTTGTTTCTTTTCTTGTTGTTGTGTTTGAGTTTTTCTTGTTCCATTTTGTTGGTCATCTTCTACTTGCAACTTGTCGGATTTTCATCTCGGGCAAGTCTTGGTGATTAATTCGTGTGACCTCTATACCTTGATCTTTGCCTTGTTTTTACGATGACAAGTGTAGGTGATGACAAGAATAAGGAACAAGTTGTGGAGACGTCCACTAGTTCGGTGGTTGCCATGATACAAACTTTTCAACAATCCATGCAACAATCCGTGGAAGCTTTGGCGACACGCATGGATGCCTTGGAGTGCCGAATCCTAGGGCTGGACGAGAGGACACAAGTGCCTCAAGTGGTGAAGATCAAGGATATACGAGAAGAGGATCAAGGTTCGAGGACGAACCCTTGTAAAGGGGAGGAGAATTCCTTCCAACAAAGGGTGATGTGTGACACAGAACAACCAAAAAGAGAGACTCTTTTCCATGGATTGGAACAACTCATTACCATCAAGTGTCCAATAGAAATGATGCACATATTGCAAGAAGAGGAGGAAGTTGTGGAATTGTCTCCTAAAATCAAGCATCGTCCTACCATCACTCCTAGCTCCATGAACTCATTGGAGACACCATGGATGGATGCATTTCCTATGATTCCTTCATGTTTGCCCTTCTTGCTCCATGAGGAGGACGAGGCTGTTTTAGTCACTCCAAGCGGTGATTACATTCCCTTTCTTGTGGAGGCCAAGAAGGATGTCTTTGTCATGGAGAATGCCACACCAAGGGAGCTAGAAGCCCTACCTTCTTTGTTGAGCTCACAAGACTTGATAGATTCGAGGACGAATCTTTTTGAAGGGGAGGAGGATGATGTGATTCCATCTACCGAGTCATGGCCCCATGAGTTGAGTGAAGATTCCATCCCTAAAGACAAGTACAATTTGCACGACAAGGGAGAGTCTTCATTTGGACACATATCCAAGGCCGGTGTCCGAGGCGCTAAGGAGCCGAGTCAAGGCACTACGCTCTATTATTGGCGCATCACTCGCGAACATGCTAGGGCAATGCTTGACAAGATCAAGGAGGAGCTCATGGATCATAAGTTTCCAAAGGTTTACAAAGAAGAAGGTTGGAGTCTCCTTTTGACTCGTGTTCCGACAAGTGACTTTTTTTTACGGTTAAGGACACTTTATAAGTTTTCGGGATTTCGGGTTAATTTTTGTAATTTCCTTAAGTGAAGGGGCTAAATTTGTGAGGTTGCTTTCTAGGTTATATGGTCGGCCCCCTCACCCTTTGTTGGGAGAGACTTGGACGAAATTTGCTTTTCTTTTCCTTGCATTTTCAATTCGAAGTTCTTGTTTTGTTTCGTTCAATTCTCGTTGTTCAATTGTTGGTGAGTCATATCCGACAATTTCGAGCATCCTAGTTTGTTTGAGAGCTTGGTGAGTCATATCCAAGTTATCAAGCATCCATATCCCCTTGTTCTCTCCATTTCGAACCATCATCCATCTCGGAGGTTTCTGCACCATCTCAGTAAATTCGACATAACTTTCAATCCGCTCATCATCTCGGTCTCATATTTTGAGGACTTCAACTAGACTCATAGATCTAACTTCTCGAATTGGAATCACTCAATTTCGAGTTCGGACGAGGAATATCCATCCAGTTGAAGACGGGTCAGTTGCGTGGTGTTTGTTGTCGGAATTCCTTGGATTCTCGTGGCGATCTCTTTGCACCATCATCCCCTCCATCGATCCGGACATTATGGCTCCATTGTTGTCTACTAGATCCACTGCTCCACGAGGATAAATGTGGTGGACCACGAATGGCCCACTCCATCTTGACCTCAGCTTCCCTGGAAAAGGCAGAGTCTAGAGTTGAAGAGGAGTACCTTGTCACCAACTTCATAAGTTTTGGGCACCAATTTCTGGTCATGCCATCGCTTTTTACGCTCTTTGTAAATCTCAACGTTCTCATACGCCTTTAGCCTAAGCTCCTCTAGCGCTTGCAAGTTCATGAATCTTTTTTCTCCAGCCTTGTCGAGGTCCATATTAAGCTCTTTGAGAGCCCATAATGCCTTGTGCTCTAACTCGATTGGAAAATGGTAAGCCTTGCCATACATTAGGTTGTAAGGAGTGGTGCGTAAAGGTGTCTTGTATGCTATTCTGTAAGCCCATAAAGCGTCATCAAGCTTAGATGATCAATCCTTCCTAGAGCGGGAGACTGTCTTCTCCAAGATGCTCTTGATCTGCCTGATTGAGACATCAACCTGGCCACTAGTTTGGGGAAGGTAGGGTGTTTCCACCCTATGTGATACCCCATACTTGGCCAAGAGAGCTTCAAAGCTCCTCTCTATGAAATGTGAACCACCATCACTAATAAGGACTCGTGGCACTCCAAATCTGGGGAAAATGTTAGTCTTAATAAATTTGGCCACGGTTTTGGCATCATTGGTCCTTGTAGCAACCACTTCCACCCACTTAGAGACATAATCAACCGCAACAAGGATATACTTATAGGGACCCGATGAGGGGAAGGGTCCCATAAAGTCTATGCCCCAAGCGTCGAAAAGCTCGACCTCTAGGATTCCTGTTAGCGGGTTCTCATGCCTCCAAGTGATGTTTACAAAGCGTTGGCATTCATCACATGAGATCACATAATCCTGTACGTCCATGAAAATGGTTGGCCAATAAAGACCACTTTGAAGAATCTTCGTCGTGGTTTTGAAACCTTTTGCATGGCCACCTGTTGGGAGAGTGTGACATTGACGGATCACACTCCGTACCTCTTCTTCTAGAATACAGCTCTTAAAGAGGTGATCACTTCCTGGTTTAAACAATTAAAGATCATCGCAATAGTACTATTTGACATCATGTAAGAACTTCTTCTTCTTTTGTGGAGTCAAGCCCTCGGGAAGTACGCCTCCTACAATGTAGTTAGCAAAATCCGCAAACCAAGGGGCTTTTGACCCTCTAATACCATGAATGGAATGAAGAGAAGTAGAAGAAAGAAATAAGGGAAGATTTGAATTGGAAGGAATTTAACTAAGTTGAGAAAACTCACCTAACTGGGTTGTTACCGGACTAGAGTAGGTCGTTATCGACCCACCTGCATCTGTTGTCTCCTCAGTAACGATCCCATTAACTTCGGTATCGATTTGTAGAGCCTCGTTGTCAGATCTTTCTGCCTCGGTATCGATGTTCCCAGCATCCTCTAGCTTCGGTGATGGGTTGATATCGACCCATGTTGGGTCGGTAACGAGCCTCTTATAGTTTTTGACCTCGCTCAGCATGAGGTGCTCGTCTGGTCTGGAGTCATTGATTGGTACGACATTGTTGGAATCTATGATGTCTTCAACTGGCAACCTAGATAGGTGATCTGCTACCAAGTTTTCAACTCTTTTCTTGTCTCTGATTTCATGATCAAATTCATGCAATAACAGCATCCAATGAAGTAGCCTAGGTTTGGCATCCTTCTTAGCCATTAAGTATCTCACGGCTTCACGGTCTGTATAAACAATCGTTTTAGAACCAACAAGATAAGAGCGGAATTTTCAAATGCAAATACCACGACAATGAATTCCTTCTCCGTCGTGGTATACTTACTATGCGCCTCATCAAGCGTCTTACTTTCATAATAAATGGCGTGGAGCTTTTTATCATTCTGTTGACCTAATACTGTACCGACAACATAGTCGATGGCATCACACATTATTTCAAATGGAAGGATCCAATCCGGGGGCTATATAATAGGAGCAGAGACAACTGCTTCTCTCAACCTGTGAAAAGCCTCAAGAGATTTCGTAGATAACTCAAACAATACATCTTTCATTAGCAGGTTAGTCAATGGTTTAGCTATCTTAGAAAAATCTGGAATGAAACGTCTATAGACGCCAGCATGTCCTAAAAAACTCTTGACGTCTTTTATAGAAGAGGGGGGAGTTAGTTTTTCAAATAGCTCAATTTTGGCTCTGTCTACTTCTATCCCTCTTTTCGAGACGAGGCGTCCTAGTACTATCCCCTGTTGGACCATGAAATGACATTTTTTCAAATTAAGCACAAGATTGGTTTCTTCACAATTTTTAAGCACCTTAGTTAGATTTGCTAGCCAAGAATCAAATGAAGAACCATAAATAGAAAAATCATCCATAAAAACCTCAACTATATCCTCTATCATATCTGAAGAGATAGCCATCATGCATCTTTGAGAGGTTGTTGGGGCATTACAAAGCCCAAATGGCATTCTTATGTATGCAAAACTCCCATAGGGACAAGTAAATGTTGTTTTCTCCTAATCATCAAGATGAATGGAAATCTTCTAGAAATCGCTATAGCCATCTAAGTAACAATAATAATCATGCTGGGCTAAGCGTTCTAGAGCTTGATCAATGAAAGGAAGCGAAAAATGATCTTTTCTTGTAGCACTATTTATCTTCCTATAGTCAATGCACATCTGCCAACTAGTTGTGGTCCTAGTGGGGATAGTTCACCTGTCTCATTCTCTATAAAGGTCATTCCCCCTTTTTTAGGGACTACATGGACCGGACTAACCCATTGGCTGTCCGATACAGGAAAAATAATCCCAACATCAAGTAGTTTTAAATTTTCCTTTTTCACCACATCTTTCATATTAGGATTCAGCCTATGTTGATGCTTTATTGTTGGTTTGTGATTATCCTCCATGTAGATCCTATGCATGCATAATGAAGGGGATGTTGAGAGGGTATTCTTGACAACCAATAAATTTATGTCAAGACCCCGCTGAGTATAGAGAAGTCAGGATCGTTCCACGGGAAGCACGGTTGTTTGTCTATCAACTACTAAAAATAAAACAAAGCAAAACAAAACAAAACACCCTACGACCAACCTCGTTAACGACTTTGTCATGGTCGTTAACGAACCTGGATAACTCTACAAACACACACTAACGACCTTAACTCAGGTTCGGTACCGAGGCAACTAACTCGATAACGAATATACGAATGCAAACTCTAATAAGAATAAAAATCTAGGACAAGGGTTACCACAACATAGTCATGCATAAAAACTCATAAGAAGATAAAGATCATGCATTTAAATAGATAAGTTCATCAACTTTCGCTGACTAGCAAGTAAACCAATCAATTCTCATAAATCAATTCACTCAATCACTTGTTTTGGATCCAAAGCTCGAAACTTTCGTCATCGAACAATATCAACCTTCAAGTTAACAACTTTCTCTTTCGATCAAATTTCAATCTCAAACTACCTCGACTATCTTCTAAGCATAAGCACAACAAGAAATCTAAAATAGATAAAAGGCATTCAAGACATCGACTCACTCATAAATCATGCATAACTATGCCGGGTTTCAACCCCGACCCTAGATAGGAAAACTACTCACTACTCATATTAATCAAACAAACTACTTCAACAAAAGAAAACATTGAAAACAAAACAAACTTACTTCAAATTAATAAGAGAAACATTGTCTTACACACTTCAGAAGAAACCGAAAACACAAAACAAAAACCCGAACAAATCCGACTAACGACCCAAGCTCTCTCTCTCGACCGACCTTGGCTCGCTATTCTTCTCTACTCTTCCTCGTCTTGATCGGCTCTCCTAAAAGAAATCAAATCGTCCTCCCCTCTAGGCTAGAAAGAAGGGTATTTATACTAATAATGCTATATAAAAAAAACTAAAAGATAGAAACTTACTCTACTAAAGATAACAAGATATAAGCTATAAGATATAACAACCTAAAAAAACATTTAAAATCCTAAAAACCACTTAAAACCTCTACTGACATGGAACCATTATTAACGACTTCCGCACAGGGTCTATAGGAATCACAAGATCTATCCAAAAACTCTATCTTTATGCCTCGTTAACGACCCTTCACAGCCTCGTTAACGAGCCTGGGAGTTGTCTTCTTCTACTCTTCTTCTCTTAACAGCTTGGACTCCTCCATGGTGTACTCACGACTAACATTTCCGAGCCTGAATCTAATCCTTCCTGCCAACGTCTTGGTCGGGAATCTCGTCTCAAGAGTAGCCAAGAACTTAGAAGTGAGAGTCGGGAAGTGCGGTACCTCTTCCTTCTTCAACAAGTGAGGCATGCCAAGAATAGAAAAGGCCTCTTTCACATCATCATAAAGCCTCATTGCCTCAGCACTCGACCTTGAGAACCACCTAGTGTAGTGGTCCTTGTCTAATATAGCATTGTACCGGTCGGCTTGTGCATGGGTGCGCAAGATCACGTTATCCATGCGCGGGGGAGACGGGGACCGTTGATTCCTCGGCTCTTGTTGTAGCTCGGCTAGAACTTGCCATATGGACCTATAGAAATATGAATTGACAAAGATAAGATCCATACAAATCAATAGAAAAGAGACCCCATACTTGGTCTCAAAATTGCTCTCGAAATGCCTCGTTAACGACCCAACTGGGGTTGGTAACGATCCTGGACTGGTATTTTGGACTATACAATTTGTAGGGTCGGTAACGAGTCTGGACAGGTCATTAACGAGCCTGTGTGAGAACCAGTTCGTAGTTTCCGAGTGTAAAATACTCCAAAATTATGCAATGAATCAAGCATGCAACACACACAATCCTACATAAGACACACAATCGGGTATATACACCCCATACTTGCTCTATTATCAATGTCGAACATGCTATAATTGCCCAAAAACTCATGGTGAAGATCAATCAATTCTAGAACAAGGTAATTCATGCTTTTTCTAAGTCAAATTTCAATGGAGAATCAAGCAAGAACAACCAACATAGATCAAGATCAACTACCAATAAAATCTAGCACAAAAATCATTGAGCAAATATAAACATGCTATTCGATTAAATATGCAAGCAAAATCTAGATATGAAATTTCGACCCTATAGACCATGAATCATGCAAATAGAGAGTTAGGGTTTAGAATTCATACCTTTAGATCGAGAAATTGAAGAACAAGATCGAAAATTAGAGTGTTTAACGAGCTTGGTTCTCGCCGGTGACGAACGCAAGGGTTGCGAGTTCGTTAGCGGGGTAGAATTCCGGGGTGAGGCGGTGGTGCAAATTCCGATCGGTAGGGGGAAAACCGGTAGGAGTTTGGAGATTTTAAGCCTTGGATTGAGAATTTGAGAGTGGGATTTTGGGAATTTTGGAAGGATTTTATAGGAGAGGGCTAGAGGTAGGGGAAGAGGGTGAAAGAGGCGGCACAAGTGTATAGATATAAGATAGATTAGGTTAAAAAAAATTACCTTTCGGGTCGCCAAACTGGGTCGTTAACGACCCTGGGTGGGGTCGTTAACGAGCATGCGTAACCTCATTCGAGTGATGTTCTGAGCCCAACTCCTGTTTCAGGTTAGCCTAAAAACAATTCTATCTTGCTACCTTAAAAACTACTACAAAAACTCAAAATAAAGCTAGGAAAAAAGATCTAAAAAGAAAGGGAAAAACTAAACTATACTAAAAAAACGGGTTGCCTCCCGTAAGCGCTATTTTTAACGTCTTCAGCCCGACGTACTTGCCTTGGCTAGTCCGACGTTGTAAGAGCCATGGTGACTCTAATCTCTTCATCTGGGTCGGGTTGCTCATGAAACTTTTTCAATCAATGGCCGTTAACTTTGAAGATAGCGCCTTGGTTATCAATCAACTCTACCGCCCCGTGAGGATAGATGTGGTGAACCACAAATGGCCTGCTCCATCTTGTCCTTAGCTTCCCTGGAAATAAACTGAGTCTAGAGTTGAAAAGAAGTACCTTGTCACCAGCTTTATAAGTTTTGGACACTAGTTTCTGATCGTGCCACCGTTTGGTACGCTCTTTATAGATGTCAGCATTTTCATACGCCTCTCAGGTCCTCTAGTGCTTGCAAGTCCATGAATCGTTTTTCTCCAGATGCGTCGAGGTTCATATTGAGTTCCTTAAGAGCCCATAGTGCTTTATGCTCCATCTCGACTGGTAAATGGCACGCCTTGCCATACACTAGGTTGTAGGGGGTGGTGCGTAGAGGCGTCTTATATGCCGTCCTAAATGCCCATAGAGCGTCATCCAATTTAGACGACCAATCCTTCCTAGAGCAGGACACCGTCTTTTCCAATATGCTCTTGATTTGCCTATTTGAAACCTCTACTTGGCCACTAGTTTGGGGATGGTATGGTGTTGCCACCCGGTGTGATACCCATACTTAGCCAAAAGCGCTTTAAAGCTCCGCTCAATGAAATGAGATCCACCATCACTAAAGAGGACCCTTGCAACACCGAACCTGGGAAAAATGTTAGTTTTAATAAATTTGGCCACGGTTTTGGCATCGTTGGTCCTCGTAGCGACGACCTCCACCCACTTGGAGACGTAATCAACCGCAACCAGGATATACTTGTAGGGGTCCGATGCGAGAAAAGGTCACATGAACTCTATGCCCCATACGTCGAATAACTCGACCTCTAGTATCCTGGTTAGCGGGTTCTCATGTCTCCAAGTGATGTTGCCTGAGCATTGGCATTCATTGCATGTTGTCACATAAGCTCGTACATCTTTAAAAATGGTTGGCCAGTAGAGACCACTTTGAAGGATCTTTGCGGTGGTCTTGAATCCTTTTGCATGGCCTCCGGTAGGAAGTGTGTGACATTGACGAATTACGCTCTTTATCTCCTCTTCTGGGATGCAGCGTCTAAAGAGGTGATCACTTCCTTGCTTGAACAAGTAAGGATCATCCTCATAGTACTGTTTGACATCGTGAAGGAACTTCTTCTTCTTTTGTGGGGTTAATCCCTCGGGGATTACGCCTCCTACAAGATAGTTAGCAAAATCCGCAAACCAAGGGGATTTTGGCCCTCTAAAAGCATGAATTGATGTGCAAGAAGTAAAGGCAAGAAGCGAGGAAGGAATGGAATTGGAATGAATGAGTTTTGGTTGAGGAATTTTACCTGACTGGGTCGTTAACGACCCTGGAGCTGTAACGTTACCCTCGGTAACGACCTCACGTGGCATTTTAACGAACCTCTTGGCTGTTGTGTCGATGCATTTTGAGTCCTCGCCATCGTGATCTATGCATTCCATCCTTGATGGTTTGTTAACGACCCTGAAGGGGTCGGTAACGAGGGCCTTGTCGAATTCGACCTCGTTCAGCATGAGGTGTTCGTCTGGTCTGGAGTCGTTGATTGGCACTTCGTTGTTGGAGTCGGTGATATGCTCAACTGGCAGCCTAGATAGGTGATTTGCCACTAGGTTTTCTGTTCCTTTTTTTTCTCTTATTTCGTGATCAAATTCCTGCAGTAAGAGCATCCAACGAAGCAATCGAGGCTTGGCATCCATTAGATATATAACAGCCTCATGGTCAGTATAAACAATCACCTTTGATCCAACAAGATAGGACCGGAATTTTTCAAAGGCAAATACCACAACGAGAAATTCCTTCTCTGTTGTGGTATACTTACTCTACGCCTCATCAAGCGTCTTGCTTGCATAGTAGATGGCGTGGAGCTTCTTATCCTTCTGTTGTCCCAAGATTGCGCCGACAACTTAGTCACTGGAATCACACATAATCTCAAAGGGTAAACTCCAATCTGGGGACTGCATAATTGGGGCGGAGACGAGGGCTGCTCTCAACCTGTAAAATACTTCAAGACATTCTAGAGACAGCTCAAACACTACATCTTTCATTAGTAGGTTAGTCAGAGGTTTAGCTATCTTAGAAAAATCCTGGATAAAGCGTCTATAAAAGCCAGCATGCCCTAGAAAACTCCTAATGTCTTTTATAGAACAGGGAGGAGGTAGGTTTTCAATGAGCTAAATTTTTGCTATATCTACTTCTATCCCCCTTTTTGAGACAAGATGTCCTAGTACTATCCCCTCTTGGACCATGAAATGGCATTTTTCCCAGTTTAACACAAGATTGGTTTCTTCACATATTTTAAGAACACATGCAAGATTAGCAAGACAAGTATCAAAGGAAGAACCGTAAATAGAGAAATCATCCATAAAGACCTCTACTATATCCTCTATCATATCAGAAAAAATAGCCATCATACACTTTTGAAAGGTGGCGGGGGCATTGCAAAGCCCAAATGGCATTCTTCTGTAAGCAAAAGTCCCATAAGGACATGTAAAGGTAGTCTTCTCCTGATCATCCGGATGAATGAGAATCTGCCAAAAACCGCTATAGCCATCTAAATAACAAAAATAATCATGTTGGGCTAAGCGTTCTAACAATTGATCAATGAAAGGAAGCGGGAAATGATCTTTTCTAGTGACACTATTAAGCTTCCTATAATCAATGCACATCCTCCAACTAATAGTGGTCCTAGTGGGGATTAGCTTTCCCTTTTCATTTTCTATTACGGTCATCCCCCCTTTTTTAGGAACTACATGGACCGGACTAACCCATTGGCTGTCCGATATAGGAAATATAATCCCATCTTCAAGTACTTTATTGATTTCCTTTTTGACCACTTCTTTCATATTAGGATTTAACCTACTTTGATGCTCTATAGTGGGTTTGTGATTATCCTCCATGTATATCCTATGCACGCAAAGAGAAGGGGATATGCCGGTTATATCATCTAGGGAGTAACCTATTGCTTTTCTATGCAACCTAAGCACATTAAGCAACTTTTCTACTTCCTCATCTTTTAATTTAGCATTTATGATGACAGGAAAAGTAGAATTAGGGCCAAGAAATTCATACCTGAGAGAGTCCGGAAGAGGCTTCAGTGTTGGAGAAGGTTCAGCTGGAATGAGAATCGGTTCTTCTGACTCCGTCTTCAACACTTATTCAAGGTATTTAAAGGCTGAAATCTAATTGTCCTCGGCCAGGGTCGTTAACGATGTTGATGGGGTCGTTAACGAGCTTGTTTCTTCTGCCAAGAGAATCGGTACCGAGTTTGGGGAACTCGTTACCGAAACTACAAGGGCTATCTCGGCCCATCTTCAACCAGAGCGTTCATCATTTGATACTAGTCTTCCAACTGGGTCCCCACATTCGATAAATTCATTGTGGGTATAGAGCATCTTGACTTCGGCTTTATTTGTCTCTTTCATTTTCGGGTTGAATCGAAATT
Organism: Fallopia convolvulus; assembly: GCA_964016875.1. Classification (NCBI taxonomy): domain Eukaryota; kingdom Viridiplantae; phylum Streptophyta; class Magnoliopsida; order Caryophyllales; family Polygonaceae; genus Fallopia; species Fallopia convolvulus. The sequence goes on from OZ024723.1 coordinate 5,964,768, forward strand.
CCGTTGCCTCATCTCCAATTTCAAAAGTTAGGAGTCCCTTCCTAACATCAATTATGGCTCCTGCTGTGGAAAGGAATGGTCTCCCTAAGATAATAGGAACCACCGGATCTTCGGGCATTGTCATGACTATAAAATCATTAGGAACAAAGAATTTGCCCACTTGCACCGGGAAATCTTCTACAACCCTTGTTGGCTAGACACACGAGCCATCTGCCATGTATAACCTCATATTGATCGACCCTAATGGTCCCATATTTTACCAGATTGAAAGTGGGAGTAAACTGGTACTGGCTCCCAAATCACATACAGCTTTGAATTTATGGTCGCATATGCCAATTGTTATGGCGAATCTCCCTGGATCGCCTAGTTTCTCTGGTAGAGCGATGGATCAGACTTCATCTTGTAGCTCTGTAATGGATCCTTTCCTGCTAAGAATATCTTTCAAGAATTTTGTGTAAGCCGGCATTTCGCTTAGGGCCTCAGCGAATGGGATAGAAATATTAATGCCCTGGAGAATCTTTACGAAACGCTTGAACTTACTCTCTGTAGAGTCTTTAGATTTCTTAGTGGGAAAATGAAGAGAATTCACCTTTCTCGGAACTAATTCGGGCTCGAGAGGTGATGCTACCGGGTCAAAAATTAGGGTCGATTGGTACGCTCGGATGATCATTACCGACCCTGGTAGGGTCGTTAACGAGCCTGGGAGTGGGAGAAGGGCTCGGAATAGAAAACTTACCTGGGTTGGGGTCGTTAACGACCATGGGAGCATCGTCACCATGGTGCGCAGGTTCGGTAACGACTCTCTCTGGCTCGTTATCGAGCTGAGCCGTGGCTTCCTCATTAGTCGTGGGGCTCTTCTCCTTAGCTTGGACATGCTCCGGTAGTGTCTTTCCGCTCCTAAGGTGCACCACTGCTATTTGTCCCCTTGGGTTCTCCTCGGGTTGGCTCGGGAGTTGCCCTTGTGGCCTTGTAATCTGTGCTGCAAGGTTCCCTAGTTGGGAGTCGACATTCTTCTTCCACACATCGAACTCTCCCCATCTTTTGTTTTGATTGTTAAGGTTGGCTTGGATTCCATCAATCTTGCTATGCACTTCATTCAATTTATTATGGACTCCATTAATACCTTCATGTAACCCTTGTGCCCATGATGGTGGCTCTTGGTAGCCTGGAGGTCGATATGGCGCAGGTCGTCTATCCGGTGGAGGTGTTGTATAGTTTGAATTCGGATTTTGATTGCCCCACGTTGGATAATTGTTTGACTTGTCAAAATTACTAGGCTGGTTTCTGTATGGGCCTCTCATATAGTTCACTTCAGCATATGTCTCAGCGGCTCTTACTTGCTCTATGTTAGTGCAAGCAGAATAGTATGGGCAGAAGAGCCACATTCTTGACAAGATTGAGATGATTTCAGAAAACTTACCTGCTTCTTCAGGCGGTTGACCTCGTCTTGTAGAAATTGATTTTTAACATCTGGGTCAACTTCTTCCTTGTTAGGCATGTAGAGACGCCTCCGGGGTTGGGGTGATTGTTGGGTACCATACATGGCATCATTGTTGGACAACTTGTCCAGCAATTTCCATGCAGTCGTGGGATCCATCTCTATAAAACCGCACGCTGTATGCGTGTTGATGCGATTCTTCGTCTCTACATTAATACCCTGGAAAAAGATTTCTTGGAGCACATATAAAGGTTGCCCATGAGTAGGGAACTGTCTAAGCATTTCCTTAAATCTTTCCCATGTCTCTACACATGTCTCATTAGGCAGCTGGTGATAGGAGGTGATGCGCTTTCTCAACTCCGTTGTCTTGGCGGGAGGGAAAAACTTTGTAAGAAATTGATCATACAAAGCCTTCCAAGTCCTGATAGACTTAGGAGGTAATCTCCACAACCAGCTCAGGGCCTTTCCAGTAAGAGACCACCTAAAAGCTTTTAACAGAACATATTCAAGTGAAACACCTTCAGCAGCTATAGTGTCACATAAATCAAGAAAATTCCTAATATGTTGAGACTTAATCTCAGAAGTCTTCTCTATCTCCGGAAGCACAATTGGAGACTCCAGCACCCTTACTTCTGGATGCAAATATTGCTTGGCATTCCTCGGATAGGCGTTCAAATCTTCCTGTAAACGAGTGATGTTGACTCGTTGACGCTCAGCTTCAGCAACAACAACATCTCTCTCAGCTTTTAGCTCCTCCATCTACTTCTGGAGGACTTCCATCTGACGAGCCATCTCTTCTTGTGTAGCCATGGCTCAGTTTTCTCAGCATCTACGGTGTACGGAACGTTCAGGTTCTGAATAATAACCGGTGTTGTCAAATTGGAGCCTACGTCCAGCTGGCATACGCTGAGAAAACAAACAAAGAAAACGAAATTAAAACAAAAAACGGGGCCGTGCTATTCCCAGACCCACAGATAAACAAATAAATTTATAAGTAAAGACTCCGTTTAGTATAGCAAAGTTAGGATCGTTCCACAAGAAGCACGGTTGTTTGTCTATCAACTACTAAAAATAAAACAAAATAAAACACCCTACGACTAACCTCGTTAACGACCTAGCACGGTTGTTTGTCTATCAACTACTAAAAATAAAACAAAACAAAAAACCCTACGACCAACCCCGTTAACGACTTTGTCAAAAAACAAGGTCAATTTTTGTTAGATTGCATCACTTATGCTAAAAAGTATATGTGCTCAATTTCATCAAATGCTATTCCTTCTAAAAACGCAATTTCAAATTAAGAATCCGGCTATACTATCAAAGACATGCTTGCAAGGAATTATATGATTATGCTAGCAACTACCATCATAGAACCTAAGAAAGGGATATCTATTAATTCTAAACTCGTTTTGGATTTTTTCAAATTTTTTCGATTTTTTCTTAAAACAAATAAAGACATAAGACACATAAGATAACAAGTTGTCTACTTTCTCCCACCCCATACTTAAAATTACAGTGTCCCCACTGTAAGAAAAAATAAGAAGAGGAAAAGAAATAGAAAAGAAAAGAAAACAACAAAAATAAAAAGAAAAAGAAAGACAAAAAAACTTACAGTCTCAAAAGTGGAAAACAAGGAAAACGCCTTCTTCAAGCTGAATCACTGGTTTGGTGGAGGAAAGTAGTGCTCAAAGTTCTCCATGAAGTCGTACATCGTCCTCCAACGCTCTATATCTTTCGCCTCTCTTTGACGACGCCTCTCATCCTCCATCGACATGCGAGCAGAATAGACAGACTCCCATCTATCCATCCTCCTATGAATGTGGTCCTGCTGGAGGTGAAGCTGTTGCATCTGAGCAGAACGATCCTCGACCCATGGTGGTGGCATACTCGATCCAGTGTACTCGGGCTGAGGAGGTGGTGGGTAGTGAGGTTGGAAGTGGTCTTAGTACATCACCGGGTTGTATGGCATCAGACCATAGGAATGAGGGTCGGTAGGAGCTGGCGGAGGGTCGGTAGTCGTCCTCGGGACCTCGTTACGAAGCTGGGTGCCTCGTTAGGAACGTAGGAAGAAGTCTGGAAATGGTCATTAACGAACCTGGTAGGCTCGTCAACGAGGACGTTGGTGCCCAAAACATCGTGTCGAGGTCTTCATCCTCGAGGTTAAGTTCCTCTGTGCCTCCCTCGGTGTCGGCCTCTTCAGTGTCTTCGCCAACTACCTCGATATGCTCATCTTCATCTTCATCTTCATCTTCATCCATGCCATCTCCGTCTCGCTCAAATCTTGTCTCGCACGGCCGAAGTGATAGCTCATCCTCCGGCTTGGGCTCCAACGGGTAAGCATGACCCGTCCACACCTCGTACCAATTTGGTACATAGAGTAGCTCCAACATGTCAAGGGTGGGTGTAACTTTAAAAATCAAGCCAAAATCAAGCATGCAATCCTCTATAATCCTTTACTAGACACACAATCGGATATATGCACCCCATACTTGCTCAATTACCCATCCTGAACATGCTGAATTTACCCGAAATTTTGACATGCCAAGATTGTATCTTTAATACTAGAACAAGAAAAATTCATGCTTTTCTAAATTTTCACAATGGAGTCATCGAACATGAATATCCTTCCCTAGATCCAGAACTACTAAGCATAATCAAACTTTCATGAGCAAAATCCAAATATGTAAATCAATCCTCTCTATGAACACAATTCAAGACATGAAATTTCTACCCTAAAAACCATGAATCATGCAATTTCGAGTAAGGGTTTAGAAATCATACCGGAGAATCGATAAATTGAAGAACAAGAGATCGGAATTGGGTGGTTAACGAGCTTGGATCTCGTCAGTGGTCGGTAACGACGGCGTCTCCGGCGGTCGGTGGAGTGAAGGATTCCGCTCGGTGGTGGGAATATTTGGTGGAGGTTTGAGGGTTTTGGAGGTTGAGATTTGTGGGTAGATTTTTTGAGGGTTTGGGAAGGGTTAAATAGAAGGGGGTAGAAATAGGGGGGAGTAGGTAATGGCGGTTGGGGGGGTAAGAATTAGGTTAGAAGATAAAAGATAGATTAGGGTTAGAAAAACTTACCTGCCCGAGTCGGTTCGCCAAACTGGGTCGTTAACGACCCTGGGTGGGTCGTTAACGAGCCACCGTAGCCTCCTTGAGTGATTTTCGAGCCCCTTTTATGCATCTTGTTAGCTCTAAATTTATCCTAAATTCTATCCTAAAAACTACTAAAAAGAACTCAAAAGAATGCTAAGAAAAAGAATCTAAAAAAGAAAAGAAAAATCTAATCTAATTCTATACTAAAAGCGGGTTGCCTCCCGTAAGCGCTATTTTTAACGTCATCAGCCAAACGTCGTCAGCCCGACGTACTTCTTGGCTAGTCCGACGTTGTAAGAGCCATAGTGACTTTAATCTCTTCATCCGGGTCGGGTTGCTCGTCAAACTTCTTCAGCCGGTGGCCATTAACTTTGAAGATTACGCCTTGGTTATCGATCAACTCTACCGCACCGTGAGGATAGATGTGATGAACCACGAATGGCCCACTCCATCGTGTCCTAAGCTTCCCTGGGAATAGTCGGAGTCTAGAGTTGAAAAGAAGTACCTTATCGCCAACTTCTTAAGTTTTGGGCACTAAGTTATGATCATGCCACCGTTTGGTGCACTCTTTGTATATTTCAACATTTTCGTACGCCTTCAGCCTCAATTCTTCTAATGCTTGCAAGTCCATGAATCTTTTAGCTCCAGCTGCGTTGAGGTTCATGTTGAGCTCCTTATGAGCCCATAACGCATTATGCTCCATCTCAACCGGTAAATGACATGCCTTTCCATACACTAGATTATAAGGAGTGGTGCGTAGAGGCGTCTTGTATGCTGTCATGTATGCCCATAGAGCGTCATCCAATTTGGATGAACAATCCTTCCTAGAACGGGACATTGTCTTCTCCAATATGCTCTTTATTTGTCTGTTTGAAACTTCAACCTGGCCACTGGTTTGGGGATGATATGGTGTTGCCACCCGATGGGTATCCCCCATACTTAGCCAAGAGTGCTTCAAAACTCCGCTCAATGAAATGAGAACCACCATCACTAATGAGGACTCTTGGAACACCGAACCTGGGGAAAATGTTGGTCTTGATGAATTTAGCCACAGTTTTAGCGTCGTTAGTCCTTGTAGCAACAACTTCTACCCACTTAGAGACATAATCGACCGCCACTAGGATGTACTTGTAGGGGCCTGATGCGAAACGGTCCCATGAAGTCTATGCCCCTTACGTCAAATAGCTCATCCTCTAATATCCCGGTTAGTGGATTCTCATGTCTCCAAGTGATGTTGCCTGAGCGTTGGCACCCATCACATGCTGTCACATAAGCTTGTACATCCTTTAACATGTTTGGCCAAGAGAGACCACTTTGAAGAATCTTCACCGTGGTTTTGAATCCTTTTGCATGGCCTCTAGTTGGAAGTGTGTGACATTGACGGATCACATCTTCTATCTCCTCTTTTGGGACACAACGTCTAAAGAGGTGATCGCTTCCTTGCTTAAACAAGTAAGGATCATCCCAATAGTATTGTTTTACATCATGGAGAAATTTCTTCTTCTTTTGTGGGGTTCGACCCTCGGGAATCACGCCTCCTACAAGAAAGTTAGCGAAATCCGCAAACCAAGGGCTTTTGACCCTCTAACAACATGGATTGATATCGGGGACGAAGAAATAGAAGGAGAAGAAGAAATGGAATTAATTTGAGCAAGTTCGGGTTCAGAAATCTTACCTGATTTGGTCATTACCGGAACTGAGAGGGTCGTTAACGACCCTGGAGATATAATATTATCCTCGATAACGACCTCCCGTGGCTTGCTAACGACCTGATTGACTGATATGCTAATCCACCCTGAAGCTTTATCTTTGTGATTTATGCAGTCCAGCCTCGGTGCCTCGTTAACGACCCTAAAGAGGTCGGTGACGAGGGTCTTGTTGAGTTCGACCTCGTTCGGTCCGGTCTGGAATCGTTTATTGGCACCTCATTGTTGTATTCGGTGATATGCTCAACCGACAATCTGGATAAGTGATTCGCCACTAGGTTCTCTGCTCCCTTTTTGTCTCTTATTTCATGGTCAAATTCTTGTAGTAAGAGCATCCAACGAAGCAATCTAGGTTTGGCATCCTTTTTGGCCATTAGGTATCTAACAGCCTCATGGTCAGTATAAACAATCACTTTTGATCCAACAAGGTAGGACCGGAATTTTTCAAAGGCAAATACCACAACAACGAACTCCTTCTCCGTTGTGGTATACTTACTCTGCGCCTCATCCAGCGTCTTACTGGCGTAGTAGATGGCGTAGAGTTTCTTGTCCTTCCTTTGTCCTAAGACTGCGCCAACTGCATAGTCACTGGCATCGCACATAATCTCAAAAGGTAGTGTCCTATCCGGGGACTGCATGATGGGGGCGGACACGAGGGCAACTCTTAGCCTGTAAAATGCTTCAAGACATTCTGGAGACAGCTCAAACAATACATCTTTCATTAGTAGGTTAGTCAAAGGTTTAGCTATCTTAGAAAAATCATGAATAAATCGCTTGTAAAAGCCAGTATGCCCTAGGAAACTCCTAATGTCTCTTATAGAAGAAGGAGGGGGTAGTTTTTCGATAAGATCAATTTTTGCTTTATCTACCTCTATCCCCCTTTTAGAGACAAGATATCCTAGTATTATCCCCTCTTGGACCATGAAATGGCACTTTTCCCAATTTAACACAAGGTTTGTTTCTTCACATCTTTTAAGCACACGTGCGAGGTTAGCAAGACACGAATCAAATGAGGAACCATAAACAGAAAAATCATCCATGAAAACCTCTACAATCTCCTCTATCATATCCGAAAAAATGGCCATCATACACCTTTGAAAGGTGGTTGGGGCATTGCAAAGCCCAAATGGCATTCTTTTATAGGCAAAGGTTCCATAAGGACATGTAAAGGTTGTCTTCTCTTGATCATCAGGATGAATGGGAATCTGCCAAAAACCGCTCTAGCCATCTAAATAACAGAAATAATGATGATGGGCTAAGCGTTCTAACACCTGGTCAATAAAAGGAAGCGGAAAATGATCATTTCTAGTAGCACTGTTAAGCTTCCTATAAGCTATGCACATCCTCCAACTAGTGGTGGTCTGATAGCTTGCATTTAAGTAGTGTTTAGGATGCATATTTATGTTTATTTTGCATGATTTTAGTTTAGTTTTAGTCTAGTTCTCAGGTTTTTAGGTTTTCTAGGAAATTCGGGTTTTGCGCTTGTTTTGTTCGATTTTGCAGATCTTTAGGCAAACAAGCGTGGACGGGATGGATCTTAGAGGACTATGGTGAAGTTTGAGGAAGACTAGAGTGATACAAGTGAAGATTAGAAGAGCTAAGGCCCCAGAGCTTGTGCGAAAAGAAAGCTTACATCCGGGCTATGCATTGGAGTTGTTGTATAGACACCTCTATCTTGCAAGGATTGTTTTGGGAGCTATAGTGGTCGGATGAAGCTGAATTTGGTATCACTGGAAATCTAATTCAAAGAGATACAATTCATGTTTTTACTTCGAGTCTAAATTCCAACTTGAAGGGGGTCAAAACAGCCTCTGAAGTGTCACGTGAATGCTGAACCGGAGCTAATTGCGCGGGATGGGACAGAAATGCGCGGCCGCGCTTTTGGGAAAACCGAGCAATCGAAATTTCTGCGCGGGCGGCACTTTGGGCTGAAGTTTTGGGCCGAGCTCTTGGTTTTGGGCTTGGTATTCGGGCTTTATTGTATTTTGCCGAGTTTGGGTGTTAAGATAGACTTGTTTGAGGGTTATTTTAGAAGACATATATATACTTTATGTAAGTTTATTTTCTCATAACTTTGAGATAGACTTGTTTGAGGCTAGGGTTTTCTCTCAAGGAAGAAACTTTGAAACCTTTCGTAAGTTTGATTTTAATTTCATTATGCATTGCTAATTTCTCTAGTGTTTGGTTAGTTATTGAAGTCATGATTTGTATGTAGTTGTGAGGTTTGATTGATTCTCAACAAACTTGAATAGAAATTATTCTGTGTGCTTAATTGAATCTAAACTAGGGTTTTGCTAGATTGATCCCCTAGAAGGTCTTCTAGGTTATTATTTAATTAGGGTTGTTAGACTGGTTGTTCTATCAACTATATATGAAGTTTGGGTTTTAATCTTTAGTAGGATCACTATCCACAATAGATTATTCAAGTGAGAAAAGAATCAAGAGAATCGATGATCAATGAATCAATATCATGATGGATCTAACTAGTTGAACACGTTTGTTTCTCATATATTCAAATCATCTTTTGCATTCATAGTTAAGTTTCATTCTTGCATATTAGTTTAGATAATCATTCTGAAAACCTCCCTTTGGTTACTTGGCACCCAAGTAATAACATTAATACACGAGTCTCTGTGGGATCGACCCTTGCTTACCATTCTACTCAGATTGGTTAAGTTAGGATTCTTTGATAGGTAAACGATTGAAAAATACCTCATCAAATTTGGCGTCGTTGTCAGGGACTCGTCGTTATTTGTGTTTTACTTTGTGTGCTACTTTTTGTGTTGTGAACCTATCTTACGATTCATAACACCCGTGCTACTAATTCATGGCTATATTTGAGTGTAGGCAATTGCATGATGAACACTTCCATGAATACTTTTATAGATTCCAAGACTATGTGTATGAACATTGGATTTCGGGTTATCATTACTCTAAGAGGGAGTTATGTCAATACATATTTGAGGGTATGAACCCTAGAACTTTTAGTCTAGCCTGGTGTAGGAGCAATAAAAGACTGTTGGATATGCAATTTGAGGAATGTTGGGATTTCTTTTGCTCCATGGGCTATCAAATGAAAGTTGAGGAGGAATCCATTAGACTTGAGTTAGGCTATGAAGATGATTCTGATGTTAAGACTGAGTCTACTCCTGTAATTCAATTTGAGGAAACTATTGCTTTGAAGGAGGAGGATTGTTTCTCTGACAATGACAACTTCTTTGATGATGACATAGAGGATCATGAGGAAAAAAATAAGAAAGATCACACCATTGAGGTTGTCAAGGCTCCATGTACCCTTTACCCTAATCTCTCATTCTTTATTACTCCTAACAAACTTGAGGTAGAACCAAGTGTAGAGACTAAAGTGAAATCTCGAGATTACTTGGAGTTCATCTTTGGTAAGAGTGGTAATGTTGGTGAGTGATTTGATCCATATAGTAAGTATTTTGAGTATCTACCTCTTGAGTTAAATTGGTTTCATTATATACCTTCTCATGAAAATAGTGCTCATACTTTTGATAAGTTGAAACGGTTTTTGAATGGTATATTATTCAATTTCATTTTATCATTGTGCTACTTATGTTTTTCTGAGATGTGTGGACAGGGGTTTGACAGGTTGTTAAAGGCATTGACAATGTCTAATCTTGTGAATTCATGCTAAACGTCAAGCTAATGACGTTATAAGCGCTTATTGGGAGGCAACCCAATGTTTAGAGTAAATTTCTTTTTCGATTTAATCTTTTGTTTTTAGGTAGTTTTGTTTGTGTGTTAGATATCCCAGGTCCAAAGATTGATAACCCGAAGAAGCCTTCACAACCACCGTCGGATTTCCCGCCGCACTACCCGGATAGTTAGATCTTTGTGAGTTTTTCTCTTCTCTTTACTTTTTACTATACTTTGGGGACAAAGTATGTTTTAAGCATGGGGGAAGGGAATTACTTTTGCATTGCATGTAGTTGCATTAGATTAGGTCATATTTCAATTTTTGCATGCATTGATTAAAATCTTGAAAAATAAAAAAAAAATAATAAAAATGAAAAAATGAAAAAAAATTTGCATTTAGGTTCTTATTTCCCCATTGTTTGATTCCTCTTGTGTTTTTAAGTTAAGTATAAACTCTAACTCATGATTTGCATGATTTACTGAAGTTGATATGATATGAGCATGATCATTGATTAAATGACTTGATTATAGGATGGAGCATGTATTTAGCTTGAGTATTTGATTTATTCTGAAGTTCTAGACAAAATTTACCTTGTGAGATATTTTTGGCCTTTCATGATTATTTGTTCTCTTTTGTCTTGAGTGTATCACCGTGATTATCTAGCTCTAGAACTTGCGTTATGACTCTTTTTCAAGACTGCTTTCTATGTTTGAATACATGACATTAAAATGATTGAGGCAATGTTTCTTATTAGCCTATTATTTTCCCTCCTACCTTACAAGATCCATGTTCTTGACACCCCATTTCTTTTAAGCTTTAAGCCCATTTTTTATAGCTCCACAAAATTTTCCTAGCCTAATAAGCTTGACCCAGGATCCGGAATTTAGGACTTTAGGTTGTGTTTTTGTTTTGTGTGAGTTATGTATAAGTATGGGGGAGTTGGAAGAAAAGGAGGAAAAGAGGAAATAAAACTCTTGGGTTTCAAAGTGAAAAAAAAATGAAGATGAATTATGTTGCAAAGAAAAAGAAAAAGTTGCTTAAATTATGTGTAGTCTTCATTAGCAATGCAAGAAAGAGTTGAAAAGAGGCAAAAGTTGAAAAAAAAAGAACAAGTGCTTAATTGTAAATGTAAGGATGTAAGATTGCATTTCTATCGTGTGATTTGGATTTATGTCTTGCTTGAGGACAAACAAGGGTTAAGCATGGGGGAATTTGATAGTTTCATTTAAGTAGTGTTTAGGATGCATATTTATGTTTATTTTGCATGATTTTAGTTTAGTTTTAGTCTAGTTCTCACGTTTTTAGGTTTTCTAGGAAATTCGGGTTTTACGCTTGTTTTGTTCGGTTTTGCAGATCTTTAGGCAAACAAGTGTGGACGGGATGGATCTTAGAGGACTATGGTGAAGTTTGAGGAAGCTTAGAGTGATACAAGTGAAGATTAGAAGAGCTAAGGCCCAAGAGCTTGTGCGAAAAGAAAGCTTACATCCGGGCTATGCATTGGAGTTGTTGTATCGACACCTCTATCTTGCAAGGATTGTTTTGGGAGCTATAGTGGTCGGATGAAGCTGAATTTGGTATCTCGGGAAAGCTAATTCAAAGAGCTACAATTCATGTTTATACTCCGAGTCCAAATTCCAACTCGAAGGGGGTCAAAACAGCCTCTGAAGTGTCACCTAAATGCTGAACCGGAGCTAATTGCGCGGGATGGGACAGAAATGCGCGGCCGCGATTTTGGGCAAACCGAGCAATCGGGATTTCTGCGCGGGAGGCACTTTGGGCAGAAGTTTTGGGCCGAGCTCTTGGTTTTGGGCTTGGTATTCGGGCTTTATTGTATTTTGCCGAATTTGGGTGTTAAGATAGACTTGTTTGAGGGTTATTTTAGAAGACATATATATACTTTATGTTAGTTTATTTTCTCATAACTTTGATCATAATTTTGGAGGCTAGGGTTTTCTCTCAAGGAAGAACCTTTGAAATCTTTTGTAAGTTTGATTTTAATTTCATTATGCATTGCTAATTTCTCTAGTGTTTGGCTAGTTATTGAAGTCATGATTTGTATGTAGTTGTGAGGTTTGATTGATTCTCAACAAACTTGAATAGAAATTATTCCCTGTGCTTAATTGAATCTAAACTAGGGTTTTTCTAGATTGATCACCTAATTGAATTTCTAGTTAAAACTGAATCTGATTAATTACCGGTTGGAGTTAATTAGATCAAGAGTAGACTTTAATTAATTTAGTACCGGTTGGACAAGTTGATTAAAGTAGGGAATAAATTCACAAATCACTTAGATGTCAGGTTGCTCTAAGTGTTTGTTTCTATTGATAACTTGAATCGTCATGTTGTTATTTAATTGAATCTAGAAGGTCTTCTAGGTTATTATTTAATTAGGGTTGTTAGACTGGTTGTTCTATCAACTATATATGAAGTTTGGGTTTTAATCCTTAGTAGGATCACTATCCACAATAGATTATTCAAGTGAGAAGAGAATCAAGAGAATCGATGATCAATGAATCAATATCATGATGGATCTAACTAGTTGAACACGTTTGTTTCTCATATATTCAAATCATCTTTTGCATTCATAGTTAAGTTTCATTCTTGCATATTAGTTTAGATAATCATTCTGAAAACCTCCCTTTGGTTACTTGGCACACAAGTAATAACATTAATACACGAGTCTCTGTGGGATCGACCCTTGCTTACCATTCTACTGAGATTGGTTAAGTTAGGATTCTTTGATAGGTAAACAATTGAAAAATACCTCATCAAATTTGGCGTCGTTGTCGGGGACTCGTCGTTATTTGTGTTTTACTTTGTGTGCTACTTTTTGTGTTGTGAACCTATCTTACGATTCATAACACCCGTGCTACTAATTCATGGCTATATTTGAGTGTAGGCAATTGCATGATGAACACTTCCATGAATACTTTTATAGATTCCAAGACTATGTGTATGAACATTGGATTTCGGGTTATCATTACTCTAAGAGGGAGTTATGTCAATACATATTTGAGGGTATGAACCCTAGAACTTTTAGTCTAGCCTGGTGTAGGAGCAATAAAAGACTGTTGGATATGCAATTTGAGGAATGTTGGGATTTCTTTTGCTCCATGGGCTATCAAATGAAAGTTGAGGAGGAATCCATTAGACTTGAGTTAGGCTATGAAGATGATTCTGATGTTAAGACTGAGTCTACTCCTGTAATTCAATTTGAGGAAACTATTGCTTTGAAGGAGGAGGATTGTTTCTCTGACAATGACAACTTCTTTGATGATGACATAGAGGATCATGAGGAAAAAAATAAGAAAGATCACACCATTGAGGTTGTCAAGGCTCCATGTACCCTTTACCCTAATCTCTCATTCTTTATTACTCCTAACAAACTTGAGGTAGAACCAAGTGTAGAGACTAAAGTGAAATCTCGAGATTACTTGGAGTTCATCTTTGGTAAGAGTGGTAATGTTGGTGAGTGATTTGATCCATATAGTAAGTATTTTGAGTATCTACCTCTTGAGTTAAATTGGTTTCATTATATACCTTCTCATGAAAATAGTGCTCATACTTTTGATAAGTTGAAACGGTTTTTGAATGGTATATTATTCAATTTCATTTTATCATTGTGCTACTTATGTTTTTCTGAGATGTGTGGACAGGGGTTTGACAGGTTGTTAAGGGCATTGACAATGTCTAATCTTGTGAATTCATGCTAAACGTCAAGCTAATGACGTTAAATAAGCGCTTATTGGGAGGCAACCCAATGTTTAGAGTAGATTTCTTTTTCGATTTAATCTTTTGTTTTTAGGTAGTTTTGTTTGTGTGTTAGATATCCCAGATCCAAAGATTGATAACCGAAGAAGCCTTCACAACCACCGTCGGATTTCCCGCCGCACTACCCGGATAGTTAGATCTTTGTGAGTTTTTCTCTTCTCTTTACTTTTTACTATACTTTGGGGACAAAGTATGTTTTAAGCATGGGGGAAGGGAATTACTTTTGCATTGCATGTAGTTGCATTAGATTAGGTCATATTTCAATTTTTGCATGCATTGATTAAAATCTTGAAAAATAAAAAAAAAATAAGAAAAATGAAAAAATGAAAAAAAATTTGCATTTAGGTTCTTATTTCCCCATTGTTTGATTCCTCTTGTGTTTTTAAGTTAAGTATAAACTCTAACCCATGATTTGCATGATTTACTGAAGTTGATATGATATGAGCATGATCATTGATTAAATGACTTGATTATAGGATGGAGCATGTATTTAGCTTGAGTATTTGATTTATTCTGAAGTTCTAGACAAAATTTACCTTGTGAGATATTTTTGGCCTTTCATGATTATTTGTTCTCTTTTGTCTTGAGTGTATCACCATGATTATCTAGATCTAGAACTTGCGTTATGACTCTTTTTCAAGGCTGCTTTCTATGATTGAATACATGACATTAAAATGATTGAGGCAATGTTTCTTATTAGCCTATTATTTTCCCTCCTACCTTACAAGATCCATGTTCTTGACACCCCATTTCTTTTAAGCTTTAAGCCCATTTTTTATAGCTCCACAAAATTTTCCTAGACTAATAAGCTTGACCCAGGATCCGGGATTTGGGACTTTAGGTTGTGTTTTTGTTTTGTGTGAGTTATGTATAAGTATGGGGGAGTTGGAAGAAAAGGAGGAAAAGCGGAAATAAAACTCTTGGGTTTCAAAGTGAAAAAAAAAAAGGAAGATGAATTATGTTGCAAAGAAAAAGAAAAAATTGCTTAAATTATGTGTAGTCTTCATTAGCAAAGCAAGAAAGAGTTGAAAAGAGGCAAAAGTTGAAAAAAAAAGAACAAGTGCTTAATTGTAAATGTAAGGATGTAAGATTGCATTTCTATGGTGTGATTTGGATTTATGTCTTGCTTGAGGACAAGCAAGGGTTAAGCATGGGGGAATTTGATAGCTTTCATTTAAGTAGTGTTTAGGATGCATATTTATGTTTATTTTGCATGATTTTAGTTTAGTTTTAGTCTAGTTCTCAGGTTTTTAGGTTTTCTAGGAAATTCGGGTTTTGCGCTTGTTTTGTTCGGTTTTGCAGATCTTTAGGCAAACAAGCGTGGACGGGATGGATCTTAGAGGACTATGGTGAAGTTTGAGGAAGCTTAGAGTGATACAAGTGAAGATTAGAAGAGCTAAGGCCCAAGAGCTTGTGCGAAAAGAAAGCTTACATCCGGGCTATGCATTGGAGTTGTTGTATCGACACCTCTATCTTGCAAGGATGGTTTTGGGAGCTATAGTGGTCGGATGAAGCTGAATTTTGTATCTCTGGAAAGCTAATTCAAAGAGCTACAATTCATTTTTTTACTCCGAGTCCAAATTCCAACTCGAAGGGGGTCAAAACAGCCTCTGAAGTGTGACATGAATGCTGAACCGGAGCTAATTGCGCGAGATGGGACAGAAATGCGCGGCCGCGCTTTTGGGCAAACCGAGCAATCGGAATTTCTATGCGGGCGGCACTTTGGGCTGAAGTTTTGGGCCGAGCTCTTAGTTTTGGGCTTGATATTCGGGCTTTATTATTTAATTAGGGTTGTTAGACTGGTTGTTCTATCAACTATATATGAAGTTTGGGTTTTAATCCTTAGTAGGATCACTATCCACAATAGATTATTCAAGTGAGAAGAGAATCAAGAGAATCGATGATCAATGAATCAATATCATGATGGATCTAACTAGTTGAACACGTTTGTTTCTCATATATTCAAATCATCTTTTGCACTCATAGTTAAGTTTCATTCTTGCATATTAGTTTAGATAATCATTCTGAAAACCCCTCTTTGGTTACTTGGCACATAAGTAATAACATTAATACACGAGTCTCTGTGGGATCGACCCTTGCTTACCATTCTACTCAGATTGGTTAAGTTAGGATTCTTTGATAGGTAAACGACTAAAAAATACCTCATCATGGTCCTAGTCGGAATAAGCTCTCCCTTTTCATTTTCTATGACAGTCATCCCTCCTTTCTTTGGGACTACATGGACCGGACTCACCCATTGGTTGTCCGATATAGGAAATATGATCCCAGCATCAAGTAATTTAATGATTACATCTTTCATATTAGGATTTAACCTATGTTGATGCTCTATGGTGGGTTTATGATTATCCTCCATGTATATCCTATGCATGCAAAGGGAAGGAGATATGCTAGTTATATCATCTAGGGAGTAGCCTATGGCTTTCCTATGCATCCTAAGCACATTCAGTAGTTTTCCTACTTCCTCATCTTTTAATTTAGCATTAATGATGACAGACAAAGTAGAATTAGGACCAAGGAATTCATACCTGAGGGAGTCTGGAAGAGGTTTAAGTGTTGGGGACGGTTCAGCTGGGATTAGAATCGGTTCTTCTGGCTCCGTCTTCAACACCTCCTTGAGGTATTCCAATGCTGAAATTTCATTGTCTTCGGCCAAGGTCATTAACGATGCTGATGGGGTCGTTAACGAGCCTGCTTCGTCTTCTAGTAGAGTCGGTACGGAAGCTGGGGGACTCATTACCGAAACTGCAAGAGCTATTTCCGCCCATCTTTTACCTGAAATTTCATCATCTGTTGCCAACCTTCCAATAGGGTCTCCACATTCAATGATCTCCTTGTGGGTGTAGAGCATCTTGACTTCGGCTCTATCAGTCTCCTTAATTGACTGTTTGAATCGGAATTCCGTCACCTCATCCCCAATTTCGAAAGTTAGGAGTCCCCTCCTAACATCAATTATGGCTTCAGCTGTGGCGAGGAACGGTCTTCCCAAAATAATAGGCACCACCGGATCTTCGGGCGTTGCCATAACGATGAAGTCGTTTGGAACAAAGAATTTGCCCACTTGAACCGAAAAGTCTTCTACCACCCCTGTTGGTTTGATGTAGGATCCGTCTGCCATGTAAAGCCGCATGTTGATGGGCCCTAGTGGTCCCATAATGGCTTTGGTCCATATCGAGAGAGGAAGCAAACTAGCACTGGCTCCCAAATCACATAAAGCTTTGAACTTGTGGTCACCTATGCCGATCGTTATTGCAAATCTCCCTAGATCTCCTAGCTTTTCTGGTAAAGCTATAGATTTGACTTCATCCTGCAGCTCTGTAATGGATCTTTTCCTGCTAAGAATATCTTTCAAGAATTTTGTGTAAGCCGGCATTTCGCTTAGGGCTTCCGCGAATGGGATGGAAATATTAATGCCCTGAAGAATCTTTACGAAACGCTTGAACTTACTCTCAGTAGAGTCCACAGATTTCTTAGTGGGAAATGGTAGAGACTTCACCATCCTCGGAACCAAGTTAGGCTTGAGGGGTGATGTTACCGTATCGACACTGGGGTCGTTAGGTACGCTCGGCGGGTCGTTACCGATCCTGATAGGGTCGTTAACTACCCTGGGATTGAGAGGAAGGCTCGGATTAGAAAACTTACCTGTGGTAGGGTCGTTATGTACCCTTGGAGCCTCGTCCCATGGTACGTTGGTTCGGTAATTGCCCTCGCTGGCTCATTACCGAGTTGAACCGTGGCGTCCTCTTCCTTCTTGTCCTCAGCTTGGACACGCTCCGATAATGTCTTTCTGTTCCTAAGGTGCACCACTGCTATCTATCCTTTAGGGTTTTCTTCGGGACGACCCGAAAGTTACCCTTGTGGTCTTGGAATCTGTGCAGCAAGGTTCCCTACTTGGGAATCAACATTCTTCTTCCATACATCAAACTCTCCCCATCTTTTATTCTGGTGGTTAAGGTTAGCTTGGACTTCATTGACCTTGTTGTGGACACCATTGATGCTTTCCTGTAACCCTTGTGCCCAAAATGGTGGCTCCTGATGGCCTGGAGGTCGATAAGGCGCAAGTCGCCTATCTAGTGGAGGCGCTGCATAGCTTGGATTTGGATTTGGATTGCCCCACGTCTGATAGTTGTTTGACCTGTCAAAATTGCTAGGCTGGTTTCTGTATGGGCCTCTCATGTAATTCATTTCAACGATTGTCTTAGCGGCTCTTACATGCTCTATGTTAGTGCAAGCAAAAGTACTATGGGCAGAAGAACCATACTCTTGACAAGATTGAGAGGATTTCAGAAAACTTACCTGCTTATTCAGGCGGTTGACCTCATCTTGTAGAAACTGATTTTTAACGTCCGGGTCAACTTCTTCTCGGTTAGGCACGTAGAGACGTTTCTGCGGCTGGGGGGTTTGTTGGGTTCCATACATGGCATCATAATTGGACAGCTTATCCAGCAATTCCCATGCGACCGTAGGATCCATCTCTATAAAACTGCACGCAATATGCTTGTTGATGCGGTTCTTCGTCTCTGCGTTGATACCCTGGAAAATGATTTCTTGCAGAACATATAAAGGTTGCCCATGCGTGGGGCACTGTCTAAGCATCTCTTTGAATCTTTCCCATGTTTCAACAAAAGTTTCATTAGGCAGCTGGTGATAGGAGGTGATGCGTTTCCTCAACTCCGTTGTCTTGGCAGGAGGGAAGAATTTTGTAAGAAATTGATCATAAAAGTTCTTCCAAGTCCTGATGCACTTAGGAGGTAAGCTCTCCAACCAGCTCAGGGCCTTTCCAGCTAGAGACCACCTGAAAGCTTTTAACAGAACATATTCAAGTGAGACACCTTCAGCAGCTATGGTGTCACATAAATCAAGAATGTTTCTAATATGCTCCATAGGGCACTCAATAGGTATCCCTTCAAACTGAGCCCGTTTAATTAAGGATATGAATTGAGACTTGATCTCAAAGGGTTTCTCTATCTTCGGAAGCACGATTGGGGACTCCGGCACCCTCAGTTCTGGATGCATGTATTGTTTGGCATTCCTCGGATAGGCATTCAGCTCTTCTTGTAGACGAGCATTGGTGTCTCGTTGACGCTCAGCCTCGGCGGTAGCGCCTTCCTTCTCGGTTTTCAACGCCTCCATCTGGTTTTGGAGGATTTCCAATTGAACAGCCATCTCTTCTGGTGTGGCCATGGCTCGGTTCTCTCGGCGTCTACGGTGCAGGGAACCTTTAGGTTCTGAGTAATAACCAGCATTGTCAAACTCATGCCTTCGACGTCCTACCGGCATGTGCTTAGAAAACAGACAAAGAAAACAAAAATTAAAAACAAAACGGGTTCGGGCTATTCCCCGACCCACAGATAAACAAACAAACTTGTTGCTTCCCCGGCAACGGCGCCAATTTGTGGAGAGGGTTTCTTGACAACAAATAAATTTATAATCAAGACTCCGCTGAGTATAGGGGAGTCAGGATCGTTCCGCGAGAAGCAAGGTTGTTTGTTTATCGACTACTAAAAATCAAACAAAAGCAAGCAAAACACTCACAAGCAGCCTCGTTAACGACGTTGTCAAGGTCGTTAACGAACCACCGTAGATAAAAGACCAAAACTAACGACCTAAACAGATTCGGTACCGAGCCTACCAACTCAGCAACGAATATCACTCAAGAGAATTCAAATAAAACAAAGATCTAGGACAAGGGATACCACAACATAGTCATGCATATAAACTCGTAAGAAGATAAGATCATGCCTTTAACCTACTTTCATAAACCAATTCACTCAATTGCTTGTTTTGGATCTAAAGCTTGAAACTTTTGTATTCAAACAATATCAACCTTCAATTCTTTAACTTTCTCTTTCAATCAAGTTAAAAACTCAAATCACCTTGACCTTCATCTAGGTTTTAAGCACAACAAACAATCTCAAAATAGATAAAAGGCAATCAACACATACTCTGACTCCTCAAACATGCATAACTATGCCGGGTTTAACCCCGACCCTAGAAAAGAAGACTACTCACTACTCATAACTAAGAAACAAATAAATTCAACAAAAGAAATCATTGAAAACAAAACAGTACTCAAATTAATAAGAAATATCGTCTTATAGAAATTCAGAAGAAACCAAAAAATTAAAAAAGCACCGAACCAAAATCACGATTAACGACCTCGGTAACTCTCGTCCACCGAGCTTCAATCTCGACTTCGATCCTCTCTCTCTACTCTCGGCTCTTCCTCCTCTCCTCCATCCATCCCCCAATCGATCCCCCCTCTAAGCTAAATAAGAGGGCTATTTATACTAATAAGGCTAGAAAATAACAAGGCTAAAAGATAAAAACTTTCCTAAAAAGATAGAAATAAAATCCTAAAAGATAGAAATAAAATCTAGAAAGATAACAAGACCTAAAATACATAATATCATAACCCTAAAATCATAAAAAGATACTCTACCGACACGGAAATAAATTCCCGCACAGGATCGGTGAGTCACAGAATCAAACTCTCGAAATCTTCATCTCGTGGCCTCGTTAACGAACCCTTGCAGCCTCGTTAACGAGCCTGAGCTTGGTTTTTCTCCACATTGCATCTCTAAAAAACTCAGACTTTGACTTCTTCATCTTGTATTCCTCCGTCCTCCATTATAGCGCTCCAAATTTAGCTCCATATAGCACCTTTTCCTTGCTAAAACCTACAAAAACACACAAAACGGAGTATCTTCCATACTTTTCACAAAATATGCAAAACTATCCAAAAACAAACAAAACTAATCCTAAACCTATCAAAACTAGTCCTAATAAATTAAGAAAACATACTAAAAACTATACTAAAATTATCCCCTAGCCAAGATAAGCTTGACCCTATCCGGGGATTAGGACTTAGATTGGAGAGGTATGTTTTGTTGAGTACAATGTTATGTTTGGTTTGAGATTGAGGGATCGTTGGGAAGGGTGGATTTAAAGTCTCTTGATTTTTAAGTTGTAAAAAGAAAGATCTCTTGATAGCAAAAGATGCACAAAATACAGTTGTTAAGAAAAAGGAGGTATACACGATGAAGTTCGTTAACGCCCTTTAAGGGTTCGTTAACGAGGTAGTGAATGAAAAAAAGAGAAGAAAAAAAAAGAAAGAAGAAGAAAAAAGGGGAGAAGTGGTAGGAGTGCATTAGTGTTTAATAGATATATCAGAGATTCTTTTCGAGTTATTTTATGAGACTTTCTAGGATATATTGGGTGAGCGAAGAATAAGTGCATAATGAGAGTGAGTTTGGTTATTTTAAGAGTGTTTTGTTTATGTGTGAGTTTTTAGAAGTCTTTGATTCCCAGATATTATTAGCACCACATAGCCAAAATATTTCCACGCCTTATTGTCTTTACCAAGCTCCATTACAACCATGCCGAATGGAAGCTTCTATGAAGTTTTTCCTTGAGCCCCCTAAGTTCTCTTGATGATTTTTCCTTGTTTTGACAAATCTTGGGTGGAGAGTTTGGTGATATAAGTTCCAATTTCTATGAGTTTTTGTATATAAGGTGAGTTGAGAGATTGAATTTATAAGCCCAAACATTTGAGAGTTGAGTGAAACACATTATTATCCTTTGTGAGGTTGGATTGTATTTTCTTATGTCTATTTGGTGCATATATGTGTGATGACATTAATAGTCATTTGTTATTTTTCTTCTATGTGTTGATGTTGTTTTTAGAAGATGGCTGTGTCTTGATGAGTATGTTTGTTTGGTTTTGATTTATGTTTAGTGATTGCTTGAGGACAAGCAAGTCTAAGTATGGGGTATTTTGATGTTCGTGTTTTTAGTATAGTTTTTAGTATGTTTTCTTAGTTTATTAGGGCTAATTTTGATAAGTTTAGGGTTAGTTTTGTGTGTTTTTGGATGGTTTTGCATATTTTGTGAAAAGTATGGAAGCTACTCCGTTTTGTTTTGTAGGTTTTAGCAAAGAAATGGTGCTTTTTGGAGCTAAATTTGGAGTGGTATGGTGAAGGACGGAAGGATGCAAGATGAAGAAGTCGAAGTCTAAGTTTTTGAAGAAGAAGTGTTGAATAAACCAAGCCCAGGCTCGTTAACGAGGCTGTGAGGGCTAGTTAACGAGGTTACGAGATAGGTTTTTCGAGGAATCTTAGTGATGTCCTACCGATCCTGTGCGAGATTTATTTCCTTGTCGGTAGAGTATTTTTTATGAGTTTTAGGGTTACTATATTATGTATTTTAGGTCTTGTTATCTTTCTAGATTTTATTTCTATCTTTTTAGGGTTAGTTTCTATCTTTTTAGGAAAATTTTTATCTTTGAGCCTTTTTATTTTTCTAGCCTTATTAGTATAAATACCCTTCTTATTAGCCTAGAAGGGGGTAGCAAGAAGTAGAGAGAATAGGAAGAGCCGAGAGAGACGAGAGGGATCGGAAGTCGAGATAGAGCCGCGGTGGACGAGAGTTATCGGGGTCGTTAATCTCGTGGTTTCGATTCAGTGTTTTGTATTTTTTCGGTTTCTTCTGAATTTCTGTAAGACTATTATTTTCTTATTAATTTGAAGTAGTAGTTTTGTTTTCGATGTTTTCTCTTGTTTAATTTATTTGTTTCTTAGTTATGAGTAGTGAGTAGTTTTCTTATCTAGGGTCGGGGTTTAAACCCGGCATAGTTATGCATGGTTTGATGAGTAAGATGATGTGTTGAATGCCTTTTATTCTATTTTTGAGATTGCTTGTTGTGTTTATGCCAAGATGAAAGTCAAGGTAATTTGAGTTTTTAACTTGATTGAGAGAGAAAGTTATAGACTTGAAAGTTGATATTGTTTGAATGCGAAATTTTTCAGGCTTTAGATCCAAGACAAGTGATTGAGTGAAATAATTTATGAAAGTAGATTAATTTGCTTGCTAGTCAATGAAAGTTGATGAATTTATCTATTTAAAGGCATGATCTTTATCTTCTTACGAGTTTATATGCATGACTATGTTGTGGTAACTCTTGTCCTAGATCTTTGTTTTTATTTGAATTTTCCTAGATCATATTCATTACTGAGTTCATAGCCTCGGTACCGAACTTGTTTAGGTCGTTAGTGTGTTTGATTGTTTGCGGTGGTTCGTTAGCGACCCTGACGAAGTCGTTAACGAGGCAGCTCGTGAGTTTTTTACTTGCTTCTTTTGTTTGATTTTCATTATTAGTAGTCGATAAACAAACAACCTTGCTTCTCGTGGAATGATCCTGACTCCCCTATACTCAGCGGGGTCTTGACTTATAAATTTATTTGTTGTCTAGAGTAAAGGCCCGTCAACACTTACTAGGTAAAAATTTGTTGGATTGCTATTACTTCTACTCAAAACACATATGCTCAATTTCATCACAAGTCAATTTTCACAATCAAAAGCAATTTCTCAACACTTAGGCTATACTATCCAAATATGCCAAAGGAATTATATGATAAGCATGAAAATTAGTTCTCATCATAGGACATCTAAGATGGGGCATTCTTCTACCCTAAAACAAAGAAGCAAATATTTTTTGGATTTTTCGACATTTTTTAATTTTATTTTCAAATTTTTCTTTTTTCAACAAAACAAACTAACAAACAAACTAAAACAAAAAGACTCAATTATGTACAACATGTGAGATTTCTTCTTCCCCTATGCAATTTCCCCATGCATGAAAATGATATGAAAAAGTAAAGAGAAAAGAAGAAGAAAACTCACAAAGAACTCTTCGAAGCTTGGAAGAAGGTGGAACTCATCATGGTGAACCTCAATGGAGAAGGGATATTTTCGGAATTTCCAGATAGGGTCGTGCACGACCCAAATAGGGTCGTGCACGACCCAAATAGGGTCGATCTCGCCCCCCTGCAAGAATCCCACAAAAATGCCATTCCAAACAAATATATTCTATCGTAGTCTAAGGAAGGTTAGAAAAATCTAATTGTAAAAAAACAAAAACATAAATAATAAAAAATATAAAAATCTAATCTAAAAACCGGGTTGCCTCCCGTAAGCGCTTGTTTAACGTCATTAGCATGACGACTTATCTTAGCTCATTAGGGCAGCTTCCATCCAGCTGTGTTGGGATCATGGGAAACCCCATACTTAGATGGAAAAGCTTCAAAGCTTCTCTCTAGGACATTCGGTCCTCTATCATCCACAAGTATGCTTGGAAGTCCTACATTAGGGTTAGAAAAATCCGAAAACCAAGGAGGCTTCGTCTCTTCCACGGTATGCTCAATAGTAGGAGTTGTAAAAGAAGGATGAAAGAAAGGATCATCACCTAAATCAATTAGATCAGAGAAAGGAGACTTACCTTTGTTATTCTAAAGAGGGGTCGTTACAAAGGGTATGTGGGTCGTTATCGACCCCATTGGATCAAGGAATGCCTCGATATCGTGCATGTCACCCACAACGTTGTGATTTCGCCGAGAATGGTCGGTACCGATCCACCATGATGGGTCGGGTTGCTCCTCGTTTATGCTTTTAATGACCTCATTCGCAGTAGTATTGAAGCGAAACTCAACCTTCTATTCCCCAATGTCAAATGTGAGTAGTCCCTTTCTAACATCAACTCTTGCCCCTGCGGTGGATAAGAATGGTCTTCCAAGAATGATTGGTACCACAGGGTCTTCTAGCATCTCCATCACTATGAAGTCGTTGGGAACAAAGAATTTGCCTACTTGTACAGGAACATCCTCTATGACTCTAGTGGCGTTGACGCATGATCCATTTGCCATGTAGAGATTCATATTGACAGGTTCCAGCGGTCCATATTAGCTTTGGACCAAATAGAGAGTGGTAGGAGACTGGCACTGGCACCTAAATCACATAAAGCTTTAAAACGGTGAGTTCCAATACCTATAGTAGTAGCGAACTTACCTGGATCACCTAGCTTCTCGGGGAGCTCCAACGAACTCACCTCATCCATTAGCTCTGACATTGATTGCTTCCTAGATAAAATCTCCTTCAAGAATTTAGTATAAGCAGGCATTTCATTCAAGGCCTCGGCGAAAGGAATGGAAAGATTCAAGCCTTGAAGCAGCTTAACGAAGCGCTTAAATTTCCCTTCCGTCGAGTCCTTAGGTTTCTTAGAAGGGAAAGGAAGTACCATAGATGGAGATTGAATAGAAAGAGAAGGGTTATAAGACTTACCTGGTGAAGGGTGGTCGAGCTCGACCTTGATAGGGTCGGTCGCCTCTTCTTCCTCGTTAGCAGCCTCCACAAGAACGACCCTCGAGGGGGTCGCGCTCGACCCAGAATGGGTCATGCTCAACCCTAAGTGGGTCGGTCTTGAGGCTTGTTCCTCCTCCTTATGCAAAGGTGGCTCGGGCAACGCCTTGCCACTCCATAGGTGCATGGCTCGGATTTCACCATTGCTTGGCGGCCTCTAGGATTCTCTTTGGGGTGGCCCGGGAGTTGTCCATGAGGTCTCGAGATTTGAGTAGCTAGCTGGCCAAGTTGGGAATCGACGTTCTTTCTCCATGAGTCAAATTCTCCCAACCTTGCATGAACACCTTTCATCTGTGTGGTAAGTTCGGCTCGGAGTTCATTGATCTCGGCTCAGACTCCATTGATCTCGTTCTGGACTCCGTTGATTCCTTCTTGCACCCATGATGGTTGCTCTTGATAGCCCGAAGGTCGGTAAGGAGGGGGACGTTGCTCTTGTTGAGGGGGTTGCTTGTATTGGTCATAATTGGGATTGCCCCAAGATGTTTGAGCATTGTTCCTCCCTGCATGATCGTTTTGGTTCCTAAAGGAACATCTCATGTAGTTCGCCTCCTCAGAAGCCTCGGCGGCTCGTACTTGCTGGAAGTTAGTACAATTGGAAGTAGTATGGGCGGAAGACCTGCATTCTTGAGAAGATTGAGAAGATTTAAAGTAACTTACTTGCTTTTTTAGACGGTTGATCTCATCTTGCATGAATTGGAACTTCACATCCCAATCAACCATATCGGATTGTGGTTCATACAACTTCCTCTCAGTCGGCTTAGCTTATTGGGTACCGTACATGGCATCATAGTTGGTTAGCTTATGCAATAACGCCCATGCCTCATCTGGAGTCATCTCAATGAACCCACAATCAGTGTGAAGGTTAATGCGATCCTTAGTAGCCGCATTGATGCCTTGAAAGAAGATCTTTTGGAGAACATAGGGAGGTTGCCCATGAGTAGGGCATTGGAGTAGAAGCTCTTGGAATCATTCCCATGTCTCCACAAGCGTCTCGTTTGGAAGTTGATGGTAGGAGGTAATGCGCTTCCTAAGCTCAGTTGTTTTTGCTGGTGGAAAGAACTTGGTCATGAATAAATCATGCAACTCTCTCCACGATGTAATAGACCTCGGCGGCAGGCTTTCCAGCCAACATAAAGCTTTTCCTGTAAGAGACCACTTAAAAGCCTTCAAGAGAACATATTCAAGTGCGACATTGTCAGCAGCAATGGTGTCACTTAAAAGCCTTAATATGCTCCATGGGACATTCATTGGTTTTCCCTTCAAATTAAGAATGCTTAATTAAGGATATGAAATGAGATTTAATCTCAAAAGTGCGGTCGATCTACGGGAGCACTATCGCCAATTCGGGCACCCTCAGTTCTGGGTGCATGTATTGCTTGGCATTCCATGGGAAAGCGTTCAGTTGCTCCTGAAATCGATGCGTAGCTGCAGCTGAAGCGTCTCGTTCTTCTTGCATGCGCTGCATCTGAGAGCGGAGTTCCTCCATTTGTCGAGCAAGAGTCTCAGCGTCGGCCATTGCTTATTGTTCTCTTAAACGTCGGTGGAAGGATCTTTCAGGTTCGTTGTCGTAGTCAACCCCAAAGGTTCTCCGGGAAAAACGAGATGGCATACACTGCGACCAAAGACAAAGAAAACAAAATAAGAAAACAACAAAAGGGTGGCTAGTAGTCCCAAACCCAAATATCAACTAAACTAGGCACTATTGTTTGATCCCCGGCAACAACGCCAACTTGTTGAAGGGTTTCTTGAACAAATAAATTTATATCAAGACCCCGCTGAGTATAGGGAGTCAGGTTCGTCCACGGGAATGAGAATAGTGCTAAAGATTAGTCGATAAACTACGAAAAGTAAAGAAAACACGAGTAAACAACGTCAGAACCGAACCGAAGTGGGTCGTGCACGACCCTATTGTAACACCCCGTCTTTACACCGGGCAGTAATCGGTAGTAGACTTCACTAGGTACTACTTAGGCTAGTTTGACAACGAGTTCACTTGGATCTTGCAACTCGGGCACAACGAGAAAACATGAATAAAACATCCAACCGATATTTATAAAACCCAAGTATAGAAAACATGCATGAAACCCAAAAAAACATAATTTACAACACTTCTTGGAAACATTTCATTAACATACCACTACCCTTTCTTTATCAAAACAACACATTATTCAAAAGATAACAAAAAGGATACCACCATTTCTCCCAACCGAACCCAACCTAATGACACAACCTTCAACAACCTGTTCCATCATCCGGCCGAGGTTCCATCATGGGTCCCTTGTCCTTACCTGAAACTAAAAAAAAACAAGTCCCCGAAGGGTCAGCTACAATTCTAATACAAGCTAGAATCCATACGGTACTAATAAGACGTTTAAAAACCAATCAAGTACCTAACACACACACAAGCACGATTCACATGAATAAATCCATACATTAACTTCTCACAGATCATAAGCACAACCACATGTCAAACTTCCTTACACAGTCACACATACAAGTTCAAGCAAACCAATACAACTATTCTCTCACCGTTCCATTCTATGGCGCTTATTAACCCTATGCCGCAGGTGTCGAGGCGCGACCTCCCACCCTTTACAATTCCATCCTTCTAACCCCGGGTCAAGCCTCCTCGGGAGCACTTGCCCAAAACACAGATAGCTTTACTTTTGAAGGGGCACGATTTCTCTGTCACATAACCATACATAGCAGACACTTCAACCTAGAGGACTACGCACATGGCCATGCCGAGACCGGTACCAACACAGAGAAAATATTCGAAAGCTTCACATTCGATGAAAGCTCAATGAAATCCTTTTCACACATATCATATACAAGTAAACCTTTTTCTTAAAACAATCAGTTAGGGACTAGTTCCCCAAAACCAATCCTACAAGCACACCATGAAGTCTAACAAGTATTGAATGGAAACTGAGCAAGTCGTAAACGACTTACCTTGAAGACGAATTCCCAACCCCAAGAAACCACTAATTATCCAACAACACGAAACCCCGTCTAAGACAGATAGCCTATCTTTGCCCCACGTCTTTGATCGCGACCTAAAACCCACGCTCCTATATGCATATATATACCCAAATGAATAATAATAGCCTTTTAACTCCTATAAACTCTAACCCTCAAATCTCCTTTACTACAAACTTTACCCTGAAATAATTATTAATTACTTTTAACTTAGAAACTTTTTTCTTTTTTTTAAATATAATTTTTTAAAATTCAAAATTCAAAATATTAAAATATTCCCGAATATTACATTCTACCCCCCTTAAAGAAAGTTTCGTCCCGAAACTTCACGAGGTATACGAAACGAACTCATTACGTTGCTTAGATTTTCATACAAGTCAACAACACGTAATTCACATAATCAGAACAATACAAGCAACCATCAAACAAGTCAAGCACCCAAAGTCAAGTAAAATAAAACACACAAATAGTTACAACTACCCGTAACTATAATCCCTCAAACACCCTTAACTTCTATTCTCAAATGCCTCAACTAAAACCGGGTACAACTCTGGATAGCTCTTACTTATTCTCGTCTCAGTCTCCCAAGTTGCCTCCTCAAATCCTCGTCGGGACCACTGAATCAACACGAGCTGTATCTCTTTATTTCGCAGCTTTTTCAACCGTCTACCTAGGATTGCTATTGGCTGTTCTGGAAAGAATGATTTGGATCAATCTCTAACTCTTCATAGTTGAGCCTATGACTAGGATCAGGCACATACTGCCTCAACTGCAAAACATGAAAAACAGAATGAACTCCTTCTAAAGTTGGTGGTAGTGCCAACTTGTAGGCTACCTCGCCTACCCTCTCGAGAATTTCAAATGGCCCGATGTACCAAGGACTCAACTTTCCTTTCACTCCAAATCTTCTAACCCCACGAGTCGGCGATACTCTTACCCAAACATGTACTCCAATCTCGAATTCCAATGGTCGTCGCCTCTTATCTGCATAAGATTTCTGAAGACTCTGTGCTGTCAACATACGTTCTCGAATCAATGCCACCTTTTCAACTGTTTCCTGAATCATTTGAGGCATTAGTTCTACAACATCTGATGGATCATCCCAACATAGAGGTGTGCTACATCTCCTCCCATATAAAGCCTCATAGGGTGCCATTTGAATCGAAGAGTGCCAACTATTATTATATGCAAACTCAACTAACTCCAAGTGATCAGACCAGTTTCCTCCCCAATCGAGCACACATGATCTCATAATATCTTCTAATGTTTGAATTGTCCTCTCAGATTGGCCATCTGACTGCGGGTGATAAGTGTCGTGAAATGTAGCTTGGTGCCTAAAGCTTTATGCACTTTTTGCCAAAAATTGGAGGTAAACCGCCCATCACGATCAGAAAAAAATCGTTTTGGGCACTCCATGTAATCTCACTATTTGTTTCATGAACACCTCTAGTATTTGACTCACTAGCCAAGTCTCTCTAATGGGCAGAAAACGAGCAGTCTTAGTCAGTCTGTCCACGACAACCCATATTGTATCATGTCCTCTACTAATCCGCAGTCCGGTAACAAAATCCATGGAACTATCCTCCCACTTCCATTTTGGAACTGGAAGTGGTTCGAGCATTCTACTTGGTCTTTGGTGCTCTATTTTTACTTGCTGACACACCTGACACTTTGCTACAAATTTCTCTACATAAGGCTTCATTCCATCCCACCAGTAATATTGCTTCAAGTCCTTGTACATCTTACTAGCTCTCGGGTGGATTGAATAAGGAGTAGCGTGAGCCTCTTGTAATATCTTTTGTCTCAACTCCTCATCTCGAGGTACACATAATTGACCATTCAATCTCAAAGTACCATCAACATGTTGTTCAAAAGCAGATGCCTCTCCACGGCTCACTTTCTACCTCAACTCTTGAATCATCAAACAAGTCTCCTGCTTAAGTCGTATTTCCTCAATTAAGATTGGCTGGCAATCCATACGGCCTAGTCTACCTTGATAGCGCTGAATCTGTACCTCAATCTCATACCTTATCAGTTCTCTTTGTAACTCTGGTTGGGCAGTCAAGTGACACAACATATGCTCTTGCGGTGTTTTTCTGCTAAGAGCATCAACAACAACATTCGCCTTCCCGGGATGATACAAGATCTCTAAGTCATAATCCTTCAGTAATTCAAGCCATCTCCGTTGTCTCATGTTCAATTCTCTCTGAGTAAAAATGTACTTAAGGCTTTTATGGTCTGTCATCACTTTACATGTACTTCCATACAAGTAATGACGCCATATCTTTAGAGCATGAATCACTGCTGCCAGCTCTAAATCATGGGTTGGATAATTCAACTCGTTTGGTTTCAACTGCTTGGAAGCATATGCAATCACCCTGTCATTCTGCATTAATACACAAACTAAGCCTACTTTTGAGGCATCACTGTAAGTCACAAAGCCTTCATTCCCTTGAAGAAAAGCAAGTATTGGAGCTGAAGTCAACTTCTCCTTGAACTCATCGAAGCTCCTTTGACAAGCATCATTCCAGTCAAAACGAGTGGTCTTTTTCAATAAGTTGGTAAGTGGTTGGGCTATTCGTGAAAACCCATCCACAAACCTCATGTAGTACCCTGCCAATCCTAAGAAACTCCGTACCTCTTTCACATTCTTCGGGGGTTCCCAAGCCTTCACAACTTCAATCTTTAAGGGGCCTACCATGACTCCATTAGCGGATACAACATGACCTAGGAAAGTAACTTCTGGTAGCCAGAACTCACATTTGGACAGTTTAGCAAATAGTCGGTGGTGTCTTAACACTTCCAAAACTAATCTAAGGTCCTTTGCATGCTCCTTAGTTCTTTGAGAATAAATCAGTATATCATCAATAAAGACAACCACAAATTTATCCAAATAGTCTGTAAACACCCGGTTCATTAACTCCATGAACACCGCAGGTGCATTAGTCAATCCGAACGACATTACTACAAACTCATAGTGCCCGTATCTTGTTCGGAAAGCCCTCTTGGGAATATCCCCTTCCCGAATCCTCAATTGATGATAGCCCGATCTGAGGTCCACCTTTGAGAACACAATAGCCCCTTGCAACTGGTCTAACAAGTCATCAATACGAGGCAAAGGGTACTTATTCTTAATAGTAACTCGGTTTAGCTCCCGGTAATCAATGCATAAACGTAGGGAACCATCCTTCTTTCTCACAAACAATACAGGAGCTCCCCATGGTGATGCACTTGGACGTATATATCCCTTCTCTAGTAACTCCTCCAACTGAGCCTTCAGCTCTTGCATCTCCATTGGAGCCATACGGTATGGGGCTTTTGAGATTGGTCTTGTTCCTGGATCTAATTCAATATTAAAATCCACCTCTCGCTGAGGAGGCAACCTTGGAAGTTCCTCTAGAAAAACGTTTTCAAACTCACAAACTACTGGTATATCTTGAATACACGGTCCTTTCTTGTCTCCCTGTAGAACATAACACCAATAACCCACACACCCATCATTAAGCAACTTAGCGACTTTCACCATACTGATCACTGATCGTGGACCCTCCTGCTCTGGATCTGGACATACATGTATTGTCACATCATCTGCAGTCACAGTGACTGTACCCTTATGTGCATCTAATACTACTTTATAACGTCTCATCCAGTCCATCCCCAAAATAACATCATCACTAGGCGACAACTGTATCACAACAAAGTCTGCAAACCAATCCCTACCCCCAATCCTAATAGGGAAATGAAGTATTTCTCTATTTCCTCTCACCTTACTAGCATCGGGCAATCCCACCATAAAGGATGTACCCTCCGAACAAGTCAACCCTAGTCTATCAACGCACGTAGAGGACACAAAAGAGTGCGTAGCACCCGTATCAAACAAGATATGCATATGTTTAGACTTAATCCAAATCGTACCTGTGGCAGTCGGAGCATTCAAGGCATCAAGCCTTCTCATCTCAAATACTCGAGGCTGGTTGCCCCCGGTAGTGCTAGCTCCCGCACCACGAATTCTACTCTGGCTTGGTGCATGTTGAGTCTATTGGAACTGACGACGAATCCCTTGGTTCACCGACCCCGGAAAATATCCCTGTGAGGGTGTTCCAACCTTACAATATTTTTGTAAGTGGCTTGGCTTCCCACATTTGAAACAATTACGAACTGGTTTCCAACACTGATTCCTCATGTGACTAGTGTCTCCACAATTGAAGCACTCCCTCAACTCTCCAGTAAACTGACTTTGTTGAGGTTGGTCTTGACGACCTTGTGACTGAAATTCAGATTGGTTTTGTTGAGACACACCCGAACGATTATCTCTCCTAGAGTCTGATGGAGCAGACAACCTCTGCTTCTTATTTCTACTAACTTGTACATTCAATTGTTCCGGCCCCAAGATGGACATAGAATAAGCTAAAGCAGAATCTTGAACCTCCTTCAAAGCCTTGAGTCGAAGTCCAGATATGTATGCACGCAGTTTGGGTTGCAACTGCTTAAGAAAGGTTGCAATCCGCAGAATCTCTGTAGGAGTGGCATTGGGCACCGCTGCCAAACCTCGTTGAAACTTTTGGATAGTCTCACCCACGGTAGTGTTCTCGGGCCCTGTATCCCGAAAAGCAGTCTCACGAGCCATTCTCACGACCTCGGGAAAATAGTTGTCTCGAATCCTCTCTTGAAATTCTTCAAAAGTAACATTTACTTGATGATCACGACTCAACTCCCACCAATCAAATGCATCCTTCTGTAACAAACTCTAAACTAGAGACATCCTTCTTTCCTCTGGTGCCTGGATAGAGTCGAGAGCAGATGCCACTTTCCTTAACCACTTCTCAACATCAACTTCTTGAGTCCCATTAAAGTTCGGAACCGTAGTTTTTCTAAATTCTGCAAGCCACTTATCACGAAGAGGCTCGCGATATCTCCTTCCTTGCTCAGCCATGCCATCAGCCACTACTGGCCTTGGAATACGTGGTGGTCTCCCTGACTGAACCGGTTGTGCAAAAACTGGTCTTGGTGCCCTAACCTCAGCCCCTTGATAGCCTGAATTGGTTGCATTATGATTAGGCAAAAATTCAGTACCTACCAGATTTTGTAATAGCTCAGCAAGTGTAGCTCGGATAACAACAGTCGTCTCTGGTGGTAACTCGACTGGTGGCACCTGAGCTGGCCCACGTACTTCCCCATCTGCCCTATCGTTGACTCCATTAGCAAGGAGCCCGTTCCCAACAACCGAAACATTTCCCCTCTGATGGTCATTCACTGCAGGTCCAACATTCTCAACAACCTCCTCTTGAGGTGGGTGTAGCTCTCCCACGGCAGGAGCCTCTTCTCTGTTTCCAACACATCCCCTACCATGTACTCTACCACTACCTTTCCTTCCTGCTTTAGTTGCTCCAGCTCTAGTTTGTGGAGCCATCTGTAAACGGATGTGTTACTATTTAAACTATCTTTAACTGAAGTTAACAAAATAACTTACTAGTCTACATGAGGTCCTTCGGCCGATGACGACAGAGTCGAGGCGTGTCATCTACCCTGTAAATGAAATATGACTACCCCATTGAAATAAATTGAAATAACTGGTCGGTTTTAGTTTTAGGTTGGACCTCGAGTACACTCGTTGTTCAGTTCCATGTGCCCTTGTTGTAAACCTCGCTATGATACCAATTTGTAACACCCCGTCTTTACACCGGGCGCTACTCGGTAGTATACCTCACTAGGTACTACTTAGGCTAGTTTGACAACGAGTTCACTTGGATCTTGCAACTCGGGCACGACGAGAAAACATGAATAAAACATCCAACCGATATTTATAAAACCCAAGTATAGAAAACATGCATGAAACACAAAACAACATAATTTACAACACTTCTTGGAAATATTTCATTAACATACCACTACCCTTTCTTTATCAAAACAATTATTCAAAAGATAACAAAAAGTATACCACCATTTCTCCCAACCGAACCCAACCTAATGACACGGCCTTCAACGACATGTTACATCATCCGGTCGAGGTTCCATCATGGGTCCCTTGTCCTTACCTGAAACTAAAAAAAACAAGTCCCCGAAGGGTCAGCTACCATTCTAATACAAGCTAGAATCCATACGGTACTAATAAGACGTTTAAGAACCAATCAAGTACCTAACACACACACAAGCACGATTCACATGAATAAATCCATACATTAACTTCTCACAGATCATAAGCACAACCACATGTCAAACTTCCTTACACAATCGCACATACAAGTTCAAGCAAAACAATACAACTATTCTCTCCGGGTCAAGCCTCCTCGGGAGCACTTGCCCATACAAGTTCACCCTTTACAATTCCATCCTTCTAACCCCGGATCAAGCCTCCTCGGGAGCACTTGCCCAAAACACAGATAGCTTTACTTTTGAAGGGGCACGATTTCTCTGTCACATAACCATACATAGCCGTCACTTCAACCCAGAGGACTACGCACATGGCCATGCCGAGAACGGTACCAACATAGAGAAAATATTCGAAAGCTTCACATTCGATGAAAGATCAATGAAATCCTTTTCACACATATCATATACAAGTAAACCTTTTTCTTAAAACAATCAGTTAGGGACTAGTTCCCCAAAACCAATCCTACAAGCACACCATGAAGTCTAACAAGTATTGAATGGAAACTGAGCAAGTCGTAAACGACTTACATTGAAGACGAATTCCCAACCCCAAAAAACCACTAATTATCCAACAACGCGAAACCCCGTCTAAGACAGATAGCCTATCTTTGCCCCACGTCTTTGATCGCGACCTAAAACCCATGCTCCTATATGCATATATATACCCAAATGAATAATAATAGCCTTTTAACTCCTATAAACTCTAACCCCAAAAACAACGAAAAGCCAAGATGCTTGATAACTTCTTTTGTATAATTACAAATCCTTTAAAACTTGACATGAATATACTAGATATATAAAGAAAATTTTTCTAGTTCAAACCTTTCTGAAAAACTGGATCAAAGGTCTCCCTAATATCATTACAAAGCAAAACTCTAAAATTACTCTGAAATCTTTTATCGAATATAAATCCAATATCAAAAATACCCTCTGAGAACTATAAATCCACTGATTTTTAAATCCAAATCAATTGTAAATCCAGATCTGGAAAAATTAGTAAAATCTAAACAAACTATTAACTAATTAGAACTTACAAAATAACGCCTGAACTCCAAAATCCGACCCGACGAACGAACCCAACACCGACTAATTCTCTCCTCCCCCCCCCCCCTCTCTCTCTCTCTCCCCCTCTCTTTCTCCCTCCCTTCCTCTCGGTGTTCTTCTTGTGAGAATTGTACATTAAGATGTACATATATATATATATATGCAAATGAGAAAGTCGGTTTATCTTTATAAAAATTTACGATTTCTACCCTCAAATCCCCTTTACTACAAACTTTACCCTGAAATAATTATTAATTACTTTTAAGTTAAAAATTTTATTTCTTTTTTTTTAAATATGATTTTCTAAAATTCAAAATAAAATATTAAAATATTCCCGAATATTACACCTATGAGGGTCAGTCCTGGGCACAGAAAAACACACGAACGAACACAAACAAGAGCAGCGATTCGAGCACGACCTTATGGGATCGAGATCGAATCAGAGACAAAAGTTTTTATCAATATAAAAGACAAATCCTAGGGCGAGGGCTACCACAACAACAATCATACATGCTTCCAACAAGAACTCACA
This sequence comes from Fallopia convolvulus, assembly GCA_964016875.1. Classification (NCBI taxonomy): domain Eukaryota; kingdom Viridiplantae; phylum Streptophyta; class Magnoliopsida; order Caryophyllales; family Polygonaceae; genus Fallopia; species Fallopia convolvulus. The sequence goes on from OZ024723.1 coordinate 6,000,362, forward strand.
ATTATCATGCAATTTAGATCATAGAAAAGTCAACTTTCGCCAACAATTCAAGTTATTCAATCGACTTTCGCAAATTAAACAACTTTATATCTGTCCTTCAACCTAGGAATATCAACTTTCGCAAATAATCCTATTAGAACTAATCAAGCAATCAACTTTATACTTTCGCTTTTAGGTTAATCACAAGATGAATATGATCATCAAGCATTCAAATTATGAACTCGGGTTTTAGACATGCATGATTATGTTGGGTTTTCACCCAACCCTAGAAACTAAAAAAACTACTCACTCATGGAAAAGAAACAAGAAGACATGATCAATCCAAATCAAAACTCAAATTAAACTAAAAGAAGTCTTACAAAAAGTCTCCAACTTGTTCCTCGAGTCTTCCTCCAATGCCAAAAAGCGGAATAAAAATCGAACTAAAACCGGAACCCCAAACTAAAGGGTTTAACCTCCTTTTAAAGAGGAAAAGGAGTCCTAATTAAACTAGGAAATAAGATAAAAAACCTTCCTAAAATACAAAGATAGAATAACTCCTTAAGATCTTGAAATAGTAGCAAAGTCGGCGCCATGCACGACCCAAAATGGGTGGTGCACGACCCTCCTGGGGTCGTGCCTAAGAGCATGTTTTCTAGTTGGGTCGAGCACGACCCTGATAGGCACTACGAACATCCTTGAGTAAAACTTGCGTAGAGGATTCGTTACAACTCCGTTTGACTTGATTCTTTTTCCTATGTTCTTGTAACGGATTTTTCTATCTCTTTCTAAGCTCAAACTTGATCTTCAATGACTTTACTTGAGCCCTTAAACTCCATCTTCTCTTCATTCTTGAGTACTATCTTCACCGGTTTTGCTCCTTTCTTCAAAAATGCTCCAAATAGCTTCTAAAAACCTACAAAACACCACCAAAGCTTATGTAGACTCCATATCTCATGAAAATACGAAAACCCACACAAACGGCTCAAAACAAAACACAATACTAAAGAAAAAGACTCAAATGCACAAAAACACACCCTAAAAACATGACTAAAAAGGCAGACATCACAATCCAACCTCTCAAGGGATATATGTGTTTCACTCAACTCTCAAGTGTTTAGGCTTATAACTTCAACTCTCAAATCATCTTATATACAAAAACTCATAGAAATTGGAACTTATATCACCAAAATCTCCACCTAAGATTTGTCAAAACACACAAAAATCATCAAGAGAACTTAGGCTCAATGAAAAACTTCATAGAAGCTTCCATTCGGCCGGGTTGTAATGTGGCTTGGTAAAACAATAAGGCGTGGAAATATTTTGGCTATGTGGTGCTAATAATATCCGGGAATCAAAGACTCCTAAAAACTCTCACATATCCCAAAACTCCCATAACAAAATAACATACCAAACCCACTCTTCTTTATGCTCTTACTCTCTTTAACTCACCCAACATATCCTAGAAAGTCTCATAAAACAACTCAAAAGAATCCACGTCTTATCCATTAAACATAAATGCACATCTTATTCCTTTCCTTTCTTTCTTCTTTCATATACCTAATATTTCTTTCGTGCAGCCTCGTTAACGAACCAACTAGGTCGTTAACGAGCTTCATCGTGTACACTTCTCTTCCTCTCTTTTTCTTACAACAACTTTTCTTTTGTGCATCCTTTCCTTCTTTTACAAATTAACACAAGAGACTGACCCGGTTCAATCCCAGGCAACCGCGCCAATTTGTTGAGAGGGTATTCTTGACAACAAGTAAATTTATAAGTCAAGATCCCGCTGAGTATAGCGAAGTCAGGATCGTTCCACGGGAAGCACGGTTGTTTGTCTATCAACTACTAAAAATAAAACAAAGCAAAACAAAACAAAACACCCTACGACCAACCTCGTTAACGACTTTGTCAGGGTCGTTAACGAACCTGGATAACTCTATGAACACACACTAACGACCTTAACTCTGGTTCGGTACCGAAGCAACTAACTCGATAACGAATATACGAATGCAAACTCTAATAAGAATAAAAATCTAGGACAAGGGTTACCACAACATAGTCATGCATAAAAACTCATAAGAAGATAAAGATCATGCCTTTAAATAGATAAGTTCATCAACTTTCGCTTACTAGCAAGTAAATCAATCAATTCTAATAAATCAATTCACTCAATCACTTGTTTTGGATCCAAAGCTCGAAACTTTCGTAATCGAACAATATCAACCTTCAAGCTAACAACTTTCTCTTTCGATCAAATTGCAAACTCAAACTATCTCGACTATCATCTAAGCATAAGCACAACAAGCAATCTAAAATAGATAAAAGGCATTCAAGACATCGACTCACTCATAAATCATGCATAACTATGTCGGGTTTCAACCCCGACCCTAGATTGGAAAACTACTCCCTACTCATATTAATCAAACAAACTACATCAAAAAAAGAAAACATTGAAAACAAAATAAACTTACTTCAAATTAATAAGAGAAATATTGTCTTACACACTTCACAAGAAACCGAAAACACAGAAGAAAAACCCGAACAAATCCGACTAACGACCTAAGCTCTCTCTCTTGACCGACCTTGGCTCGCTATTCTTCTCTACTCTTCCTCGTCTCGATCGATTCTCCTAAAATAAATCCAATCGTCCTCCCTCTAGCCTAGAAAGAAGGGTATTTATACTAATAAAGCTATATAAAAAAACTAAAAGATAGAAACTTACTCTACTAAAGATAACAAGATATAAGATATAAGATATAACAACCTAAAAAAACATTAAAAATCCTAAAAACCGCTTAAATCCTCTACTGACATGGAACCATTATTAACGACTTCCGCACAGGGTCTATAGGAATCACAAGATCTATCCAAAAACTCTATCTTTATGCCTCGTTAACGACCCTTCACAACCTCGTTAACGAGCCTGGGAGTTGTCTTCTTCTACTCTTCTTCTCTTAACAGCTTGGACTTCAACCTCTTCATCTTCATATTCTTCCGACCTCCAGCATAGCACTCCAATTCAGCTCCAAAAGCACTCTTTCCCGCTCAAAACCTCAAAAAGACAAAAAACGGAGTAGCTTCCATACTTTTCACAAAATATGCGAACTCATCCAAACACACACAAAACTAACTCTAAAAACTACAAAACTAAACCTAAACAAACTAAGAAACACACCAAAAACTATACTAAATATGAATATCAGGGGATATGCTAGTTATGTCATCCAAAGAGTAGCCAATGTCTTTTCTATGGGTCCTAAGTACAAAAATCAGCTTCTCTACTTCTTCCTCTTTTAATGGAGCATTTATGATGATGGGGAAGCAAGAGTTAGGACCAAGAAATTCATACTTGAGGGAGTCTGAAAGGGGCTTGAGTGTTGGAGTAGGCTCAGCCGAGATATGAATGGATTCTTCCTGCTCTATCTTCAAGACTTCCTCAAGATAATCAAAAACCCAAAGCTCTTCATCTTCTGTCAAAGGGGTCGATGTCGACCTAGATAGGGTCGGTACCAACTCGATTTTTCCTGCCAGGAGCCTCGGTAACGATGTGGTGGTGCTCGGTATTGATGCTGCAAGACTTGTTTGTACGTCTTTTCCTACCAGGAGTGTCATTAACGACTCATATAGGATCGGTATCGATGTTGCAGGATCAAATTCCGCCCACCTTCTGCCCGGGAAAGCATCAAAAGCCAACAACCTCTCGATCGGGTCCCCACATTCAATGTAGTCAGTGTCAGTGTAGAGCTTCTTGACCTCAGCTTCATTGGTCTCTTTCATGGTGGGGTTAAAGCGGAACTCCACCACCTCATCCTCAATCTCAAAAGTTAGGAGTCCCCTCCTAACATCAATTATGGATCCAGTTGTGGCTAGGAATGCTCTCCCTAAAATGATAGGGACCACCGGGTCTTTGGGCATCTCCATGACAATGAAATCATTTGGGACAAAGAACTTGCCCTAAAATGTCGGGTAATTTTGGGCTTGGGCCACGTTGGGCCGCTTGCAAGTGCACCCCATGTGCCCCCACGCCCCTTAGGGTTTTTTGCTAGGTTTTAGTGTGCCTCCTCTATACAAAGAGAAACGCCCCTTTGTATTTCCTCACGCTTTGATTAAACTACCGTTATGCTATCGAGTTATCTCCAGATTGTTTCTTAAAGGCGTCATAACTATTCTTTTCCCTACCTCATATTCTCATGGCTTCCGTTGAACGAAGCCCCCTTCTCAATCCTTTCACTTCTCACTTAAACCTCATCTAGACATTCATTCGTCTCAAATCTATCGGTTCAATCGTGAGAAGACCATTTATAAGTCCAAGCAAAGATCCGCTCGTGAATCCTCCACGGGGTTCACATCAACTAGCATTAGAGCCAAGGATTGCGTAAGTTTTTCTCACACATTTATTCGTTTTTTGCAAGAATTTTTTTTCTTTCCCATCCAATTTTCATTAAGCTTCCGCCATCTCTACCAACATCCATTAGATCCATCATTTTTGCTTCATAATATTCAAAAAAAAAACCGCATCCTTGCCGACTTGCACTTGTTTTTTCGGTTCATCAACTTGAGTTTTCGAGTCTTGCTTGCATTCATCTTGCTTGTTTGGATCGATTAAGTTGTGCACTCATTCGTTGTTTGTGTTTGTACAAGATTTGGTCCGATTTGG